>OY288289.1:38460836-39106605 GCA_958450335.1 Hibiscus tridactylites | reverse complement strand
CTCGTAATCAATGATATGAACTCCTAAAGTTGAATAAAACTTATTTTTTGGTCCTTTTTGTAGAGGTTCGGACGAGCGGGTCTAAATGTGCCAAACAATGGACCGTTGGACTTTTAATTGAATAAAAAGTGTAGAAATTGAGTGTTTGCAATATAATCCTGTGAAATCTGGTAATAAATGATACGAACTCCTAAAATTTGATTAAAACATGTTTTTGTGGTACTTTTTTATTGAGGTTTCAGGCGAGCGGGTCTAAATGGGGCGTAAAATGGATGCGTTTGGAGTTTTAATTGAGTAAAAATGGTAGAAATTTAGTGTTTACAATATAATTGTGCTGAAGAGTTCGTAATCAATGATATGCACTACTAAAATTTATCAAAACTTGTTTTGCTGTCCTTTTTGTAGAGGTTTCAGACAAGCGGGTCTAATGGGCAGAACAATGGACCGTTGATCATTTAACTGAGTAAAACTGTAGAAATTGAGTTTTTTGCAATATAATCATGTTGAAAAACTTGTAATAAATTATATGAACTCCTACAATTTGATTAAATCTAGTTTTGTGGTCCTTTTATAGAGGTTTCGGGCTACCAGGTCGAAATGGGGTGTAAAATGGAACTGTTGGACTTTTAACTGAGTAAAAAGTACAAAAAATTGAGTTTTTGCAATATAATTTTGTTGAAAAGCTTGTAATCAATGATATGAACTCCTAAAATTTGATCAAAACTTGTTTTGCGGTCCTTTTTTGTAGTGGTTTCGGCAGAGCGGGTCTAAATGAGGCGAAAAATGGACCCGTTGGACTTTTAAACTGAGTAAAAAGTACGAGAAATTGAGTTTTTGCAATTTAATCATGTTTAAAAGCTCGTAATCAATGATATGAACTCGTAAAATTTGATTAAAACATGATATTTTGTCCTTTTTGTCAAGGTTTCGGTACGAGCGAGTTTAAATGGGTAGAACAATGGACCTGTTGGACTTTTAAATGAGTAAAAAGTACAGAAATTCAGTTTTTTCATTATAACTGTGTTGAAAAGCTTGTAATCAATGATGTGAACTCCTAAAAATTGATTAAAACTTATTATGCGGGTCCTTTTTGTAGAGATTTTGGACGAGCGGGTCTAAATGGGGCATAAAATGGACCCGTTGGGCATTTAACTGTGTAAAAAGTACAAAAAATGAGTTTTTGCAATATAATCGTGTTGGAAAGCACGTAATCAATGATATGCACTCATGAAGTTTGATTATACATTGTTTTGTCTTCCCTTTTGGTAGAGGGTTTTGAAAAACGAGTCTAACGGGTCGAAACAATGGACTCGTTAGAACTCCTAAAATTTGATTAAAACTTGTTTTGTGGTCCTTTTTGTAGAAGGTTTCGGACGAACGGGTCTAAATGGGCCTCAAAATAAGAATCGTTGGACTTTTAACTAAGTAAAAAATTACAAAAATTGAGTTTTGCATATAATCGTGTTGAAAAGCTCGTAATCAATGATATGAACTCCTAAAATTAGATTAAAACTTGTTTTGCGGTCCTTTTGTAGAGGTTTCGAGCGAGCGGGTCAAAATTGGGCGTAAAATGGAACCGTTGGACTTTAAATTGAGTAAAAAGTACAAAAATTGAGGTTTTTTTCTATATAATCATGTTGAATAGCTCGTAATCAATGATATGAACTCCTAATGTTTGATTAAAACTTATTTTTCGGTCTTTTTTGTATAGGTTTCGGGCGAGCGAGTCTAAATGTGCCAAACAATGGACCCGTTGGACTTTAAACTAAATAAAAAGTGTAGAAATTGAGTGTTTGCAATATAATCATGTTGAAAATCTGGTAATAAATGACACGAACTCCTAAAATTTGATTAAAACTTGTTTTGTGGTACTTTTATAGAGGTTTCAGGCGAGCGGGTCTAAATAGGGCGTAAAATGGACCCGTTGGACTTTTAATTGAGTAAAAATGGTAGAAATTTAGTTTTTACAATATAATCGTGTTGAAAAGTTCGTAATCAATGATATGCACTACTAAAGTTTATCAAAACTTGTTTTGCTGTCCTTTTTTAGAGGTTTCGGACAAGCGGCTCTAAATGGGCCGAACAATGGACCCATTGGACATTTAACAGAGTAAAAAACTGTAGAAATAGAGTTTTTGCAATATAATCATGTTTAAAGGCTTGTAATAAATTATATGAACTCTTACAATTTGATTAAAACCAGTTTTGTGGTCCTTTTTATAGAGGTTTCAGGCTTGCAGGTCGAAATGGGGCGTAAAATGGAACCGTTACACTTTTAACTGAGTAAAAAGTACAAAAATTGAGTTTTTGCAATATAATCTAGTTGAAAAAGCTCGTAATCAATGATATGAACTCCTAAAATTTGATTAAAACTTTTTTTGCGTTCCTTTTTTTAGAGGTTTCGGCCGAGCGAGTCTAAATGAGGGCGTAAAATGGACCCGTTTGGACTTTTAACTGAGTAAAAAGTACAGAAATTGAGTTTTTGCAATATAATCGTGTTTAAAAGCTCGTAATCAATGATATGAACTCCTAACATTTGATTAGAACATGGTTTATTGTCCTTTTTGTCAAGGTTTCGGACGAGCGAGTTTAAATGGGTCGAACAATGGACTTGTTGGACTTTTTTTTTGAAGAAAAAGGCCTCATTAAAAACCCCTACTAATGTCCTTCGGGCACAGGCTAGAAGACCCTAAAAAGGGAAAAAGAGTGCCTTAAGTTTTATTAATTCGAAGAATTGCTCTATGCAAGGTGATTAATACAGGAGGGAATATCAGAGCTAAAAGACATAGATCCTAGAGCATGAGCGGCCAAAACATAGGCCACAGAATTTGCCTCACGTCGTACATATGTGACAAGAGCAAAAGGTAAAGAGTGAAGAGCTTCTCGAACTTGGAGGAGTAGAGGCTCCAAAGGAGAGAGATCTGGACCCAGATTGTTAATCCTATTCGCAAGAGAGGCGCAGTCCGTTTCAAACAAAAGCCGTTGCCAGCCCTAGGCTTGAGCAAAGGTAACACCCGCAAGAAGGCCCATACCTTCACAAGTGACAGCATCCAAACAACTGCCTAAAGGGTAAGCAAGGCCCAAAATGACCGCACCAGTAGCATCACGTGCCACAACACCAACAGCCGTTGCGCGAGTGGTTGGGTCAAAAGCCCCATCCACATTTATCTTAATATGATCCGGAGGGGGAGGCCTCCAACATGGAGGTGAGAGTATAGATGTAGTCGGTTGGGGGTGGGGTGAAGATGTAGCATTGTAGAAATCATTATGTAAGTTGATCGAGTTGATAGCAGTAAGCCACGGGGGTTGCAGATGGCGGTTATGAATCCAGTCATTACGTCTGTTCCAAATATTACAAATGGTTGTAAGGAATAGACCAAATTGATCGGCAAATAAGAGGTGAGCAGCCTCCTCTATCCATTGAATAGTGGTAACAACCGGACTCCTAAAAAGAACAGTAGGAACCCAGAGAGATGTAGGGCTTCAGAGGCCCCAGAACAATCGCGAAGTGCATGAAGGGTGGATTCTGAGGAGAACCCACAAATTGGACAAGGTTCAGAGTTAGGGGAGAAAGCCCACAGTATGGAACCAACAGGTAGAGCTTCAGATTCCATACGCCAACCAAAAGTTTTGACTTTCGGGAGAGCCTTGATTTTGGAAAGGTACTTCCAAATCCGCGTCGGATAGTGTTGGAGTTCTGAAGGTCGCTGTAGAAATAAATAGCCGGAGCGTACTTAGTAAATTCAGGAATCATTAGGAGCCCACAATATAGAATCACAATTGTCGTTAATTATAGGAATATGAAGGATAGCATCTGCATCAACAAGGTTAAAATAGCTTCGGACCTTTGCAGGGTCCCAAGTAGTCTGATTTCGAAGCATGAAGTCACGACATCGAACATGTACTTCTTCCGAGACTTCATAGTGCCCAGAGAGGATGACAGGAGAGGAGCCTCCCCAATTGTCTTTATGAACACATATGTTACTATTAATACTCGGTTGGTATAAGAAGCCCTGAAAATGGCACTGTAAAGCAGTATAGAGACCCTGCCAGGCAAAAGAGCCTCTAGTTGGTCGGGAAGCGTCTAAAATATTACCAGAAGGGAAATACTTGGATCGGTAGATTTGGCCTAATAATGAGTCTGGTTCGCAAATAAGTCGCCATAGTTGCTTACCAAGGAGGGCAGTGTTAAAATCATTCGGATCTTTGAATCCCATGCCCCTGCCGTTTTAGGTAGACAAACACGATTCCAAGGAAGCATGTGCCAACCCTTTTTGTTAGACTTGCCAGACCACCAATATTGACGAATGGCAGAAGTCATGTCATCAATAATATTTTGCGGCAGTAGATAACAGGACATGACATATTGAGGTAGTGATTGTAGAACAGCTTTAATGAAAATTTCACGACCACTAAAGGAGAGGAGCTGTTTATCCCAAGTAGATAGACGATCATGGACTTTATCACAAACGAATCCTAAGGATTCAGTTTTGTTTTTTCCAATGAGTAACAGAACACCTAGGTAGACACCAGGATTGGAAACCTCACGTACTTGCCAGAGACTATTAATCGCAGCTCTTGTTGAGTGAGGGGTGCGCGGATTATAAAAGATAGTTGATTTCTCAAAGTTCACAGCTTGACCGGAAGCTGAGGCATAGGTTTGTAGGGCCCTTTTGAGTTGGGTTGCTTCCTCAAGATTAGTATTAATGAAAACCATGCAGTCATCTGCAAAGAGGAGATGGTTGATTTTAGGTCCGTATCTACATGCCCCAAGCCCAGGTAGGACGTTAGTCTGTTGTGCATCGGCTAGATAGGCAAAGAGACCTTGCGTACAAAAGAGGAAAAGAAAAAGGTGACAGAGGATCTCCTTGTCGAAGGCTAGGTTGTGGTTGAAAAATTGGAGAGAAGGAGTTATTAATTTTAATAGAGAAAGAAACAAAGGAAATACATCGCATGATAAGGGAAACCCATTCAGGTGTAAAGCCCATTCTGTTCATTACATTAGCCAGAAAAGACCATTCGACTCTGTCAAAAGCTTTTTCCATGTCTAGTTTTAGAGCAGCACCTTGTGCAGATTTTGTAAAACCAGAGTTGATATTATGTATAATTTCATGGGCAACAAGAATGTTATCTGATATATTACGGCCCTGAACAAAGGCAGCCTGATTAGAGCTAATACAAAAGGGTATTGTTTGTTTCATTCTATTGACTAGAACTTTAGCAACAATTTTATAAATAACAGTGCACAAGCTAATTGGTCTCAGGTGTCTCATGGTAGTTGGATCCTTGATTTTTGGGATAAGTACTTGTTGGACTTTTAAATGAGTAAAAGGTACAGAAATTGAGTTTTTTTCATTATAATCGTGTTGAAAAGCTTGTAATCAATGATATGAACTCCTAAAGATTGATTAAAACTTACTATGCGGTCCTTTTTGTAGAGGTTTTGGACGAGTGTGTCTACCTGGGGCATAAAATGGACCCGTTGGGCATTTAACTGTGTAAAAAGTACAGAAATGGAGTTTTTGCAATATAATCATGTTGGAAAGCACGTAATCAATGATATGCAGTCCTGAAATTTGATTAGACATTGTTTTGTTGTCATTTTTGTATAGGTTTCCGACAAAAGAGTCTAAATGGGCCAAAACAATGGACCCGTTAGAACTCCTAATATTTGATTAAAACTTGTTTTGTGGTCCTTTTGTAGTGGTTTCGGACGAACGGGTCTAAATGGGCCTCAAAATAGAATTGTTGGACTTTTAACTAAGTAAAAAGTACAAAAATAGAGTTTTGCAATATAATCGTGTTGAAAAGCTCGTAATCAATGATTTGGACTCCTAAAATTTGATTAAAACCTGTTTTGCAGTCCTTTTTGTAGAGGTATCAGACGAGATGGTCTAAATGGGGCGTAAAATGGACCCATTGGACTTTTAACTGTGTAAAAAGTACAGAAATTGATTTTTGAAATATAATCGTGTTTAAAAGCTTGTAATCATAGATATGCACTACTAAGATTTGATTAAAACTTATTTTTGCGGTTCTTTTGTAGAGGTTTCAGACGAGCGAGTCTAAATAGGCCGTAAAATGGAGCCGTTGGACTTTTAAATGAGTAAAAAGTACATAAATTGAGTTTTTGCAATTTAATCGTATTGAAAAGCTTGTAATCAATAAAATAGACACCTAAGTTTTCTTTAAAACTTTTTTTGATGTCCTTTTTGTAGAGGTTTCGGACGAGTTGATCTAAATGGGCCGAACAATGGACCCGTTGGACTTTTAACTGAGTAAAAAGTTTCTAAATTGAGTTTTTTCAATATAATCCTGTTCAAAAAATCGTAATCAATGATATGAACTCCTAAAATTTTATTAAAACATTTTTGCGGTCCTTTTTGTAGAGGTTTCGGATGTGCGGGTCTAAATGGGTTGTAAAATGGATCCGTTGGACTTTTAACGGAGTAAAAAGTGTAAAAATTTAGTTTTTTTCAATATAATCGTGTTGAAAAGCTTGTAGTCATTGATATGAACTCCTACAATTTGATTAAAACGGTTTTTGTAGTCTTTTTTTAGAGGTTTCGGGCGAGCATGTCCAAATGGGGTGTAAAATGGACACGTTGGACATTTAACTATGTAAAAAGCACATAAATTGAGTTTTTGCAATAAAATCATGTTGAAAAGCTCATAACCAATGAAATGCATGCCTAAAATTTGATCAAAACTTGTCTTGCAGTCCTTTTTGTAGAGGTTTCGGACGAACGAGTCTAAATAGGTCGTAAAATGGAGCCGTTGGACTTTTAACTGAGTAAAAAGTACAGGAATTGAGTTTTTTTTTTTGCAATTTAATCATGTTGAAAAGCTCATAATCAATGATATGGACTCTTAAAATTAGATTAAAACTTGTTTTGTTGTTCTTTTTGTAAAGGTTTCGGACGAGTGGGTCTAAATGGGACGAAAAAATGGACCCGTTGGAATTTTAACTGAGTAAATATTAAAGAAATTGAGTTTTTGCAAAATAATCGTATAGAAAAGCTCGTAATCAATGATATGAACTCATAAAATTTGATTTAAACTTCTTTTGCGGACCTTTTTGTAGACGTTTCGAACGTGCGGGTCTAAATGGGCCGTAAAATGGACCCGTTGGACTTTTAATCGTGTTGAAAATCTCGTAATCAATGATATGAACTCCCAAATTTGATTAATACTTGTTTTGTTGTCCTTTTTTGTAGAGGTTTCGGATGAGCGGGTCTAAATGGGTCGAACAATGGACCCGTTGAACTTTTAACTGAGTAAAAAGTACATAAGTTGAGTTTTTTTTCAATATAATCATGTTGAAAAGCTTGTAATCAAAGATATGAACTCCTAAAATTTTATTAAAACTTATTTTGCGGTCCTTTTGTAGAGGTTTCAGACGTACGGGTCTAAATGGGCCGTAAAATGGACCTGCTAAACTTTTAACTATGTAACAAGTGTAGAAATTTAGTTCTTGCAATATAATCATTGTGAAAAGCTTGTAATAAATGATATGAACTCTTAAAATTTGATTAAAACTTGTTTTGATGTCCTTTTATAGAGGTATCAGTTGAGCGGGTCTAAATGCAGCGTAAATTAGAGCCGTTGGACTTTTAACTAAGTAAAAAGTATAGAAATTAAGTTTTTGCGATATAATCATATTGAAAAGCCCGTAATCAATGATATGAACTCCTACAATTTGATTAAAACTTTTTTGCGGTCCTTTTTGTAGAGGTTTCAGACTTGTGGGTCAAAATGGGTTGTAAAATGAACTCGTTGGACTTTTAACAGAGTAGAAAGTGTAAAATTTTAGTTTTTGCAATATAATCGTGTTGAAAAGCTTGTAGCCAATGATATGAACTCCTAAAATTTATTAAAACTTGTTTTGCAGTCCTTTTTTAGAGGTTTCGGGCGAGCATGTCTAAATAGGGTTTAAAATTGACCCGTTAAACTTTTAACTATGTAAAAAGTATAGAAATTGAGTTTTTGCAATATAATCCTGTTGAAAAGCTTGTAATAAATGGTATGAACTTCTACAATTTGATTAACACTTGTTTGTGGTCCTTTTTATAGAGGTTTCAGGCTAACGGGTCTAAATAGGGCGTAAAATGGACCCGTTGGACTTTTATCTGAGTAAAAAGTGTAGAAATTTAGTTTTTGCAATATAATGGTGTTGAAAAGTCCGTAATCAATGATATGCACTCTTAAAATTTGATTAAAACTTGTTTTGTTGTCCTTTTTGTAGAGGTTTCGGCCGAGCGGGTCTAAATGGGCCGAACAATAGACTTGTTGGAATTTTAACTTAGGAAAAATTAAAGGAATTGTGTTTTTGGATGTGTAAAACCAGAATTTTCTGCTGTTTCTGGGCAGGGTGTATCGAAACACCCCTGGCTATTTCGAAACGGGTGCATGAATTGGCCTGTGCGTTTCGAAACGGCTAAAGGTGTTTCGAAACACTTTGGCCACTAGAGGTGTCCGTTTCTGAACTAGTTTCGGAACATACCCGCGTTTCGAAATGGTCAACACCGTTTCGATACAGGCGTACGACACAGGTGTTTCTATACGGGTGTCAGTGTTTCGAAACGGGTGACCAGTGGATAGATTTTGCATTCTTTACATTTTAGTCCTGAGGGTTGTAATTGCAATTGCTTGAGCTTGGGATGTCTTTTTAAGCTGAAATTTGGCAGAGAGGCTTGGAATATGATTAATTGAGGTTTGGTAAAACTAAAATCTTGAAAGTCCTTTTATTTACCAAAATTTACATTTTGGTCCCTAATTTTGTGATTTGTGCAAATGAGTCCCTTATTATTATTTGAACGCTGTGCTTTTCACGTATGTGTTTCTCGAGAGTACGCTTAGGGTTAATGTGCATCTAGACAAGTAAAAAAAAGAGAAAAAAGGGTCGTTAATCAAGGTAGATTTTCGGGTTGACTTTGGTTTTCCCCGTGTAATCTTCGTAGTTCGGGTCAACCGTCTATGCCGTGCTAAGGGGGTTACATTTGGTGGTATCAGAGCAGGTTGCGAATATTTGTGGGAATGGTAAGTTTGTGGTATGTTGCTGTAATAAGTGTTCGATGTTGTTGTAATAATGTGTCTTGAAGCGAATTGTTAATGTTTTTATCATGCTTTTTTGGTTATGAATCTTCTATGAGCTAATGTGAACTTGTATTGATGATATTCTGGTGTTGTGAGTTGATTTTCTGAATGATGAAAATGTGATGGGTATGTTATGTTGATATTATGCTTTTGCGGGTGAATGTTGTTTGATGAGAGCATGATTGAAGTTTGCTGACTGATATGCTCGATGTTGTGATATCCATGTTTTTGTTGATTGATATGTCGTATAAAATGGGAGAATTCGGGATACCCATTGCCTTCTTATTATAGCTATTGTGTTATGTTGGAGTTGGAGTCTTGAATCCTTGCTTGAGGCTGGCCTGATCGTTTTCTTTGTTTTATTATGATTGCTTGTTTTTAATAGCACGATGGAATCGATGAGTGAATGACAGTTGGGTGAGATGGTTGCTGCTTTAGAGCAGGTTGTTAAGGCGTGGAATTCACCTTTTGGTGGAGGTGTTTTGTTTCAGTCTACAGTGCCTGGAGTTGAGGTAGTAAGGCAAGAGGAGAAAGCTGGTTCTGTGATGAAGAGTTCATCACCTATGGTTCAGGAGGTGTCGGGAGCATCTCAGGCCGTGGTGAAAGTGAGGCATGTAGACCTGCCGATTGAGGGACGCGCGAGTTTGTCAAAACAGCGTTTATATGATTTGGGAGCTGTGGAGTATCATGGTTTGACACCTGAGGCGTTCGAGGCCTGGTTAGCAAGTATAATTCTGATTTTGGATCAAGAAGGGTGTGACTATGCTTGTAAGCTAGGAAGTGTTGTCTCGTTGATGTTGGAAGATGCATGTGCCTGGTGGACATCTGTGGCGGTGGCAATGCATATCCACGATATAGACTGGGAGTTCTTTGTGTCTTCCTTTAATGGAAGATACCTTGGAGAGAAGTTCTCAAGGGTTAAGCAACGTGAGGCTGTAGCTTCAGGTTATGAAGGTGAGAAAAGTTTAAGCAAAAGAGTTGTGTGTACTGACCTTGAGAGCGGTCAGCGTAAGAGGCTACGTGATGGAAGGGTTTGCTTGAATTGAAGTCTGGGTGGTAGTACAGATGTGGGTCAAGTGCTACATGATCAAGGAGTGGTAGCTCGATTGTCGATGTGTGACCGTTGTGGAAAGTGTCATGTTGGAGGTTGTTGTGGCGTGGGAGTTTGTTGGAACTGTAGTTCTAAGGAGCATGTGAAGCGAAATTGTCCTCAAGTTGTAAGATCAGCTTCAGTGGGTGCAAAAGGGTCTCAGAAGGGTCATGGGCGCGGCCGAGACGGAGTTCGGAGGTGGCAAGAAAGGAAGGAAGGTTTGAGGAGCTTGGGGGATGGATCTTGTTGGAATTGTGAGTCTGTTGGACATTTGAGACGAAATTGTTTGGAGTTGGCTCGGGGTGGTCAGGGTTCTTTACCGCGGGGAGACTGTGATGACCTTAAAATGTTGGTTGATGATGCGACGATGCGGCTAGAGAATGATCGTTCTGCGAGGAAGAGAGCTTGTCTATTGAAGCTCCGGGGCAGTGAGGTGATTACAGGTAATCTTGTTAAGTAATCTTTGCCCTAGTTATCTTTGTTTGGTTTCGGTTTGGTTTCCCTTGCGTAGTGGGTATAGTCTTGTAGCTAGTAAGTTTGGGGTAGTAGCCGGTGTTGTTTTGAAAATAACTTTAGTGTGAAGAGGGCATTAGTGGGTATTTTGTGGTTAGCGGATTGTTAGAATGGTAGAGCTGGACAAGTTGGAAGTGAGGTAAGAGGTTGTTCTTAGGCGGATTCTGAGGCTGTTATTGGTGGGTGTGAACCGACCTACATGCACAGTTAAAACCATTTGTTATACTATATTATATATATGTGTTGGTACATGCATACATGAGACATGACATTAGAGGTTTTGCATACATGTACACAGGCATTGGTAGGGCATATTGGTGACCATGCATACAAACGTTCACACTTGCTAATAGCTAGTTGGGTTCGTTAGTGTTGTAGTAGGATTAGGTTGGATGGTGGGTTTTAAGAGTTGTTTTGGTGCTAGGATATTGTTAGAAGTAGTGGAGGGTAGTAAGCGAGTTGTCAGTAACAGTGAGTGCGATATAGCATGTTGGCAGAAGGAAAGTGTTTTGGTGCTTAAAGAGTTTAGCGGTGTGGTGGTGAGGAGATAACCGGTTGAAGTTAGAATCGGTCGAAGTGGTTGTGAATAGCTAGTAGATGTGGTAGTTTCTTTGCGTTAAGTGATGTTATAGGTTTGGGGATGTGTTTCTAGAGGGCTGAGGTGTCTTGGCGTTGATGTTGCAATAGGAGGGATGTTTATGTAGATGGTGGTTCGTGGCAACCTTCGAGGAGTTGCGAAGAGGTTGTGTTGAGGGTTGTAGAAAAGGTTTGGCATGGAATGAGTAGAGGTTTCGTAATCTTAATATGTTATATAAAATGGGCGGTATCCAGGTAAGGTTAGTGTTATGGTCAAAGCTTGAAGTGGAAAGGCAATGTAAGTTCAAGGGCCATTGTTGGTTGGCCGGGTTCTTGTGAGAAGTGGTTGGCTAGTCGTGTATAAGTAAATCTTTTCTGAAGTCAGCTTGTGGTACGTGGAACAGCTGGCGGAGATAAGGTTGGAGTCTTGTGACGTGGATTTCGAATGTTGTGTGAGTAGTTTTGGTGAGCCGTTATGGTAGTGATAGTGGCGGATGTGAAGGAATGTCATCAATACGTTGAGAAGTTTGAGTAAGCAGTTGATGCTTAAGAATTTTTTTACTTGTTGTGGTAATCTTTGAAAGAAGCTGAGCAGTTTTTCAAGGGGTTTCGGAAGTAGTAAAGGTTGTGGGTCACATGGTGGCTGAAACTGGATGGGTTGGTGTCACCGTGTGTGCGAGTTTTGGGAGTTATGAGATAAGGTGGAGTATGTTGTAAAGATTTGAAGGGTCTTCGGGTTGCTGGGGCTATGCGCAGTTCGGAATTGTGAAAGGTTAAGCTGAGGTTAACATCTGAGTGTTCTGGAAGTTTTGAACAATATGTAGTGGTGTTAGGTTTGGTTATAGTGTAAGTTTGATTTGAGGAGGAGTTGATTTTTGTGGTGTTTTGGGTGGAGGATGTTCAGTGGTGGTTAAGACTCCTGTGTGACATTGTGTGTTGCTTTGGGAAGTTTGGTATCGGGCTCTTTTCGCTGGTTGAAATTTCGAGGATGAAATTTCCTAAGAGGGGGAGAGTTGTAACACCCCAATTCTGGGCTTAGAAGTTTAGGGTCTGAACCGGACCGATCTGATTTTCGGTTCGAATGTAAAATGAGGTTTTAGGGAAAGCCTAGTTTGGGATGCTTTAAAAATATGGAAAATATCTAAAAATCCTCTTTTAATATATATATATAAGAGAGTGGTGAAATCAATTTTACAAAATAAGGTTTGGAAGTGCGACATTTTGAAATAGTGACTAAAATGTGATTTTTGGAAAGTTCAGTGGTGACTGTTTTGTAAGGATTGAAACTTTGAATCTTTAAGGAGCTAATTTACCCAAGAAATATTTCTCCAGATTTTTCTTAGATTTAAATGATTTAATTAATGTTTAATTAATTAAATGAAAAAGATAAAACCATATTTTTAGATTTTCATAACTAACTTTTGTTAAAACTTTCTCATCTCATTTTCTCTCAAAATTCCCTCAGCCAAACACATTTCTACAGCAACATTACTATTGATTTTCACACCAATTGATGAGGTTTCAATCATCAATTGATTCCTAATCCTTTCTACATCAAATCCTCTTGAATTGCTTATTGAATTTTCAAGGATTTTGGCTCCAATCAAGGAGAAATCTACATTTAGAGGTAAGGATGTTTTTCTCCTCTAAATACTCAGTTCTTTACTGAAATTCCCAAGTTCTCAATCCTTAAATTAAGTTTTATAAAAGGTTTTAATGTTGTGATCTTGATTTTGGCTTAAAACTCAAGATTTGGAAGAAATCTTGAAGAAATTTGTGGTGAATGTTTGGGCTCTGTTTTGAGATGGTTTTTAAATTTGTTTTGGATGTATAATAATGTGTAAATGAGGTTTGATCAATACAATCCCGAATAGGTTGTGTTTCCTAAGTTTTTGCTTATGAAAATGGTGGGTTTTGGGGTGATCTTGGTGTTCCATTAATGCTGGAGGTATAAGGACGAGTTTGGGTTCATTTTAGATGTTAATTGATGTTTTTGAAAGGTTAGAATTGATGGATCTTTGCTGGGCTTTGTTTTGGGAGAGTTTGGAGGTGATTTCGGTTGTGTTTGCTAGCCGAAATGTTAGATTTATGTAGAGCAGCGAGTTGGGTTGTGTTGCTGGTGTTTTTAATGCATGATGATGCATTAATCCTCTGTTGTTATGTGTTTAAAACAGGGGAGAATGATCTGGAAGCAATAGAGGTGGCGTTGGAGGTTTCAGATGCTTGGAAGGCTTGGAAGGCTTGTCGGCTAGCATAGTTTTGTGTATCGGTGAGTGGAAAAGAGTTTTCCAGCTTTGAAACATTTTGGACAAGGTTTGGTTTTAAATGCACTTGGGGTGATAGTGTTTTAATTACTGTTTTTAAGCATGTTTAGACATGGTTTAATGCTGGTTTTGAAAGCTAAGTGTTGAAGGATGCTCAAGGTATGAGATCCTTGTTTTGGCTTGTTGTTAAATTGGTAGTAGTGCATGGTGATGCATGGTGTTTAATGGCTTTGTTTAATGCATTAAAAATAGTTAATTGATGATGGTATTTGATGTATATTGGCAAGTGATGTGAGTGGTTTGTGGTTACTTTAATCGGATATAGTTAGCCGGCTATAGGATTGGGTGCACCGTGAATAAAGTCACCTTGGATGTTGAGGGGTTGCGATTGTACCGTAAACTCCATCCAAGTATCCTAACGAGAGAGGTAAGATCACAACGGTGGTTAAAAGTCCCTGTGTGGATCTTGGTAAACTCACAACGGTGGTTAAAAGTCCGTGTGAGGATTTTGGTAAGGTCACAACGGTGGTTAAAAGTCCGTGTGTGGATATTTTTAAGTTCACAACAGTGGTTAAATGTCCGTGAGTGGATCTTGTTAAGGTCACAACGGTGGTTAAAAGTCTGTATATGGATCTTGTGTTATGTGTCCCGTACTCTCGTTAGTGGGTTATACAACTATCGATGAGTGATGTTGAGGGGTTGTGATTGTACCGTTAAACTCCATCACAGGTGTTGAGGGGTTGTGATTGTACCGGTAAACTCCACCTTATGTTGTTCGGTAGTGTGTATGAAGCGTGTGGGACAACACTTGTAATCTGCGTATCCGATTGTGTCTTATGTTGTGATGGTTTATGGTTTATCGCTTGAATGCCAATATAATGTATTTGAATGAAATGAAGCAAGAGATGTTTGTATGATGCAAGTGTATATCTTCTATTGTGAGTGGTGCATATGTGCTTAGAATCTCTTTAGTGCATTGAAGTCTTGTGAAGGCTTGTTGGAAAAGTCATGTAATGCAAATGTAGCTTTTGTAGTTCATGTGTTTTGCATTTGTTGAATGCATGAGATGGTTAGAAGGAACTAATGGTTTTCAAAAGGTATTTTGCTTTGAAATGATCATCAAGCATGAGGGAAGTATGTTGTGAAGTGGAAGTGTGCTCCAAGGAATTTGAATTTAACTTTGCATGTGGTGTTCATGCATGGAAAGGCTTAAATATTAGTGGTTGCAAGTTTGTGGTTTGGGGTGTGTTGTTTAGCCTTTCAAAGTTAAGGAGTTGGTTTTCATGTTGAGCAATGCATGATTTTAAGCATGTTGTTTCAAAAGAGGTTTTCAAACAATGCTTTGGTTTATTGAATTGTATCTACTTTTTAAGAAGGTTTTATGATTCGCTGCATTGATGGTGTTTTGGTTTTGAGCATTCCTCACTAAGCATTATGTGCTTACGCTCCTTTGTGTCCATCAGTGCGGATAATTGAAGTTGGGGCAGCAAGAAGCAAGGGATTCAAGAAGAGCTCCACTTGAGAAGTATGTCTTGGTTTATAGCTATAGATAATAAAGGCAATGGGGGGAGAGTCTTTTATATTGATGTGTAGTGAGATTGTGTATGTTAACCATGTTCAGTTTATGGTTTGAACCTTGTTGTTGATCGCTTGACATACTTGAATCTTCTTCTTCATATTGATATGCTATGCTCTTTGATTAATCAAGATCATGTGTTGGATGTGATGATTGAGTAGGTATGCCTAATGTTTGATTTGTATCTAGTCTTTGATGAAATTTGGTAGTTATGATGCTTGGCATGTTGTTGATATGTTGAGGAATGGTTTAAAGTATGTTTGTTGGTTTTTGGATGTGTAAAACCAGAATTTTCTGCTGTTTCTGGGCAGGGTGTATCAAAACACCCCTGGCTGTTTCGAAACGGGTGCATAAATTGGCCTGGGCGTTTCGAAACGGCTAAAGGTGTTTCGAAACACTTTGGCCACTAGAGGTGTCCGTTTCTGAACTAGTTTCAGAACATACCCGCGTTTCAAAACGTTCAACATCGTTTCGATACAGGCATACGACACGAGTGTTTCTATACGGGTGTCAGTGTTTCGAAACGGGTGACCACTGGACAGCTTTTGCATTCTTTACATTTTAGTCCTGAAAGTTGTAATTGCAATTGCTTGAGCTTTGGATGTCTTTTTAATCTAAAATTTGGCAGAGAGGCTTGGAATATGATTAATTGAGGTTTGGTAAAACTAAAATCTTAAAAGTCCTTTTATTTACCAAAATTTACATTTTGGTCCCTAATTTTGTGATTTATGCAATTGAGTCCCTTATTATTATTTGAACGATGTGCTTTTCACGTATGTGTTTCTCGAGAGTACGCTTAGGGTTAATGTGCATCTAGACAAGTAAAAAAAGAGAAAAAAAGGGTCGTTAATCGAGGTTGACTTTCAGGTTGACTTTGGTTTTCCCCGTGTAATCTTCGTAGTTTGGGTCAACCGTCTAGGCCGGGCTAAGAGGGTTACAATCCTGTTGAAAAGTTCGTAATCAATGATTTGGACTCCTAAAATTTGATTAAAACTTGTTTTGCAGTCCTTTTTGTATAGGTATCAGGCGAGCTGGTCTAAATGAGGTGTAAAATGGACCCGTTGGACTCTTAACTGTTTAAAAAGTACAGAAATTGAGTTTTTGAAATATAATCTTGTTGAAAAGTTCGAAATAAATGATATGCACTCCTTAAATTTTATTAAACTTGTTTTGTGGTCCTTTTTTGTAGAGGTTTCGGACAAGCGGGTCTAAATGGGCTGTAAAATGGAGTCGTTGGACTTTTAACAAAGTAAAAAGTACAAAAATTGAGTTTCTTCAATTTAATCGTGTTGAAAACCTCGTAATCAATGAAATGAACTCATAAAATTTGATCAAAACTTGTTTTGCGGTCCTTTTTGTAGAGGTTTCGGACGTGCATGTCTAAATGGGGCGAAAAATGGACCTTTTGGATATTTATCTGAGTGAAAAATGTATAAATTTAGTTTTTTCAATATAATCGTGTTGAAAAGCTTTTTTATCAATGATATGAAAACCTAAATTTTGATTAAAACTTGTTTTGCGGTCCTTTTGTAGAGGTTTCGGGTGAGCGGGTTTAAATGGGGCGTAAAATGGACTCGTTGGACTTTTAACTGAGTAAATAGTGTAGAAATTTTGTTTTTGCAATATAATCGTGTTGAAAAGTTCGTAATCAATGATATGCAGTCCTAAAATTTGATTAAAACTTGTTTTGATGTCCTTTTGTAGAGGTTTCGAACGAGTGGGTCTAAATGGGCCGAACAATGGACTCGTTGGAATTTTAACTGAGGAAAAATTAAAGAAATTGAGTTTTTGTGAAATAATCGTGTTGAAAAGCTCGTAATCAATTATATGAACTCCTAAAATTTGATTAAAACTTGTTTTGCGATCCTTTTTGTAGAGGTTTCAGGAGAGCGGGTCTAAATGAGGCGTAAAATAGACTCATTGGACTTTTAACTAAGTAAAAAATATAGAGATTGAGTTTTTACAATATAATCCTATTGAAAAGTTCATAATCAATGATATGAAGTCCTAAAATTAGATTAAAACTTGTTTTGTGGTCCATTTGATAGAGGTTTCGGGCAAGCGGGTCTAAATGGGGCGTAAAATGGAACCGTTGGACTTTAAATTGAGTAAAAAGTACAAAAATTGAGTGTTTTTTCTATAAAATCATGTTGAATAGCTCGTAATCAATGATATGAACTCCTAGAAATTGATTAAAACTTATTTTGTGGTCATTTATGTATAGGTTTCAGACAAGCGGGTCTAAATGTGCCGAACAATGGTCCCGTTGGACTTTTAACTGAGTAAAAAGTGTAGAAATTGAGTTTTTGAAACATAATCCTGTTGAAAATCTGGTAATAAATGATGCGAACTCCTAAAACTTGATTAAACATGTTTTGTGGTACTTTTATAGAGGTTCGGGCGAGCGGGTCTAAATGGGGCGTAAAATGGACCCGTTGGACTTTTAATTGAGTAAAAATGGTAGAAATTTAGTTTTTGCAATATAATCATGTTGAAAAGTTCGTGAAATGATATGCACTCCTAAAATTTATGAAAACTTGTTTTGTTGTCTTTTTTTAGAGGTTTCGGACGAGCGGGTCTAAATGGGCTGAACAATGGACCCGTTGGACATTTAACTGAGTAAAAAGTGTAGAAATTGAGTTTTTGCAATATAATCATGTTGAAAATATTGTAATAAATGATATGAACTCCTAAAATTTGATTAAAACTAGTTTTGCGGTCCTATTTATAGAGGTTTCTGGGTAGCGGGTCGAAATGCGGCGTAAAATGGAACCGGTGGACTTTTAACTGAGTAAAAAGTACATAAATTTAGTTTTTGCAATATAATCTTGTTGAAAACCTCGTAATCAATGATATGAACTCCTAAAATTTGATTAAAACTTGTTCTGCGGTCCTTTTTGTAGAGGTTTCGGCCGAGCGGGTCTAAATGAGGCGTAAAATGGACCCGTTGGACTTTTATCTGAGTAAAAAGTACAAAAATTGAGTTTTTGCAATATAATCATGTTTAAAAGCTCGTAATCAATGATATGAACTCCTAAAACTTGGTTAAAACTTGGTTTATTTTCTTTTTTATCGAGGTTTTGGATAGGCGAGTTTAAATGGGCCGAACAATGGACTCGTTGGACTTTTAACTGCGTAAAAAGTACATAAATTGAGTTTTTTTTTTCAATATAATCGTGTTGAAAAGCTCGTAATCAATGATAAGAACTCCTGAAATTTGATTAAAACTTATTCTGTGGTCCTTTTTGTAGAGGTTTTGGACGAGCGGGTCTAAATGGGGCGTAAAATGGACCCGTTGGGCATTTAATTGTGCAAAAAGAAGAGAAATTGAGTTTTTGCAATATAATCGTGTTGGAAAGCTCGTATCAATGATATGCAGTCCTGAAATTTGATTAAACATTGTTTTGTTGTCCTTTTTGTAGAGGTTTCGGACAAACGGGTCAAAATGGGCCGAACAATGGACCCGTTAGAACGCCTAAAATTTGATTAAAACGTGTTTTGTTGTCCTTTTTGTAGAGGTTTCGGACGAACGGGTCTAAATGGGCCTTAAAATAGAATCGTTAGACTTTTAACTGAGTAAAAAAGTACAAAAATTGAGTTTTGCAATGTAATCGTGTTGAAAAGCTCGTAATCAATGATTTGGACACCTAAAATTTGATTAAAACTTGTTTTGTCGTCCTTTTTGTAGAGGTATAAGGCGAGCTGGTCTAAATGGGGCGTAAAATGGACCAATTGGACTTTTAACTGTTTAAAAAGTACAGAAATTGAGTTTTTGAAATATAATCGTGTTGAAAAGCTTGTAATCAATTATATGCACTCCTACAATTTGATTAAAACTTATTTTGCGGTCCTTTTTTGTAGAGGTTTCGGAGGAGCAGGTCTAAATGGACCGTAAAATGGAGCCGTTGGACTTTTAACTGAGTAAAAAGTACAGAAATTGAGTTTTTCTAATTTAATCGTGTTGAAAAGCTTGTAATCAATAAAATGGACTCCTAAGTTTTCATTAAAACTTGTTTTGATGTCCTTTTTGTAGAGGTTTCGGATGAGTGGATCTAAATGGGCCGAACAATGGACCCGTTGGACTTTTAACTGAGTAAAAAGTACATAAATTTACTTTTTTCAATATAATCCTGTTGAAAAGCCCGTAATCAATGATATGAACTCCTAAAATTTGAGTAAAACTTTTTTGCGGTCATTTTTGTAGTGGTTTCGGACGTGCGCGTCTAAATGGGTTGTAAAATTGACCCGTTGGACTTTTAATAGAGTAAAAAGTGTAAAACTTTAGGTTTTGCAATATAATAATGTTGAAAAGCTTGTAGTCAATGATATGAACTCCTAAGATTTGATTAAAACTTGTTTTGCAGTCCTTTTTTAGAGGTTTCGGGCGAGCATGTCTGAATGGGGTGTAAAATGCACCCGTTGGACTTTTAACTATGTAAAAAGTACAGAAATTGAGTTTTTGGATTATAATCATGTTGAAAAGCTCGTAATCAATAATATGCACGCCTAAGATTTGATTAAAACTTGTTTTGCGGTCCTTTTTGTAGTGGTTTCGGACGAGCGGGTCTAAATGGGCCGTAAAATGGAGCCGTTGTACTTTTAACTGAGTAAATAGTAAAGAAATTGAGTTTTTCTGCAATTTAATCATGTTTAAAAGCTCATAATCAATTATGTGGGCAGTAAAATGGACACATTTGAATTTTAATTGAGTAAATACTAAAGAAATTTAGTTTTTACAAAATAACCGTATTGAAAAGCTCATAATCAATGATATGAACTCATAAAATTTGAATAAAACTTTTTTGCAGATCTTTTTGTAGACGTTTCGAAGGTGCGGGTCTAAATGGGCCGTAAAAATTCAGTTTTTTCAATATAATCGTGTTGAATAGCTCGTAATCAATGATATGAACTCCTAAATTTGATTAAAACTTATTTTGTTGTCCTTTTTCTAGAGATTTCAGACGACCAGGTCTAAATGGGTCGAACAATGGACCCGTTGGACTTTTAACTGAGTAAAAAGTACATAAATTGAGTTTTTTTCAATATAATCATGTTGAAAAGCTCGTAATCAAAGATATGGACTCCTAAATTTTGATTAAAACTTGTTTTGCGGTCCTTTTTGTAGAGGTTTCGGACGTGCGAATCTAAATGGGCCGTAAAATGGACTTGCTGGACTTTTAACTGAGTAGAAAGTGTAGAAATTTAGTTTTTGCAATATAATCGTAGTGAAAAGCTCGTAGTAAATGATATAAACTCCTAAAATTTGATTAAAACTTGTTTTTTAGTCCTTTTTGTAGAGGTTTCGGGCGAGCATGTCTAAATGTGGCGTAAAATGGACCCGTTGGACTTTTAACTGAGTAAAAAGTATATAAATTGAGTTTTTGCAATATAATCGTGTTGAAAAGCTTGTAATCTATGATATGAACTCCTAAAATTTGATTAAAACTTTTCTTGTTGTCTTTTTTGTAGAGGTTTCGGACGAGCGGGTTTAAATGGGCCAAACAATGGACCAATTGGACTTTTAACTGAGTAAAAAGTACATAGATTGAGTTTTTTTCAATATAATCATGTTGAAAACCTTCTAATCAACGATATGAACTACTTGAATTTGATTAAAACTTGTTTTGCGTTCTTTTTTGTAGAGGTTTCATACGTGCGGGTCTAAATGGGGCGTAAAATGGACTCGTTAGACTTTTTTGAGGAAAAATGGCCTCGTTAAAAAACCCTACTATCACCCCTAGCACAAGGACAGGAGATCCCTAAAAAAGGGAAAAGAGTACCATGAATATTATTTATTATATCGAGAAAGATTCTCTGAAATTACAAAGATGCAGATACAATCTGGATAAAGGGAACTAAAAGACACAGAGGTCATGGTTCGAAGGGCATGAGTGGCCAGAGTGTGTGCAACTAAATTAGCCTCACGGCTTACATAATGAACATGGGCAAAAGGAAAATATGAGAGTAAATCTTTTGCTTGGAGAAGTGTAGGACCCATGGTTGAAAGATCAAGCCCCAGACGGTTGATCCTGTTTGCAATAGGCGCACAGTTTGTTTCAAAGATCAAGTTGCTCCATCCATGCGTTTGAGCAAAAGAGACACCAGCAAGAAGAGCATCCCCTTCGGCTGTGGCAGCATCTGGACAGCTTTCCAGGGGATAAGACATGCCACCAATGACCGTACCCGAATCATCACAAACCACAACTCCAACTACCACCACACGTGTGGCCGGATCAAAAACCCCGCCCACATTAACCTTAAGAGACCCTGGAAGGGGTCGCCACCAACGAGGTTGAGAGAGTGTTGGATGATCTGTAGGAGAAGAAGAAAAAGTAGAGATGGCATTGGAGTAATCTCGGTGGAGCCATTGAAAATGGTGATTATGACCCAGTCATTGCGCCTGTTCCAAATGTTCCATAAAGTAGTAAGAAAGAGTCCAAAAAGGTCAGTAGATAATATGCCGGCACTCTCCTCCAGCCATTGGAGACCAGTAGAAGCCTAACTATTTATCAAAGACACCAGGAGGCCTACTAAACAGAGGGTCTCCGATGCACCCGGGCAATCCCGAAGTGCATGGAGAACAGATTCTTGGCAAGATAGACAAAGGGGCAGGGACACGAGTCTGGGGCAAAAGCTTGCAATTTGGATCCAATAGGTAAAGCATCAGAACCCATCCGCCAGCCAAAAGTCTTGACTTTCAGAATAGCCTTGATCTTTGCGAGAGCTTTCCAGATCCAAGCAGGTCTATTGCGAGGTTCTGGAGGATGCTGTAAAAATTGATAACCTGAATAAAATCCAGAGTCATTGGGGTTCTAAAGAATGAAATCACGATTGTCATTGATAATAGGAACATTTCGAATTGCATTTGCATCCTCAGTTGTAAAGTAATTGCGAACTTTGATTGGGTCCCAGGCAGCTTGGTTACAGAGCATGAAGTCTCGACAGCGAATATAAATTTCGTCTGAAACCTCATATTCCCCATAGAGATGTATTGGAGAGGAGCCTCCCCAATTATCCTTGTGGATACGAATACTACTATTTATTCCAGGCCGATAGAGAAACCCGTCATAGAGATGTTGCATAGCATTGTATAGTCCTTGCCAAGCAAATGAGCCACGATGCGGCTGGTCAGCGTCAAGGATGTTACCAGATGGAAAGTGTTTTGCCTTGTAAATCTGTTCGAGTAGAGAATTCGGCTCATAGATAAGCCGCCAGAGTTGTTTACTCGGAAGCGCAATATTAAAGTTGTTTAAGTCCCGGAAGCCCATACCTCCCGCAGATTTAGGTAAACATACTTGTTCCTATGGGAGCATATGTCAGCCCTTTTTGTTGTTTTGACCAGACCACCAGTAATGACGGATAGCTGTGGTCATATCATCTATAATGTTTTGAGGAAGCAAGTAACAAGACATGACGTACTGGGGCAAAGACTACAAAACAACTTTGATGAAAATTTCTCTACCACTATACGAAAGTAGTTGCTTATCCCAATGAGATAATCTTTCATGAACTTTATTGCGAATGAAACCAAGGGCTTCAGTTTTGTTCTTTCCAATGAGAAGAGGCACACCCAAGTAGACCCCTGGGTTGGCGACCTCACGTACATGCAATGCGTTATTTATTGTTTCGCGAATCGAGTGGGGGTGCGAGGGTTGTAGAAGATTGTCGCCTTTTCAAAATTTACCGCTTGCCCAGAGGCCGAAGCATAGGTCTGGAGAGCCATTTTAAGGTGTTCTGCTTTCTCGGCTTTATTGTTTATAAAGACCATACAATCATCAGCAAAAAGAAGGTGATTGACATTAGGCCCAATTCTACCAGCTCCAAGGCCAAGAAGCATATCATGCTATTGGGCATCTGTTAGATACACAGAGAGGCCCTGAGTGCAAAAAAGAAAAAGGAAAGGTGACAAGGGATCGCCTTGTCGTAGACCTCATTGGGGTTGAAAGAAAGGAGAGTAGGAACTGTTAACCTTAGCTGTAAAGGATACTGAGGAGATGCAACACATAATGATTGAGACCCAAGAGGGTGCAAAGCCCATTCAATTCATGACACTTTCAAGGAAGGGTCATTCGACACGGTCAAAAGCCTTTTACATATCAAGTTTTAGAGCAACACCATGGGAAGATTTAGTTTGGCCGGTGTTGATGGAGTGTATAATTTCATGAGCAATTAGAATATTATCAGATATATTACACCCTTGGACAAAAGCGGCTTGATTGTTACTTATGCAGAATAGTATCGTGTTTTTCATTCTATTTACAAGAACTTTAGTGAAAATTTTATAAATCACAGTGCAAAGACTAATTGGCCGAAGATGCCACATAGTGGTAGGGTTCTTTATCTTCGGAATAAGGACTAAACTGGTTTAGTTAACGGAAGCCATATCAGCAGATCCGTTAAGAAGATCCAGACATAGTTGGGTGACATCCTTGCCAACCGTATCCCAATGTTGCCTATAGAAACCACTAGGGAGGCCATCAATTCCAGGGGCCTTCCGAGGATCAATGTCACGGAAGGCTTGGAGAATTTCATCAGATGTGAAAGACCTAGTGAGGGACTCATTTATAGCTGGAGTAATGGAGGTAGTTATTTAGAGAGAATTTGATCAGACAGATGAGGATTGGAGGATGTGAACAGAGTTTGGAAATAAGTGGTTGCAATATTCATCAGATCATCTTCAGCGACACACCAATTGTTATAAGCATCATATAAACCATTGATATTGTTCTTTTTCTGACGATTGTTGGCACGAGCGTGAAAGAATGTGGTATTCTTATCCCATTGTGCAAGCCATAAGTTTCGAGATCGTTGTGCCCAATAAGCTTCATGTTCATCACACAGTTTATTGAGCTCAGATTTTGCTGCAAGGTAGGCTGTCTCAAAAGAGGAAGTGAGAGACACTTAAGAAATTTGTTAATTTTTTTAGTAAGAAGTTGAATGTGTCTAGTGGTATTGTATCGTTGGAATGACTGCCAATCACCTAAGCGGGATCCTATGGCACAAATTTTATCAATAGTGTGGCCATCATTGGTAGCCCAAGTTTGTTGGACTAAGGATATACCCTATTCATGGGTAGCCCAATAGTTTTCAAAGCGGAAATTAGTTGTTGTAAGCAGAGAAGCATGGTATACTAGAGAGTCAGTGTCCAATAGAAGGAAACAATGGTCCAATTTAGCATTGAAATCAGAGGTAATGCGATAAGAAGGTTTAGAAGCTATCCAAGCCGAATTCCCTAGAAACCGATCTAGAGGATCGAAAATCGTTGGAGTAAAAATGATATGCACTCCTAAAATTTGATTGAAACTTGTTTTGCTATCCTTTTTCTAGAGGTTTCGGGCGAGCAGGTCAAAAAGGGCCGAACAATGGACCTGTTGGAATTTTAACTGAGGAAAAATTAAAGAAATTGAGTTTTTGCAAAATAATCGTGTTGAAAAGCTTGTAACCAATTATTATATGAACTCCTATGATTTGATTAAAACTTGTTTCGCGGTCCTTTTTGTCGAGGTATCAGACGAGCGGGTCTAAATGGGCCGTAATATGGACCCATTGGACTTTAAATTGGGTAAAATGTACAGAAATTGAATTTTTTTCAATACAATCGAGTTGAAAAGATCGTAATCAATGATATGAACTCCTAAAATTTGATTAAAACTTATTTTACGGTCATTTTGTAGAGGTTTCGAACGAGCGAGTCTAAATGGGCCGAACAATGGACCCGTTGGACTTTTAACTATGTAAAAACTGTAGAAATTAAGTTTTTGCAATATAATCGTGTTGAAAAGCTTGTAATCAATGATATGAACTCCTAAAGTTTGATTAAAACTTGTTTTGAGGTCCTTTTTTATAGAGGTTTCGGGCGAGCGTGTCTAAATATGGCATAAAATGCACCTGTTGGACTTTTAACT
The DNA here is from genome assembly GCA_958450335.1 of Hibiscus tridactylites. Classification (NCBI taxonomy): domain Eukaryota; kingdom Viridiplantae; phylum Streptophyta; class Magnoliopsida; order Malvales; family Malvaceae; genus Hibiscus; species Hibiscus tridactylites. The sequence continues at coordinate 39,081,585 of OY288289.1, read as the reverse complement.
GAGTAAAAAGTACAAAATTTAAGTTTTTGAATTATAATCATGTTGGAAAGCTCGTAATCAATGATATGCACACCTAAAATTTGATTAAACGTTTTTTACGGTGCTTTTTGTAGAGGTTTCGGACGAACAGATCTAAATGGGCCGAAAAATGGACCCGTTGGAATTTTAACTGTGTAAAAATTAAAGAAATTGAGTTTTTGCAAAATAATCTTGTTGAAAAGCCGTAAAATGGAGTCGTTGTACTTTTAACTGAATAAAAAAGTACATAAATTGAGTTTTTGCAATAAAATCATGTTAAAAAGCTGTTAATCAATGATTTGGACTCTTAAGTTTTGATTAAAACTTGTTTTGCGGTCCTTTTGTAGTTGTTTTGGACGAGCGGGTCTAAATGGGCCGTAAAATGAACCCGTTGGACTTTTAAGTTAGTAAAAAGTACAGAAATTGAGTTTTTGCAATATAAACGTGTTGAAAAGCTTGTAATCAAGGATATAAACCCGTTGGACTCTTTAGACTTTTACGAAGAAGCGTATCGATACAGATGAAGAGCGTATCGATACGTGTTTCTCCAGTAGCCAACTTTGTTAAAAAGGTATCGATACGGATGGAAGCGTATCGATACACCTGGACGTTTTTCAATAGTTTGGCTTTGGAACACTTAGAAAATATTTTGAGTTTGAGTTTTTCAAATCAGTTTTAAAGAGTTGGTGATTTAAAACTTATTAAGGGACTTATAAAATTATTTTAAGTTTTTCAAATTGATCCTTAAAGATTTAATTATATCAAAATCAAATATAGGTTTTACAATCTCCCCCTTTTTAATATAACAAAACTAAAACTTAAAATTTTTGACACTTTGAAAAAACTTTACAAAGTTAACTCCCCCTTAATATAAGCTAGGTAACTTTTAAGTTGAAATCAAAATTTTTAAAGTGTTGTGAGCTAGTTTCTCTCCCCCTTTTTGTTAGATCAAAAATATTGAGACAAGATGTAGGTGCATAACATAGGCAACGGTATAAATAAGCAACATTAATATTATTAAGCATAACATTAATCTTAAAAATCCAACAAAAAACAGAAAATCAAAGCATAGGTTTAATAATAAAGCAAACTTAGTCCTAAGAACATAAATCAAAGATGCATAAAATAGAAATATCCTAAACGATATGCATGAGATGCAAGAAGAATCGACTAGGCATCATCTTCGTTGTCTTAATCATCTTCATCATAAACTCCCATTGGATCATTATTCCTTATGCTATTGCGCCACTCATCATGGAAAGCGGAGAGGGAAATATTCAAAGAATTATGACCGCTTTCAAGAGAGGTGAGGCGATTCTCCATGCTCGTCATCCTTGTATCAAAAGTTGTTTCAAGGGCGGTAAGACGATTTCCCATGTCCGTGCGCAACCCGATAAATTGCTCATTTAGGAATGTCATGAGAGCATCCATGGAGGGTTGAGGAGCTTGAGGAGCTTGATCACCTTGAGGTTCTTCAAATACGACGGCGGCCTCGGGTGGTAGCTCGGAAAGACGTACCCAATTACCATTAAAATAATGGAACTTTCCCCGTGCAAGAGATCGTTCATCAATGGGATCGGTGAGGGGAGTTGGGAAGTCAAAAGTGCAATCAATATCCTTTTTCATAAATAAATAACTTAAGGTCATACCATATGTAAAGGAGGTGACGAGAGAGGTGTGACGATTTTGCACAAGATAGACGATGTCCGCGAACATGATTCGAGCAAGATTGGGGCGCTTTCGCTCACAGAAGCAACGGATCCAAAAATCATCCACTTGACGAATGGTAGAATATTTTCCTCCAGAGGGCCTAAACCACCAAGACACCATCAAATGGAGGATCCGATCTTGAGCATTTAGGGCGGTTACGGAGCCACTAAGAACATGCCCCAAAGCATTCTCATCATCTAGGCCTTCATCCTCTAAATTAAAAACTTCACATATGGATTTGACATCAAGGATGAATTTCTTTCCCATGAGATAATAACTAATGGCGGTAACAACCCCATTGCGAGAAATACATTTGGCATTAGTGTAAAAAATCAAAACCAAAAGACGATAATAAAAACCAGGTATTGAGAGAAAATCCATGAAATTCCAACGTTGGAGCAAAGGAAGATATTCAAATTGGAAACGCTCCGAGTTGAGAAAAGGAATGGATATTACCCTTTCCGCACGAATCTTGTAATTCTCGAATTGACGAAAGTATGCGAGACCCGCGGGATTTTCAAAGGAGTGTTCATAGATTGAAGTGTAGTTCGGACGTGCAACCACTCCAAGATTGGATGATTCACCGGTTTGAGAAACCCTTGATCTCTTTCTAGATTCCTTTGGTGCCATGATCTAAAAGAAAATCATACATATAGACTTCTTCAATTAAGTTAAGAACCAAGGTAAAAAAAATTGAAAATAAAGTTTGAAGAAAAAGAATTTTGAAGACAAAAATTTTGTTAAAAAGATGAATCATAAAAACAAAACAAAAACAAAACAAACAAAAAATTAAAAAAGAAAAAGAAAGAATTTTACCTTGATAGGAACTTGAGAGAATGAAGAAAATTCTAGCACAATTTTGATGAGAAGGAGCTTAAAGCTTTGCTTGATGGAAAAACTCTTTTAGATTTTGAGTTGTGGTGTGAAAATATGAGGGAGGAAGAGCCCTTTTATAGGAAAAAATGGCTAGGGTTTTTAGGGTTTGAAGAATTTTAGTTTTGGTAAAAGTTTAACACTTTAAATGCCAAATTAAAAGCTATCTGCACAATCGAGTATCAATACGCCTGAGGGTGTATCGATACGGGGGTAGAAACGTCATTTCCTTAAAAATGCCCGTTGGAGAATCGTATCGAAACGGATGAGATCCGTATCAAAACGATTTGAAGCTCATATCGATACGGGTTTAATCGTATCGATACCCGTTTAAGGCAAAAAGAGGCCTGGGAAACTGAACGAAGAACACGTATCGGTACGCGTAGAACCGTATCGATACCATATGCCCAGAAATGCATCTTTAGGCTTAAGAACAACCATAGGCTCGATTTTAACATCTCTTAAAGGAATGCAAATGATGAATGAACTGTTCTAAACATATTTTAAGAGAATCATACTCCCCCTAACTATAGGCATGCATATTTTCAAGAGTTACAACACACAAACATGCAATTTCACAAAATCAAGCAATTTTAAACACAAAGAGGTCCTAAAAGGTCAAGATAGGCTAGCTAGACCTAACTCTCTCCTAAGAGACCAAAAAAACTCTTTATCTAAAGGTTTTTTAAATATATTCTCTAATTGGTTCAAGGTGTCAACATATTCTATAACAACATCATTTTTCAAAACATGATCTCTAATAAAATGATGTCGAATTTCTATGTGTTTAGTTCTAGAGTGTTGGATGGGATTCTTAGTAAGACAAATGGCACTAGTGTTGTCACACTTAAGGGGTATGGTTTCTACTTCAACACCATAATATAAGAGTTGTTGCTTCATCCAAAGGACTTGAGCACAACAACTCCCTAAGGATATGTACTCCGCTTCGGTGGTAGATAAGGCTACGCTATTTTGTTTCTTAGAGAACCAAGATACGATCATACTACCTAATTATTGGCATGTCCCGGAAGTACTTTTCCTATCTATCTTACACCCCCCATAATCTGCATCCAAATAAGCATGAAGGCTAAAGGAAGAATCTTTAGGATACCAAAGGCCTAAAGTAGGTGTGTCTCTAAGGTATCTAAAAATTCTCTTAATGGCAACTAAGTGTGATTCTCTAGGACTAGCTTGAAACCTAGCACACAAGCAAACACTAAACATGATATTCGGTCTACTTGCGGTAAGGTAAAGCAAAGAACCTATCATGGATCTATAAAGCTTAGAATCAACACACTTACCTCCTTCATCTTTGTCAAGCTTTATGGAAGAACTCATAGGAGTGGCTTGAGGCTTTTCATTCTCCAAGCCAAACTTTTTGAGCATATCATTCACGTACTTAGCTTGATTTATGAAGGTGCCATCTTTCCTTTGATTGATTTGGAGTCCCAAAAAGAATGAGAGCTCTAAAACTTCTTTTTAGATTCAAACCGTTTTCCAAACCGATCCGGTTTAGACTATAAACATCTAGGCCCAAATTTGGGGTGTTACATGAACTCCTAAGATTTGATTAAAACTTTTTTGCTATCCTTTTTGTAGAGGTTTAGGGACGAGCGAGTCTAAATGGGCCGTAAAATGGACTCGTTGGACTTTTAACTTCGTAAAAAGTACATAAATTGAGTTTTTGCAATATAATCGTGTTGAAAAGCTCGTAATCAATGATATGCACACCTAAAATTTGATTAAAACTTGTTTTGTTGTCCTTTTTGTAGAGGTTTCGGACGAGCGGGTTTAAATGGGTCGAAAAATTGACCCGTTGGAAATTTAACTAAATAAAAATTAAAGATATTGAGTTTTTGCATAATAATCGTGTTGAAAAGCTCGTAATCAATGATATAAACTCCTAAAATTTGATGAAAACATATTTTGCGGTCTTTTTGTAGACGTTACGAACGTGCGGGTCTAAATGGTCTGTAAAATGGACACGTTCGACTTTAAACTGAGTAAAAAGTACAGAAATTGAGTTTTTTTTCAATATAATCATGTTTAAAAGCTCGTAATATTGATATGAACGCCTAAAATTTGATTAAAACTTGATTTACGGTCCTTTTTTAGGGATTTCGGGCGAGCGGGTCTAAATGGAGCGTAAAATGGACCCATTGGACTTTTAACATCATAAAAAGTACAGAAATTGATTTTTTTGCAATATAATCGTGTTGAAAAATTGTAATCAAATATATGAACTCCAAAAAATTTGATTAAAACCAATTTTACAGTACTTTTTGTATATGTTTCGGGCGAGCGGGTCTAAATGGGGCGTAAAATGGAGCCGCTTATCTTTTAATTGAGTAAAAAGAATAGAAATTGAGTTTTTGCAATATAACTGTGTTGAAAAGATCGTAATCAATGATATGAACTCCTAATATTTGATTAAACTTTTTTTGATGTTCTTTTTGTAGAGGTTTCAGATGAGCGTGTCTAAATGGGCCGTAAAATAGACCCGTTTGACTTTTAAATTCGTAAAAAGTACAGACATTGAGTTTTTGCAATATAATCGTGTTGAAAAGCTCGTAATCAAAGGTATGAACTTCAAAAGTTTGATTAAAACCTATTTTGCAGTCATTTTTGTATAGGTCTCAGGCAAGCAGGTCTAAATGGGGTGTAAAATGGAGCCGATCGTCTTTTAACTGAGTAAAAAGAATAGAAATTGAGTTTTTGCAATATAACCGTGTTGAAAAGATCGTAATCAATGATATGAACTCCTAAGATTTGATTAAAACTTTTTTTGCTGTCCTTTTTGTAGAGGTTTCGGACGAGCGAGTCTAAATGGGCCGTAAAATGGACACGTTGGACTTTTAACTTCGTAAAAAATATAGAAATTGAGTTTTTACAATATAATCGTGTTGAAAAGCTCGTAATCAATGATAAGCACTCCTAAAATTTGATTAAAACTTGTTTTGTTGTCCTTTTTGTAGAGGTCTTGGACGAGCGGGTTTAAATGGGCTGAAAAATTAACCCGTTGGAATTTTAACTGAATAAAAATTAAAGATATTAAGTTTTTGCAAAATAATCATGTTGAAAAGCTCGTAATCAATGATATGAACACCTAAATTTTATTACAACTTGTTTTTCTGTCCTTTTTGTAGATGTTTGGAACGTGCGAGTTTAAATGGGTCGTAAAATGGACCTGTTGGAATATAAACGAAATAAAAAATACAGAAATTGAGTTTTTTTTGAATATAATCGTGTTGAAAAGCTCATAATCAATGATATGGACTCCTAAGTTTTGATTGGAACTTCTTTTTTGAGGTCCTTTTTGAGGAGGTTTCTGACGAGCGATTCTAAATGGACCTGATGGACTTTTAACTCCATAAAAAGTACATAAATTGAGTCTTTGCAAAATAATCGTGTTGAAAAGCTCATAATCAAAGATATGAACTCCAAAAATTTGATCAAAACCAATTTTGATGTCCTTTTTGTATAGGTTTCGGGCGAGCGAGACTAAATGGGGAGTAAAATGGAGTCGTTCGTCTTTTAACTGATTAAAAAGTACAAAAATTGGGTTTTTGCAATATTATCGTGTTGAAAAGCTCGTAATCAATGATATGAACTCCTAAAATTTGATTAAACGTTGTTTTGTTGTCCTTTTTGTAGTGGTTTCAGACGAGCGTGTCTAAATAGGCCGAACAATTGACCTGTTGGAATTTTAACTGAGTAAAATTTAAAGAAATTGAGTTTTGCAAAATAATCGTGTTGAAAAGCTCGTACTCAATGATATGAACTCATAAAATTTGATTAAAACTTATTTTGTGGTTCTTTTTGTAGACGTTTCGAATGTGCGGGTCTAAATGGGCCGCAAAATGGACCCGTTCGACTTTAAACTGAGTAAAAGGTACATAAATTGAGTTTTTTTCCATATAATCACGTTGAAAAGCTCGTAATCAATGATATGAACGCCTAAAATTTGATTAAAACTTGTTTTGCGATCCTTTTTGTAGGGATTATGGGCGAGCGGGTCTAAATGGAGCGTAAAATGTACCCGTTGGACTTTTATCTGAGTAAAAAGTACAGAAATTGAGTTTTCTAATATAATCATGTTGAAAAACTCGTAATCAATGATATGCACTCCTAAAATTTTATTAAAACTTGTTTTGTGGTCCTTTTTGTATAGGTTTCGGGCGAGCGGGTCTAAATGGGGCGTAAAATAGATCCGTTGGACTTTTAACAGAGTAAAAAGTATAGAAATTTAGTTTGTGCAATATAATCGTGTTGAAAAGCTCGTAATCAATTATATAAACTTCTAAATTTTGATTAGAACTTATTTTGCGGTCCTTTTGCATGGTAGAAATATCATTTTTGGAATATAATCGTGCTGAAAAACTCGTAATCAATGATATTAACTTCGAAAATTTAATTAAAACTTGTTGTGTGGTCCTTTTTGTACAGGATTCGGGAGAGCAACTCTAAATGGGTCGAACAATGGACCCGTTGGACTTTTAACTGTGTAAAAAATACATAAATTAAGTTTTTGCAATATAATCACGTTGAAAAGCTCGTAACCAATGATATTAACTCCTAAAATTTGATTAAACGTTGTTATGGTGTCCTTTTTGTAGAGATTTCAGACGAGCGGGTCTAAATGGGCCTAACAATGGACCCGTTGGACTTTTAACTAAGTAAGAAGTATAGAAATTGAGTTTTTTTTAATGTACTCGTGTTGAAAAGCTCGTAATCAATGATATGAACTCTTAAATTTTTATTAAACATTGTTATGTTGTCCTTTTTGTAGAGGTTTCAGACGAGCGGGTCTAAATAGGCCTAACAATGGACCCATTGGACTTTAAACTAATTCAAAAGTACAGAAATTAAGTTTTTGCAATAAAATCATGTTGAAAAGCTCACAATAAATGATATGAACTCCTAAAATTTGATTAAAATTTGTTTTGCGGTCCTTTTGTAGAGATTTCAGATGTACGAGCCTAAATGGGTCGTAAAATAGACCAATTGGACTTTTAACTGAGTAATAAGTGTAGAAATTTAGTTTTTTCAATATAATCGTGTTGAAAACCTCGTAATCAATGTGAACTCCTAAAATTTTATTAAAACTTGTTTTGCAGTCCTTTTTGTAGAGGGTTCGGGCGAGCGGGTCTAGATGGGGCGTAAAATGCAGCCGTTGGACTTTTAACTGAGTAAAAAGTACATAATTTAAGTTTTTGCAATATAATCGTGTTGAAAAGCTCGTAATCAATGATATGAACTTCTAAAGTTTGATTAAAACTTGTTTTGCGTTCCTTTTGTAGAGATTTCAGACGTGCAAGTATAAATGGGTCGTAAAATAGACTCGTTGGACTTTAAACTGAGTAAAAAGTACGAAAATTGACTTTTTGCAAAATAATCGTGTTGAAAAGCTCGTAATCAATGATATGAACGCCTAAAATTTGATTAAAACATGTTTTCGATCCTTTTTGTAGAGATTTTAGGCGAGCATGTCTAAATGAGGCATTAAATAGACCCGTAATCAAGGATATGGACTCTTAAGTATTGATGAAAACTTGTTTTGCGGTCCTTTTTGTAGAGGTTTCGATCTAGTGGGTCTAAATAGGCTGTAAAATGGACCCGTTGGACTTTTAACTCAGTAAAAAGTAAAAAAAAATTGAGTTTTTGTAATATAATCGTGTTGAAAAGCTCATAATCAACGATATGCACTTCTAAAATTTGATTAAAACTTGTTTTGCGGTCCTTTTTGTAGAGACTTCGGGCGAGCGGGTCAAAATTGCGCATATAATAGAGCCGTTGGACTTTTAACTGAGTAGAAAGTACAAAAATTTAGTTTTTGCAATATAATCGTGTTGAAAAGCTCCTAACCAATGATATTAACTCCTAAAATTTGATTAAACGTTGTTATGTTGTCCTTTTTGTAGAGATTTCAGACGACCGGGTCTAAATGGGCCTAATAATGGACCCGTTGGACTTTTAACTAAGTAAAAAGTATAAAAATTGAGTTTTTTTTTTTCAATATACTCGTGTTGAAAAGCTCATAATCAATGATATCAACTCCTAAAATTTGATTAAACATTGTTATGCTGTCCTTTTTGTAGAGGTTTCAGACGAGCGGGTCTAAATGGGCCTGACAATGGACCCATTGGACTTTTAACTAATTAAAAAGTATAGAAATTAAGTTTTTGCAATAAAATCATGTTGAAAAGCTCGCAATAAATTATATGCACTCCTAAAATTTGAGTAAAACTTGTTTTGTGGTACTTTTGTAGAGGTTTCGGATGTGCGAGTCTAAATGGGTCGTAAAATAGACCTATTTGACTTTTAACTGAGTAAAAAGTGTAGAAGTTTAGTTTTTTTCAATATAATCGTTTAGAAAACCTCGTAATCAATGATAGGAACTCCTAACATTTTATTAAAACTTGTTTTGTGGTCCTTTTTGTAGAGGATTCGAGCGAGTGGTTCTAAATGAGCCGTAAAATGGAGCCGTTGGACTTTCAATAGAGTAAAAATTACAAAAATTAAGTTTTGCAATATAATCATGGTGAAAAGCTCATAATCAATGATATGAACTTCTAAAATTTGATTTAAACTTTTTTTGCGGTTCCTTTTGTAGAGGATTCGGGCAAGCAGGTCTAAATGGGCCGTAAAATGGAGCTATTGGACTTTTAACTGAGTAAAAATTACAGAAATTAAGTTTTGCACTATAATCATGGTGAAAAGCTCGTAATCAATGATATGAACCCCTAAGATTTGATTAAAACTTATTTTGCGGTTCTTTTTGTAGGCGTTTCAAACGTGTGGGTCTAAATGGGCTGTAAAATGGACCAGTTGGACTTTTAACTTAGTAAAAAGTATAGAAATTGAGTTTTTGCAATATAATCGTGTTGAAAAGCTCATAATCAATGATATGCACTTCTAAAATTCTATTAAAACTTGTTTTGCGGTCCTTTCTGTAGAGGCTTCGGGCAAGCGGGTCTAAATGGCGCGTATAATAGAGCCGTTAGACTTTTAACTGAGTAGAAAGAACAAAAATTGAGTTTTTGCAATATAATCGTGTTGAAAAGCTCGTAACCAATGATATGAACTTCTAAAATTTTATTAAACGTTGTTATGTTGTCATTTTCTGTAGAGATTTCAGAAGAGCGGGTCTAAATTGTCCTAACAATGGACCCATTGGACTTTTAATTAAGTAAAAAGTATAGAAATTGAGTTTTTTTCAATATACTCATGCAGAAAAGCTCGTAATCAATGATATGAACTCTTAAAATTTGATTAAACATTGTTATGTTATCCTTTTTCTAGAGGTGTCAGACGAGCGGGTCTAAATGGGCCTAACAATGGACCCATTGGACTTTTAACTAATTAAAAAGTATAGAAATTAAGTTTTGCAATAAAATCATGCTGAAAATCTAACACTCGCGTTTTGGGGCTAGGAGTTAGACGCGTGTATTGGTTCGAGTCGTCAAAATCGATTTTATTTAACTTGGCCTTGGTTTAATTTAATTAGGCCTTAATTATGAGTTAAATGAGATTTAAAATTAAAGAGTGACGTTTTCGTAAATAAGTTGAAACATTGAAGACACCCTTTTTTGAACCAAAAAAGAAAGAAAAAATAAAAGATATCTTCTTTTCCCCCATCTCCTTCCAACGTGAAAAGGGGAAACCCAAAACCCTCCCAAGCCAAGTTACTATTCCATTTGATTTCTTCATCTATTCAAGCGCATTTTCGAAGGTAATTTCATATTTGAGTTCTCCTCATCATCCCCATCATTTTCATGGTCTTAGATTTCAAAACTATCAATATTTGCATTTTTCAAGTTTATGGAAAGTTTGGATTTTTAATGGGTTTTTCATTTGTTGAGATGGGTTTTGAATTAACCACGCCTAAATACACCTAATATCTTGAAATGGAAGGATTTGGGAAAAATTCCGAAGTGGGTCTTTGGGGCATTTTTCAAAGTGTCAAAAGTTGAGTTTTTGGTGTGTTTTTGTGTTGGGTTGAAGGGCTGATGGTATAGGGTTATTAGGGAAGTGTTTTGGAAGCTTTTAGATGTCATTTGGGTGTTGGAAATTGTGGTTTTCAGCTGGGTATTTGGGGAGCTCGAAAATGAGAATTTGGTGGTTAGTTTGGGTTTGAAATTGTGAAGGTTTGGCTTGTGTTTGTGAGTTGGAATTGTGACTGAGTTTAGCATTGAATTGGTGAGTAATATTTCTTTTTTGATTGGTTAGAAGCTAGAGGAAACATCGGAGAAGGATCGGGATCGAATCCGAGGATTGAAGAGGCTTGACTCGCTTGCTTGGTTTGCTAAGGAAGGGTGGTGAGTAAAACTTTAAATTGTTTTAAAGTTGGTTCAAGTGTGTGTAGTTGAGGTATTGGAATGAGCTTGGTAGGCCATTCCAAGGTAGAAGTTAAATTGGTAGTTTAACTTCTTATTTGTTAATGAGCTTTAGATGCCTATGCCTCTATTGATCTTGTGAGATATGAATTGATTTCGTATGTGTATACATTGATATGTGTGATGATGAATATGTGTTATAATTGATGGATGTGTGAAGTGGTTTAAAGGTAATTGGCACTAGTTAACTTACTAGGTGTAAATGACCGATCATTAGGATTAGTGTGCACACGTTTGAGTCAAATTGGCGCGTGGCCTTGGTGGCGTTAAATCATCAAGGAGGAGTACGGTGATGTAATATTCCACCAGAAATTATTTATATTATACGTGATGATGAGTGGAATCCCATCCGTAGGGCATGTGGTGATGAGTGGAATCCCACCCATGCAAGGTCTGGTGATGAGTGTAATCCCACTGAGGTAGTGTTATTGTTGAGAGTAAATCCGCACATCCGAGTAAACTAATAGTAGCCAATGTACTTGCTCTTATGATTATGATGTTGAGATAATTGATCTATATTGTTGAGCTTAATATGATGTAAGATGCCATATTATTGACTCTTGTCTTGCTAGCTAGGTTGCTATATTGATGCCTATGCATGTTGTATGTGTGGTGTAAGGATTAAATACTTGTACCCTGCATTGTCGTTGTTTTTGGTTTTTAGAGCATCCTCACTAAGCTTCCAGCTTACGCTCTCATTTTCGACAATGCAGATCAGTAGCGTTGTGTTAGCAAGGAGCAAGGCGAAGGGGCATTCCAAGCTTGTATTTGCTCAAGTATGACTTAGTAAATAAAGTAGTAGTTTAGCAATGGGGCTACTATGTGTTTTGTATGAGCGTTGTATGACTCATAGATGTTGATGATGTTTATGTTTTGTTTGGATTTGTAAACCATGTTAGGCTTTGTTGAATGTTTGGTTGAGATGCTATGCGTATGCTTGTCTAAGGCTTGGAATCTTGAATGTTCTACATGAAACCTTGATGTGTTTATTGATTTATCTAATGTTTGGCTTCTACATGTTTGTTGTGTGCTAAGCAAGTGCAATTAGGGTGCTTTCAATCTAGATTGGTTGTATGTTGACTCTTAGAGGTTTTATTTGAGTTTTGGGGATGCCTTGTAACTTAAACAAGCAAAAATCTGTCTTTTCGCAGCCCGCGTATCGAAACGGTTGGTCTCGTTTCGATACGGCCTCTTGTTTCAGGCCAAGCATTTCGATACGCCTGGGGTCCATTTTGGTATAGGTTTTCTATTGGAAATCTAAGAAATTGCCGATATTTTGGGGTTTCGAAACGGATCCAGGTGTTTCGAAACGGTCAATATGTCGTTGACCACGAGAAGTTGACCGTTGGGTGTGTTTCGGAATGGTTGACCACCGTTCCGATATGGCCTTCTCATGTGGACATGGGGCCGTTGACCAAGTCAAGGCGTTTCGATACACATCTTGGGTGTTTCGAAACGACCTGATTATAAACTTAAAAATGGGTTGTTTAAGATGTTGTTTGGGCTTGGTTGCTTTTATCTTGTGTCGTATTCCGCTGTCGTGATCACATAGGATTTAAACGTGCCTTTAGAGAAGATATAATTAAAAGAAATTCTTAGGGTTGCTAACCGAGGTGCAACCTTAACGGGTTTCACATTGGTTTTCCATGTGTAGCCTACTCGAACAGGTCAGTCGACTAGACCGAGGCGAGGGGGTTACATTTATTGGTATGAGAGCCTGAGGTTACCGAGACCTCGGGCAAGTAAGTGAGGTAAGCTTGAGGTGTTAAGCAATTGATATGTTTCGGTGTATGCTTTGCCATGAATTCTTGTTGTTTGATCGTCCATATGGTGTTTGGAAGCATGATTGTTGCGTTTGGTGTAGTGTCGAGTACCCATTGCTACTATTACTTAATTTAAAAAGGTTTTGTAAAGGAAAGTACTTGGGAACAGTTGGACCCTTGCCTTTGCTAACTTAATCCTTACCTATTGTTTGTTGTAGTTACTATCTTGCTAGCTGTATCATGAGACCACGAGGGAGGCCGAGGATGGTTCAATCGGAACCACAGGCACAAGCTCCGGGAGTTGAGCATATTGATAGGACGCAAGCTCCTCAACCTCCTCCACCTCCTCCTCATCAAGAGGGAGGTGAGGCGGGAGCCGAGGGTATTGGACCTCAAGTTGGCTAGGGTCCGGCCGAAATAGATTTGGCACCTCTAATTCAGGCGATACCTGGGGCTTTCCAGGCTGCAGTGGCTGGGGGTCAGGCAGTGGCACAACCCCTGGGAGAGGGTACTGGTTTGCCATTGGAGAGATTCTGCAGTTAGGGAGGTGAAGAGTTTAGAGGGTCGACACCAGAGAGGTCAGAGATGTGGTTAGAGAAGACCGTCCGTATTCTGGCACAAATGGGATGTACCGGGGAACGCAAGCTAGGGTGTGTTATATCTCTGCTTTAGGGTGATGCCTACACTTGGTGGGTCACCATCACTACGGGTATGGAAGAGGCTAAGATCACTTGGGAGTTCTTCGAGTCAGCTTTCCGTGAGAAATATTTGGGTCCTCGATATCTCGATGAGAAGAAGAGAGAATTTATGGCTTTGCTTCAAATGAGTATGATTGTGACAGACTATGAGATCAGATTTGTCAGGCTGAGTCAGTACGCATCTGAGCTTGTTCCTACTAAAGTGGAACGTTGTAACCGTTTCCGCTATGGGTTGAATGAAGAGATCAAGAGGTACACTTTAGCTTCTGACTACACGGATTTTGATGCCTTGCTCGCTAGGGCCAAGGACTTGGAGCACTGTTTGGGCTTGACCAAACGATCTGGTGGTTCTAGTTCTGGGAAGAGATCTAGTGACTTTGATAGAGGTGATGCCAAGAGGCATCGAGACAACCGGCAACACTATGACCATAGACGTGGTGGAGGTAACCACGGTAGGGGCCAACAGGGCCAGAAGACTGGTGGGAGGTTGCCCACATGTGCTAGTTGCAGGAGGAATCACACTGGTGAGTGTTGGGGAAATTTTCACTCGTGTTGGAGTTGTGGAGCTAGAGATCATATTAGGCGTGACTGTCTACATCAGGTGGGACAAGCACCAGCTCAGGCTCCTGCCAGAGGAACTTGGCGCATGTAGTTGCAGTCCAGCCAGAGGGCGGAGGTCAGGCCAAAGTTTACGCTCAGCGTGGGGATCAACATGACACAGATGTGATCGCAAGTAACTTCTCGATACAGTCTTTGGGTTTGCTTTCTTTGATTGACTTCGGGTCTACACATTCTTATATATTGAGTGAGCATGAAAAGTTGTTGAAATTGCCTTGTGAAATATTAGAGGTAGGAGTTAGTGTTACTAGTTCCTTCGGGGATACGGTAGTAGTTAGAAAGATGTACAAAAGATGTCCGTTGATGGTTCAGGGGCATGTGTTTCCAGTGGATATGATAGAGCTACCCTTTTATGGCTTTGATGTGATTCTGGGTATGGACTGGCTAACTGAGCATAGAGCTAGGATAGACTTTGAAACTAAGAGGATTTCCTTGAGACTCACAGATGATTACGAGATAGTGGTGGTGGGTGAGAACGTGAAGTTCTTATCCAATGTAGTTTCAGTTCTAGAGGCTAAAAGGTTAGTTGAGATGGGTTGGGAAGCATATTTGGCCTATGTGATGAATCCAAACATGAGTGAGGTTAGATCCCAAGACATCCGGACAGTGTGTGTGACTTTCCTAGTGTGTTTCCGGAAGATTTGTCGGGTTTACCACCTGATAGAGTGGTAGAGTTTACTATAGAGACTTATTCAGATTCATCTCCCGTTTCGATTGCTCCGTATCGAATGGCACCGAAAGAACTGAAAGAGTTGAAGACTTAGTTGCAAGAGTTGACCGATAGAGGCTTCATTCGACCTAGTTCTTTGCCTTAGGGTGCTCCAGTTTTGTTTGTGAATAAGAAAGATGGAAGCATGAGAATGTGTATAGATTACTGACATTTGAATTAGTTAACAATGAAGAATAAGTATATGTTGCCGAGAATTGATGATTTGTTTGATCAGTTGAGAGGGGCATCAGTCTTTTGAAGATTGACTTGAGATCAGGTTACTACCAGCTAAAGGTAAGAGAGGTTGATGTACCGAAGACGACCTTTAGGACTAGATATGGTCACTATGAGTTCTTAGTCATGCCTTTTGGGTTGAGTAACGCACCGGCTGCTTTCATGGATATGATGAATAGCATCTTCCATCAGTACCTAGACCAGTTTGTAGTTGTCTTCATAGATGACATCTTGGTGTATTCGCGTACCGAGGAAGACCACGACCGACACTTGAGGTTAGTTTTGAAGACTTTGTTAGATAATCAGTTGTATGCGAAGTTAAGCAAGTGTGAATTCTGGATCCGAGAGGTAGTCTTCCTAGGGCATGTAGTGACAGCCGATGGGATTAGAGTTGATCCGAAGAAGATAGAGGCCATTGTTGAGTGGAAGCAATCGAAGTCAGTAACAGAGGTTTGTAGCTTCCTTGGCTTAGCAGGATACTATAGAAGATTCGTAGAAGGTTTCTCTAAGTTAGTCGCTCCATTGACACAGTTGCTTCACAAGAGTGTTCAATTTGAGTGGTCAGATGCAAGACAAAGATCCTTTGAGAAGTTGAAAGAAGCTTTGACCCAAGCACCGATCTTGATCCAACCAAAGTCCGGGAAGGACTATGTAGTCTACAGGGATGCTTCCTATGTAGGCCTAGGTTGTGTTCTCATGCAAGAGAAGAGAGTAATGGCTTATGCCTCACGAGCAAAACTATCCGACCCATGACATAGAGTTAGCTGCAGTTGTGTTTGCTCTGAATATTTGGAAGCATTATTTGTACGGTGAGAAATGCACAGTGTACACGGATCACAAGAGTTTGAAGTACATCATGACTCAGCGAGATTTGAATCTCAAACAGCGTAGATGGTTAGAGTTGCTAAAAGACTATGATCTTACGATTGAGTACCATCCGGGTAAGGCCAATGTAGTGGTCGATGCTTTGAGTAGAAAGGTAGCTGTAGATTTGAGAGCCATGTTTGCTAGATTGAGCTTGTCTGGAGATGGTGGCTTGGTAGCCGAGCTTCAGGTTAGACCTACTCTAGGTCAGTTGATTAGGGAGAAGCAACTCTTAGATAGATCTTTGGCACCTCACGTGCAAGACATAGCCGAGGGTAGACCTTCAGGCTACAGTTTCAGTACCGATGGAGTCTTGTGTTTCAGAAATAGGGTAGTTGTGCCAGAAGACAGTGACTTGAGACGTACGATCTTGACTGAAGCGCACAGTAGTTCATTTGCTATGCATCCTGGAAGTACGAAGATGTACCGTGATTTGAAGAATGAGTACTTTTGGGTTGGTTTGAAGAGAGATGTAGCCGACTTTGTGAGTAAGTGTATTGTGTGTCAGAGAATGAAGGCGGAACATCAGGTTCCCTCAGGTTTGTTACAGCCATTGAGGATTCCGAAGTGGAAATGGGAGAATATTACCATGGATTTTGTTTCGGGCTTGCCTTTGACTCCTACGAAGAAGAACCCAGTTTGGGTCATAGTGGACCGTTTCACGAAATGTGCTCACTTCTTGGACGTCAATACGACTTATACCTTAGATAGATTGGTTGATCTGTACGTTGGTGAGATTGTTAGACTGCATGGTGTGCCGAAGTCTATTGTGTTCGATAGAGATCCGAGGTTTATAGCTCGATTTTGGGAGTGTCTGCATACAGCTTTGGGTACCCGTTTGAATTTCAGCACGTCTTATCATCCTCAGACCGATGGTCAGTCAGAGAGGGTTATACAGATTCTAGAGGACATGTTGCATTGTTGTATCATTGATTTTCAGGGTACATGGGAGAAGCACTTGCCTCTAGTTGAGTTTGCTTACAATAATATTTTTCAGTCAAGCATTCAGATGGCTCCGTATGAGGCCTTGTATGGTAGGAAGTGTAGAACTCCAGTTTGTTGGGCCGAACTGGGGCAAAAGTTGTTACCTATGCCGGATTTGCTCAAGGGGACAACCGATAAGGTGAATTTGATTTACGATCGCTTAAAGGCAAATTCGGATAGATAGAAGTCCTATACCGACTTGAAGAGGAAGGAAGTTGAGTTCTCAGTGGGTGAGAAGGTGTTCTTAAAAGTGTCTCCGTGGAAGAAAGAAATGAGATTTGGCTGAAAGGGGAAGTTGAGTCCAAGGTACATAGGACCGTATGATATTGTGAAGAGGGTTGGCCCAGTTGCATTTGCCATTCGAGCTAGAGAAGATACACGACGTGTTTCATGTTTTGATGCTCCGTAAGTATAGGTCAGATCCATCACATGTTATGCCTGTAGAAGAGATTAAATTGAATCCGGATTTGACTTATGAGAAAGAACCAGTTGAGATCTTAGTTTCTGACAGTAAGGTGTTGCGGGGTAGATCGATTGAGTTAGTAAAAGTGCGGTGGCAACGTCGAGGGGTGGACGAGGCCACTTGGGAGAGGAAGGCTGATATGGAAAGGCAGTTTCATTATCTCTTTCAGTCAGGTAATTTCAGGGACAAAATTCCTTAAGTGGGAGAGAGTGGTAACACCCGTGTTTTGGGGCTAGGAGTTAGACGCGTGTGTTGGTTCAAGTCGTCAAAATCGATTTTATTTAACTTGACCTTGGTTTAATTTAATTAGGCCTTAATTATGAGTTAAATGAGATTTAAAATTAAAGAGTGGCGTTTTCGTAAATAAGTTGAAATGTTGAAGACACCCTTTTTGAACCAAAAAAGAAAAGAAAAGAAAAGTTGTATTCTTTTCCCTCATCTCTTTCCAACATGAAAAGGAGAAACCCAAAACCCTCCCAAGCCAAGTTACTATTCCATTTGATTTCTTCATCTATTCAAGAGCATTTTCGAAGGTAATTTCATATTTGAGTTCTCCTCATCATCCCCATCATTTTCATGGTCTTAGATTTCAAAACTATCAATATTTGCATTTTTCAAGTTTAAGGAAAGTTTGGATTTTTAATGGGTTTTTCATTTGTTGAGATGGGTTTTGAATTAACCACACCTAAATACACCTAATATCTTGAAATGGAAGGATTTGGGAAAAATCCCGAAGTGGGTCTTTGGGGCATTTTTCAAAGTGTCAAAAGTTGAGTTTTTTGTGTGTTTTTGTGTTGGGTGGAAGGGCTGATGGTATATGGTTATTAGGGATGTGTTTTGGAAGCTTTTAGATGTCATTTGGGTGTTGGAAATTGTGGTTTTCAGTTGGGTATTTGGGGAGCACGAAAATGAGAATTTGGTGGTTAGTTTGGGTTTGAAATTGTGAAGGTTTGGCTTGTGTTTGTGAGTTGGAATTGTGACTGATTTTAGCATTGAATTGGTGATTAATATTTGTGTTTTGATTGGTTAGAAGCTAGAGGAAACATCGGAGAAGGATCAGGATCGAATCCGGGGATTGAAGAGGCTTGGCTCGCTTCCTTGGTTTGCTAAGGAAGGGTGGTGAGTAAAACTTTAAATTGTTTTAAAGTTGGTTCAAGTGTGTGTAGTGGAGGTATTGGAATTAGCTTGGTAGGCCATTCCAAGGTAGAAGTTAAATTGGTAGTTTAACTTCTTGTTTGTTAATGAGCTTTAGATACCTATGCCTATATTGATCTTGTGAGATATGAATTGATTTCATATGTGTATAGATTGATATGTGTGATGATGAATATGTGTTATAATTGATGGATGTGTGAAGTGGTTTAAAGGTAATTGGCACTAGTTAACTTACAGAGTGTAAATGATCGATCATTATGACAAATGTGCACACGTTTGAGTCAAATTCGCGCGTGGCCTTGGTGGCGTTAAGTCATCAAGGAGGAGTACGGTGATGTAATATTCCACCGGAAATTATTTATATTATACGTGATGATAAGTGGAATCCCATCCGTAGGGCATGTGGTGATGAGTGGAATCCCACCCATGCAAAGTCTGGTGATGAGTGTAATCCCACCGAGGTAATGTTGTTGTTGAGAGTAAATTCGCACATCCGAGTAAACTAATAGTGGCCAATGTACTTGCTCTTATGATTATGATGTTGAGATAATTGATCTATATTGTTGAGCTTAATATGATGTAAGATGACATATTATTGACTCTTGTCTTACTAGCTAGGTTGCTATATTGATCTATATTGTCGTTGTTTTTGGTTTTTAGAGCATCCTTACTAAGCTTCTAGCTTACGCTCTCATTTTCGACAATGCAGATCAGTAGCGTGGTGTTAGCAAGGAGCAAGGTGAAGGGGCATTCCAAGCTTGTAGTTGCTCAAGTATGACTTAGTAAATAAAGTAGTAGTTTAGCAATGGGGCTACTATGTGTTTTGTATGAGCGTTGTATGACTCATAGATGTTGATGATGTTTATGTTTTGTTTGGATTTGTAAACCGTGTTAGGCCTTGTTGAATGTTTGGTTGAGATGCTATGCGTATGCTTGTCTAAGGTTTGGAATCTTGAATGTACTACATGAAACCTTGATGTGTTTATTTATTTATCTAATGTTTGGCTTCTACATGTTTGTTGTGTGCTAAGCATGTGCAATTAGGGTGCTTTCCATCTAGATTGGTTGTATGTTGAGTCTTGGAGGTTTTAGTTGAGTTTTGGGTTTTCCTTGTATCTTAAACCAGAAAAAAACTGTGTTTTCGCAGTCCGTGTATCGAAACGGTTGGTCTCGTTTCAATACGGACTCTTGTTTCAAGCCAGGCATTTCGTTACGCCTAGGGTCCGTTTCGGTACAGATTAGGTACTGGAAATCTGAGAAATTGCCGATATTTTGGGGTTTTGAAACGGATCCAGGTGTTTTGAAACGGTCAATATGTCGTTGCCCACGAGAAGTTAACCATTGGGGGTGTTTAGGAACGATTGACCACCGTTCCAATACGACCTTCTCGTGTGGACTTGGGGCCGTTGACCAAGTCAAGACGTTTCGATACACCTCTTGGGTGTTTCGAAACAACCTGCTTATAAACTTAAAAATGGGTTGTTTAACATGTTGTTTGGGCTTGGTTGCTTTTATCTCGTGTCGTATTCCGCTGTCGTGATCATATAGGATTTAAACGTGCCTTTAGATAAGATATAATTAAAAGAAATTCTTAGGGTTTCTAACCGAGGTGGAACCTTAACGGGTTTCACATCGGTTTTCCCCGTGTAGCCTACTCGAACCGGTCAGTCGACCAGACCGAGGCGAAGGGGTTACATTTGTTGGTATGAGAGCCTGAGGTTACCGAGACCTCGGGCAAGTAAGTGAGGTAAGCTTGAGGTGTTAAGCAATTGATATGTTTCGGTGTATGCTTTGCCATGAATTCTTGTTGTTTGATCGTCCATATGGTGTTTGGAAGCATGATTGTTGCGTTTGGTGTAGTGTCGAGTACCCATTGCTACTATTACATAATTTAAAAAGGTTTTGTAAAGGAAAGTACTTGAGCACAGTTTGACCCTTGTTTTTGCTAACTTAATCCTTACCTGTTGTTTGTTGTAGTTACTATCTTGCTAGCTGTATCATGAGACCACGAGGGGGGCCGAGGATGGTTCAGTCGAAACCACGGGCACAAGCTCTGGGAGTTGAGCAGATTGATGGGGCGCAGGCTCTTCAACCTCCTCCACCTCCTCCTCATCAAGAGGGAGGTGAGGCAGGAGCCGAGGGTATTGGACCTCAAGTTGGCCAAGGGCCTACCGGAATAGATTTGACACCTCTAGTTCAGGCGATAGCTGGGGCTTTCCAGGCTGTAGTGGCTGGGGGTCAGGCAGTGGCACAACCCCAGGGAGAGGGTACTGGTTTTCCATTGGAGAGACTCTGCAGTTTTAGAGGTCAAGAGTTCAGAGGGTCGACACCGGAGAGGTCAGCGATGTGGTTAGAGAAGATCGTTCGTATTCTGGTACAGATGGGATGTACCGGGGAATGCAAGCTAGGGTGTATTATATCTCTGCTTCAGGGCGATGCCTACACTTGGTGGGTCACCATCACTACGGGTATGGAAGAGGTTGAGATCACTTGGGAGTTCTTCGAGTCAGCCTTCCGTGAGAAATATTTGGGTCCTTGATATCTCGATGAGAAGAAGAGAGAATTTATGGCTTTGCTTCAGGGGAGTATGACTGTGACAGACTATGAGATCAGATTTGTCAGGCTGAGTCAGTACGCATCTGAGCTTGTTCCTACTGAAGTGGAACGTTGTAACCGTTTCCGCTATGGATTGAATGAAGAGATCAAGATGTACACTTTAGCTTCAGACTACACAGATTTTGATGTCTTGGTCGCTAGGGCCAAGGACTTGGAGCACAGTTTGGGCTTGACCAAACGATCTGGTGGTTCTAGTTCTTGGAAGAGATCTAGTGACTTTGATAGAGGTGATGCCAAGAGGCATCGAGACAACCGGCAATACTATGACCATAGATGTGGTGGAGGTAACCACGGTAGGAGCCAACAGGGCCAGAGGACTGGTGGGAGGTTGCCCACATGTGCTAGTTGCGGGAGGAATTACACTGGTGAGTGTTGGGGATATTTTCATTCGTGTTAGGGTTGTGGAGCTAGAGATCATATTAGGCGTGATGTTGAGTGTGTAAAAGTTCTATAATTTACCCCCTATTTAACCCATATTTCTGCTGCATTCAAGCATAATTCATTGCATTTAGGTTAGATTTCATTTATACATCACAAATATATTAAATGGCACAGTTTCTACTGAAATTGGTTGCTTTTACATGTAGTTGCTGTAGTAGATGGAGAAGCAGATGCTGGGCAGTGATGCAACAGAGCTAGAACTGGATGTGCAGACGAGGAGGACGATGCTGCCATGGCCGCTGCCGTGGCAGCCAAGGACGACAACAGTGGTGAGGAGAAGAAGCAAAGTGGGCCTCGACAAAAAGAGAAAATTAAGCTCGTCTGTCGTGGAGCACCCTTATATTTTTCCAAGCCCTAGATCAAAATGAAGGCCAAGCCCAAGGTTCAAGGAAGAAACTCCAAGCAAGAAGGAAGGACGAATTAAAGATATATTCTCTGAAGATTTATTCTTTAATAGAGTTGTACTTTAGTTTAATCTTGTATTCTTTCCATATTAGAAAACTTGAACCCAAGGCCTATATAAAGGCATGTAATTCGACCTAGAGAAGGATATCTTCATCTCTAGCCTTCTTCCCAAAACCCTAGTCGTTTTCTCCTTCTCAACATGTTCTAAACTTCTCTCTAGGGCCACGGGTTGATTTGTAAAGTAGTTGCAAGGAATGCATTTGTTTTAGGAATTTTCTGTTCAATAAAATAAACTTCAAGTTTGTTTATTCTGGTTTTCAACATCTTGCAAGAGTATCAGGAGAGCATTGTGAGATTATCTATTTACTTAATATCGGGAGAGTTCAGTATACGAAAGGAATAAGTGCGGGTTCTCCAGTTTATGGTTGAACTATCTCAGACCTAGGGATAGGACGAGGTTAAATGGCTAAGGAAGAATTCAACAACATCGGTGTTCATCCTTCGATTCACGCCGGGAGGTATCATCAAGACGTGTTCATCGACAGACTTGGACCTAGGGATAGGCCAAGGCACAGCAGGGATTCTTGCCAAGCTTGAAGTACAGAGTTGTGTGATCGCTGCCTCGACTATCAACAGGCCGCTTCCGCGATAGGTGCTGCCGCGACAGGGACGAAGACAGAACAAATATTCCTAGACTTTGCAACACCTACACTACTGAGCAATTCAATACCGGCCCATTCTCTCTATCCTGATTTCTTTAATCTTATATTCCAGTTCTCTTTATTATTTTCGTGACAACAATTTAAACTATTCTTTTCCTCACGTGCAGTAATCCAAGGTGAAGCTATTCGCCCAGTCCTTGTGGAGATGATATCCGATACTTACGTATCACTTTACTACTTGCGTCGTGTACACTTGCACTACATTGCGATAGACACTTTTACACGCAACAAGTTTTTGGCGTCGTTGTTGGGGACTGGCAACATACCTTTACCCTATCTTTTACTGCACTTCCTTTACTTTTCTATTTTTACTTGGATTGTTCAACATATACCTTTCACAAGGTCGTTTGTTTGCGTATGCGCAGATCTCAACGAGGAAAAGAACCTGAGCACCAGTTAGATCCTGAAATCGAACGAACGTACAACCTCAGAAAAAGAGTCTGTTACCTCGTTGAAAGAAACGAATACCTGGAGGAACAAATTGAAGCAATGGTGAACGAAAGACGTGAAGAAAGAAGGAACAACCAAGAGAATCCCCAGGATAATAACAATCCTGCCGGAGATGGAGGAAACAGTCAACCCGCCGACCCTCCTGTCGCTGCCGCACGCCGGTCATGTCGAGACTGCATGCTCAATGATCATGTAGAACTAGAAACAACCCTGCCAGACATAGATGTTGACAACTTTGAGCTGAAACCTGTTATGTTCAGCATGATTAACAATGCTAGACAATTTAGTGGTGCTGCTACAGAGGATGCTAGGGAGCATCTAAAAACGTTCCGGGAAATTTGTGGTTCATTTTGACTACCAAGAGTTAATCCCGAGATATTGAGGCTTCGGTTATTTCCTCATTCATTGAGGAACAGGGCAAAGACTTGGTGGAATAAATTAACGGCAGGTTCAATACGAACTTGGGCAGATTTAACTCGTGAATTTTTGTCTCGTTTTAATCCTTCACACTTATCTGAGCGATTACGTAACGAAATTGCTACTTTTCAATAGGAAGATGACGAGCCAATGCATGAAGCCTGGGACAGATTTACCACTCTTCTAAGGAACTGCCCGATGCATGGATTCCCTGTTTGGAACCAAGTAATTAAATTCTATAATGCTGCTAATTTACAAACTCGTATAAGAATTGATTCAGCAGCAAATGGATTACTGATGGACAAAGATCTAGATGAGGCAATGGCAGTATTGAAAAATTCGGCAAAGAATAAGGAACAATTTCCTACAGCAAGAAGAGGGGGTAAACGAGTTCTAGTTGTAAAAGATTATGAAGCTCACAATTCGTTAAAATCACAGGTGGCATATCTCACTAAGGAAATGAAAAAGATCATGAAAGAAGATTCACAGCATGTTTACTCTGCTGAAAAGGTATGCGAAACTTGCGATGGAAATCACAGTTCGGAGGAGTGCCCGTTACAGTTAGAAGAAGGGATGTATGTTGGGAACTACAATAAACAGAACTATAACTCCAACAACTACAATCCCAACTGGAGAAAGGATCTCAAGTTCTCTTGGAGCAATCCTAATAATGCCCTTAATCCTCAAGCACAGAATACTCAGAACCAGGGAGGACCTAGATTATTGACTCGGTAGCAACCGCAGCAGCAGTAGCAACAGCCACCAGCTGCCACAACTAGTATACTGGAACAGACTTTGGCTACATTTATGTCTCAAACAAGAACTTATATTGAGAACATGAATCATTTTGTCAAGAAGACAGAAACATCCATGGATAAAACAGAGATGTGGATGACCAATCATGAAGCTACTATGAAATCATTGGTGACACATGTGGGTCAGGTTTCCCAGCATATTAAACCGAGGCAGAACAGAGGATTTCCTAGCAATACTGAAAACGCTAGACAACCCACACATGAGCAGTGTAAAGCCATCACTACTAGGAGTGGGAAGAAATTACCAGGGCCAGAGAAGGAAGCTGAATCAGTTAAGGAACCAGCCTTGGAGTCACCTACCGAGAACGCTGCCCCGACAGACGACAAGCAGCATGTTGCCGATGAACCTGTCACGACAGCAAAAGGGACAGAGGAGAAATATGAAGAACCTAAACCTCCTCAAATCCGAATGTAGTGGGAAGGACGTATTGTTGATTATCGTCCTCCACCTCCTTTTCCTCAGCGGTTACAGAAATTGGAATAGAAATCCCAGCTTAAGAAAATTTATGATATTTTTAAGCAGGTCCATATCAACATTCCGCTGTTAGATGCCATAAAGGAGATGCCTGGTTATGCTAAATTTCTCAAGGATGCCATGTCAAAGAAATCCAGTCTTGGGGAATTTGAAACGGTTAAGATGACAGAAGGATCTTGGGAGCTTCATCATACCATGCATAATCGGAGACAAATTTGTGGGTAAGGCACTTTGTGATCTTGGTGCTAGTGTAAATATAATGCCCAAATCTGTTTTTCAGAAATTAGGTATTGGAAAAGCTCAGCCCACAACAGTAGTACTGCAGCTGGCAGACCGCTCTTACATTCATCTAGAAGGAAAAAATTGAAGATATTCTAGTAAGGGTGGATAACTTTATTTTTCCTGTTGACTTTCTTGTCTTAGATTGTGAAGCAGATGAAAATGCATCAATCATCCTGGGGTGACCCTTCTTAGTCACATGAAGATCACTGATTGATGTGGAAAAAGAAGAACTCGCTATGAGAGTGAACGATCAAGAGATCAAGCTGAATGTTCTCCAAGCAATGAAACATGCTGATGCCGAAGAAGAATGCAAGGCTATCACTGAAGTTAACCTTGACCAACCCTGCATCAGGTCGAGCTGCCACGACATCAAAATTAGCCACTGCCCCAGCAGCCATTTTGAAGACTGTCACGACAGCACCGACGACAGTAGCTCCTCAGAATCTGATACTGAAGATCAAGAGGAGGTAAATTGGATAGGCAATCGTCCAGGTAAGTTGTTCGAGCCCTTAAACTATACCTCGGATAACCATATAATTCAAAAGCCATCAATTGTTGAGCCCCCTGTTCTAGATCTTAAGCCCCTGTCAGGGCAGCTAAAATACGTTTTCCTTGTTTTAAATGATACGTTGCTCGTAATCATCTCTTCCAAGTTGATGCAGGAACAAGAACAACAGCTGATAGGGATGCTGCAGCAGCACAAGAAGGCTATTGGATGGACAATAGCTGATATCCAAGGTATAAGTTCAGCATTATGCATGCATAAAATTCTCTTAGAGGATGATCATAAGCCGACCATTGATGCACAAAGACGTCTGAACGATGCTATGCGAGAGGTGGTGTGTAAGGAGATCATAAAATGGCTAGATGCTAGAATAATCTATGCCATCTCGGATAGCAAGTGGGTGAGCCTGGTGCAATGCGTTCCCAAGAAAGGAGGAATAACCGTGGTAAGCAACGAAGAAGACGAACTAATCCCAACCAGGACTGTGACCGGTTGGAGGGTTTGTATGGACTACCGAAAGCTTAACAAAGCTACCCGGAAGGACCACTTTCCCCTGCCTTTTATTGATCAAATGCTTGATAGATTAGCGGGAAAGCCTTACTATTGTTTTCTTGATGGTTACTCAGGTTATAATCAAATACCCATCGCACCGGAATATCAAGAAAAGACGACATTCACATGCCCATACGGTACTTATGCTTTTCGGAGAATGCCGTTTGGACTTTGCAATGCACCAGCTACCTTTCAAAGGTGCATGATGGCAATATTCTCTGATATGGTGGAGGATTTCCTAGAGATATTCATGGATGATTTTTCCGTTTTTGGAGACAACTTTGAAAGCTGCCTAGGCAACCTACAAAAAGTGCTCGAGAGATGTGAAAAAGCAAACTTGGTATTGAACTGGGAAAAGTGTCACTTCATGGTGGATGAAGGGATAGTCCTTGGCCATAAAATTAGCTGTCGCGGCATAGAAGTCAATAGAGCTAAGATAGAAGTAATCGAAAAGCTGCCACCACCCACCACAGTCAAGGGAATCATAAGTTTCTTAGGACATGCTAGTTTTTATCGGAGGTTCATCGTGAACTTTTCTAAGATCACCAAACCCCTATGCCATCTTCTGGAGCAGAACCGTCCCTTTGACTTTAATACTGAATGTACTAAGGCATTCAAGGTTCTGAAAGAAAAGCTGGTAACAACCCCAATAGTACAGCCACCAGATTGGAAACTGCCATTTGAGATTATGTGTGATGCTAGTGACTATGATGTCGGGGCAGCACTTGGGCAGAGGAAAGACAAGCACTTTCATGTCATATACTATGCCAGCAAAACACTGAATGATGCCCAAGTGAACTACACTACCACAAAAAAGGAATTATTAGTTGTGGTATTCTCTATTGACAAGTTTCGTTCTTATATACTTGGAACAAAGGTCATAGTCCACACAGACCACTCTGCATTGAAGTATCTGTTCACCAAAAAGGATGCAAAGCCTCGACTGATACGTTGGATTCTGCTACTGCAAGAGTTCGACCTTGAAATCAAGGACAAAAAGGGGACAGAGAATCAAGTTGCAGATCACTTGTCAAGGTTAGAGAAGGGAAAAGGTCTACCGGCAGACGAGACACGCATACTGGAGACCTTCCCTGATGAGCAGCTATTTGCTGCCACAAGCACTGCCGCGACAGCCATGGCGGCAGGTAAGTTTTCTGAACTCCCCTGCTATGCTGATTTCGTTAATTTTTTAGTTAGCGGAATAACTCCTCCTGACCTTAATTATCAAGCTAGAAAGAGGTTCCAAAATGATGTTAAGCATTATTATTGGGACGAACCTCTTCTTTTCAAAATTTGTGCTGATCAGGTTATAAGGAGATGTGTACCACAGGATGAACAGGAAGCTATACTACATCACTTTCATGCTTCACAATATGGAGGACACTTAGAAGGTAACAAAACTGCTACCAAGGTTTTGCAGTCGGAATTTTACTGGTCGTCATTGTTCAAGGATGCTCAAACGTTCTACAAAAACTATGACAAGTGTCAACGGACTGGAAACATCTCAAGGAGACACGAGATGCTGCTGCGAAATATTCTTGAAGTCGAGATCTTCGACGTTTGGGGGATTTTCTTTATGGGACCATTCCCAACTTTATGTGGGAACTTATATATCCTCCTGGCAGTGGAATATGTATCCAAATGGGTTGAAGCAATCGCCATTCAGAAAAACGATGCCAAGACGGTTCAGAGGTTTTTGCATAAAAACATTTTTTCCCGATTCGGCATCCCTAAGGCGATCATTAGTGATGAAGGGAGGCATTTTGACAATAGGGTTATAGTTGCTGCCTTGAAGAAGTATGGTGTCAAACATCGGATCGCAACAACATACCACCCTCAAACCAACAGACAGGCTGAAATTTCCAACAGAGAGGTTAAGAACGTCCTTGAAAAAATGGTTAAGCCAACTAGAAAGTACTGGTCTCTACACCTCAATGATGCATTATGGGCCTACAGAGCAGCATTCAAAACTCCATTGGGAATGTCACCCTATCGGCTGATTTATGGGAAAATGTGCCATTTACCTGTCGAGATTGAGCATAGAGCATACTAGGCCATCAAGGCAGTGAATATGGACATGAAAAAAGCGGGACAGAAAAGGCTACTTGATCTGAATGAGATCAAAGAAATTCAGAAAATGGCCTATGACAACGCGAGAATCTACAAGGACAAGACCAAAAAGTGGCATGACAAAAATTTGATGCCACGACAGTTCTGCCCAGGGCAGGTTGTGTTGTTATTCAACTCTAGGTTGAAACTCTTCCCAGGGAAGCTGAAATCTAGGTGGTCTGGCCCATTCCAAGTGGTGCAGGTTTTTCCCCATGGGGCCATCACAATCAAATCTTTAAAAGACGGGCACCAATTCAAAGTGAATGGACAACGATTGAAGCATTATCAGGGGACTGAAGCCCCAAGAATGCACGAAGTGGTTACCTTTGGAGATGCCCCTCCTGGCATCCCTAATTTAACATAAGTTTTATTTTTATTTATTTTTATTATTTATTATTTATATATTAGGTAATTAGAATTATTTTATTTTAAGGAAATAACGATTTATTATTTTAGGAAATAAAGGAGACAAGGAGAAGAAGAGAAGTGAATTCAGCCCACCATCTTCCCATCAGCCCCAAAAGCCCAACATTGGAGCCTGTCGTTACAGCTGCCGCGACAGACGCAGAAAATCCAGCTTGTCAACACGCTGTCACGACAGACACACAAACGTGTAACAGACGTGCAGCAGAGACGGGAACGCGTGACAGACGCGTCAGAAACCGCGTAACAGCTGGCCCCGTTATTTGCGTGTGTCGTTACAGCTCCAACGGGAAGCAAACTTTCCTTCTATATAAACCCTATTTTACTATTCATTTATCAATCACTTCTACTCTTTCTACTTGTTTTATCTAGAATTTTTACTTACTTTCATTTTCTTCCACAGTCCTTGCAACATGTATTCTAGAAACACCCGCCAAAGTTCTGCCTCCAGATCTGCCCCGGCAGCATCAACTCTAGGATCCTTCCAGATCCGTGATATGTGGGAGGAGAAAAGTTTTATTTACACCTCCAAAACGGAAAACCTGGGGCTGCAGCCATTCATAGCCAGAAAAATCAAAGCTTTAAAGTGGCAGATATTCGCGGAGCAGCCAGAAGAGATGAACGTGACTCTTGTCTAGGACTTTTATGCTACCATCGGTAGCAGGAACACGACAGCAGTTACCGTACAAGGGAAAGAGGTACCTATCGAGCCTGAGTACATCAACACTCTTTACGGTTTTTATGTGAGGAAGAGAGAAGATGGCCACCAAAAATTTCTCGAAAGTTTAGAGCCTGCCGACTACGACGCTGTGATGGCAGAACTCACAAACAAGGGTAGAGAGTGGAACACAGATCCGAAAAACCCAAGGACGGTGAAGAGAGTCCAGCTCACCACGGAGGCCAAGCTTTGGAACGCCTTCGTCATGAAACAGATTATGCCCTCCTCTCACAATACAACAGTCGACCAACCCAGGTTAGCCCTCATCCATTCCATCTTACATGAGAGGCCAATTAACGTTGGCATATATGTCTGAGAGGGAATATTGGATTGCGCATACCGGCCGTCCGGACCACTCTTCTACCCCTACCTCATCACTGCCCTCTGTCGCGGCCACCATGTACCGTAAGCTGCCGAAGATTTACGACTTCGAGGGAAAGGCTGGACAGACAGAAACATACTTAGCCTGATGGAACTCACTGCTGCCACGCCCCTGTCGTCTTTCGACCCTACTGCCACAACAACAGAGCCGACAGAACCCACCAACACTGAGCCTGCTGCCACAGAAACCAGGCAGCCTTCAGCAGCAGCACCTCCAGCTGATACCTCCTCCCAGATCCTTGCTGCCATACAAAAACTGGAGGAACGACAGCTCAGCCTCATGAGCTTCATCAGAGACTTCACCACCGCCACGGTACATTTCATCCATACTTCTTTAAATTTCACCGATGCTCTGTTCCCTACCTTCCCCAATCAATATTTTGCCGCCCCCACCCCTGCCCATACCCCTACACCTGCTGCCACGCCCAAAACGCCATCTGCTGCGTTCACACCAACCTCT
The DNA here is from genome assembly GCA_958450335.1 of Hibiscus tridactylites. Classification (NCBI taxonomy): domain Eukaryota; kingdom Viridiplantae; phylum Streptophyta; class Magnoliopsida; order Malvales; family Malvaceae; genus Hibiscus; species Hibiscus tridactylites. The sequence goes on along the minus strand of OY288289.1, from coordinate 39,051,329 downwards.
GCTGTTGCGTGTAAAAGAGTCTATCGCAATTGTAGTGCAAGTGTACACGACGCAAGTAGTAAAGTGATACGAAGTATCGGATATCGTCTCCACAAGGACTAGGCTAATAGCTTCACCTTGAATCACTGCACGAAAGTAAAGAAAATATTTGAGAAAGTTGTCACGAGAATAATAAAGAAAACTTAAATAAAAGAGTAGAGAAATCAAGATAGAGAGAATGGGCTGGTATTGAATTGCTCAGTAGTGCAGGTATTGCTGAGTTTAGGAAATCCAGTTCTGTCGTCGTCCCCGTCGCGACAACATTTGTCGCGGCAACGAACACTCAACTCAGTACTTCAAGTTTGGCATGAATCCATGTTGTGCCTTGGCCTATCCCTAGGTCTAAGTATGTCGATGAACACGTCTTTGATGATACCTCCCGGCGTGAATCGAAGGATGAACACCGATGTTGATGAATTCTTCTTTAGCCACTTAACCTCGTCCTATCCCTAGGTCCGAGATAGTTCAACTATAAACTAGAGAACTTGCACTTATTCCTTTCGTATACTTAACTCTCCCGATATTAAGTAAATAGATAACCTCACAATGCTCTCCCGATGCTCTTGCAAGATATTAATAACCAGAATAAGAGAACTTGAAGTTTATTTTATTGAACTGAAAATTTCTAAAACAAAACAACCCTTGCAACTACTTTACAAGACAACCCGTGGCCCTAAGGGGAATTTAGAACATGATGAGGGAAGGAAAATGGCTAGGGTTTTGGGAAGAAAGCTAGAGAATAGGTGATGTTCTACCTAGGTCGAAATACATGCCCTTAAATAGGCTTTGGGTCCAAGTTTTCTAAAATAGCAAGAATACAACTTTAATTTAAAGTACAACTCTAATAAAGACTAAATCTTCAAAGAATCTAACTTTAAGCCGTCATCTTTCTTGCTTGGGATTTTCTCTCCTTGAACTTTGGGCTTGACATTCCTTTCGATCTGGGGCTTGGAAAAATATAGTGGTTTTACACGACAGACGGGCTGAATTTTCTCTATCTGTCGAGGTCCACTTTGCTTCTTCTCCTCAAAACTGTTGTCGTCCTCTGCTGTCACGGCGGAAACCATGGCAGCATCATCCTCCTTGAGTGCTCGTCCAGTTCCAGCTCTTCTACTTAACTGCCTAGCGCCTGCCTCTCCTATCTGCTACAGCAGCAACCTGCAAAAGCAACCAATTTCAGTAGAAACTGTGCCTTTTAATATATTTGTGATGTTTAACTGTAAACTGACCTAAATGCAATAAATAATGCTTGAATGCAGCATAAATATGGGTTAAATAGGGGGTAAATAATAGAACTTTTACACACTCAACACACCCCCAAACTCAAGTTTTTGCTTGCCCTCAAGCAACTAAGACCTAAAAGAAAAATGAAATATTTTTGTTTTGGCTTAAAAAAATGAACTTTCCCTTACCCTTCATTCTTTCCCTGTGGCGGCAGCACCCTGTCGGATAATCTAGGATCTGTCCGGAGTCTCACTATAGTCCCTGTGCAGTGTGTACATGCTTGTGAACAATTATATGCCAAGAATCTCTTAGTTTCACTAGAATATTTCAGCCCTTAACTCGAATTTTTATGCCAAAGTTTATCTTTTGAAGGTATTTTTTAATGCTCCTTTGATTTTTTGTTTTGACTCGATTTCACTATTTTTTTAAGCTAAAGTTTCACTAGAGCCAGTTTTGGGCACCTCTAGCTAACTTCCTAGAGCCAGTTTCGGGCACCTCTAGGGCTGTTGAGTCTCTTTTGCTAAACTTCATTCCTAGAGCCAGTGTTAGGCACCTCTAGGGGCTATTCAAGTGCTAAGCTTCCTATTCTAGTTAACTAGAAGAGTTCTAAGTAGTATAACAGTCACAAGTAGTGTTTAAGTTTTCAGAACTATAGAAAGGCTCTAAACTTCTCCTAAAAACTATCATAAGGGCACTGCCACGACAGAGCTGTCATGGCAGGTAAGTTCAATTCATAAACTTAAGCCAAAATTTTTAATATTTTCTTTTTTTTTCTTTTTTTTAAACCAAAAATAAACTAAGTAAAAGACACAAATTTTAAAACTAAGATGAACTCCATTAATGGAGGGTTTCCACCCCCAAACTCGAGGGTTGCATTGCCCTCAATGCAAATGACAAATAAAAACAAAGATAAAGCAGTACATCACAACCTGGACTTAAATTTTTAATCGATGTCCTCGTTGCTGCTGCTAAGTCTGATTTGGCGGCGGGCACGAGCTTTTGGAGCTGGCTGGGGAATGGGGGAGTCAGATGTGTTCTTTGCTTTGGCCTCCCGTGGTGGCTGGATCTTGGTTGGGGAGATGTGAGGAGGTTGCTCCACAACCTGGACTTGAGAGTTGCTGCTGCTGCTCTCGCCGCTGCTACTGTCACTGTTACTGCTGCTGGCTCTTGGCATGTTATTTTTGTCTGCCATTCGCTTCTGCCTCTTCACCGGTGAGAACTCCTTCGAAAGATTCCTCTTAATAGAGGGTTCATTGTCACTAGCGGCCCAAACAGAGGAGGATGAGAATCCGGCAATAAAGTCATCAAGCTCCTCCGATGCCATTCTACGTTTCGTGCCACGGGCAGATGGCTCAGCACGGGTGCTGCCAGCGGCTCTCGGGGCAGGTGATGGCGTTGAGGCGGCAGAGGGTGTCCGTGGTGTGGCAGAAGGTGTAGGAGAGTGGGCAGGTGTAGTGACAGTAAAATAATGTACAGGAAATGTCGGGAAGACAACATCAGGGAAATTTAAAGAATTACGGATAAAGTTTACCGTAGAGGCAGTAAAATCCCTGATGAAGGTCATTAGCCCAAGCTGTCGTTCCTCCATCTTCTGAATGGTAGCTAAGATCTGGGAGGCGGAGTCTGTCGGGGCGGCTGATGCGGCAGCTGGTTCAGTTTATGGCTGCTCTAACGTGTCTGCTGTTGTGGCAGCTGGGTCAAATGACGACAGAGGAGTGGCAGCAGTTAGCTCCATAAGGCTGAGGATGTTCCTTTCAGTCCAACCTTTCCCTTGGACTCGCAGATCAGTGACCACTTCTGGTACGCCATGGCCACGGTAGAGTGAGGTGATGAGGTACGGGAGGTAAAGGGGACCCGTCGGTCTGTGTGCGCACTCCAAGATGCATCATTAAGGAGTAAAGACCAATCTTTCCTAGTTGGTTTGACCATCTTCTCAAGAATGTTCTTAACTTCCCTGTTGGATATTTCAGCTTGTCCATTGGTCTACGGGTGATATGGTGTTGCGATCCGATGCCTGACACCATATTTCTTCAAGGCAGCAGCAATAATCCTATTGTCGAAATGTCTACCTTCATCACTGATAATCGCCTTAGGGATGCCAAACCTAGAAAAGATATTTTTGTGTAAAAACCTTTGGACTGTCTTGGCATCATTCTTTTGAGTTGCGATAGCTTCAACCCACTTAGAGACATAATCTACTGCCAGGAGGATGTATAGATTCCCACATGAAGATGGGAAAGGTCCCATAAAATTGATCCCCCAAACGTCGAAGATCTCCACTTCAAGAATATTCTGCAGCGGCATCTCGTGTCTCCTTGAGATGTTTCCTGTCCGTTGGCACTTGTCACAACTTTTGTAGAAGATTTGTGCATCTTTATACAATGACGGCCAGTAAAACCCTGACTGCAGCACCTTGGCAGCAGTTTTGTTGCCTCCTAAGTGACCTCCATAGTGTGAAGCATGGCAGTGATGAAGTATGTCCTCTTGTTCTTCCTATGGTACACATCTCCTTATAACCTGATCTGCACATATTTTGAAAAGAATAGGTTCGTCCCAATAATAATGCTTAACATCATTTTGGAACCTCTTCCTGGCTTGATAATTAAGGTCAGAAGGAATTATTCCGCTAACTAAGTAATTAGCGAAATCAGCATACCAGGGGAGTTTAGAAGACTTACCTGCCGCCATGGTTGTCGCGGCAGTGACTGCGGCAGCAAAGAGCTGCTCATCTGGGAAGGTTTCCAGTATGTTTGTCTCATCAGTTGGTAGACTTTGTCCCTTCTCCAACCTCGACAAGTGATCTGCCACTTGATTTTCTGTCCCCTTTTTGTCCTTGATTTCAAAGTCGAATTCTTGCAATAGCAGGATCCACCGTATCAATCGAGGTTTTGCATCCTTTTTCGCGAACAGATACTTCAAGGCAGAATGGTCTGTGTGCACTATGACCTTCGTTCCAAGTATATACGAACGAAACTTGTCAATGGAGAATACCACAGCTAATAACTCCTTCTCTGTGGAGGTGTAGTTCACTTGGGCATCATTTAGAGTTTTGCTGGCATAGTATATGACGTGAAACAATTTGTCTCTCTGCTGCCCAAGTGTTGCCCTGACAGCATAGTCACTAGCATCACACATGATCTCTAATGGCTGTGTCCAGTCTGGTGGCTGTACTATTGGGGTTGTTACCATTTTTTCCTTCAAAACCTTGAATGCTTCAGTACATTCATGATTAAAGTCAAAGGGCCGGTTCTGCTCCAGAAGATGGCATAGGGGCTTGTTGATTTTTGAAAAATTCACAATGAATCTCCGATAAAAACCAACATGTCCCAAGAAACTTCTAATACCCTTGACTGTGGTAGGCGGCGGCAGCTTTTCGAGCACTTCTATCTTGGCTCTGTCGACTTCTATGCCACGACAGCTAATCTTATGGCCAAGAACTATCCCTTCATCCACCATGAAGTGACATTTTCCCAATTCAAAACTAGGTTTGCTTTTTCACATCTTTCGACTACCTTTTTTAGGTTGCACAGGCAGCTGTCAAAATCGACTCCAAAGACTGAAAAATCATCCATAAAAATCTCTAGGAAGTCCTCCACCATGTCAGAGAATATGGCCATCATGCACCTTTGGAAGGTGGCGGGTGCATTGCATAGTCCAAAAGGCATCCTCCTAAAAGCATACATTCCGTAGGGGCATGTGAAAGTCGTCTTTTCTTGATCTTCCGGTACGATAGCTATTTGATTGTAACCGGAATAACCATCAAGAAAACAATAGAAAGGTTTACCCGCTAGTCTATCAGGCATTTGATCAATAAAGGGTAAAGGAAAGTGGTCCTTTCGGGTAGCTTTGTTAAGCTTTCGATAGTCCATACAAACCATCCAACCGGTCACAGTCCTGGTTGGGATTAGCTCATTGTTTTCGTTGGTCACCACGGTCATTCCTCCTTTCTTGGGAACACATTACACTGGGCTCACCCATTTGCTGTCCGAGATGGCGTAAATTATACCAGCGTCTAACCATTTGATTATCTCTTTACGCACCACCTCTTTCATCGCATGGTTCAGCTGCCTTTGAGCATCTATAGTCGGCTTATGATCATCCTCTAAAAGGATTTTATGCATACATAATGCCAGACTAATTCCTTGAATATCAGCTATCGTCCATCCAATTGCCTTTTTATGCTGCTGCAGCATCCCTATTAACTGTTGTTCTTGTTCCTGCATCAACTTGGAAGATATGATTACGAGCAACGTATCATTTGAACCAAGAAAAGCATATTTTAGCTTCCCTGGCAGGGGCTTCAGTTCTAAAACAGGGGGCTCAACAGTTGATGGCTTTTAGATTGCATGGTTATCCGAGATATAATTTAAAGGCTCGAATAACTTACCTAGATGATCGCCTATCCAGTTTACCTCCTCCTGATCTTCAGTATCAAATGTATCGAATTTTGAGGAGTTGCTGTCGTGACAGTCCTGTAAGTGGTTGCCGAGGCAGTGACCAATTTTGATGTCGTGACAGCCCGACCTGATGCAGGGTTGATCAAGGGTAACTTCAGTGATAACCTTGCATTCCTCTTCTGCATCAACATGCTTCATAGCTTGGAGAACATTCAACTTTATCTCTTGATCATTTACTCGTATGGTGAGTTCTCCTTTTTCCACATTAATCGCCCAAGGATGATTGGTAGGTTTTCATCTGCTTCACAATCTAAAACAAGAAAGTTAGTAGGAAAAATAAATTTATCCACTCTTACCAGAATATCTTCGATTTTTCCTTCCGGATGAACATAAGAGCGGTCTGCCAGTTGCAGAATTACTGTCGTGGGCCGAGCTTTTCCGATGCCTAATTTCTGAAAAACAGATTTTTGGCATTAAACTAATACTAGCACCAAGATCACAAAGTGCCTTACCCACATATTTATCTCCGATTACACAAGGTATGATGAAGCTCCCCGGATCTTTCTTTTTCTGGGGTGGCTGCTTATGAAGAGTACTCATGCATCCTTATGTCATCTTAACCGTTTCAAATTCCCCAAGTTTAGATTTCTTCGACATGGCATCTTTGAGAAATTTGGCGTAACCGGGCATCTCCCTAACGACGTCTAACAAAGGGATATTAATATGAACCTGCTTAAAATATCATAAATCTTTTTAAGCTGTGATTCTTGCTTCAATTGTTGTAACCATCGAGGAAAAGGAGGTGGGGGATGATAATCAGCAATACGTCATTCCCACTGCATACGAATCTGAGGAGGTTTGGGTTCATCATTTTTCTCCTTTGTCGCTTCTGTTGTCGTGACAAGTTCATCGGCAGCAGGCTATTTGTTACCTGTCGGGGCAGCTTCCTCGGGAGGACTGTCCAAGGCTGGTTTTTCCACTATTTCAGCTTCCTTCTCTGGCCCTGGTAATTTCTTCCCACTTCTAGTAGTAATGGCTTTACACTGCTCATGTGTGGGCTGCCTAGCATTTTTAGTATTGCTAGGAAATGCTCCAGTTGTGTCTCCAAAGATTTCAGAGTAATGGCTTTACACTGCTCATGCTGGGAAACCTGCCCCATTTGTGTCTCCAAAGATTTCAGAGTAGCTTCATGATTTGTCATCTGCATCTCTGTTTTATCCATGAATGTCTCTGTCTTCTTGACAAACTGATTCATGTTCTCAATATAAGTTCATGTCTGAGACATAAACGTAGCTAGAGTTTGTTTCAGTATACTGTTTGTGGCAGTTGGTGGCTGTTGCTGCTGCTGTTGCGGCTGCTAGTTGCTGTCGAGTCAGCAATCTGGGTCCTCCCTCGTTCTGATTATTGTGTGCTTGAGGATTCAGGGCATTATTAGGATTACTCGAAGAAAACTTGGGATCCTTTCTCAAGCTGGGATTGTAGTTGTTGGAGTTGTAATTCTGCTTATTGTAGTTTCCAACATACTTTCCCTCTTCTAACTGTATGGGACACTCATCCGAACTATGATTTCCCTCACAAATTTCACATACCTCTTCGACAGCGAATCCATGTTGTGCGTCATCATTCAAAAGCTTTTTCATTGCCTTAGTAAGGTATGCCACCTGTGATTTCATCGTGATGTCGGCCTCATAATCCTTGACAGCTAGGACCCGTTTACCCCTTCTTCTTGCTGTCGGAAACTGCTCCTCATTCTTAGCCAGATTTTTTTGTACTAGCATTGCCTCGTCCGGTTCTTTGTCCAATAGTAATCTGTTTGCTGCTCAATCAATTCGAATACGAGTTTGTAAGTTGGCAGCATTATAAAACTTAGTTACCTGGTTCCAGACGGGGAATCCATGCATTGGGCAGTTCCGTGGAAGAGTGGTAAATTTGTCCCAAGCCTCGTGCATCGGCTCGTCATCTTCCTGTTGAAAAGTAGCAATTTCATTACGTAATCTCTCAGATAAATGCGAAGGATTAAAACGAGATAAAAATTCACGACACAAATCTACCCAAGTTCTAATTGAACCCGGCGTAAGTTTATTCCACCAAGTCTTTGCTTTGTCCCTCAATGAGTGGGGAAATAACCGAAGCCTCAGTATCTCAGGATTAACTCCTGGTAGTCTAAACGACGCAAGTAGTAAAGTGACATGAAGTATCAGATATCGTCTCCACAGGGACTGGGCTAATAGCTTCACCTTGAATCACTGCACGAAAGTAAAAAAAATATATTTGAAAGTTGTCACGAGAATAATAAAGAAAACTTAAATAAAAGAGTAGAGAAATCAAGATAGGGAGAATGGGCTGGTATTGAATTGCTTAGTAGTGCAGGTATTGCTGAGTCTAGGAAATCCAGTTCTGTCGTCGTCCCCGTCACGGCAGCACCTGTCACGGCAGCACCTGTCGCGGCAGCAGTCCGTTGCTTGTCGCGGCAGTGAACACTCAACTCAGTACTTCAAGTTTGGCAAGAATCCCTGTTGTGCCTTGGCCTATCCCTAGGTCCAAGTCTGTCGATGAACACGTCTTTGATGATACCTCCCGGCGTGAATCGAATGATGAACACCGATGTTGATGAATTCTTCTTTAGCCACTTAACCTCGTCTTATCCCTAGGTCCGAGATAGTTCAACTATAAACTAGAGAACTTGCACTTATTCCTTTCGTATACTTAACTCTCCCGATATTAAGTAAATAGATAACCTCACAATGCTCTCCCAATGCTCTTGCAAGATATTAATAACCAGAATAAGAGAACTTGAAGTTTATTTTATTGAACTGAAAATTCCTAAAACAAAACAACCCTTGCAACTACTTTACAAGACAACCCGTGGCCCTAAGGGGAATTTAGAACATGATGAGGGAAGGAAAACGGCTAGGGTTTTGGGAAGAAAGCTAGAGAATAGGTGATGTTCTCCCTAGGTCGAAATACATGCCCTTAAATAGGCTTTGGGTCCAAGTTTTCTAAAATAGCAAGAATACAACTTTAATTTAAAGTACAACTCTAAGAAAGACTAAATCTTCAAAGAATCTAACTTTAAGCCGTCATCTTTCTTGCTTTGGATTTTCTCTCCTTGAACTTTGGCTTGATATTCCTTTCGATCTGGGGCTTAGAAAAATATAGTAGTTTTACACGATAGACGGGCTGAATTTTCTCTATTAGTCGAGGTCCACTTTGCTTCTTCTCCTTAAAACTGCTGTCGTCCTCTGCTGTCATGGCGGAAACCATGGCAGCATCGTCCTCCTTGAGTGCTCGTCCAGTTCCAGCTCTTTTGCTTCACTGCCTAGCGCCTGACTCTCCTATCTGCTACAGCAGCAACCTGCAAAAGCAACCAATTTCAGTAGAAATTGTGCCTTTTAATATATTTGTGATGTTTAACTGTAAACTGACCTAAATGCAATAAATAATGCTTGAATGCAGCAGAAATATGGGTTAAATAGGGGGTAAATAATAGAACTTTTACACACTCAACACCTGCCACAACAGCTGCAGGCGGCAGCCGCACAGCCGACACCTCTGCCCGAGGAACTAAGAGAAAGGAGCCTGAAGACGACCTTGATAGGTATATTGTTGGTTTCTCTTCTTCTGAAATCTGGGCAGCCTCCGACAACGAGCCCTCTATCAAGAGGAATTTGTCCAAGGAGTTCACACCAGAGAAGCGGCAAAAAACGGTAGCAGACAAGGGAAAAGAAGATAGCGGCAGTGGCAGCAGCATCAGACAAGGGAAAAGAAGATAGCGGTAGTGGCAATAGCAGCAACAGTAGTAGCAGCAGCGAGAGCATCAACAGCTCTGAGGTTCAGGTAGTGGAGAAACCTCATCATATCTCCCTACTCGTATTCAACCTCCAAGGGAGGCCAAAACAAAAAATACTTCTGCCTCTCCCAACCGCCTGCCAGCACTGGCCAAGAAGGTCACTGCCCGTCGACAGGTCCAGCTCAGCAGCGGCGACGACAGCACCTAAATTTTAAGTTTCTTATCTTATATTGTTGTATGCCTTTCTTATATTTTGTGATGTACTTTTCTTTTTATTTTGTCTCATATGTCATTTGCATTGAAGGGAATGCAACCCTCGAGTTTGGGGGTGGCATCCCTCCATTACTGGAGTCCTTTTAAGTTTAAAAAACTGTGTCTTTTACTTAGTTTATTTTTGCTTAAAAATGAAAATTTTGGCTTAAGTCTTTGAACTGAACTTACCTGTCGTGACAGCCTCTGTCGTGACAGTGCCTTTAGGATAGTTTAGGAGCAGTTTAGAGCCTTACTATAGTTCTAAAACTTAAACACCATTTGTGACTTTTATATTGCCTAGAACTCTACTAGTAAACTAGAATAGAAAGCTTAGCACTTGAGTTGCCCCTAGAGGTGCCTAACACTGGCTCTAGGAAAAGAAGTTAAGAAAAATAGACTCAATACACCTAGAGGTGCCCGAAACCGGCTCTAGTCAAACTTAAGCTTGAGAAAATAGAATCGAGTATGCATAAAAACTAAAGGAGCCTGAGAATTGCCTCCAAAAAGATGAAAATTGGCATAAAAATTCAAGTTAGAGGCTTAACTATTCTAGTAAACTAAGGGAGTCTTCGCATATAATTGTTCACAAGCATGCACACACTGCACGAGAATTATAGCAAGGTTCCGGATGAATCCTGAATTACCCGACAAGGTGTTGCTCACAAGAGGGAATGAATGGTAGGTAAGGGAAAGTTCACTGTTTTAAGACAAACAAAAATTTTGTTTTCTATCTTAGGTCTGAATTGCTTGAGGGCAAGCAAAAACATGAGTTTGGGGGTGTGTTGAGTGTGTAAAAGTTCTATAATTTACCCCCTATTTAACCCATATTTCTGCTGCATTCAAGCATAATTCATTGCATTTAGGTTAGATTTCATTTATACATCACAAATATATTAAATGTCACAGTTTCTACTGAAATTGGTTGCTTTTACAGGTAGCTGCTGTAGCAGATGGAGAAGCAGACGCTGGGCAGTGATGCAACAGAGCTGGAACTGGATGTGCAGACGAGGAGGACGATGCTGCCATGGCCGCTGCCGTGCCAGCCAAGGACGACAGCTTTGGTGAGGAGAAGAAGCAAAGTGGGCCTCTACATAAAGAGAAAATTAAGCACGTCTGTCATGGAGCACCCTTATATATTTCCAATCCCTAGATCAGAATGAAGGCCAAGCCAAGGTTCAAGGAAGAAACTCCAAGTAAGAAGGAAGGACGAATTAAAGATATATTCTCTAAAGATTTAGTCTTTAATAGAGTTGTACTTTAGTTTAAACTTGTATTCTTGTCATATTAGAAAACTTGAACCCAAGGCCTATATAAAGGCATGTAATTCATACTAGGGAAGGATATCTTCATCTCTAGCCTTCTTCCCAAAACCCTAGTTGTTTTCCCCTTCTCAACATGTTCTAAACTTCCCCTAGGGTCACAGGTTGATTTTTAAAGTAGTCGCAAGGATTGCATTTGTTTTAGGAATTTTCTGTTCAATAAAATAAACTTCAAGTTTGCTTATTCTGGTTTTCAACATCTTGCAAGAGTATCGGGAGAGCATTGTGAGATTATCTATTTACTTAATATCGGGAGAGTTAAGTATACGAAAGGAATAAGTGCGGGTTCTCTAGTTTATGGTTGAACTATCTCGGACCTAGGGATAGGATGAGGTTAAGTGGCTAAGGAAGAATTCAACAACATCAATGTTCATCCTTCGATTCACGCTGGGAGGTATCGTCAAGACGTGTTCATCGACGGACTTGGACCTAAGGATAGGCCAAGGCATAGCAAGGATTCTTGCCAAGCTTGAAGTACAGAGTTATGTGATCAATGCCGCGACTATCAACAGACCGCTGCCGCGACAGGGACGACGACAGAACATATATTCCTAGACTTTGCAACACCTACACTACTTAGCAATTCAATACCGGCCCATTCTCTCTATCCTGATTTCTTTAATCTTAAATTCCAATTCTCTTTATTATTTTCGTGACAACAATTTAAACTATTCTTTTCCTCTCGTGCAGTAATCCAAGGTGAAGCTATTAGCCCAGTCCCTGTGGAGACGATATCCGATACTTACGTATCACTTTACTACTTGCGTCGTGTACACTTGCACTACATTGCGATAGACACTTTTACACGCAACAACATCAGGTGGGACAGACACCAGCTCAGGCTCCTGCTAGAGCCAATGACTTTCAGAGAGGCCGCAGGGGCGGTAGAGGTAACTTCCAGCCGAGAAATGATGACCAAAGGAACTTGGCGCATGTAGTTGCAGTCCAGCCAGAGGGCTAAGGTCAGGCTAGAGTTGAAAACTTCGTAATCAATATAATCGTGTTGAAAACCTCGTAATCAATGATAGGAACTCCTAACATTTTATTAAAACTTGTTTTGCGGTCCTTTTTGTAGAGGATTCAGGCGAGCAGGTCTAAATGAGCCGTAAAATGGAGCCGTTGGACTTTTAATAGAGTAAAAATTACAGAAATTAAGTTTTGCAATATAATCATGGTGAAAAGCTTGTAATCAATGATATGAACTCCTAAGTTTTGATTAAAACTTGTTTTGCGGTTCTTTTTGAAGGTATTTCGAACGTGCGAGTCTAAATGGGCTGTAAAATGGACCCGTTGGATTTGAAACTGAGTAAAAAGTACATAAATTGAGTTTTTTTCAATATGATCGTGTTGGAAAGCTCGTAATCGATTATATGAACTCCTAAATTTTGATTAAAAACTTGTTTTGCGATCCTTTTGTAGAGGTTTCGGATTTGCGGGTCTATATGGGCCTTAAAATGGACCCGTTGGACTTTTAACTGAGTAAAAAGGGTAGAAATTTAGTTTTTGTAGTATAATCATGTTGAAAAACTCGTAAACAATGATGTGAACTCCTAAAATTTGATTAAAACTTGTTTTGCGGTCTTTTTGTAGAGTCTTCGGGCGAGCGAGTCTAGATGAGGCGTAAAATGGAGACGTTGGAATTTTAACTGACTAAAAAGTACTAAAATTAAGTTTTTGCAATATAATAGTGTTGAAAATCTCGTAATCAATGATATGAACTCTTAAAATTTTATTAAAACTTGTTTTGCCGTCCTTTGGTAGAGGTTTCGAACGTGAGAGTATAAATGGGCCGTAAAATGGACCGTTGGACTTTTAACTGTGTAAAAAGTGTAGAAATTTAGTTTTTTCAATATAGTCGCGTTGAAAAGCTCGTAATCAATGACATGACCCCTAAAATTTGATTAAACATTGTTATGTTGTCTTTTTTGTAGAGGTTTCAAATGAGCGGGTATAAATGGGTCTGCCAATGGACCCATTGGACTTTTAACTAATAAAAAAGTATAGAAATTATATTTTTGCAATAAAATCATGTTGAAAAGCTCGTAATAAATGATATGAACTCTTAAAATTTGATTAAAACTTGTTTTGCGGTCCTTTTGTAGAGGTTTCGGACGTGCGGGTCTAAATGGGTCGTAAAATTGACCCATTGAACTTTTAACTGACTAAAATGTGTAGAAATTTAGTTTTTTCAATATAATCATGTTGAAAACCTCGTAATCAATGATAGGAACTCCTAACATTTTATTAAAACTTGTTTTGCGATATTTTTTGTAGAGGATTCTGGTGAGCGGATCTAAATGGGCCGTAAAATGGAGCCGTTGGACTTTTAACTGAGTAAAAAATACCGAAACTAAGTTTTGCAATATAATCAAGGTGAAAAGCTCGTAATCAATGATATGAACTCGTAAAATTTGGTTAATACTTGTTTTGCCGTTCTTTGTGTAGGTGTTTCAAACATGCGGGTCTAAATGGACCCGTTGGATTTTAAACTGAGTAAAAAGTACAAAAATTGAGTTTTTTTGAATATGATCGTGTGGAAAAGCTCGTAATAAATTATTTGAACTCCTAAAATTTGATTAAAACTTATTTTGCGGTCCTTTTTGTACAGGTTTCGGACGTGCGGGTCTAAATGGCCGTAAAATGGACCCGTTGGACTTTTACTTGAGTAAAAAGGGTAGAAATTTAGTTTTTGCAATATTGTCATGTTGAAAAACTCGCAATCAATGGTGTGAACTCCTAAAATTTTTTAACTGAGTAAAAAGGGTAGAAATTTGATTAAAACTTATTTTGCGGTCCTTTTTGTAGAGGGTTCGGGCGAGCGGGTCTAGATGGGGCATAAAATGGAGCAGTTGGACTTTTAACTTAGTAAAAAATGACAGAAATTAAGTTTTGCAATATGATCGTGTTGAAAAGCACGTAATCAATTATATGAACTCCTAAAATTTGATTAAAACTTGTTCTACGGTCCTTTTTGTAGAGGTTTCGGACGTGCGAGTCTAAATGGGCCGTAAAATGGACCCGTTGGACCTTTAACTGAGTAAAAGTGTAGAAATTTTGTTTTTACAATATAATCGTGTTGAAAATATCGTAATCAATGATATGACTCCTAATATTTGATTAAAACTTGTTTTACGTTCCTTTTTGTAGAGATTTTGGGCGAGCGGGTCTAAATGGGGCGTAAAATGGACCTGTTGGACTTTTAACTAAGTATAAAGTACATAAATTGAGTTTTTGTAATATAATCGTGTTGAAAAGCTCATAATCAATTATATGCTCTCCTAATATTTGATTAAAACTTGTTTTGCGATAATTTTTGTAGAGGTTTCGGACGAACGGGTCTAATTGGGCCGTAAAGTGGACCCGTTTGGACTTTTAACAGAGTAAAAAGTGCAGAAAATGGGTTTTTGCAAGATAATCGTGTTGAAAAGCTCATAATCAATGATATGCACTCCTAAAATTTTATTAAATTGTGTTTTGCGGTCCTTTTTGTAGAGGTTTCGGGGAAGCATGTCTAATAGGGGCGTAAAATAGATCAGTTGGACTTTTAACAGAGTAAAAAGTACATAAATGGAGTTTGTGCAATATAATCATGTTGAAAAGATAATAATCAATTATATGAACTCCTAAAATTGGATTAGAACTTGTTTTGCGATCCTTTTGTATGGTAGCAGTTTCATTTTTGCAATATAATCGTGTTGAAAAACTCATAATCATTTATATTAACTCCTAAATTTGATTAAAACTTGTTTTGTGGTCCTTTTTGTACATGATTCGAGCGAGAGGGTTTAAGTGGGTCGAACAATGGACCTGTTGGACTTTTAACTAAGTAAAAAGTACATAAATTAAGTTTTGGCAATATAATCATGTTGAAAAGCTCGTAATCAATGATATGAAATGCTAAAATTTGATCAAAACTTGTTTTGCGGTCATTTTTGTAGATGTTTCGAACGTGCGGGTCTAAATGGGCCGTACAATGGAATCGTTAGACCTTAAACTGAGTAAAAAGTACAAAAATTGAGTTTTTTATATATAATAATGTTGAAAAGCTTGTAATCAATGATATGAACACCTAAAATTTGATTAAAACTTGTTTTGCGGTCCTTTTTGTAGAGGTTTGGAACGAGCGCGTCTAAATGGGGTGTAAAATGGACCCGTTGGACTTTTAACTTAGTAAAAAGTACAGAAATTAAGTTTTTGCAATATAATCGTGTTGAAAAGCTCATAATAAATGATATGCACTCCTAAAGTTTGATTAAAACTTGTTTTGCGGTCCTTTTGTAGAGGCTTCGGGTGAGCGGGTCTAAATGGCACGTATAATAGAGCCGTTGGACTTTTAACTGAGTAGAATGTACAGAAATTGAGTTTTCGCAATATAATCGTGGTGAAAAGCTCGTAATTAATTATATGAACTCCTAAAATTTGATTAAACGTTGTTATGTTGCCCTTTTTGTAGAGATTTTAGACGAGCGGGTCTAAATAGGCCTAACAATGGACCCGTTGGACTTTTAACTAAGTAAGAAGTATATAAATTGACTTTTTTCAATATACTCTTGTTGAAAAGCTCGTAATTAATTATATGAACTCCTAAAATTTGATTAAACATTGTTATTCTATCCTTTTTGTAGAGGTTTAAGACGAGCGGGTCTAAATGGGCATAAAAATGGACCCATTGGACTTTTAACTATGTAAAAAGTATAGAAATTAAGTTTTTGCAATATAATTATGTCGAAAACCTCGCAAAAATGATATGAACTCTTAAAATTTAATTAAAACTTGTTTTGCGGTCCCTTTGTAGAGGTTTCAGACGTGCGAGTCTAAATGGGTCGTAAAATAGACCCATTGGACTTTTAACTGAGTAAATAGTATAGAAATTTAGTTTTTTTAATATAATCGCGTTGAAAACCTCGTAATCAATGATATGAACTCCTAAAATTTGATTAAAACATGTTTTGCGGTCCTTTTTGTAGATGATTCGAGCAAGCGGGTCTAAATGGACTGTAAAATGGAGCTGTTGGACTTTTAACTAAGTAAAAATTACAGAAATTAATTTTTGCAATATAATCGTGGTGAAAAGCTCGTAATCAATGATATGAACTCCTAACATTTGATTAAAACTTGTTTTGCAGTTATTTTTGTAGGCGTTTCGAATGTGCGGGTCTAAATGGGCTGCAAAATGGACCTGTTGTATTTCAAACTGAGTAAAAAGTATAGCAATTGGGTTTTTTTCAATATGATCGTGTTGAAAAGCTCGTAATTAATTTTATGTACTCCTAAAATTTGATTAAAACTTGTTTTGCGGTCCTTTTGTAGAGGACTTGGACATGCGGGTCTAAATGGGCCGTAAAATGGATCCGTTGGACTTTTAACTGAGTAAAAATTATAGAAATTAAGTTTTGCAATATAATCATGGTGAAAAGCTCGTAATCAATGATATGAACTCCTAAAATTTGATTAAAACTTGTTTTGCGGTTCTTTTTGTAGGCGTTTCGAACGTGCGGGTCTAAATGGGCTGTAAAATGGACCTGTTGTATTTTAAACTGAGTAAAAAGTATAGCAATTGAGTTTTTTCAATATGATCGTGTTGAAAAGCTCATAATTAATTATATGAACTCCTAAAATTTGATTAAAACTTGTTTTGCGGTCCTTTTGTAGAGGATTCGGACATGCGGGTCTAAATGGGCCATAAAATGGATCCGTTGGACTTTTAACTGAGCAAAAAGGGTAGAAATTTAGTTTGTGCAATATAATCATGTTGAAAAACTCATAATCAATGATGTGAAAAACTAAAATTTGATTAAAACTTGTTTTGTGGTCCTTTTTGTAGAGGATTCAGGCGAGCGGGTCTAGATGGGGCTTAAAATGGAGCGGTTGGACTTTTAACTGAGTAAAAAGTACATAAATTATATTTTTGCAATATAATCGTGTTGAAAAGCTCGTAATCAATGGTATGAACTCCTATAATTTGATTAAAACTTGTTTTGCGGTCCTTTTGTAGAGGTTTCGGACGTGCGACTATAAATGGGACGTAAAATGGACTCGTTGGACTTTTAACTGAGTAAAAAATGTAGAAATTTAGTTTTGCATTATAATCGTGTCAAAAAGCTCGTAATCAATAATATGACTACTAATATTTTATTAAAACTTGTTTTACGCTTCTTTTTGTAGAGATTTCGGGCGAGCGGGTCGCAATGGGGCATAAAATGGACCTATTGCATTTTTAACTGTGTATAAAGTACATAAATTGAGTTTTTGCAATATAATCATGTTGAAAAGCTCATAATCAATGATATGCTCTCCTAATATTTAATTAAAACTTGTTTTGCGATAATTTTTGTAGAGGTTTCAGACGAACATGTCTAAATGAGCCGTAAAATGGACCCGTTTGGACTTTTAACAAAGTGAAAAGTACATAAATTGAGTTTTTGCAATATAATCGTGTTGAAAACCTCATAATAAAAGATATGCACTCCAAAAATTTTATTAAAACTTGTTTTGTGGTCCTTTTGTGGAGGTTTCGGGCGAGCGGGTCTAAATGGGGAGTAAAATAGATCCGTTGGACTTTTAACAAAGTAAAAAGTACATAACTTAAGTTTTTTCAATATGATCGTGTTGAAAAGCTCGTAATCAATTATTTGAACTCCTAAAATTTGATTAAAACTTGTTTTGCGGTCCTTTTTGTAGAGGTTTCGGACGTGCGGGTCTAAATGGGCCGTAAAATTGACCCGTTGGACTTTTAACTAAGTAAAAAGGGTAAAAATTTAGATTTTGCAAAATAATCATGTTGAAAAACTCGTAATCCATGATGTGAACTCCTAAATTTTGAATAAAACTTGTTTTGCGGTGCTTTTTGTATAGGATTCGTGATAGCGGGTCAAGATGGGGCGTAAAATGGAGTCGTTGGACTTTTAACTGAGTAAAAAGTATATGAATTAAGTTTTTGCAATATAATCGTGTTGAAAAGCTCGTAATCAATTATATGAACTCCTAAAATTTGATTAAAACTTGTTTTGTGGTCCTTCTGTAGATGTTTCGGACGTGCGAGCATAAATGGGACGTAAAATGGAATTGTTGGACTTTTAACTGAGTAAAAAGGATAGAAATTTAGTTTTTGCAATATAATCAAGTTTTTGCGGTCCTTTTTGTAGTGATTTCAGGCGAGCGGGTCTAAATGTGGTGTAAAATGAACCTGTTAGACTTTTAACTGAGTAAAAAGTATAGAAATTGAGTTTTTTTTAATATAATTGTTTTGAAAAGCTCATAATCAATGATATGCACTCCTAAAATTTGATTAAAACATGTTTTGTGGTCCTTTTTGTAGAAGTTTCGGGCGAGAGAGTCTAAATGGGGCGTATAATAGAGCCGTTGGACTTTTAACTGACTAGAAAGTACAAAAATTGAGTTTTTGCAATATAATTGTGTTGAAAAGCTCGTAATCAATGATATGAACTCCTAAAATTTGATTAAACGTTGTTATGTTGTCATTTTTTAGAGGTTTCAGACGAGCGATTTTAAATGGGCCAAACAATGGACCCGTTGGACTTTTCACTAAGTAAAAATTATGGAAATTATGTTTTTGCAATATAATCTTGTTGAAAAGCTCGTAATAAATGATATGAACTCCTAAAATTTTCTTAAAACTTGTTTTGCGGTCCTTTTGTAGAGGTTTCGGACGTGCGAGTCTAAATGGGCCGTAAAATAGACCCATTGGACTTTTAACTAAGTAAAAAGTATAGAAATCAAGTTTTTTTGCAATATAACCGTGTATAAAAGCATGTAATAAATGATATGAACTCCTAAAATTTGATTAAAACCTGTTTTGCAGTCTTTTTAGTAGCGGATTCGGGCGAGCGGGTCTAATTGGGCCGTAAAATGGACCCGTTGACTTTTAACTTAGTAAAAAGTACAAAAAATGAGTTTTTGCAAAATAATCGAACTGAAATGCTCGTAATCAAGTATATGGACTCTTAAGTTTTGATTAAAACTTGTTTTGCGGTCCTTTCTGTAGAAGTTTCGAACGAGCGGGTCTAAATGGGCTGTAAAATAGACTCGTTGGACTTTTAACTTAGTAAAAAGTACAGAAATTTAGTTTTTGCAATATAATCGTGTTGAAAAACTCAAAATCAATGATATTAACTCCTAATATTGGATTAAAACTTGTTTTGTGGTCCGTTTTGTATTGGATTCGGGCAAGCGGGTCTAAATGGGTCGAACAATAGACCCGTTGAACTTTTAACTGAGTAAAAAGTACACAAATTAAGTTTTTGCGATATAATCAAGTTGAAAATCTCGTAATCAAAGATTTGAAATCCTGTTGGACTTTAAAATGGACCCGTTGGATTTTTGTATACGTTTCGAACGTGCGAGTCAAAATGGGCCGTAAAATGGGCCCGTTGGACTTTAAACTGAGTAAAAAGTACGGAAATTGAGTTTTTTTTCAATATAATCATGTTGAAAAGCTCGTAATCAATGATATGAACGCCAAAATTTTTATTAAAACTCGTTTTAGGGTCCTTTTTGTAGGGATTTCAGGTGAGCAGGTATAAATGAGGCGTAAAATGGATTCGTTGGACTTTTAACTGAGTAAAAAGTATAGAAATTAAGTTTTTGAAATATAATCGTGTTAAAAAGCTCGTAATAAATTATATGAACTCCTACATTTGGATTAAAACTTGTTTTGCGGTCCTTTTTGTAGCATATTCAGGCGAGCGGGTCTAAGTGGGCCGTAAAATGGAGCCGTTGGACTTTCACTGAGTAATAAGTACAAAAATTGAGTTTTTGCAATATAATCGTATTGAAAAGCTCGTAATCAAGTATATGGACTCTTAAGTTTTGATTAAAACTTGTTTTGTGGTCCTTTTGTAGAAGTTTCGAACGAGCGGGTCTAAATGGGGTGTAAAACGGACTCGTTGGACTTTTAACTTAGTAAAAAGTACAGAAATTGAGTTTTTGCAATATAATCGTGTTGTAAATCTTGTGATCAATGATATGAATTCTTGATATTTGATTAAAACTTGTTTTGATGTCCCTTTTGTAGAGATTTTGGATGAGCGAGTCTAAATAGGCCGGACATTGGACTTGTTGGACTTTTAAATGAGTAAAAAGTACATCAATTAAATTTTTGTAATATAATTGTGGTGAAAAGCTCGTAATCAATTATATGAACTCCTAAAGTTTGATTAAAAATTGTTTTGCGGTCCTTTCGTAGGTTAGAAATTTAGTTTTTGCAATATAATTGTGTTGAAAAACTCGTAATCAATGATATTAACTCCTATATTTAGATTAAAACTTGTTTTGCAGTCATTTTTGTATTGGATTCGGGTGCGCGGGTCTAATTGGGTCGAACAATGAACCATTGGACTTTTAACTGAGTAAAAAGTACATTAATTAAGTTTTTGCAATATAATCATGTTGAAAAGCTCGTAATCAATGATATGAAATCCTAAAATTTAATTAAAACTTGTTTTGCGGTCATTTTTTTAGACGTTTCGAACGTGCGAGTCTAAATGGGCCGTAAAATGGACCCGTTGGACTTTAAACTAAATAAAAAGTATGGAAATTGAGTTTTTTTCAATATAATCATGTTGAAAAGCTCGTAATCTATGATATGAACGCCTAAAATTTGATTAAAATTTGATTAAAATTTGTTTTGCGGTATTTTTTGTAGAGATTACAGGCGAGCGGGTCTAAATGGAGTGTAAAATGGACCCGTTGGACTTTTAACTGAGTAAAAAGTATAGAAATTAAGTTTTTTCAATATAATCGTCTTGAAAAGCTCGTAATAAATGATATGAACTCCTAAAATTTGATTAAAATTTGTTTTGTTGTCCTTTTGTAGAGGTTTCGGAAGTGTGGGTCTAAATGTGCCTTAAAATAGACCCATTGAAATTTTAAGTGAGTAAAAAGTTTAGAAACTTAGTTTTTGCAATATAATCGTGTTGAAAAGCTTGTAAATAATGATATGAACTCCTAACATTTGATTAAAACTTGTTTTGCGTCCTTTCTGTAGAGGATTCGGACGAGCGGCTCTAAATGGGTCGTAAAATGCAGCCGTTGGACTTTTAACTCAATAAAAAGTATAGAAATTAAGTTTTTGCAATATAACCCTATTGAAAAGCTTGTAATAAATGATATGAACTCCTAAATTTTGATTAAAACTTGTTTTGCGGTCCTTTTTGTAGCGGATTCGGGCGAGCAGGTCTAAATGGACCGTAAAATGGACCTTTTGGACTTTTAACTGGGTACAAATTACAGAAAATAGGTTTTGCAATATGATCGTGTTGAAAAGCTCGTAATCAATGATATGAACTCCTAAAATTTGATTAAAACTTGTTTTGCGGTCCTTTTTGTAGAGGTTTCGGACGTGCGGGTCTAAATGGGCCGTAAAATGGACCCGTTGGACTTTCAACTAAGTAAAAAGGGTAGAAATTTTGTTTTTGCAATATAATTGTGTTGAAAAACTTGTAATAAATGATATGAAATCCTAAAATTTATTAAAACTTGTTTTGCGGTCCTTTTTGTAGAGGAGTCGGGCGAGCGGGTCTAAATGGGGCGTAAAATGGAGCCGTTGGACTTTCAACTGAGTAAAAAGTATAAAAATTGAGTTTTTGCAATATAATCGTACTGAAAAGCTCGTAATCAAGTATATGGACTCTTAAGTTTCGATTAAAACTTGTTTTGTGGTCCTTTTTGTAGAAGTTTCGAACGAGCGGGTCTAAATGTGCTATAAAATGGACCCGTTGGACTTCTAACTTAGTAAAAAGTACAAAAATTGAGTTTTTGCAATATAATCGTGTTGTAAAGCTCGTAATCAATGATATGAACTCCTAATATTGGATTAAAACTTATTTTGATGTCATTTTTGTAGAGATTTCGAATGAGCGGTTCTAAATAGGCCGAACATCGGACCCGTTGGACTTTTAAATAAGTAAAAGGTACATAAATTAAGTTTTTGTAATATAATCATGGCGAAAAGCTTGTAATCAATTATATGAACACCTAAAATTTGATCAAAACTTGTTTAGCGGTCCTTTTGTATGGTAGAAATTTAGTTTTTGCAATATAATCGTGTTGAAAAACTCGTAATCAATAATATTAACTCCTAAAATTTTATTAAAACTTCTTTTGTGGTCTTTTTTGTACTGGATTCAGGCAAGCAAGTGTAAATGGGTCGAAAAATTATCATGTTGGACTTTTAACTTAATAAAAAGTACATAAATTAAGTTTTTGCAATATAATCATGTTGAAAAGCTCGTAATCAATTATATGAAATCCTAAATTTTGATTAAAACTTGTTTTGCGGTCATTTTTGTTGACGTTTCGAACGTACCAGTCTAAATGGGCCTTAAAATGGACCGGTTGGACTTTAAACTGAGTAAAAATTACAAAAATTTAGTTTTTTTTCAATATAATCATGTTGAAAAGCTCGTAATCAATGATATAAACGCCTAAAATTTGATTAAAACTTGTTTTGTGGTCCATTTTGTAGAGATTTCAGGCGAGCGAGTTAAATTGTGACATAAAATGGACCCGTTGGACTTTTAACTGAGTAAAAAGTATAAAAACTAAGTTTTTGCAATATAATCGTGTTGAAAAGCTCATAATAAATGATATGAACTCCTAAAATTTGATTGAAACTTGTTTTGCGTTCCTTTTGTAGAGGTTTCGGACGTGGTGGTCTAAATTGGGTGTAAAATAGAGCAGTTGGACTTTTAACTGAGTAAAAATTACAAAAATTAAGTTTTGCAATATTATCGTGTTGAAAAACTCGTAATCAATGATATGAACTCCTAACATTTGATTAAAACTTCTTTGGCGTCCTTATTGTAGAGGATTCGAACGAGCGGGTCTAAATGGGGCGTAAAATGGACCAGTTGGACTTTTAACTGAGTAAAAAGCATGGAAATAAAGATTTTGCAATATAATCGTGTTGAAAGGCTCGTAATATGATTAAAACTTGTTTTGCGGTCCTTTTGTAGTGGTTTCAGACGTGCGGGTCTAAATGGGCCGTAAAATAGACCCTTTTAACTTTTAACTAAGTAAAAAGTGTAGAAATTTAGTTTTTGCAATATAATCGTGTTGAAAAGCTCGTAATAAATGATATGAACTGCTACATTTTGGTTAAAACTTTTTTTGTGGTCCTTTTTGTAGCAGATTCGGGTGAGCGGGTCTAAATGGGCCGTAAAATGGAGCCGTTGGACTTTCAACTGAGTAAAAAGTACAAAAATTGAGTTTTTGCAATATAATCATAATGAAAAGCTTGTAATCAATTATATGGACTCTTAAGTTTTGATTAAAACTTGTTTTGTGGTCCCTTTTGTAGAAGTTTCGAACGAGCGGGTCTAAATGGGCTGTAAAATGGACCCGTTGGACTTTTAACTTAGTAAAAAGTACATAAATTGAGTTTTGCAATATAATGGTGTTGTAAAGCTCGTAATCAATGATATGAACTTCTAATATTGGATTAAAACTTATTTTGATGTCCTTTTGTAGAGATTTCGGACGAGCGGGTCTAAATAGGCCGAACATTGGACTCGTTGGACTTTTAAATGAGTAAAAAGTACAAAATTAAGTTTTTGTAATATAATCGTGGTGAAAAGCTTGTAATCAATTATATGAACTCCTAAAATTTGATCAAAACTTGTTTAGCGGTCCTTTTGTATGGTAGAAATTTAGTTTTTGCAATATAATCGTGTTGAAAAACTCGTAATCAATAATATTAACTCCTAAAATTTGATTAAAACTTGTTTTGGGGTCCTTTTTGTACTAGATTCAGGCGAGCAAGTCTAAATGGGTCGAACATTTGTCTTGTTGTACTTTTAACTGAATAAAAAGTACATAAATTAAGTTTTTGCAATATAATCATGTTGAAAAGCTCGTAATCAATTATATGAAATCCTAAATTTTGATTAAAACTTGTTTTGCGGTCATTTTTGTAGACGTTTCGAACGTACGAGTCTAAATGGGTCGTAAAATGGACCCGTTGGACTTTAAACTGAGTAAAAATTACAAAAAATTAAATTTTTTTCAATATAATCATGTTGAAAAGCTCCTAATCAATGATATGAATTCCTAAAATTTGATTAAATCTTGTTTTGCGGTCCTTTTTGTAGAGATTTTAGGCGAGCGAGTTTAATTGTTGCGTAAAATGGACCCGTTGGACTTTTTTTGAAGAAAAAGGCCTCATTAAAAACCCCTACTAATGTCCTTCAAGCAGAGCTAGAGGACCCTAAAAAGGGGAAAAGAGTGCCTAAGTTTTATTAAATCATAAAGAATTTGTTACAAGATGTTGGATACAAGTTGGAACATCAGAATTAAATGACATGGAAGACATATAACTCAAAGAAAAAGTAGACAAGGTATGGGCCAAATGATTTGCCTCACGGCGTACAAATGAAACAGAAACAGAAACAAAATCATGAAGAGACTCTTGAATCTGATGAAGAAGAGGTCCCATGGTAGAAAGGTCCTGGGCGGGATTGTTGATCCTATTCGCGAGAGAAGCGCAATCAGTTTCAAGCAAGATCCGATTCCATCCTAGAGATCGGGCAAAGGTGAGACCAGCGAGAAGGCTTTCCCCTTCACAGGTGACTGCGTCCAAACAGCTACCAAGCGGAAACGCAAGGTTGCCCACGACTGCACCTGTAGAATCACGAGCAACGGCGCCAACAGCTACTGCACGAGTTGATGGATTAAAAGCACCATCCACGTTTATTTTGATATGGTGAGGTGGGGGAGGATTCCAGCGTGGAGTAGAAAGGATAGAGGGAGTTGGGGTAGTAACCGAAAAGGCTTTACAAAAGTCATCATGTAAACTAATGGAATTAACGGCAATAAGCCAAGGCGGTTGTAGATGGTGGTTGTGGACCCAGTCGTTACGTCTATTCCAGACGTTCCAAATAGCTGAGAGGAAAAGGCCAAACTTATCAGGGGATAGGGTGTGGGCAGCTTCCTCTAACCATTGTAGTGGGGATATAGCCAAGCTCCTAGAAAGATTTATGGGAATACCAGAAAGTTGGAGGACTTCAGAAGCCCCAGAGCAATCACGAAGAGCATGGAGAATGGATTCCGAGTGGCTTCCAGAGATGGGACAAGGCCCCGAGTTTGGAGAAAAGGCTTGCATTTTGGCCCCAACTGGGAGAGCATCAGACGCCATACGCTAACCAAAAGTTTTGACTTTGGGTAAGGCCTTGACTTTGGACAGAAATTTCCAAAACCGTGTAGGGGACGAATGTGGGTATATAGACCGTTGTAGGAAAATATAACCATACAGACCGAGTAAATACCCGAGTCATTAGGAGACCAGAGTATAGAATCACGGTGATCATTTATAATAGGAATACTTAGAATAGCAGTGGCATCAGTTGGGTTAAAATAACGCCGGACCTTTTCCGTATCCCTGGCAGTTTGATTATGAATCATAAAATCACGACAACGAATATGGAATTCATCTGAGGTTTCGTAATTCCCAGTGAGATTAATCGGGGAAGAACCACCCCATATATCTTTGTGTACTCTGATATTACTGTTAATACATGGACGATATAGAAAGCCTGGAAAGAGACGCTGAAGAGCGTTATACATATCTTGCCATGCAAAGGAGCCACGATTGGGCCTGAGGGAATCTAGGATATTTCCGGAAGAAAAGTATTTGGAACGATATATTTGTCCCAATAAAGAATCTGGTTCACAAATGAGTCTCCATAGTTGCTTACCTAAGAGTGCAATATTGAAATCATGCAAATCCTTAAATCTCATGCCTCCGGCAGCCTTAGGTAAACAAACATGATTCCATGGAAGCATATGCCATCCTTTTTTGTTGGATTTGCCAGTCCACCAGTATTGTCGGATTGATGAAGTCATGTCAACGATAATGTTTTGTGGAAGAAGATAACAAGACATAACATATTAAGGTAGGGATTGTAGGACTGCTTTGATGAAAATCTCCCGACCACTAAAAGAGAGGAGATGTTTATCCCATCTAGAAAGACGATTATGAACTTTATCACGCACAAATCCTAGTGACTCAGTTTTGTTTTTCCCAATGAGAAGTGGGATACCTAGATATACACCAGGATTAGATACCTCACGTACTTGCAAAAGACTATTGATCGCAATTCTTGTTGAGGATGGGGTACGCGGATTATAAAAAATTGTTGATTTCTCAAAATTAACCGCTTGACCAGAAGCAACAGCATAAGTTTGCAGAGCTCTTTTAAGATGAGAAGCTTCGGTTGGAGTATTATTAATGAAGACCATGCAGTCATCAGCAAAAAGCAAATGGTTGACTTTGGGCCCATATTTACAGGCACCAAGTCCTGGTAGAATGTTTGTTTGTTGGGCAACAGATAGGTAAGCAGAAAGCCCTTGTGTGCAAAAGAGGAATAGGAAAGGAGATAGGGGGTCACCTTGGCGTAAGCCACGTTGAGGTTGAAAAAAATGGGAGAAGGAATTATTAATTTTGACTGAAAAGGAGACTGTGGTAATGCAACGCATTATGAGGGAGATCCATTCTGAGGCGAAGCCCATGCGTTCCATAACATTTGCTAGAAAGGACCATTCAACTCTATCAAAGGCTTTTTCCATGTCTAATTTAAGAGTAGCTCCTTGGGAGGATTTAGTTGCTCCTGAATTGATGTTGTGAATAATTTCATGGGCAACAAGGATGTTATCCGAGATGTTGCGTCCCTGGACAAAAGCTGCTTGATTAGGGCTGATACATAAGGGAATTGTTTGTTTCATCCTATTGACGATGGTTTTAGCAACTATTTTATAAAGGACAGTACAAAGGCTGATAGGTCTTAGTTGTTTCATGGAAGTTGGGTCCTGGATTTTAGGGATTAGTACCAGAATAGTTTTATTGACTAAGGCCATATCAGAGGTGCCGTTTAGTAGGTTAAGGCAAAGATTAATGACATCTTCGCCAACCGTGTCCCAATGTTGTCGAAAAAAACTACTTGGTAGTCCATCGATACCAGGCGCTTTCCTAGGATCAATATCCCGAAAGGCATGGAGAATTTCTTCTTTTGTAAAGGACCTTAAAAGAGTATCGTTCATTGGTTGGGTGATAGAAGGCATAATTTTATCGAGAATATTATCCGAAATTTGGGGGTTGGATGATGTAAAGAGATTTTGAAAATATATAGAAGCAATAGTCATTAGGTCTGAGTCAGCTGTACACCAATTCGAATTAGAGTCAAAGAGACCAGTAATCGAATTTTTCTTTTTCCTATTAGTTGCCCGAGCATGGAAGAACCTTGTATTTTTATCCCCTTGGGAGAGCCAGAGTGTACGAGACCTTTGAGCCCAATAGATTTCTTGTTCCATTAGAAGTTTATTAAGTTCAGTTCTATGTTTTATATAGATTTCTTCATTTGTGGCATTTAAGAGGTGGCATAAGAATTTGTTATTTTTTTGGTAAGGAAATTAATCCGTCCAGTAGACTTAAATCTTTGGTGATTTTTCCATTCCTCCAGACATTTGCCGATAGCTTCAATTTTTTCAATTGCTGTTCCAGAGGTACTGGCCCAAGTACTTTTAATAGTATGTATATTATCCTCATTATGCGCCCAACAATTTTCGAAACGAAAAGTGTTGGATGGCCTCTGAAGGGGGGTAACAGCGGCAGGGAATAAATCAAGGAGCAGGAAACAATGGTCGGATTTGGCTACATAGTCCGTTGTTATACGATAGGAAGGGAAGAGATCTTGCCAAGCCGAATTAGCTATGAATCGATATAATCTTTCGTGTATAATTGGAGTTGAAGGCCCTACTTTTGTCCAGGTAAACCATCCAGAAGTTGGTTTACAGTCAAAGAGATTGTTGCGTGATAGACAGTGACGGAAATTATTTATTTGTGATCTAGCCCTTCGACAACCACCTTGTTTTTCAGAGTCAGTTAAAATTTCATTAAAATCCCCTCCTAGAAGCCAGGGGGTATTATTATTATTATTTATATGTAGTGAATCGATTATTTCCCATGTTTTATATTTTTGACTAGTTTCGGAGTAGCCATGCATTCCAGTAAAAAACATAGTGCAATTGTTCAAAGTAATCTGAGTCTGTATATAACGTGCCGAGTACGAAATTAAATTTATATTAATATTGTTCGAGGCAAATATAGCAATACCGGAACACCCTTCCGTTGGGGGAATAGAAATAATTTCGAGCATACCTAAAGAGAGACAAAGTCGGCTACATGCCGCATTATTAATTTTGGTTTCACATAAGAAAATAACATCCGAGTTGGTATGTTGGACATAGGTCCGAAAAATGTTGAACCGTCGGGGCTTGTCCTAGACCCTGACAGTTCCAGCATAGGATCCTCATTTTGCTCGGCAGGGCTGGGAGTCAGCCGCCGCCGGAGAGTTTTTTGAGCTGCTCATCCCAGCCTTAGGAGTGGATCCGGATTGTTTGGATTTTTTTGGCGGAAGCGACACTTGGATAGGAGAACGACGTTTTGTGCCACGGTTCGGTGGGGCTGGAACAGGTGCAGGGGCTGCATCATTTGGGTAAGTTTTTAATAACCATTGGTTAAAATCATTGAAAATTGTATTAGTAGGAGCAGGGGGCTTACGCAATTCAGCTTCAATCTTTTTATTTGCTGGGCAGTTGGGCTAGGAACACCATCATCTGTGGCGTCCCAATCATCATCTGAACCATCTTCAGGGATAGGATAGATGGTGTTCAGGGGCTGAGGCTCGAGGGGTGCTTTCTGTTTCGAATCAGATGCATAAGGATCTTTGGTAGAGTTGGGGACATCATCCATAGCCGTATCCGTGTTTGGAGCTTCCTCGGTGGGTTGTTCCGTAAAGGAGGCAGCATCGCCCTCGTTTAGAGAACCTATGGATAGGTCGTAGGTAGAGACCAGTTTAGTTATTGAATGCTTGTTAAAATGGGATAATTGATAAGAAAGGGGAATAACAATGTACCCATATTATTCGGATCGGTGGGAGGAACATTAGTGTTGGCCGAAGCTGCTGGAACGGGAGGCACTATAAGGAAAGAAGATGATAAGTATGTAGGTAGAACTAGAGATAGCAAAAGAGATAGATTAATTATAGGATTAAACCGATAAAAAACAAGATATTGGCAGTACGAGAATAAAGAGTACCATTCAGTGGAGGGATATTTTGGTTAAGATTTGGCTCAACATTACGAATACGCCCACGAGTACCAACTAGGCGACGTCTTGGGGGGAGGTAGCGGAGCCACTCCCCGTACTGCAGCTTGTTGAGATCAAGAGAAGAACGAATGGGGCAATTTTCAATTGTGTGGCTGATTATACCACAGCCGGGGCATAGAGTAGGAAGGCGTTCATATTGAAGACGACACATAGTTTTGTTGGCCCCGAATCCGATGAAGACGAAACAGGTGACATGTTTGGTGATATCCAGCAAGATTTCTACCCGAAAAAAGTCTTTCATGTTTCCTTCAATCTCTCGAGTATCGGTTCGAAGGACGTTGCCTACCATTGACCCAAGGGCATGTCCCACCAGATGTGATCGATCAATGTCCTCAAAGAGTGAGGAAGGGAGGGAGAAGATACGGATCCAGATCCTCATAATATTGAAGTTGTATTCTCCAACTGATTTGGCAGGGTCGTACTCGGTAATGGCTAACCATTCGTCCTTGTACAGCCAAGGACCACGGTTAAGGACTTCATAACAGTTCTTGGTCTCCTTGAACTTTATCTTGAGGAAGTTGTCTTGGATAACAGAGATAGACACCACATCGTTAGGCTTCCATATTCCTTCGAAAGCATTAATGACAGCATATATATCAATCACCTTGGACGAGATAAAGCATCCGAATAGAAAGAGCTTGGGGTCCTCCTTGACAAAATCCCAACCAAAGTCAGGGGTGTAAAGGAGCTCTGCTTCCTCATTAGTGAGGTCGATAGAACTGAGTTGGGGAATAGAAGAGGATGCCATCGAGGAAGCTTGAAGATTGAGGAGAGTAGAAAGATAGGGGTGATTTTGTGGTTTGGTATAAGTGTGTTGTTCATATTTAAAGGATGCGATTGGGAAAGATGTACTATGGTAAGTAGTAGGAAAAAGGTTTGGAAAGAAAATTAGAGATCGTAAAAGATGGGATATTTTAATGTCATAAAAGAGGATTTGAAAAGAACTTTCCTTAATAAGTCTAGATGAATAGGTAAAAAAAGAAATTCCGTTAGGAAGGTTAAATAGCAGTATATTGGGAACAAAATTTAAGGAGGTATTCCTTATATACATACATAATTGTAAAGGAAAGTGTAAAAGTAAACACAATAAATTTTTGCAGATGTATGTACTGATTTTTGGGGATATATAAGGAAAGGCTAGATTAGTCTTGGCAATAATAGGTGATATTTTAATAAAGGAATAAATTAATCGATAAGTTAAAACAAAATTTAAAGGTAATGGGTAATAAATTGAAAAAATTTGAATAATTAATTCCATTAAAAGGCTGGAAGTGGTTATGGAAGGGAACGGTAAAATTAATTTAGGAATTAAAATCGACCTACCGTTTAGAATAATTCCTAAAGTAAGAATAGGGAATTGTGAGAAATTGTAATATGGTTTAAATTTAGTAGAAAAAAGACCCTACTTAGTAGGGTTTTGATAATATCCCAGTTTTGGGCTTGTGAAGATTCACCTAAAAAGGTGTAGTAGGAAGAAAATTCCTTTGTGATTAACAGAACGTAGCGTATATGATCATAAAACCATCCATCAAAGAAAATGTAGGTAACATGCAGTGCAATATTATGGCATGGATGCAGATATCTAGAGGCATAGTAAAAGCAAATAGAAGGCAGGGAAGAAAAACAGCCATAAAAAATTACAAACCCAGGGAGACGAGGAAGCGGGGAAAAAAAATTAATTACAGACCAAATGAGCAAATGAAAATAGGAGAAATGCAATTAAAATAAACTATAAACAAATTAATACAAAGCCAAAGATAAGGGGTTGGGTAGGAAGTACAAACTTTCTTGTAGCGCTGCATGGTGATGTAGGCCAAAGGTTCCATTGTCATATAATATGAAATGATTTGAATGATGAACTCCCATGTATATGGTTGCAGGAAACAGAATGACAGAAGGTTAGAGCGCATCATAGAAAGGTCAAAATAACATTTAATATAGTGATAAAAATTATAGTTTGAAGGAGAATTTAAGAGGCTAAAGACAAGATGATAAAAATGAATAAAAAAACCAGATGGTAGAGAGCGCCAATTAAATTTAAAGACAAAGATGTAGAACATGTACAAAGGTTCATGACACTTAGAAGGATAGAGGGGGATAAAAATAATATACTTATAAAGATAATCAAAATGCATCCACCAGCAAAACATATATGCTATTGGAATGAACCATTTAGTATGAGAGCTCATAATAATGCTAGATAAAATTACTGTTATAGAGTAGATATGCAACACCATGGTTATAGTAGTTGGGGAGTAATGGAAGCAAAAAACTAGCATGAGGGATATGATTAGAAAGGAGATTTCTATAATCGAATTCTTAGAGATAATATGCCAAGTGTAAATTCCCAGAATTATGGATAGATTAATTTTGTCGCAGGGAAGCAGGAGAACAGAATTTGGATAAATAGCATACAAGTTTAGGGGTTTACAAGAGTAAATTAAGCAGATTGTGTTAAGGACAATCAGTTGAAAATGATACGATCCACAGTTATATTTAAGGGAAAATATCATAGCAATGATTTGCAGGGAGATTGAGAACAGAAGATAAATGTAAAATTTAGTAATAAAGAAATTAATTAGATTTGATACCAAAACGTAACTAGTGTGGGGAAAGATAACATTGTACCTTTGTGTCAGCCAAATGGAGGAGAAAGTTCTTAGATGGTGAAAAATCTGTGATTGGTATCTATTAAATTTGTCCAAATAAGCAGCTATTGTTGTTGCTGTAAATCTCTGGATTTGGTCAGAGGAGAATCTTCTGAGTTTTTCTTTCAAGCAGTGATCCAAGGGGATGAAAAAAAACAAAATAAGATTGTAAAAAGTTAGTGTATATGAGTAAACAGAGATAAAACACATATAGTGATAAGTATATGTAGTATTTGAAAATCCTAAAAAATGGGCTGGAGTATTTTTCCCTATAAGGGCTCGATGTATATTTGAATAAATAATAATTGTAATTACCACAACAGATGTATTAGCATAGAGATTGAAAAAAGAGGATGAGCCAAACAGATTGTTTTTGCAATAATATGATAGAAAATGTATATGAATAGGAGGGTATCTTGGTATATAGTAGAAGGTAGATGCATGACTTATAGTAGGAAAAGGAAAACATCTGATATAAGAGATAACGATAGGGTGGATTAAAAAAAACATTGAAGATCTGATAGGCAAATCCCAGCAGTCAACATAGAGATATTCAATCAAATAAAGCTTGATAATGAAACTAGTAATGGCGGAAAAGCATAGAAACCCAGGGAAAATAATTAAAATAATATTGATAATGAAAAAAATAGCAAATAGAGAATCAATCGAAAACCCATAGGGTTTATACCTCCGATAGTCAGATCTTCTAATCCTAGTGCAGATTGAGTCGATCCGAATTTGGAAAAACAAGAAACAATAGAGATATAAAAACCACAATATTGAAAGAAAAAATAACGCAGAAATAAGGAAAGGGGAAAGGTTCCCTAGTCGATCCGACGGCTTGGGAAAACCCCAAATCGGAAATGATAAGCAGAAAGAAGGAAAAGATAAATCCGTCACCAGAATCATCCACCAGACCTAAAAGAAAGGGGTATTTCTTTTCCTCTTCGAAGTAGATCTGAGAAGGGAAAGATTAGATAGAACTATAAAATATAAAAGAAACAGAATCGGTGAAGGAAAATTGGAACAAGAGGAAATAACATGCAATCGAAAGAAAATTGGCAGATCGAAATAAAACCAAACACCAAAAGGGGGTAACCCTTGATTAGGCCAAATTTGGAAACCAGAGGATAGATCTGAATCGATTGGAGCTGTTTATTGGATTTGTAAAAAGAATAAAAATAAATTAGATGATAGATTTGTAAAGCTTGATAAGAAAACGAAAACATATGACGGCGAAAGAGTATTCTATGAAACTTATATGAAAGGCCTTGGTTGTTTTCTGGGAAAATTGAGACGGCCAAACATATGCCTCAGACCAAACCATAAAGCAGAAGATCAAAATAAAAGGGATTTAGGGGAAAAACAAAAAAAAATCAGCGAATAAAATCCAGGTAAAGGAAAAATTAATATTAAGAAAAAACAATATGTTAAAAGATAGGCAAAAAAATGAAAAGACGGGAAGGCTCTTAGTTTACTCTTACCCATATTCCTTTGATCTCTTGAGAGAGATTTGCCTTGGAAATGAACCGGATGAGGAGATAGTGCCGTGTGAGGGAGGGGGAGAGAAACCGTGAAAGGGGGGAGGTGGAAACCGAAAAGACCAAGGACAAATTCAGAGAATCTCGGGAAGAGGGAGAGAGAAACGAGAGCCATACCCGTTGGAATTTTAACTACCCGTTGGACTTTTAACTAAGTAAAAAGTATAAAAATTAAGTTTTTGCAATATAATCGTGTTGAAAACCTCGTAATAAATTATATGAACTCCTAAAATTTGATAAAAACTTGTTTTGCGTTCCTTTTGTAGAGTTTTCGGACGTGCTAGTTTAAATTCGGTGTAAAATAGAGCAATTGGACTTTTAACTGAGTAAAAATTACAGAAATTAAGTTTTGCAATATAATCGTGTTGAAAAACTCGTAATCAATGATATGAACTCGTAACATTTGATTAAAACTTCTTTGGCGTCCTTTTTGTAGAGGATTCGAACGAGCGGGTCTAAATGAGGCGTAAAATGGACCAGTTGGACTTTTAACTAAGTAAAAAGCATAGAAATAAAGATTTTGCAATATAATCGTGTTGAAAAGCTCGTAATAAATGATATGAACTCCTAAAATATGATTAAAACTTGTTTTGCGGTTCTTTTATAGTGGTTTCAGACGTGCGGGTCTAAATGGGTCGTAAAATAGACCCTTTGAACTTTTAATTGCGTAAAAAGTGTAGAAATTTAGTTTTTGCAATATATTCGTGTTGAAAAGCTCGTAATCAATGATATGAACTCCAAACATTTGATTAAAACTTGTTTTACGTCCTTTTTGTAGAGGATTCGGACGAGCGGGTCTAAATGGGGCGTAAAATGGAGCCGTTGGACTTTTAATTGAGTAAAAAGTACAGAAATTAAGTTTTTGCAATAAAATCATGTTGAAAAGCTCACAATCAATGATATGAACTCCTAAAATTTGATAAAAACTTATTTTTCGGTCCTTTTTGTAGAGATTTCGGGCAAGAGTGTCTAAATGGGGAGTAAAATGGACCCGTTTGAGTTTTTGCAATATAATCGTGTTGAAAAGCTATTAAGCAATTATTTGCACTCCTAGAATTTGATCAAAGCTTGTTTTGTGGTCCTTTTTGTAAAGGTTTCCGACGAGTGGGTCTAAATAGGGCGTATAATAGTACCGTCAGACTTTCAACTCAGTAAAAAGTACAGAAATTGAGTTTTTGCAATACAATTGTGTTGAAAAGCTCATAATCAATTATATGTACTCCAAAAATTTGATCAAAGCTTGTTTTGCGGTCCTTCTGTAGAGGTTTCGGGGGAGCGAGTCTAAATAGGGCGTATAAAAGAGCCGTTGGACTTTCAACTAAGTAAAAAGTACAGAAATTGAGTTTTTGCAGTACAATCATGTGTAAAAGCTCGTAATCAATGATACGAACTCCTAAAATTTGGTTAAACGTTGTTATGATGTCCTTTTTTAAGGGTTTCAGACGAGGGGTCTAAATGGGCCTAACAATGGACCCTTTGGCATTTTAACTAAGTAAAAAGTATAGAAATTAAGTTTCTGCAATATAATCGTGTTGTAAAGCTCGTAATAAATGATACGAACTCCTAAAATTTTATTAAAACTTGTTTTGCGGGTTTTTTTGTAGAGGTTTCGGACGTGCGGGTCTAAATGGGCGCAAATTAGACCCATTGGACTTTTAACCGAGTAAAAAGTGTAGAAATTTAGTTGTTGCAATATAATCATGTTGAAAAGCTCGTAATCAATGATATAAACTCTTAACATTCGATTAAAACTTGTTTTCCGAACCTTTTTGTCGATATTTCAGGTGAGCGGGTCTAAATGTGGCGTAAAATGGACCCGTTGGACTTTTAACTGAGTAAAAAGTATAGAAATTAAGTTTTTGCAATATAATAGTGTTGAAAAGCTCGTAATAAATGATACGAACTCCTAAAATTTGATGAAAACTTGTTTTGCGGTCATTTAATAAAGGTTTCGGACGTGTGAGTCTAAATGGGCCGTAAAATAGACCCATTGAACTTTTAACTGAGTAAAAAGTGTAGAAATTTAGTTTTTGCAATATAATTGTGTTGAAATGCTCCTAATCAATGATATCAACTCCTAAAATTTGATTAAAACTTGTTTTGCGTCCTTTTTGTAGAGGATTCGGACGAGCGGGTCTAAATGAGGCGTAAAATGGAGCCGTTGGACTTTTAACAGGTAAAACGTACATGAATTAAGATTTTGCAATAAAATGGTGTTGAAAAGCTCGTAATAAATGATATAAACTCCTAAAATTTGATGAAAACTTGTTGTGCGGTCTTTTTGTAGAGGTTTCGGGCATGCAGATCTAAATGGGCTGTAAAATAGACCCATTGGACTTTCAACTGAGTAAAAAGTGTAGAAATTTAGTTTTTGCAATATAATCATGTTGAAAAGATTGTAATCAATGATATGAACTCCTAAAATTTGTTTAAAACTTGTTTTGCGGTCCTTTTTGTAGAGGATTTGGGCGAGTGGCTCTAAATGGGGCGTAAAATGGAGCAGTAAAATGTCATAATCAATGATATAAACTCCTAAGATTTGATTAAAACTTGTTTGACGGTTATTTTTATAGACGTTTCGAACGTGCAGGTCTAAATGAGCCGTAAAATGGACCCGTTAGACTTTAAACTGAGTAAAAAGAACGAAAATTGAGTTTTTTTTAATATAATCATGTCTAAAAGCTGATATTTAATGATATGAATGCCTAAAATTTGATTAAAACTTGATTTGCGGTGTTTTTTGTAGATATTTCAGGCGAGCAAGTCTAAATGGGGCATAAAATGGACCAGTTGGACTTTTAACTGAGTAAAAAGTACAGAAATTGAGTTATTGCAATATAATCGTGTTGAAAAGCTCATAATCAATTATATGCACTACTAAAATTTGTTTAAAACTTGATTTGCGATCTTTTTTGTAGATGTTTCGGGCGAGCGGGTCTAAATGGGGCGTACAATAGAGCCGTTGGACTTTTAACAGAGTAGAAAGTACATATATTGAGTTTTTGTAATATAATCGTGTTGAAAAGCTCATAATCAATGACATGAACTCCTAAAATTTGATTAAACGTTGTTATGTTATCCTTTTTGTAGAGGTTTCAAACAAGCGGTTCTAAATGGGCCTAACAATGGACCCGTTGGACTTTTAACTAAGTAATAAGTATAGAAATTATGTTCTTGTAATATAATCGTGTTGAAAAGCTCGAAATAAATGATATGAAATCCTAAAATTTGATTAAAACTTGTTTATCGGCCCTTTTGTAGAGGTTTCGGATGTGCGGGTCTAAATTGACCGTAAAATATACCCATTAAACTTTTAACCGAGTAAAAATGTAGAAATTTAGTTTTGCAATATAATCGTGTTGAAAAGCTTGTAATCAATGATATGAACTCCTAACATTTAATTAAAACTTTTTTTGCAGTTCTTTTTGTAAAGGATTCGGGCGAGCGGGTCTAAATGGGTTGTAAAATGGAACCGTTGGACTTTTAATTGAGTAAAAAGTATAGAAATTGAGTTTTTGCAATATAATCATGTTGAAAAGCTCGTAGTCAAGGTTATGTTCTCCTAAGTTTTGATTAAAACTTGTTTTGCAATCCTTTTTTAGAGGTTTCGAATGTGCGGGTCTAAATTGGCCGTAAAATGAACCCGTTGGACTTTTAACTTATTAAAAAGTACAAAAATTGAGCTTTTGCTATATAATCGTGTTGAAAAGCTCATAATCAATGATATAAACTCCTAATATTTGATTAAAACTAGTTTTAATGTCCTTTTTTAGAGATTTCGGACGAGCGGATCTAAATAGGCCGAACATTAGTCACGTTGGACTTTTTAATGAGTAAAAAGTACATAAATTAAGTTTTTGCAATATAAGCGTGGTGAAAACCTCGTAATCAATTATATGAACTCATAAATTTTGATTAAAACTTGTTTTGCGGTCCTTTTTGTAGACGTTTCGAACGTGCATGTATAAATGGGCTGTAAAATGGACCCGTTGGACTTTAAATTGAATAAAAAGTACATAAATTGAGTTTTTCAATATGATCGTATTGAAAAGCTCACAATCAATGATATGAACTCCTAAAATTTTATTAAAACTTGTTTTGTGGTCCTTTTTGTAGAGGTTACAAACGTGCGGGTCTAAATGGGCCGTAAAATGGACCCGTTGGACTTTTAACTGAGTAAAAAGGGTAGAATTTTAGTTTTTGCATCATAATCATGTTGAAAAACTCGTAATAAATGATTTGAAATTCTAAAATTTGATTAAAACTTGTTTTGCGTACTTTTTGAATAGGATTCGGACGAGCGGGTCTAAATGCGGCATAAAATGGACCCGTTGGACTTTTAACTGAGTAAAAAGTATAGAAATTAATTTTTTGCAATATAATCGTGTTGAAAAGCTCGTAATAAATGATATGAACTCCTAGAATTTGATTAAAACTTGTTTTGCGGTCCTTTTGGTAGAGGCTTCAGACGTGCGGGTCTAGGCAGGCCGAAAAATGGACCCGTAGGACGTTTAACTGAGTAAAAAGTGTAGAAATTTAGTTTGTGCAATATAATCATGTTGGAAAGCTCGTAATCAATGATATGATTCCTAAAATTTGATTAAAACATGTATTACGGTTCTTTTTGTAGAGATTTCGGGCGAGTGGGTCTAAATGTGGCGTAAAATGGACTAGTTGGAATTTTAACTATGTTAAAAGACAGAAATTTAGTTTTTGCAATATAATCGTATAGAAAAGCTCGAAATCAATGATATACACTCCTAAAATTTGATTAAAACCTATTTAGCGGTTCTTTTGTAGAGGTTTCGGGCGAGCGTGTCTAAATTGGGCGTATAAAAGAGCCGTTGCACTTTTAACTGTGTAGAAAGTATAGAAATTTGAGTTTTTGTAATTTAATCGTGTTGAAAAGCTCGTAAACAATGATATGAACTCCTAAAATTTGATTAAACGTTGTTATGTTGTCCTTTTTCTAGAGGTTTCAGACGAGCGGTTCTAAATGGGCCTAACAATGGACCCGTTGGACTTTAACTAAGTAAAAAAGTATAGAAATTAAGTTTATGTAATATAATCGTGTTGAAAAGCTTGTGATAAATGATATGAACTCCTAAAATTTGATTAAAACTTGTTTATCGGTCCTTTTGTAGAGGTTTCAGATGTGCGGGTCTAAATTGGCCGTAAAATAGAACCATTGAACTTTTAACCGAGTAAAAAGTGTAGAAATTTAGTTTTTGCAATATAATCGTGTTGAAAAGCTCGTAATCAATGATATGAACTCCTAACATTTGATTAAATCTTATTTTGCGGTCTTTTTTGTTGAGGATTCGGGCGAGCGGGTCTAAATGGGTCGTAAAATGGAGCCATTGGACTTTTAACAGAGTAAAAAGTACAAAAATTGAGTTTTTGCAATATAATAGTGTTGAAAAGCCCGTAATCAAGGATATGGTCTCCTAAGTTTTGATTAAAAATTGTTTTGCGGTCCTTTTTGTAGAGTTTTCGAACGAGTGGGTCTAAATGGTCTATAAAATGAACCCGTTGTACTTTTAACTTATTAAAAAGTACATAAATTGAGTTTTTGCAATATAATCGTGTTGAAAAGCTCGAAATAAATGATATGAACTCCTAACATTTGATTAAAACTTGTTTTGCGGTCCTTTTTGTAGAGGATTCGGGCGAGCGACTCTAAATGTGGCGTAAAATGGAGTCATTGGACTTTTAACTGAGTAAGAAGTACATAAATGTTGCAATATAATCGTGGTAAAGAGCTCGTAATCAATGATATGAACCCCTAAAATTTGATCAAAACTTGTTTTGCTATTCTTTTTGTAGACGTTTCGAACGTGCGGGTCTGAATGGGGCGTAAAATGGAGCCGTTGGACTTTTAACTGAGTAAAAATTACAAAAATTAAGTTTTGCAAGATGATAGTGTTGGAAATCTCGTAGACAATGATATGAACTCCAAAAATATGATTAAAACTTGTTTTGCGGTCCTTTTTTGTAGAGGTTTCGGACCTGCGGGTATAAATGGGCCGTAAAATGGACTTGTTAGACTTTAAACTAATTAAAAGTATGGAAATTGAGTTTTTTTCAATATAATCATGTTGAAAAGCTCTAATCAATGATATGAACACCTAAATTTTGATTAAAACTTGTTTTGAGGTCCTTTTTAAGAGCTTTCGAGTGAGAGGGTCTAAATGGGGCGTAAAATGGACCCGTTGGACTTTTAAGTGAGTAAAAAGTACATAAATTGAGTTTTTAAAATATAATCGAGTTGAAAAGCTTATAATCAATGATATGTACTCCTAAGATTTGATTAAAACTTGTTATGCAGTCCTTTTTGTAGAGGATTCGGGCGAGCAGGTCTAAATAGGGCGTAAAATGGAGCCGTTGGACTTTTAACAGAGTAAAAAGTACAAAAATTAAGTTTTTGCAATATAATCGTGTTTAAAAGCTCGTAATCAAGGGTTTGAACTCCTAAAATTTGATTAAAACTTGTTTTGCGGTCCTTTTGGTAGAGGTTTCAGACTTGCTGGTTTAATTGGGCCATAAAATGGACTTGTTGGAAATTTTATCTAACTAACAAGTATAGAAATTTAGTTTTTGCAATTTAATCGTGTTGAAAACTTCGTAATCAATGATATGACTCCTTAAATTTGAATAAAACTTGTTTTACGGTCCTTTTGTAGATATTTCGGGCGAGCGGGTCTAAATGGGAAGTAAAAAGTACAAAAATTAAGTTTCACAATATAATCATGGTGAAAAGCTCGTAATCAAAGATATGAACTCCTAATATTTGATTAAAACTTTTTTTACGGTTCTTTTAGTAGACTTATCGAACGTGCGGGTCTAAATGTGCCGTAAGATGGACCCGTTGGACTTTAAACTGAGTAAAAAGTATTTAAATTGAGCTTTTCCAATATGATCGTGTTGAAAAGCTCGTAATCAATGATATGAACTCCTAAAATTTTATTAAAACTTGTTTTGCGGTACTTTTTGTAGAGATTACAAACGTGCGGGTCTAAATGGGCTGTAAAATGGACCCGATGGAGTTTTAACTGAGTAAAAAGTGTAGAATTTTAGTTTTTGCAATATAATCGTGTTGAAAAACTCGTAATAAATGATATGAAATCCTAAAATTTGATTAAAAATTGTTTTGCGTTCTTTTTTGTAGAGTTTTCGAACGAGCGGGACTAAATAGGGCGTATAATAGAGCCGTTGGACTTTTAATTGAGTAGAAAGTACAAAAATTGAGTTTTTGCAATATAATCATGTTGAAAAGCTTGTAATCAATGATATGAACTCCTAAATTGTACTAAACATTGTTATGTTGTTCTTTTTGTAGAAGTTTCGGACGAGCGAGTCTAAATGGGCCTAATAATGGACCCGTTGGACTTTTAACAAAGTAAAAAGTATATAAATTAATTTTTTGCAATATAATCGTGTTGAAAAGCTTATAATAAATGATATGAGCTCTTAAATTTTGATTAAAACATGTTTTGCGGACCTTTTGTGGATTTTTCGGGTGAGCGGGTCTAAATGAGGCGTAAAATGGACCCGTTGGACTTTTAACTGAGTAAAAAGTATAGAAATTTAGTTTTTGAAACATAATCGTGTTGAAAAGCTCCTAATCAATGATATGCACTCCTAAAATTTGATTAAAACTTGTTTTGCGGTACTGAGTAAAAAGTATAGAAATTTAATTTTTGAAACATAATCGTGTTGAAAAGCTCCTAATCAATGATATGCACTCCTAAAATTTGATTAAAACTTGTTTTGCGGTACTTTTTGTAGAGGTTTCGGGCGAGCAGGTCTAAATGGGCCGTATAATAGAGCCGTTGGACTTTTAACTGAGTAGAAAGTACAGAAACTGAATTTTTGCAATATAATCGTGTTGAAAAGCTCGTAATTAATGATATGAACTCCTAAAATTTGACTAAACATTTTTATGTTGTCCTTTTTGTAGAGGTTTCAGACGAGCGGGTCTAAATGGGCCTAACAATAGACCCGTTAGACTTTTAACTAAGTAAAAAGTATATAAATTAAGTTTTTGGAATATAATCGTGTTGAAAAGCTCGTAATAAATGATATATGTTCCTAAAATTTGATTAAAACTTGTTTTCTGGTCCTTTTGTAGAGGTTTCGGATGTGCGGGTCTAAATAGGCCGTAAAATAGACCCATTTGAATTTTAACTAGGTAAAAAGTGTAGAAATTTAGTTTTTGCAATATAATCATGTTTAAAAGCTCGTAATCAATGATATGAACTCCTAACATTTGATAAAAACTTGTTTTGCGGTCCTTTTTGTAGAGGATTCGGGCGAGCGGGTCTAAATGGGCCGTAAAATGGAGTCGTTTGACTTTTAACTGAGTAAAAAGTACAGAAATTGAGTTTTTGCAATATAATCGTGTTGAAAAGCTCGTAATCATTGATATGAACTCCTATTATTTGATTAAAACTTGTTTTGATGTCTTTTTTGTAGTGATTTCAGACAAGCGGGTCTAAATAGGCCAAACATTGGACCCGTTGGACTTTTAAATGAGTAAAACGTACATAAATTATGTGTTTGCAATATAATCTTGGTTAAAAGCTCGTAATAAATGATAAGAACACCTAAAATTTGATTAAAACTTGTTTTGCGGTCTTTTGAAGAGGTTTCGAACGTGCTGATCTTAATGGGCCGTAAAATAGACCCATTGGACTTTTAACTTAGTAAGAAGTGTAGAAATTTATTTTTTGCAATATAATCGTGTTGAAAACCTCGTAATCAATGATATGAACTCCTAAATATTGATTAAAACTTGTTTTGCGGTCCTTTTGTAGAGGTTCCAGACGTGCGGTTCTACATGGGGCGTAAAATGGACCCGTTAAACTTTAAACTGAGTAAAGAAATACAGAAATTGAGTTTTTTCAATATAATTATGCTGACAAGCTCGTAATCAATGATATGAACTCTAAAATTTGATTAAAACTTATTTTGTTGTCCTTTTTGCAGAGGTTTTGGGCGTGCGAGTCTAAATTGGCCGTAAAATGGACCGTTTGACTTTTAACTAGGTAAAAAGTACAGAAATTAAGTTTTTGCAATATAATCGTGTTGAAACGCTCATAATCAATGATACGCACTCCTAATATTTGATTAAAACTTGTTTTGTAGTCATTTTTGTAGAGGTTTCGGGCGAGCGGGTCTAAATGGGGCGTAAAACATAGCCGTTGGACTTTTAACTAAGTAAAAAGTACAGAAATTGAGTTTTTGCAATATAATTGTGTTGGAATGCTGTCAATCAATGATATGAACTCCCAAAATTTGATTAAATGTTCTTATGTTGTCCTTTTTGTAGAGGTTTCCGACCAGCGGGTCTAAATGGGCCTAACAATGGATCCGTTAGACTTTTAACTAAGTAAAAAGTAATAAAATTAATTTTTTTCAGTATAATCGTGTTGAAAAGCTCATAATAAATTATACGCACTCCTAATATTTCATTAAAACTTGTTTTGCGGTCCTTTTGTAGAGGTTTCAGACGTGCTGGTCTAAATTGGCCGTAAAATAGACCCATTGGACTTTTAACCGAGTAAAAAGTGTAGAGATATAGTTTTTACAATATAATCGTGTTGAAAAGCTCGTAATTAGTGGTATGAACTCCTAAATTTTGATTAAAACTTTTTTAAGGTCCTTTTTTGTAGAGATTTCGGGCGAGCGAGTCTAAATGGGGCATAAAATAGACTCGTTGGACTTTTAATTGAGTATAAAGTACAGAAATTGAGCTTTTGCAATATAATCGTGTTGAAAAGCTCATAATCAATGAAATGCACTCCTAAAATTTGATTAAAACATGTTTTACGGTTGCGGGTCTAAATGGGTTGTAAAATGGACCCGTTGGACTTTAAACTAAGTAAAAATACATAAATTGAGTTTTTTTCCAATATAATCATGTTGAAAAGCTCGTAATCAATGAAATGAACTCCTAAAATTTGACTAAAACTTGTTTTGTTGTCCTTTTTGTAGAGATTTCGGGCGTGCAGGTCTAAATAGGCCGTAAAATGGATCCGTTGGACTTTTAACTGAGTAAAAAGTACAGAAATTAAGTTTTTGCAATATAATCGTGTTAAAAAGCTCATAATCAATGAGATGCACTCCTTAAACTTGATTAAAACATGATTTGCGGTGCTTTTTGTAGAGGTCTCAGGCGAGCGGGTCTAAATGGTGTGTAAAATAGAGTCGTTGGACTTTTAACTGAGTAAAAAGTATAGAAATTGAGTTTTTGCAATATAATCATGTTGAAAAGCTCGTAATCAATGATATGAACTCCCAAAATTTGATTAAAACTTGTTATGATGTCCTTTTGTAGAGGTTTCAGACCAGCGGGTCTAAATGGGCCTAACAATGGACTCGTTAGACTTTTAATCGAGTAAAAAGTGTAGAAATTTAGTTTTTGCAGTATAATCGGGTTGAACATCTCGTAATCAAGGATATGAATTCCTAAAATTTGATTAAAACTTGTTTTACGGTCATTTTGTAGAGATTTCAGGCGAGCGAGTCTAAATAGGGCGTAAAATGGACCCGTTGGACTTTTAACTGAGTATAAAGTATAGAAATTGAGTTTTT
Source organism: Hibiscus tridactylites (assembly GCA_958450335.1). Lineage (NCBI taxonomy): Eukaryota > Viridiplantae > Streptophyta > Magnoliopsida > Malvales > Malvaceae > Hibiscus > Hibiscus tridactylites. The sequence continues at coordinate 39,007,342 of OY288289.1, read as the reverse complement.
GCAATATAATCGTGTTGAAAAGCTCATAAACAATGACATGCACTCCTAAAATTTGATTTATCTTTTTTTACGGTTCTTTTTGTAGACATTTCGAACATGCGGGTTTAGATGGACCGTAAAATGGACCTGTTGGACTTTAAACTGATTAAAGTATACATAAATTGAGTTTTTTCAATATAATCATGTTAAAAAGATCGTAATCAAATATATGAACTCCTAAAATCTGATTAAAACTTGTTTTGTTGTTCTTTTTGTAGAGCTTTCGGGCGTGTGGGTCTAAATGGGCCGTAAAATGAACTTGTTGGACCTTTTTTTGAAGAAAGTGGGCCTCGTTAAAAACCCATACTAACACCCTCAGGCACAAGACTCGGAGATCCCTAAAAAGGGGAAAAGAGTACCCTGATGTTATTAGATAGATCGAGAAATGATCTCGGCAAGTACAAAGTTGCGGATACAATCCGGATAAATGGAACCAAAAGACATAGAAGTCATGGTTCGAAGTGCATTGGTAGCCAAAGTATGAGCAACTAGATTATCCTCTCGGCTTACATTATGAACATGGGCAACAGAAAAGGAAGATAGCAAATCACGTGCTTGTAAAAGTGTAGGATCCATGGTGGAAAGGTCAGGCCCCGAACGGTTGAGCCTATTTGCAATGGACACACAATCTGTCTCGAAGAACAAGTTACTCCAACCTCGAGACTCAGAAAAAGTGATGCCAGCAAGAAGGCCCGCACTTTAGGAAGTAACAGCATCCGGATAGTTGCCCAACGGACAAGTCAGACCGCCAACGACAGTACCCGAACCATCACAGACGACAACTCCAACTGCTGCCGTGCGAGTGGCCGGGTCAAAAGCCCCGTCCACATTAACTTTAAGGTACCCATGAGGGGGATGCCTCCATCGAGATGGAGAGAGTGATGGATGATCCGTTGGGGGAGAAGAAGAAGAAGAGATAGCATTGGAGTAGTAGCCATGGAAACTTAGAGAGTTGATGGCAATTAGCCAGGGGGTTGCAGATGGCGATTATGGACCCAGTCATTGCGCCGATTCCAAATATTCCATAGAGTGGTAAGAAAGAGCCCAAAGAGATCAGCAGATAATTGGCCAGCACCCTCCTCTAACCATTGGAGACCAATATGGGTTGTACTATTAATCAAAGGTGCTGGGATACCCACTAAACGGAGAGACTCCGAGGCACCAGAACAATCTCGGAGTGCATGAAGAATAGATTCCGAACCGGATCAACAAAGGGGCAAGGACACGATTCCGAGGCAAAAGCTTGCAGCCAGGATCCAACAGGTAATGCCTCAGAACCCATTCGCCAGCCAAAGGTTTTAACCTTCGGAAGAACTTTTAGTTTAGCCAGGACTTTCCAGATCTGAATAGGTCGATTTCGAGTTTTTAGATCTGGTAGCCAGATCAGACCGAGTAAACACCGGAGTCATTGGGGTTCCAAAGAATGGAATCATGATTATCATTAATGATGGGAATATTCAAAATAGCATTGACATCGTCCGTAGTAAAATAGTTACGAACCTTAATATGGTCTCAAGCAGCTTGGTTCCGTACCATACAATCTCAACCACGAACATGCATTTCTTCAGAGATCTCGTATTCCCCATAGAGACGGACGGGAGAGGAGCCTCCCCAAATATCCTTATGGATACGAATACTACAATTAATCCCAGGGTGATAAAGAAACCCACCATAGAGATGTTGCATAACATTGTAAAGCCCTTGCCAGGCAAACGACCCACGATGCGGTTGATTGGCATCAAGGATGTTGCCAGATGGAAAATATTTTGCCTTGTAAATTTACCCAAGTAGAGACTCCGGTTTACAAATAAGCCGCCGGAGCTACTTCCCCAGAAGCGTAATATTGAAATTGTTTAAGTCCCGAAAGCCCATACCGCCCGCGGATTTAGGTAAACAAACATGTTCCCAAGGGAGCATGTGCCAACTTTTTTTATTGTTTTTGCCAGACCACCAGTAACGACGAATAGCGGAAGTCATATCATCAATTATGTTTTGAGGAAGTAGGTAACACGACATGACATATTGGGGAAAGGACTACAGAATAGCTTTGATAAAAATTTCTCTGCCACTAAAAGAGAGGAGATGCTTGTCCCAATGTGATAAGCGAACATGAACTTTATCGCGAATGAAACCAAGGGCTTCCGTTTTATTCTTACCAATGAGAAGTGGCACACCCAAGTAGACCCCTGGGTTATTGACCTCACATACCTGTAAGGAATTATTTATTGTTTCTCGAATCTAGAGGGGGTACGCGGGTTGTAGAAAATTGTCGATTTTTCAAAATTTACCGCTTGCCCAGTGGCAGAAGCTTATGTTTGGAGGGTCGTTTTAAGATGTTCTGCTTCCTCTGGATTAATGTTAATAAAGACCATACAATCATCTGGAAAAAGAAGATGATTCACTGTAGGTCCTAATCTGCTAGCTCCAAGGCCAGGAATCAAATCATGCTGCTGAGCATCAGAGAGGTACGCAAAAACACCTTGAGTACATAATAGGAAAATAAAAGGTGACAAGGGATCGCCTTGTCGAAGACCCCGTTGGGGTTGAAATAAAGGAGAAAAGGAATTGTTAACCTTAACAATGAAAGAAATCGAAGAGATACATCTCATAATTAGTGAAACCCAAGAGGGTGCAAAGCCCATTCGGTTCATAACATTCTCAAGAAAAGACCATTCCACTCTGTCAAAAGCCTTTTCCATGTCCAACTTGAGAGCAACACCATGGGAAGACTTAGTTTGACCAGTATTAATAGAGTGTATAATTTCATGAGCAATAAGGATGTTATCAGATATATTGCGCCCCTGAACGAAGGCCGCTTGGTTATTACTGATACAAAAACGTATAGTATGCTTCATTCTATTAACTAGAACATTAGCAACAATTTTGTAAATTACCATACAGAGACTAATAGGTCGGAGATGCCTTATAGTAGTTGGATCTTTAATTTTTGGAATAAGCACTAAGATGGTCTGGATAACCGATGCCATATCAGCTGATCCATTAAGGAGGTTCAGACAAAGTTTGGTGACATCTGCACCTACAGTATCCCAGTGTTGTCTAAAGAGCCCACTTGGTAGGCCATCAATTCCAGGGGCCTTCCGAGGATCAATATCACGAAAGGCCTGGAGATTTTTGTCAGTGGTGAATGCCCTAGTGAGTGACTCATTCATAGTTGGTGTCATAGAGGCTGCAACTTTAGAGAGAATTTGATTTGATAATTGAAGGTTCGAGGATGTGAACAAGGTCTGGAAATAGGTGGATTCTATAGTCATGAGGTCGTTCTCGGTAACACAGCAGGTATTGTTGGCATCATATAAACCGTTTATAGTGTTCTTTTTCCGGCGGTTGTTAGTACGAGCATGAAAGAAATGAGTATTCTTATCCCCCTGAGCAAGCCATAGGTTGCGAGATCGTTCTGCCCAATATGTTTCTTGTTCATCAAGCAGCTTATTGAGTTCAGATCTTGCCGCAAGGTAAGCTTCCTCAGAAGAGGGTATAAGAGGCCTCTTAAGATACTTGTTGATTTTCTTAGTAAGAAGATGAATACGCCCTGTAGTATTATAACGTTGTTGGGATTGTCAGTCCCCCTAAGCAGGAACCAATAGCAAGAATTTTATCAAGTGTAGGGCCCTGAGTAGTAGCCCAAGTTTGTTTAACCAAAGAGATACCTTCTTCATTGGTTGCCCAACAGTTTCCAAAACGAAATTTAGGAGTTATTGGTCGGGAAGCATTGTGTAAAGGGGGTTCATTGTCCAATACTAGAAAAACAGTGATCTAATTTGGCATCGAAGTCAGAGATGATGTGATAGAAGGGATTAGAAGCTTTCCAGGCCGAATTTCCTACAAAACGATCTAAACATTCGAGGATAGTTGGGGTATTAGGCTCGATTTTTGTCCAAGTGAACCATCATGTTGTCTGTTTACAGTCAAAGAGATTATTACGTGAAAGACAATTACGAAAGTTATTGATTTGAGATATTGCACGACGACAACCTCCTTGTTTCTCATTATCCAATAATATTTCATTTAAGTTGCCACCTATAAGCCAAGGAAGGCAACTATTTTCGTTTAAAGAATCAATTAGATCACATGTTTTAATTTTTTGACTAGTTTCAGAAAAACCATGCATTCTAGTAAAGTACATCGAAGAAGATTAAATTTGAATTTTGGTATGAATAAAACGATCTGAATACGAAAGCAAGGAGATAATAATATTATTAGAGATAAAGAGAGAAAGTCCAGAACAATTATCACTAGGAGCTAAAGAAAAAACTCAACCATGCCTAAAGAAACACCAAGGCAGGTACATGCTGCTTTATTAAATTTAGTTTCACATAAAAATAAGATATATGGGGAAGTACGTTGAACATGTTGTTGGAGATGACGAACTGGCTGGACCTTCCTAAGACCCTGACAGTTCCAACATAGCACGATCATTTCCCTCGGCGGGGTTGAGAATCAACCGCCGCCGGAGAGTTTTTAGAGCTGCTCATCCAGCTTTTGGAGTAGACGAAGAATAGGGTTTGGCTTTCTTGGGCTGGAGAATCACTTGAATAGGGGATTGTCATTTAGTACCACGATTGAGAGCTGCAGGAGCGGGAGCAGTAGCTGCATCATTTGGATAGGTTTTAAGTAGCCAAATTTCAAAGTCATTAATAAGCGGAATATCTGTTTGAAGGAAAGGCTTACGTAGTTGGGCATCCAAATTTATGATTTGCTGGGAAGTAGGGCTCAGAATATTGTCGTCCTAAACATCCCATTCACCCTCGACGGATTCTTCAAGAATGGGAAAAAATTGTATTCAGTGGCTGAGGGGCCATAGCTCTTGGGGGTAGCGTAACTTGTGGGTTTGAGCGGGGAGAAGGGTCTTTTGGTTTTGGGGCAAGGCCATCGTGCTCTTTTGGCAAAGGTGAGGCATCTCCCATGGCTGCAACAGTTTGAGGGTTGTCTTTAATGGGCTGTTCCAGGAAGGAAGCAACATCCCCTTCATTTAAATTGCCTAAGAATTCAGAAAATGTCGGTGTTAGGTGTAGATATGGAAATCGATTGACAAATAAATAATGTTGAGAAAGGATAAAAGGGAGACCCGCGTCGCTTGGCTCAGCAATAGATTTCCCAGTTTCAGTCAGATCTGAATTTGAATGAGAAAGAAAAAGTCGCTTAAATTCGAGTGAGGGAGAGAATAATAAAAATAGGGAAAAGGAAATTGGAATTAAAAAATGTGATAAGAAACCAACATGCTCACAAGTGTCGAATGTGCATCATTACGTTCCAGCCCAACGGTTCCAATCCTGCTCCATGGGGCTTGGTTACGTCGCTGGGGGGCAAGTAGCGAAGCCATGCCCCATATTGTGGCTTGGAGAGATCGAGAGACGACTTGATTGGGCAGTTCTCGATTGTGTGGCTGATAATCCCACAACCATGGCACAACAAAGATAGTCGTTCATATTGTAAGCAACACATCTTCTTATTAGTATCGTTCCCTATAAAGAGGAATCGAGTGACAGGACGGGACACATCAAGCATGATTTCGAACCTAAAAAAATCAGACATATTTCCTTCAAAGTCGCGCGTATCTGTGCGAAGAATAGTTCTGACCATTGCTCCGAGCGATTGCCCGACAATATGTGCACTATTGGCATATTCAAAGATGGGGGCTAAGAGACCAATAATTTGGATCTATATGCGCATTAGGGTAAAAGCATACTCATCTACATTCTTGATAGGGTAGTACTCTGCCAGGGCGAGCCATTTATCCTTGTATAACCAAGGGCCTCGATTAAAAACCTTATAACGATTTTTTGCATCCTTGAATCTGATCTTGAAGAAGTTTTCCTTAATGATCGAGATGGAGTTCAGGTTGCTTGACTTCCAGATGCCTTCAAAGGCACTTAGAACATCATGGCTATCAACGAGTTTTGAGGAAATAAAACAGCCAAGGAGTATAAGCTTAGGGTCCTCTTCTTCGAAGTCCCAACCAAAATCAAGAGTATATAAGAGCTCAGCCTCTTCATTGGTTAGGTCAAGTGAGTTGAGTTGAGGAAGAAAGGACGATTCCATTAGGAGGGAGGATTGGGGATAGTCGGAGTGACCGTGAAAAAAGATAACGGAGAAAGGAAGGCAATCGTGAGTGGGGGTAGAGTGAACTGTTCGGGTGAATGATGGGGTATAAGTAGGAAGAATTAGTGCAAAAATAATTGCTAAGGAAATAAAGAGAATAGAATTAAAAGATGGAAAGAAAGCTTGATTATTTTGAGTTGTAATTAAATTCAAATTCCTAGAAGTTAGGGATACTCGATTACATGTGATTGTAGATAATAAAAGGATAGAAGAAAAGGAAAGAATTAGAGATACTTGAAAGGTAGTAGTTAAAATTAAGGGAACCAGCAAGGTAACAATTAAGGAAAATAAAAAAAGCTTGACTATCTTTGTAATTAATAAAAGATGGAATCCTTAAAAAGGGGAGAAAAGGTTGGGAGTTAGCCCTATCATGATTTGGACCTTTAATATAAAGAAAATATGTTATTTCCTTATATGGGATAAGGAGTGATGGGAATTTACGAGGCATTGATCTAAAGAGCGCATTGTAATAAATAGATTGTAAAAGAGGAGACTGGATTATTTGATTTTATTTATTTATGAGCAAGTTGTGTATTTTGTAGTAAGATAGTAGAAAAGTAATAGGATTAAGGAGTTCGATAGAAAAATTTAGTCGCATATGTTCTTTGGGTAATAACGAAGTATCATTATTAAGGAGTAGTACAAAAAAATATTTATCACCTTTAAGGTGATCGTAGAAAAATACCTTGAGAAGGCTTGAGTAAATGCACCTAAGAAGGTGTAATGGGTATCATTAATGTTCAGCAGTAAAATCAGATAAAACTTAGGATCATCATAAGCTAAAATGGAAAAGGAATATGCATATATAGACATGAAGTGATGTAGATATAAAGAAGCATAGAAAAAACAAGCATAGGCAAATGTAATCATTGACCAATAGACGTAGAGCATAGAGAAAACAAGCACGCAAAAAAAGATGGTAGAAACTAAGGAAACAAATAAGCAAAGCAAAAAAGAGAGGAAATAAAAAATATTACAACCCAAGGAGAGCGAAGAAGAGGGGGTAAGAAAATTAATACAGCTAAACGAGCAAAAAAATGGGGGGGGAATAAATAAAAGAATAAATATAGACCAAAATAAAAAGATAAACAAAAATTCGAACATAATCAATGATATGCACTCCTAAAATTTGATTAAAATTGTTTTGCGGTCCTTTTTGTAGAGGTTTCGGGCGAGCGGGTCTAAATGAGGCGTAAAATAGAGCCCTTGGACTTTTAACTAAGTAAAAAGTACAGAAATTGAGTTTTTGCAATATAATCGTGCTGAAAAGCTCGTAATCAATGATATGAACTCCCAAAATTTGATTAAACATTTTTTGTTGTCCTTTTTATAGAGTTTCAGACTAGCGGGTCTAAATGAGCCTAACAATGGACCCGTTGGACTTTTAAATAAGTAAAAAGTACAGAAATTAAGTTTTTGCAACATAATCGTGTTGAAAAGCTCGTAATAAATGATATAAACTCCTAAAATTTTATCAAAACTTGTTTTGCGGTCCTTTTGTAGAGGTTTAAGATGTGCTTGTCTAAATTGGCTTTAAAATAGACCCATTGGACTTTTTTTTGAAGAAAGAGGGCCTCATTAAAGTCCCGTATGGTTAAGCCTATTCGCAAGAGAAGCACAATCTATCTCAAAGAGCAAGCGGCTCCATCCTTGAGACTGAGCAAAAGTGATGCCAGAAACAAGACCCACACCTTCGGAAGTAGCAGCATCCGGACAACTGCCCAAAGGGTAGGCCAAACCCCCAACGACCGCACCAGAATCATCTCGGGCCACAACTCCCACCATTTTTGCGCGTGTGGCAGGGTCAAAAGCCTCGTCCACATTAATTTTCATATACCCAGAAGGGGGAGGCCTCCAACGAGGAGGAGAGAGTGGTGGATTACCCGGAGGGGAGGGGGAGAAGAGATAGCATCGAAGTAATCGTGATGTAGACTGGGAGAGTTGACGGCAATTAGCCAGGGGGTTGCAGGTGGCGATTATGGACCCAGTCATTACGTCGGTTCCAAATATTCCAAAGAGTAGTAAGCAAAAGGCCAAAAAGGTTAGAAGATAATTGGCGAGCACCCTCCTCTAGCCATTAAATATCAATAGGGGTTGTACTATTAGTTAAAAGAGTTGGGATGCCCACTAGACGAAGTGTCTCCGAAGCACCAGGGCAGTCACAAAGAGCATGAATGATATATTCTGAACTTGATCGACAAATAGGGCAGGGTCCCAAGTCTTGGGCAAAAGCTTGCAATCGAGAACCAACAGGTAGGGCTTCAGAACCCATGCGCCAACCAAAGGTTTTAACCTTAAGGAGGACTTTTAATTTAGCCATAACTTTCTAGATCCGAGCAGGTCGATTTCGAGGTTCCGGTGGCCGTTGTAGAAAATGGTAACCGGATCGGACCGAGTAAACTACGGAATCGTTGGGGTTCCAAAGAATGGAGTCACAATTATCATTGATTATGGGAATATTCATGATAGCATTGGCATCATCCGCAGTAAAATAATTGTGAACCTTAATGGGATCCCAAGCTGCTTGGTTCCGTAACATAAAATCTCAACAACAAACATACACTTCATCGGAGACCTCGTAATCCCCATAGAGATGGACATACGAAGAGCCACCCTAATTATCCTTGTGAATACGAATACTACTATTAATTCTGGGGCGATAGAGAAACCCACCATATAGATGTTTCTTAGCATTATAAAGTCCTTCCTAGGCAAATGAACCACGAAGTGGTCGAGTAGCATCAAGGATGCAACTGGATGGGAAGTACTTTGCTCTGTAGATTTGACCCAGTAGAGATTCCGGTTCGCAAATAAGCCGCCAGAGTTGCTTTCCTAGAAGCGCGATATTGAAGTTATTTAGATCCCGAAAGCCCATGCCTCCCACGGATTTAGGTAAACAAACTTGATCCCAATGGAGCATGTGCCAGCCATTTTGTTTTTTTACCAGACCACCAGTAACATCGAATAGCAGAGGTCATATCATCAATTATATTTTGGGGAAGCAAATAGCACGACATAACATATTGGGGCAAAGACTGCAAGACAACTTTGATAAAAATTTCTCTGCCACTTAAAGACAGAATTCGTTTATCCCAATTGGACAATCAGTCATGAACTTTATCGCGAATGAAACCTAGGGATTCTGTTTTATTTTTACCAATGAGGAGTGGGACGCCTAGGTAGACACCTAGGTTATTGACCTCGTGTACCTGTAAGGAATTATTAATTATTGCACGAGTGGCGTTGGGGGAACGTGGGTTATAGAAAATGGTAGATTTTTCAAAGTTAAATGCTTGCCCAGAGGCGGAAGCGTAAGTCTGGAGAGCCAGCTTAAGATGGTCAGCTTCCTCTGAGTTAGTATTAATAAATACGATATAGTCATCCGCAAAGAGGATTAAAACTTGATTAATGATATGAACTCCTAACATTTGATTAAAAGTGTAGAAATTTTCTTTTTGCAATATAATCGTGTTGAAAAGCTCGTAATCAATGATATGAACTCCTCCCGGTCCTTTTTGTAGAAGATTCGGGTGAGCAGGTCTAAATGGGGCGTAAAATTGAGCCGTTGGACGTTTAACTGTGTAAAAAGTACATAAATTAAGTTTTGCAAAATAATCATGTTGGTAAGCTCGTAATCATTGATATGAACTCCTAAAATTTGATTAAAACTTATTTTGCTGTTCTTTTTGTAGAGGTTTCAGACGTGTGGGTCTAAATGGGTGTAAAAAGGACCTGTTGGACTTTAAACTAAGTAAAAAGTACAGAAATTAAGTTTTTTTTCAATATAATCATGTTGAATAATTCGTAATCAATGATATGAACTCCTAAAATTTGATTAAAACTTGTTTTGCGGTCTTTTTTGTAGAGGTTTTGAGCGAGCGGGTCTAAATGGGGCGTAAAATGGACCCATTGGACTTTTAACTGAGTAAAAAGTAAAAAAATCGAGTTTTTGCAATATAATCGTGTTAAAAAGCTCGTAATCAATATGCACTCCTAAAATTTGATTAAAACTTGTTTTGATGTCCTATTTGTAGAGGTTTCGGACGAACGGGTCTAAATGAGTCTAATAATGGACCCGTTGCAATTTTAACTATGTAAAAATTAAAGAAATTGAGTTTTTGGAAATTATTCGTGTTGTAAAGCTCGTAATCAATTATATGAACTCCTAAAATCTGATTAAAACTTGTTTTGCGGTCCTTTTGTAGAGGTTTCAGACGAGGTGGTCGAAATGGGTCGTAAAATGGACCCGTTTGATTTAACTGAGTAAAAATTACAAAAATTGTGTTTTTGCAATATAATCGTGTTGAAAAGCTCGTAATCAAAGATATGAACTATAACCCCTCGACCCAGCCTACCACCAGACCATATCGAGTGGATCACACGAGACTAATCGAAGAAAGATCTGAAGATTTCCCTCCAATTAGCAACTCTAAACGCGTTGATTAGTATCATTTCTAGATGCTCAAATTAACCTCATGTTTAAGAACACACAACAAAAGAAAGAACAACAGAACGAGCATCGACTCGAACAAAATAGCAACCAGGGACCAAAATGCAAAACTAGCATAATATAGGGACCTATGATGTAATTAAGGTGATCTTTGTATAGTTAAACCCATTTCATGCTTCCATGATGAAATGCAACACAAGGCATGCACAAAAACCTCCAACCAATTTCCAACGACCCCTGTTTCGGAATGCTTAAGGTCGTATCGGAACAGAGCTTCATAGTGAGCAAACATTTCAAATCGGCTTGGACTCGTTCCAACCCTACTTAGCTAGTTTCGATACGTGTTCCGAAACGCCAAGGCCAAATAGGGGGCTGTTCCGAAACGTTGTTGCCCGTTTCGAAACACCCTGCTGCAGTAACAGCAGATCTGCAACACAAGCATCTCCAAGGTTCTTTTCCTTGGTTCCAATCCTCACACCCATCAAAGAAACAACAAGAACAACATACATTCACCAAAGTTAGCCATCAAATATGATCAAGCACAAGAGAAACTAGAACATGCTCAACATACGATTAAAAAGGAAATACTTCAAGATTCGACATATATATAAACAAGGTATAAACATGCCAACAAGGGCAGCCAACATGCTCTTAACTCTAGGAGTTTACAAACAATCCTAACAACAAAAACAAAGCTTACCCTCATTGCCACACACACTATTATCTAAGCAAGGCCATACTTGAGCTAGAGACGGACACTTGGATCACCTCCCTTGCACCGTTGCCTTCCAAAAGATCTACGGATATGCATTGTTAGAAAAGAGAGCGTAAGCTAATAAGCTTAGTGAGCGGAGCTCAAAACCTAACTACAACAATGCAGTTTTGAAAACAATCCTCTTTTTGGAAACAAAAACCATTTCGACATGTTATCTTGAAACAAGTTTAAGCAATAGCAACAATACATGCTAAAGGCACAAAATGCATCCAACATGCAAGAACCATATGTAAACCACATATGCAAACCATGCCTATCAGCTCCATAATATTCCACATGCATCAAGCACAATGCATAACCATATGAGTTTACCAAGCTCGTATGAAACCATAGCGAATGAGTATACCGACATCATTGACACGTTGCTCGGATAAGCGGACACCTTGATGGTACAACCCCCATCAAGTCACATGGTGAAACAACCCTCACCACAATCTCACTTCGGCCGAGATGCCACTACCTGTATTGCCCGTTGGTGATAGCACAACCCCTACCACTCGCATCACAATAGCACAACTCTTATTGTGAAACAGAAGAATTTCTCACGCGCGAATTTTATAATTATAATGCACTTCACATCCTAATGATCGATCAATCTATCCGATATAACCCATGTGTCAATATACTCATCGCAACATCACAATCCACAGATTTCACCAAGGATAAACACCTCCCCAAACATATCCCAAAAGCCATAATCACGAGCTCAAACATAGTATGAACTCAACAACATATTAATAACTCACATGGCATTCTCATGGGACAAAAACATCATGCATTTAATGCATAACAAAAGAATAAACATCCTTAGAAAGACATGCTCATGATCAAACAAGATCAAATGTAAAATGGCGAAAAAGGCAAAACAACACAAAACTTACTCTTGGGCTTGAATTGGCCTAACGACTCAACCCAAACCCTTAAAACACTTCTTCAACCTTGATAAAACATTAAAATCATTTCCACTCACGAGCGATTACCAAAATCAAGCCGAAACCCCCTTTTAAGCTTTCCGGTTCACCCACAAAAGAATTCAACAATTCCAAATCTTCAATCACTGCCTCTAACCAACCCAAAACAGAGGATTAGAGATAATTTCAACACACTAACTTGTTGAAGAACAAAGATTCAATAGCCCAATCAAAACACATATCGAAACATTTCTGATACAAGCCGTTAGCATCGAAAAAAAAACAATTTGGACAATCTCCATCAAAACCTAGAATAAGATATCATCAAAATATATGGATAAACATCTGAAAACATCAACCCAATATCAAATTATCACCAACTATCGATTTAACTCAAAACTCACTCAAAAACCCACTTTTTCCACTTCAGGCTTCAACACCAAACCCAATTTCGGGATTCCTATCATCCACCCAACATCTCAACTCAAAAACCACATCAAAAAAAGGTAAAATCACCATTAAACCAGCAATAACAGATCCTACTCAAGATCTTACCCAAAAGCCTATTTTAGCACATTTTAGCCATTTTTCATTAAGACTAATTCAAGAAAAAATAACTTTAGCATTTAAAAGAATCTAAGCATGGGAATATCTATAAATAACCTTACATTAGAGGAGGAATTCGTTGCTCAACTCCAATGCTAGCTATTTCCCTTATTTGGCAAAATCCCTTAAGAAAAACAATGAAATAAGCTTGGGTTTTAGAAAACCAAAGTAGGAAAATCATTTGGCAATATTAGATAAGTAGGAAATCACTTTTACCTTGAGAAAATCAAGCTCAAAGGCTATTTGGCTGAAGGGAGAATATAAGAAAGCTGAAAATTGATTTTAACGTAAAATGAGGAAATAAGGAAAACTCTTTTAATTTTAATTATAAAACTTATTTTAAAATATTTGGATAGTCAAAATAAAGGGGATAATAACCATATTGGCCCAGCCAATTTAGCTCCTTAAAGATTCAATGTTTTGACTCTTTTACAAAATGGTCCCTAAAACAGATTTTGCAAACTTTATGATTTGGTCACTAAACCAAAATGTCACGGTTCATAAAACGTTTTTCCAAAATTGTTTTTACCAAAACACTAAACATATTTATTAAGGATTTTAGAGATTTATTTCATATTTTTTTCCAACATCCGAGAACCACTTTCCTTGAACTCACTCATAACTCCCAACAATGGTCTTCCGGACCTCGAAACTTCACTGGATCTTCTAGACCCTAAATCGGGATGTTACATGAACTCCTAAAATTTGATTAAAACCTGTCTTGTTGTCTTTTTGGTAGAGGTTTTGGAAGAGCGGGTCTAAATGGGACAAAAAATGAATCTATTAGACTTTAAAATGAGAAAAAAAGTACAAAAATTAAGTTTTTGCAATCTAATCGTGTTGAAAAGCTCGTAATCAATGATATGAACACCTCAAGTTTGATTAAAACTTTTTTGCGGTCCTTTTTGTAGAGGCTTCGGACAGGGTAGTCTAAATGGGTCGTAAAATGGAACTGTTGGACTTTTTTCTGAAGAAGACAGACCTCATTAGAAACCCCACTATCACCCCTAGCTTGACGGCTAGGAGGTCCCTAAAAAGGAAAATAGTACCCTGAGTTTTTAAGAAGATTCCGATTGACCTTGATAGTTACAAAGTGGCAGATACTATCTGGAAAATGGGAACCAAAGGACATGGAAGTCATGGTTCGAAGTGTATGAGTGGCCAAAGTGTGGGCTACAAAGTTAGCCTCTCTGTTTACATAGTGAATATGGGTAGAAGGGAAAGAGGAGAGTAGATCCTGAGCTTGAAGAAGGGTAGGACCCAAGGTGGAGAGATCCTACCCCAGACGGTTGAGCCTGTTTGCAATGGACGCACAATTTGTTTCAAAAAACAAGTTACGCCAGCCTTGAGCTTGTGCAAAGGTGACACCAACAATGAGGGCAGCTCACTCGACCGTGGCAGCAACCGGACAGCTGCCCAGGAGGTAGGCGAGGTCACCAACAACCATACCCGAATCATCACGAACCACAACTCCAACAACCACCGCGCGTGTGGCCGGATTAAAAGCTTTGTCCACATTAACCTTAAGAGACCCTGGTGGGGGCCGCCTCCCGCGAGTTTGAGAGAGTGGGGGGTGGATCGATAGAGTGGTAGAAGTAGTAGTGGTGGGACACGTTCGATAAGCCAAGGGGGTTGCAAGTGGTGATTATGGACCCAATCATTGCGACGGTTCCAAATATTCCATAGAACTATAAGAAAGAAGCTAAATAGATTAACGAATAACATAGTAGCACCCTCCTCCAGCCATTGGAGACCACTAGGAGACGTGCTATGAATCAGTGAAAGTGGAAGACTTGCCAAGCGGAGAGTCTCTAAAGCCCTCGGGCAATCCCGAAGCGCATGAAGAACTAATTCTTGGCAAGTCTGACATAGGGGGCAGGGGCCCAACTCAGGAGCAAAAGCTTGCATCTTGGAGCCGACAGGTAAGGCATCAGAGCCCATTCGCCAGCCAAAGGTTTTGACTTTCGGGAGTGCCTTTAATTTTGCTAGAGCTTTCCACTTCCGGGAAGGTTGGTTGCGAGGTTCTGGAGGATGTTGCAAGAATAGATAACAAGAACGGACCGAGTAAATACCAGAGTCATTCGGATTCCACAAGATGGAGTCACGATTGTCATTGACGAAATCCTAACCTGCTTGATCAGGGAGCATGAAGTCGCGGCAATGAACATGCATTTCACCCAAAACCTCGTATTCCCCATAGAGGTGAATTGCAGAAGAACCCCCCCCAATTGTCCTTGTGAATACTAATTCGACTATTTAGACCCAAAAAAAAAGAGGAACTCGAAATGGAGGTGTTTCATTGCATTGTAGAGGCCTTGCCAAGCAAAATATCCATGCCGCGGAGGATCAGCTTCGAGAATGCTACCGGACGGCAAATATTTCACCTTGTATATCTGACCAAGAAAGGAATCAAGTTCACAGATAAGTCGCCAGAGTTGTTTACCCAGGAGGGCCATATTAAAGTGGTTAAGGTCCCTGAAACCTAGACCACTTGCTGATTGTTGGAGTATGCCCAAAGACCAATCATATGATGATTGAATAGACATACAATTTTACTAGATTTATTAAGTAATGGCATTGCCGTTATTATCATGTGGTATTTTTCTGTGCATCAAACTAACCATTGGATAATAATGTCCATACAATAATACGATTATTTTTACGGGTATGGACAATGAAAATATATAAAGACTAATATGTGGTTGATGACAAGCGTTGTCATTGACATAAAGATGTCAAAATCAACACATAAATATTTGTTAGAGAACAACATACTGGATTGACCCGCTATGAACATGTTTCTTGGGTAATTATGTGACAGTCACAACATTGCTCATGATAAACATATGTATAATCCTCAGACTTGAGATCAACATGATTTCAACATAAAGATTTACGTATTTTGACATAGTCAAACGTGTGTCGTAACTGACTACATTATAAAGACTGATGATTGGATACGTGATGACCTATGTAGTGAAATATGGTTGATCAAGAAAGGATTTGTCCCTCCTACATAATGGGAGAAATATATTCGGCCACTTGATTGAGTGAGATTAGAAAATGCATGGCCATGCTTGAATATTATGATATGAGATATCATAGAGATTCGTTTATAATAATCTACTCAAGACATCAAGAAACACAAGATGGACAACTCAAGTGTGACTAACCCATGACTTGTGTTCATCTAAGATATAAAGGACAAAAGGATAAAATACATAAAGAAAGTTTATTCAGGAATTAGGAAAGTCAAACCATGACTTCATGCAACTTAGGTAGCAATGATGTATTGCTAGATGCCACTCATTGTTTGTAAAATTAGAACAGTTCTAATTTTGCTGCTAACGTTGCATGAACCTACAAGGGTCACACCCTTCGAATGAAACGAAAAAAATGGAAACCATACTCCCTATTTTAGGGAGGTTGCCGAAAATCCCTTATGGGATAGGGGAAATCGGCAACTCCCTTAAATGGGAATAATATTGAAGAAATATTGTATTTATCATATATTATTTAGAGTATGGAAAATATTTAGAGACTTAAATATTATAGAATAAGATTCTAGAAATTTAAATATATATTTGGAATTTATATAATGTATATTTAATTCCAAGTTTATGTAGAATTAGATTCTACATAATTAAAAATATATATTTAAATATATTTAAATCCAAGTAAAGATAGAATGAGATTCTATATAATAAATATATATATATATTTGGATTAAATATAATGTATATTTAAATCCATGTTTTATGTAGAATAAGATTCTACATAATTAAATATATATATTTCATTTAATATTATTAAATATAATGTATATTTAATATTATTAAATATAATGTATATTTAATATAAACCAATTTCAAGTAGAATTAGATTCTATGAATTTTGGTTGAACTTGGATTTAAGGAATTCAACTAGAATTAAGTCTCTGAATACTATTTAAAGGGACAAGGGCTAGCAACCAAATCATCCCTATTCCTCCTTGCAAATTTCGACATATCCTTGGGAATTCCCCTCTGGAATTTTCGACAAGTCTCAGATTTCTTCTGAGAAGCTGTTCGATATTTTTCTAGTGTTTCTCTTGCCCCTGGAAAATTTCTGTCAATTTCCTAGTTCGAATCCAAGTCCCGGTAGAACCCCTTGTTGATTTCAGACTCCCTCAGGAATCCTTGGAGGGATTTCGACTTCTCCCTGGAAGGTGTTCAAACCTGTCGAAATTTATCCCTAAGTGTTAGGGAGGTAGAAACTTTGTTCATTTTGTTCGGGTGGACTCCGTAGAGGTCGTTGCAAACTTGTGACGATTTCGGTTTTACTTAACGTGGTTCTTCCGACATACTGTCAGTTTTCTAGTTTCTTGAGTTTTAAAAGGTAACTTTTCATCTTTTCAACCCGGATTCGTTCCTGTACATGGATCCTGGCTAGACTACGTAAGATTAATTTTTACCTTGTGCCACGGGGCGTGCCGACGTGACCCAACAGTGGTATCAGAGCCACTTGTATCATACGAATTCGGACTTAAATTCTTGTGTATGTTTATGTATGAGATGCATGTTGTTTGATTCGATTTAGATATTTATCGTTTATCGTATCACACATAATAAAGACTTATTTCGATTATCACTAAATGATTAAGAGTTAATCATAACTATGTTAGGTTGCTTCAATGTTAAATGTTAACATGTTGAGACTAATAGTTAGTCTAGAGAACAAGTAGTTATTCATGGTTTCATAGATTTATGAAATCTCAGAAAGGGCTTCTAATTTGATAAAAGTTATCAAGCTATCTTTCACGGTGAATCCATAAGAGTTATGGTTAGACGTTATGAAAAATGCATGTCTAGGATTGGCATCATCAAAGACCTGGTACTTAAGTGTGCCTAGTGCGCCACCTCTCTTTCATGTTGACCTACCTGGTGCATTTGTTTGTTAACGCAAATGGTTTATGAAACCTCGTGATCCTTCTTTGGCCCATTAACCACAACATAGGGATAATCAGTTTAAAACTCAGTAAACACGTCGTTACTTTGTTCGCATGATGTTTGAAATGCATGTTAGATTGCACGGTGTTTTTTTTTTGCATGGTTATAGCCCATAGCCTTTATAGTTTTGGTTTTTATAAATACGGCCTGCATGTCATGCATTTCTCTATCTTCTATTGTACTTCTCTTCTCATCTCACTCCCTCGCATGTAACGCGAGTTTCTAAAAATTGTAAATACTCATGGAGATAAAGCAAGGACCAACATAGCAGCGTGGTGGGCCTTCCCTGGTAGACCATGCGTTTCAGAAGCAGATTCTATCTTCAGTAGAATGGTCCTCCCATTGGCTTGGGATGGGTCGCCTTAGGTTAAGAAGGGCTATAATCATTGCATATTTATTTACCGCTTATATTTACCTTGTATGTGATTCAATGGATGTTATATAAGCATGATTAAACATAGTTCTATTAAAAGGATCAATGTTAGAATGATGAGATAATTAAGTAAATCCCTCACTATAATTCTAAGTTTGTTTTAAACATTCAATATTTACCCTCGTTAAAGCTTCGATCGATATAATGTGAGCTTTGCCAAATCAATGTCACATTTATCTATCTTAGTTAAACACGAAGAATAAGCTAGTGATATTCGTCGATTGAGATATTGGTATTGACTTAGCTAGGTTGTTCTAATAGGATTAGAAAACCTAGTGGTTAAAAGTTTTGGTTAATCATAAGATGATTTAAAGAACAAGAGTTGTTCGCCAAAAGATGAGGAATTACATAAGATGTAATTAGTAAGGTGTTACTTACCTAAATAACCATTTCCTAAAAGACTGGCCAAAGCCGATTTAGGAATGTTGAAATACGGATCCTCACTCACTAGAAAAACTATTGAAACGTTTTTCCGAAATTAAAACTAGAGGGTTTTTAATTTTGAAGAAAATAGTGGGAGTAAATTTATAGTAAAGACCTATCTATAAATTTTAAAATTTAGTAAAACTTATGTAGCATATTTTCTTTGTTGTAACATTAATGGCAAACAATACTCTATCTCTGCGATCTATCTTTGAGAAGGATAAGCTCAATGGTATAAACTTCCTTGACTGGTTCCGCAATCTGAGAATTGTTCTCAAACAGGAAAAGAAGGAATATGTCATTGAAGAACATGTTCCTGATGAACCGGTTGCCACTACATCCAGAGCTGACAAAGACAAGTTTAAGAAACACATGGACGATATGCTGGATGTCGGTTGTCTTATGCTTGCCTCCATGACCCCTGAGCTTCAGAAGCAACATGAGGACATGGTAGCTTATGATATGATTCAAAATCTCAAGAAGATTTATGAAGGGCAAGCTCGTCAAGAGAGGTACGAGACCTCTAAAGCTCGGTTTCAATGCAAGATGAGTGAGGGATCTCCCGTAGGAGCTCACGTCATCAAAATGATGGGCTACATCCAAACATTGGAGAAGCTCGGCTTTCCGCTGAAAGACGAATTAGCTACTGATGTCATCCTGCAATCGTTGCCAGATAGTTTCAATCAGTTCGTCCTTAATTTCAATATGAATGAAATTAACAAGAAGCTGCCACAGTTGCTCGGCATGTTGAGAACTGCTGAAATCAACCTGAAGAAGGCAGGACCTAAACCTGTTCTAATGGTCCGCAAGGGCAAGAAGAAAGGTAAATCGGCAGCAAAGTCTAAAGGTGATGGTAAGACCAAAACCGATAGAAAGGAGGCATTGACACCTAGGAAGGGAATCAAGAAGGATGGAAAATGTTTCCATTGCGGCAAGACCAAACATTGGAAGAGAAACTGCCCCACACACCTACAAGAAGTCAAGAAAGCAAAAACGAGTGAGGCATCAACCTCAGAGGCTTCTAAAGAGAACGCGTCAGAATAGACATGGACCTGCGAATGGAAATAAAGCAAGAGTTGCTACATCATCCATTAGGACATGTGTTTTTGCTTAAATAGATTTGTTTTAGTTTTTAAGATTATTATTTTGTGCTTAAGTTTTAGTTATCTTGTAAGGACAAGATATTTTAATTTTGAGATTATTTAAATAAATGTTATTCTTTTAATCTCTTATGGCACAACGAATCAATGATCTTTAAACTAATCAAATCAATAATATTTATAAGATAAATAAAACAAATGACTAATCTCAAACTCGTAAAAAGTATTAAGGTAATTTGATGAGATCAAATTCAAGAATACTTAAAGTTTGATGAACTTTCAAAGAATATGGGATTGTCCCATAATTAAATCCCACAAGTGGAACGAAAAGTCTTTGAAAGAGAATAAAATATGTTAGACATGTTTTGATTCAGAACAAGTCATTTTCAACTTCTTTACACACTAGAAAAACAACTCTCACACTTAATCGTTTTTAAACTTGGTTCGGAACGCCGTATAAGATATGGACTAAGAATTGTTCTAGAATACCTTTGAAGTTTTAAGGTTACTTACATGTTAAAATGTTTACAAAGTTCGAACCTTAAAAACTCCATATATTATTTATCCTAACGAGAACAAAGCGTTTGTTTCTCAAACGAAGGTTTATCTTGAAAGAGATTAATTCTCACAAAGGGATATTATTTCTTCAACTTTAACGAGAACAAAATATTTGTTGCTCAAACGATAGTTTATCTCGAAAGAGAATACTTATCACTAAGGGATTTCATTTTTCAACGAGAACAAAATGTTTGTTGCTCAAACGAGAGTTTCTCTCGAAAGAGATTACCTCTCACAAAAGGAAAAAATGGAATTTGGAATTTGAAGAAATTTTAGACAACAAATTTATGAACCAAAGATTGAGAATGTTCCACAAATGATCAAGGAACATTGGAAAAAACACAACCATTCTGTTGATCCTTAAGAGAATACCATCTACTTGAGAAATATGGATTTCACTATCCGTACATGGAAACACTCTTCTTTTTGGATCAAGATAAAGACTAGGTCTTATCAGAAAGCAATGGTGAGCCCAAAATTCGAGAAATGGCTAAGAGCCATGAGAGATGAGATAAAATCCATGTCTAAAACCAAGTATAGACTTTGGTTACCTAAAGGGGTAAAACCTAAGAGGTATGAATGAGTTTTATCAAAAAGGAAAAACCGACATGGATGATAAAACATACAAATGATGATTCGTCGCTAAAAGTTTTCGACAAACTTCATAGTATAGACTATGATAAAGCATCTTCCTTGTAGCTATGTTTAATCCATCTTAATCTCACTTGCAAGTAGTTAAATACCATGATTATGGAATCAAATAAAGGAATGTCAAAACCGCTTTCCTAAGGGAAAACTTGAAACATATGTGTACATGACACATCCAGAAGGTTTTGTCACTCCAGTAAACACTTGGAAGGTATGTAAGCTACAAAGGACTATCCGTAGACTAAGGCAAGCTTTTCGAAGATAGGATATTCGTTTCAGAAGATACAATCAAAAGGTTTGGTTTATCGAGAAACAAAGGGGAGTCTTGTTTTCAAAAGAGCTAGTTGGAGCATTGTTACTTTCCTAAGTATTGTATGTAGATGACATACTCATCAAAATGAACTAAAGATCGCAATTCATTTTGCATTAATAAAATATACTACGAGTTAGCAACATGAGACAATATCTAACTCTACAACATAGGTTGAATGTATTACAGTCGACATAGCAATAAAGAAGGATGTTTGGATCTAAAGGGTTCGCTTTTGAACTAAGGGTTGTTCCAGCATATTAGATGCTACATAAGTCTGTTATGATGGAACCTTTACGTAAGCAAATAAAACCCAGATCTCATCAATAAATCCAAACATATTCTAAAGTGCTTACATCTTGGAGATGTGAAAGTATGCAACATACGCACAAAGCTGATAACTTTGTCAACTCCCTGACAAAGCTTTTGACACAATATAAGCATGTCAGTTACCCTAAGCCATATCGTATTAGATACGAGAATAATTGGTCTTAGTGCGAGTGGGAGATTGTTGAAGTATGTCCAAAGACCAATTATGTGATGATTGAATAGACATACTAATTTACGAGATTTATCAAGTAATGGCATTGTCGTAATTATCATTTGGTATGTTTCTGTGCATCAAACTAATCATTGGATAATAATGTCCATACCATAATACGATTATTGTTAAAAGATCCTTAGTCAAATATTTTTACGGGTATGGACAGTGATAATATATAAAGACTAATATGTGGTTGATGACAAGCGTTGTCATTGACATAAAGATGTCAAAATCAACACATAAATATTTGTTAGAGAACAGCATATTGGATTGACCCGCTATGAGCATGTTTCTTGGGTAATTATGTGACAGTCACAACATTGCTCATGATAAACATATGTATAATCCTCAGACTTGAGATCAACATGATTTCAACATAAAGATTTATGTATTTTGACATAGTCAAACGTGTGTCGTAACTGACTACATTAAAAGACTGATGATTGGATACATGATGGCCTATGTAGTGAAATATGGTTGACCAGGAAAGGATTTGTCCCTCCTACATAATGGGAGAAATATCTTCGGCCTGTTGATTGAGTGAGATTAGAAAATGCATGGTCATGCTCGAATATTATGATATGAGATATCATAAAGATTCATTTATAATAATCTACTCAAGATATCAAGAAACACAAGATGAACAATGCAAGTGTAACTAACCCATGACTTGTGTTCATCTAAGATATAAAGGACAAAAGGATAAAATACATAAAGAAAGTTTATTCGGGAATTAGGAAAGTCAAACCATGACTTCATGCAACTTAGGTAGCAATGATGTATTGCTAGATGCCACTCATTGTTTGTAAAATCAGAACAATTCTAATTTTGCTGCTAACGTTGCATGAATCTACAAGGGTCACACCCTTCGAATGAAACGAAAAAAAAATAAATTGGAAACCATACTCCCTATTTTAGGGAGGTTGCCGAAAATCCCCTATGGGATAGGGGAAATCGGCAACTCCCTTAAAATGGAATAATATTAAATAAATATTGTATTTATCAGATATTATTTAGAGTATAGAAAATATTTAGAGACTTAAATATTATAGAATAAGATTCTAGAAATTTAAATATATATTTAGAATTTATATAATGTATATTTAATTCCAAGTTTATGTAGAATTAGATTCTACATAATTAAAAATATATATTGAAATATATTTAAATCCAAGTAAAGATAGAATGAGATTCTATATAATAAAAATATATATATTTGGATTAAATACAATGTATATTTAAATCCATATTTTATGTATAATAAGATTCTACATAATTAAATATATGTATTTCATTTAATATTAATAATTATAATGTAAATTTAGTATAAACCAATTTCAAGTTGAATTAGATTCTATGAATTTTGGTTGAACTTGGATTTAAGGAATTCAACTAGAATTAAGTCTCTGAATACTATTTAAAGGGACAAGAGCTAGCAACCAAATCATCCATATTCCTCCTTGCAAATTTCGACATATCCCTGGGAATTCCCCTCTGGAATTTTTGACAAGTCCCAGATTTCTTTTGAGAAGTTGTTCGATATTTTTCTGGTGTTCCTCTTGCCCCCTGGAAAATTCCTGGCGATTTCCTAGTTCGAATCCAAGTCCCGTTAGAACCCCTAGTCGATTTCAGAATCCCTCAATAATCCCTGGAGGGATTTTGACTTCTCCCTAGAAGGTGTTCAAACCTGTCGAAATTTATCCTAAGTGTTAGGGAGGCGGAAACTTTGTTCGTTTTGTTCGGGTGAACTCCGTAGAGGTCATTGCAAACCTGTGACGATTCTGGTTTTACTTGACGTGGTTCTTCCGACATACCGTCGGTTTTCCAGTTTCCAGTGTTTTAAAGGGTAATTCTTCATCTTTTCATCCCAGATTCATTCCTCTACTTGGATCCTGGCTGGATTACGTCAGATTAATTTTTCCACTGCGCCACGAGGCATGCCGACGTGACCCAACACTGATTTAGGCAGAAATTGAGTAAAAATATATAGAAATTGAGTTTCTGCAATATAATCATGTTGAAAAGCTTGTAATCAATGATATGAACTCCTAAAATTTGATTAAAACTTGTTTTGTGGTCCTTTTTGTAGACGTTTTGAACGTGCAGGTCTAAATGGGCCATAAAATGGACCTGTTGGACTTTAAACTGAGTAAAAAGTATAGAAATTGAGTTTTTTTCAATATAGTCGTGTTGAAAAGCTCGTAATCAATGATATGAACTCCTAAAAATTGATTAAAACTTTTTTGTGGTCCTTTTTGTAGAGGTTTCAGACGAGCGAGTCTAAATGGGCTGAACAATTGTCTAGTTGGACTTTTAACTCAGTAAAAAGTGTTGAAATTGAGTTTTTGCAATATAATTGTATTGAAAAACTCGTAATCAATGATATGAAATCCTAAAATTTGATTAAAACTTGTTTTGCGGTCCTTTTTGTAGAGGTTTCGGGCAAGCAGGTCTAAATGAGGTGTAAAATGGAGACGTTGGACTTTTAATTGAGTAAAATGTATAGAAATTGAGTTTTTGTAATATAATCGTGTTGAAAAGCTCGTAATCAACTATATGAACTCCTAATGTTTGATTAAAACTTGTTTTGCGGTCCTTTTTATAGAGGTTTCGGATGAGCGGGTCTAAATGTGGCATAAAATGGACCCTGTAACCCCCTCGTCTCGGTCTAAGCGACAGACCGGTCCGAACAGGTTACACGGGGAAAACCGAAGTGAAACCTGTTAAGGTTTCACTCCAATAAGCAACCCCTGAAAAATTCTTTAAAATTATCTTGTCTAATGTATCATTTAGTCCTAAGTGTAAAAACGACAGCGGAAAACGATAACGAGACAGATGCAAGCAGAACGTAAGGTAACTTAAATTTACCGAGTGACATATTAGTTCGATTGCATGCTTACGAACCCAAACCATACATAAACGATGTATATAAACTTAACAAGGGAGCATACAACCAACGGGACTAAAACCTGGCATCTGAGAACCTTTGAAGATGCTAAAAAGCCAAAATACAAGCCTACGTTTCGAAACAAGCTTTCCCGTTTCGATACGCGGGCTCCAGTTCAAAAGCCAGACCAGGCCGTACCGGTACGGTCCACTCCATTCCGATACGGGGGTCTCTAGTAACAAAACATTCTAGAACAGGTTCTGAAACGGGCACTTCTAGAGGCAAACCGTATCAAAATGCGTACCGAAACGAGCACTTCCAGAGGCAAACCGTATCGAAATGCGTACCAAAACGGGCACTCATAGTGTCAAATCATATCGAAATGGCACCACCCCCGTTCCGATACGAGTATCCCTAGAGCTACACCTGTTTCGAAACAACTCCGAGCGTTTTGAAACGCATACACTCTATGTGACCCTGAAAACAGTTTTCTACATCTCCAAATGTTCCCAAACATACCCCAATACAATAAAAATCATA
Organism: Hibiscus tridactylites; assembly: GCA_958450335.1. Taxonomy (NCBI): domain Eukaryota; kingdom Viridiplantae; phylum Streptophyta; class Magnoliopsida; order Malvales; family Malvaceae; genus Hibiscus; species Hibiscus tridactylites. The sequence continues at coordinate 38,982,010 of OY288289.1, read as the reverse complement.
AAACAACAACAAGCATACAATCTATTGGCATTACGTCCTACCACAAGCATGATAAAACACATAACATGTCCATTTCATTCAAAGGAGACATACATCCATATGAGCATTGCATAACAAGGTTTACATGCTTTCAAAGATACACATAAGCATTCATAAAACATGGTTATAAGCCTTCAATACAAACACTTAGGCATCAACATAAACATGGTTTACAAGTCCACAACATAAAAGCATTAACAACATAAAGCCAACACATAGGAGTCTAGATACACGCTCCTACAACACGTAACATCCCCATCGCTAACTACTACATTATTTACAAAAACCATACTTGAGAAACCAAAAACGCGCTTGCATGCCCTTTCATTGCTCCTTGCTAACTCCACACTAATGACCTGCATTGCCAAAAACGAGAGCGTAAGCTAGAAGCTTAGTGAGGGTGCTCTAAAACAAAACAACGACAATGCAGGGTTAAAAGCATGATATCCTTATGACATTCACAAGGCATACATTTACGCTAACATAGCAACATAGTCAAATGTTAAGAGAATGCATGAACATGGCATCTTACCTCATGTTATTCTAAACAAAGATATAACAAATATCTTACACAATAACCACACATGAACAAGTATACTGGCAACTATATACTACTCGGATATGCAGATAACTTTCGTTGGGATTTTCGCCCCAACGTACTCAACAACCATATTACCTTTCGGTGGGATGACACTCATCACCGTTCTCACTCATGGATGGTATTACACTCATCATCACCTGCTAACATTTTCCTGTGGAATATTACCTCACTATACTCCTCCTTGATGACTACATGTCACCAAGGCCACGCACGAATTTGACTCTTACCGTGTGCACACTCATCATAATGATCGATGATTTATATCTGGTATTTATAACTAGTGCCAATCATACTATACAAGTCTCACAATGATTTCACAATCATGTACACAACATATCATCACCATATACATCAATATGCATAAATGAACACATACTACACAAGACCACGATTATGCACATTAAGCAAGAACTCATAAAGTCAACAAGAGATTAAGCTACCAACTTAATCCCCTCCTTGGATTGGCCTACTAAGCACAATCCAACACCTCAACCACACACTTGAACCAATTTAAAACCATTTTAAATAATCCACTCACCAAACACCCTTAAAGCAAACCGAGAGAGACGATCAAGCCTCCAAATTTCCCGAAATCGAGACCGAAGTTTCTCGAACGGTTTCCCTTGATTCTTATCAATCAAAAATAACATATTACTCAACAAATCATCCACAAACCACTGTCACAGTTCATATTACAACCACAAGACTATTTCTCTACATTTCCAAACCAAAACTAACACAAAATCCCCATTTTCGAGCTTGGACTTAACACAGCAGAAATCTATCGAATCCAATACCCAAATCATCATTAAACACCTTAAAAACAACCCTCAAGCATTACTAGATCATCAACAACACTCTCCTACATCAAACTACCTCAAAAACCCAAGTTTTCACCCTTTTAAAACACCCACAAAAACCTATTTCGGGATTTTCAACAAAATCCCACCATTTTCACATATGATACACCTAAGGGCAAGAAGACAACATAATTTAACTCTACAAATCGAAAACCAAACAAAAACCCTTCAAAGCTACAACCTTTTCCCCAAAACTTGAAAAACTTTAAAAATGGAGTTTATGCGAAACTAAAACCATAGAAATGTTGGAAATGATGAGGAGAAGTCAAAAATGTAATTACCTTGATGAATGCTCGTGAAATGGTGAAGAAAATGGATGAAATAGTAACTTGGCGGTAAGAGGGAGGTTTTTTCGTGAAAATGGTTTAAGGAAGAAGATGAAGTGGACTTTCAAAAAGGTCCATTTTTACTTGTTGCGTGTAAAAGAGTCTATCGCAATTGTAGTGCAAGTGTACACGACGCAGGTAGTAAAGTGATACGAAGTATCGGATATTGTCTCCACAGGGACTGGCTAATAGCTTCACCTTGAATCACTGCACGAAAGTAAAGAAAATATTTGAGAAAGTTGTCACGAGAATAATAAAGAAAACTTAAATAAAAGAGTAGAGAAATCAAGATAGAGAGAATGGGCTGGTATTGAATTGCTCAGTAGTGTAGGTATTGCTGAGTCTAGGAAATCCAGTTCTGTCGTCGTCCCCGTCGCGACAGCACCTGTCGCGGCAGCAGTCTGTTGCTTGTCGTGGCAACGAACACTCAACTCAGTACTTCAAGTTTGGCAAGAATCCCTGTTGTGCCTTGGCCAATCCCTAGGTCCAAGTCTGTCGATGAACACGTCTTTGATGATACCTCCCGACGTGAATCGAAGGATGAACACCGATGTTGATGAATTCTTCTTTAGCCACTTAACCTCGTCCTATCCCTAGGTCCGAGATAGTTCAACTTTAAACTAGAGAACTTGAACTTATTCCTTTCGTATACTTAACTCTCCCGATATTAAGTAAATAGATAACCTCACAATGCTCTCCCGATGCTCTTGCAAGATATTAATAACCAGAATAAGAGAACTTGAAGTTTATTTTATTGAACTGAACATTCCTAAAACAAAGCAACCCTTGCAACTACTTTACAAGACAACCCGTGGCCCTAAGGGGAATTTAGAACATGATGAGGGAAGGAAAACAGATAGGGTTTTGGGAAGAAAGCTAGAGAATAGGTGATGTTCTCCCTAGATCGAAATACATGCCCTTAAATAGGCTTTGGGTCCAAGTTTTCTAAAATAGCAAGAATACAACTTTAATTTAAAGTACAACTCTAATAAAGGCTAAATCTTCAAAGAATCTAACTTTAAGTCGTCATCTTTCTCGCTTGGGATTTTCTCTCCTTGAACTTTGGGCTTGACATTCCTTTCGATCTGGGGCTTGGAAAAATATAGTGGTTTTACACGACAAATGGGCTGAATTTTCTCTATCTGTCGAGGTCCACTTTGCTTCTTCTCCTCAAAACTGTTGTCGTCCTCTACTGTCACGGCGGCAACCATGGCAGAATCATCCTCCTTGAGTGCTCGTCCAGTTCCAGCTCTTCTGCTTCATTGCCCAGCAACTGCCTCTCCTATCTGCTATAGCAGCAACCTGCAAAAGCAACCAATTTCAGTAGAAACTGTGCCTTTTAATATATTTGTGATGTTTAACTGTAAACTGACCTAAATGCAATAAATAATGCTTGAATGCAGCAGAAATATGGGTTAAATAGGGGGTAAATAATAGAACTTTTACACACTCAACACACCCCCAAACTCAAGTTTTTGCTTGCCCTCAAGCAACTAAGACCTAAAAGAAAAATGAAATATTTTTGTTTTGGCTTTAAAAAGTGAACTTTCCCTTACCCTTCATTCTTTCCCTGTGGCGGCAGCACCCTGTCGGATAATCTAGGATCTGTCCGGAGTCTCACTATAGTCCTCGTGCAGTGTGTGCATGCTTGTGAACAGTTATATGCCAAGACTCTCTTAGTTTCACTAGAATATTTCGTCCCTTAACTCGAATTTCTATGCCAAAGTTTATCTTTTGAAGGCATTTTTTTTGCTCCTTTGATTTTTTTGTTTTGACTCGATTTCACTATTTTTTTAAGCTAAAGTTTTACTAGAGCCAGTTTTAGGCATCTCTAGCTAACTTCCTAGAGCCAGTTTCGGGCACCTCTAGGGCTGTTGAGTCTCTTTTGCTAAACTTCTTTCCTAGAGCCAGTGTTAGGCACCTCTAGGGGCTATTCAAGTGCTAAGCTTCCTATTCTAGTTAACTAGAAGAGTTCTAAGTAGTATAACAGTCACAAGTAGTGTTTAAGTTTTCAGAACTATAGAAAGGCTCTAAACTTCTCCTAAAAACTATCCTAAAGGCACTGCCACGACAGATCTGTCACGACAGGTAAGTTCAATTCACAGACTTAAGAAAAAAATTTCAATATTTTTTTAAGAGAACTTAACATATTAAAAGACACAAATTTTAAAAAACTAAGATGGACTCCATTAATGGAGGGTTGCCACCCCCAAACTCGAGGGTTGCATTGCCCTCAATGCAAATGACAAATAAAAACAAAGATAAAGCAGTACATCACAAAATATATAAGCAAGCAGCAAAAAGAAGTTAAGAACTTAAATTTTTAATCGCTATCTTCGCTGCTGCTGCTGAGTCTGATCTGGCGGCGGGCTCGAGCTTTCGGAGCTGGCTGGGGAACGGGGGAGGCAGATGTGTTCTTTGCCTTGGCCTCCCGTGGTGGCTGGATCCTGGTTGGGGAGATATGAGGAGGCTGCTCCACCACCTGGACTTCAGAGCTGTTATTGCTGCTCTCACCGCTGCTGCTGTCACTGTTGTTGCTGCTGGCTCTTGGCATGTTATTTTTGTCTGCTATTCGCTTCTTCCTCTTCCCCGGTGAGAACTCCTTTGAAAGATTCCTCTTAATAGAGGGTTCATTGTCACTAGCGGCCCAAACGGAGGAGGATGAGAATCCGACAATAAAGGCATCAAGCTCCTCCGATGACATTCTACATTTCGTGCCACAGGCAGATGGCTCAGCACAGGTGCTGCCGGCGGCTGTCGGGGCAGGTGATGGCGGTAGAGGGTGTTCGTGGTGTGGCAGCAGGTGTGGGAGTGTGGGCATGTGTAGCAACAGTAAAATAATGTGCAGGAAATGTAGGGAAGACAGCATCAGGGAAATTTAAAGAATTATGGATAAAATTTACCGTAGAGGCAGTAAAATCCCTGATGAAGGTCATTATCCCAAGCTGTCGTTCCTCCATCTTCTGAATGAAAGCTAAGATCTGGGAGGAGGAGTCTGTCGGGGCGGCTGCTGCGGCAGCTGGTTCAGTTTCTGGCTGCTCTGTCGTGTCTGCTGTTGTGGCAGTTGGGTCGAATGACGATAGAGGAGTGGCAGCAGTCAGCTCCATAAGGCTGAGGATGTTCTTTTCAGTCCAACCTTTCCCTTGGACACGCAGATCAGTGACCACTTCTGGTATGCCATGGCCACGACAGAGTGAGGTGACGAGGCACGGGAGTTAAAGGGGACCCGTCGGTCTGTGTGCGCACTCCAAGATGCTCTCACGAATATAGTTGCCCACATTAATGGGCCTTTCATGTAAAATGGAGTGAATTAATGCTAACCTTGGCTGGTCGACCGTGGTATTGTGGGACGACGACATGATACGCTTTTTGATAAACACATTCCATAATTTCGCCTCCGGTAGCTATTGAGTCCTCTTTACTGTCTGTGGGTTCTTTCGGCTGGTGTTCCATTGAGTCCCCTCATCTGTCAGCTCTGCCATGACAGCGTCATAGGCAGCAGGGTCTAATGTGTTGAGGAACTGTTGGTGAGCATCGTCGTTGCTGCCGACGTAGAATCCGTACAATGTGTTAATGTACTCAGCTTCGAACGACACTTCTTTCCATCGAACAATCACCGCTGTCGCCGTCCTGCTGCTAATGGCAGCATAAAATTCTCGCACCAATGTGACGTTCATTTCTTCAGGCTGCTCAGCAAAAGTTTGCCACTATAGAGCTCGAACCTTCCGGGCTATGAACGACTTTAGGCCCAGATTTTCCTCCTTCGATGTGTAAATAAAGCCTCTCTCTTCCCACATATCTCTGATCGCAAAGGAGCGTGGGGTGGTTGCTGTCGGTGTGGAACTGGAAGCAGCATTCATACGGGTTTTCCTAGAAGACATTTTTGCAAGGGCTGTGGAAATAAAAATGAAAGCAAGTAAAAATCTGAAGAGAGAACAAGAAAGAAAAGCAGAAGTGAGTGAAAATGAAAAATGAAACGGGGTTATATAGGGAAGGATTCGCTGCCCATTGAAGCTGTAACGGCAGGCGCGAATAACGGGACTAGCTGTTATGCGTTAGTGTGTCTGACGCATCTGTCACGCGTTTTCGTGTCTATTGCGCTTCTATGACGTGTTTCCGCGTCTGTCGTGACAGCGTGTTGACAGCCTGTATTCTCCGCGTCTGTCGCGGCAGCTGGATCGACAGGCTCCAAAATTTGGGCTTTGTTGGGCTGGTGGATAGATGGTGGGCTGAGTTCACTTCTCCTGTTCTTCTTGACTCCTTTATTTCCTAAAAAAATAAAAACATTATTCAAATAAATCTTATTTCCTAATAAATAATATATAATAATAAGACTAAAAATAAAAATAAAATTTAGGTTAAATTAGGGATGCCAGGTGGGGCATCTCCTAAAGTAACCACTTCCTGCATTCCTGGGGCTTCAGTCCCCTGATAATGCTTCAAGCGTTGTCCGTTGACTTTGAATTGGTGCCCGTCTTTTAATGATCGGATTGTGATGACACCATGGGAAAAACCTATGCGACTTGGAACGGGCCAGACCATCTAGATTTTAGCTTCCCTGGGAAGAGTTTCAGTCTAGAATTGAATAGCAATACAAACTGCCCTGGGTAGAACTGTCATGGCAGCAACTTCTTGGTTTTATCCTTGTAGATTCTTGCATTGCCATAGGCCATTGTCCGGATTTCTTCAATTTCGTTCAGATCCAATAGCCTTTTCTGCCCTGCGTTGTCCAAATCCATATTCACTGTCTTGATTGCCCAGTATGCTCTGTGCTCTATCTCGACAGGTAGATGACATGTTTTCCCGTAAATCAATCGGTATGGAGACATTCTCAATGGAGTTTTAAAAGCTGTCCTATAGGCCCATAATGCATCATTAAGGAGTAAAGACCAATCTTTCCTAGTTGGCTTAACCATCTTCTCAAGAATGTTCTTAACTTCCTTGTTGGATATTTCAGCTTGTCCATTAGTCTGTGGGTGATATGCTGTTGCGATCTGATGCTTGACACCATATTTCTTCAAGGCAGCAGCAATAATCCTATTGTCGAAATGTCTCCCTTCATCACTGATAATCGCCTTAGGGATGCCAAACCTAGAAAAGATATTTTTGTGTAAAAACCTTTGGACTGTCTTGGCATCATTCTTTTGAGTTGCGATGGCTTCAACCCACTTAGAGACATAATCTACTGCCAGGAGGATGTATAGATTCCCACATGAAAATGGAAAAGGTCCCAAAAAATCGATCCCCCAAACGTCAAAGATCTCAACTTCAAGAATATTTTGCAGCGGCATCTCATGTCTCCTTGAGATGTTTCCTGTCTGTTGGCACTTGTCACAACTCTTGTAAAAGATTTGTGCATCTTTATACAATGACGGCCAGTAAAACCCTGACCGCAGCACCTTGGCAGCAGTTTTGTTGTCTCTTAAGTGACCTCCATACTGTGAAGCATGGCAGTGATGAAGTATGTCCTCTTGTTCTTCTTTTGGTACACATCTCCTTATAACTTGATATGCATATATTTTGAAAAGAAGAGGTTCGTCCCAATAATAATGCTTAACATCATTTTGGAACCTCTTCCTGGCTTGATAATTAAGGTCAGAAGGAATTATTCCGCTAACTAAGTAATTAATGAAATCAGCATACCAGGGGAGTTCCGAAGACTTACCTGCCGCCATGGCTGTCGCGGTAGTGACTGCGGCAGCAAAGAGTAGCTCATCTGGGAAGGTCTCCAGTATGTTTGTCTCATCAGTTGGTAGACTCTGTCCCTTCTCCAACCTCGACAAGTGATCTGCCACTTGATTTTCTTTCCCCTTTTTGTCCTTGATTTCAAGGTCGAATTCTTGCAATAGCGGGATCCACCGTATCAATCGAGGCTTAGCATCTTTTTTCCCGAACAGATACTTCAAGGCAGAATGGTCTGTGTGCACTATGACCTTCGTTCCAAGTATGTAAGAACGAAACTTGTCAATGCAGAATACCACAGCTAATAACTCCTTTTCTGTTGTGGTGTAGTTTACTTGGGCGTCGTTCAGTGTCTTGCTGGCATAGTATATGACATGAAATAATTTCTCTCCGCTGCCCAAGTGATGCCCCGACAGCATAGTCACTAGCATCACACATGATCTCAAATGGTTGTGTCCAGTCTGGTGGCTGTACTATTGGGGTTGTTACTAGTTTTTACTTCATAACCTTGAATGCTTCAGTACATTCATCATTAAAGTCAAAGGGTCAGTTCTGCTCCAGAAGATGGCATAAGGGCTTGGTGATTTTTGAAAAATTCGCAATAAATCTCTGATAAAAACCAGCATGTCCCAAGAAACTTCTAATACCCTTGACTGTGGTAGGCGGCGACAGCTTTTCGATCACTTCTATCTTGGCTCTGTCGACTTCTATGCCACGGCAGCTAATCTTATGGCCAAGGACTATCCCTTCATCCACCATGAAGTGACATTTTTCCCAATTCAAAACTAGGTTTGCTTTTTCACATCTTTTGAGTACCTTTTTTAGGTTGCATAGGCAGCTGTCAAAATTGTCTCCAAAGGCTGAAAAATCATCCATAAAAATCTTTAGGAAGTCCTCCACCATGTTAGAGAATATGGCCATCATGCACCTTTGGAAGGTGGCGGGTGCATTGCATAGTCCAAAAGGCATCCTCCTAAAAGCATACGTTCCGTAAGGGCATGTGAAAGTCGTCTTTTCTTGATCTTCCGGTGCGATAGCTATTTGATTGTAACCTAAATAACCATCAAGAAAACAATAGTAAGGTTTACCCGCTAGTCTATCAAGCATTTGATCAATAAAGGGTAAAGGAAAGTGGTCCTTTCGGGTAGCTTTGTTAAGATTCCGATAGTCCATACAAACCCTCCAACCGGTCACAGTCCTGGTTGGGATTAACTCATTGTTTTCGTTGGTCACCACGGTCATTCCTCCTTTCTTGGGAACACATTGCACCGGGCTCACCCATTTGTTGTCCGAGATGGCGTAAATTATACCAGCATCTAACCACTTGATTATCTCTTTACGCACCACCTCTTTCATCGCATGGTTCAGCCGCCTTTGAGCATCTATAGTAAGCTTATGATCATCCTCTAAAAGGATTTTATGCATACATAATGCCGGACTAATGCCTTGACTATCAGCTATCGTCCATCCAATTGCCTTTTTATGCTGCTGCAGCATCCCTATTAACTGTTGTTCATCTTCCTGCATCAACTTGGAAGATATGATTACGGGCAATGTATCATTTGAACCAAGAAAAGCATATTTTAGCTGCCCTGGCAGGGGCTTCAGTTCTAAAACAGGGGGCTCAATAATTGATGGCTTTTGGATTGCATGGTTATCCAAGGTATAATTTAAAGGCTCGAATAACTTACCTGGACGATCGCCTATCCAGTTTACCTCCTCCTGATCTTCAGTATCAGATGTATCGAATTCTGAGGAGTTGCTGTCGTCAGTGCTGTCGTGACAGTTCTGTAAGTGGCTGCCGAGGCAGTGACCAATTTTGATGTCGTGACAGCCCTACCTGATGCAGGGTTGATCAAGGGTAACTTCAGTGATAACCTTCCATTCCTCTTCTGCATCAGCATGCTTCATAGCTTGGAGAACATTCAACTTTATCTCTTGACCGTTTACTCGCATGGTGAGTTCTCCTTTTTCCACATCAATCAATGATCTTCTCGTGGCTAAGAAGGGTCGCCCAAGGATGATTGGTGCGTTTTCATCTGCTTCACAATCTAAAACAAGAAAGTCAGCAGGAAAAATAAATTTATCCACTCTTACCGGAATATCTTCGATTTTTCCTTCCGGATGAACATAAGAGCGGTCTGCCAGCTGCAGAATTACTGTCGTGGGCCGAGCTTTTCCGATACCTAATTTCTGAAAAACAGATTTTGGCATTAAATTAATACTAGCACCAAGATCACAAAGTGCCTTACCCACACATTTATCTCCGATTACACAAGGTATGATGAAGCTCCCAGGATCCTTCTTTTTCTGGGGTGGCTGCTTATGAAGAATACTCATGCATCCTTCTGTCATCTTAACCGTTTCAAATTCCCCAAGTTTAGATTTCTTCGACATGGCATCTTTGAGAAATTTGGCGTAACCGGGCATCTCCCTAACGGCGTCTAACAGCGGGATATTAATGTGAACCTGCTTAAAAATATCATAAATCTTTTTAAGCTGTGATTTTTGCTTCAATTGTTGTAACCGTTGAGGAAAAAGAGGTGGGGGACGATAATCAGCAATACGTCCTTCCCACTGCATACGAATCTGAGGAGGTTTGGGTTCATCATTTTTCTCCTCTGTCGCTTCTGCTGTCGTGACAGGTTCATCGGCAGCAAGCTGTTTGTTACCTGTCGGGGCAGCTTCCTCGGCAGGACTGTCCAAGGCTGGTTTTTCCACTGTTTCAGCTTCCTTCTCTGGCCATGGTAATTTCTTCCCACTCCTAGTAGTAATGGCTTTACCCTACTCATGTGTGGGTTGCCTAGCATTTTCAGTATTGCTAGGAAATCCTCCAGTCTGCCTTGGATTGATATGCTAGGAAACCTGATCTGTTTTATCCATGAATGTCTCCGTCTTCTTGACAAACTGATTCATGTTCTCAATATAAGTTCATGTCTAAGACATAAACGTAGCCAGAGTTTGTTCCAGTATACTGTTTGTGGCAGTTGATGGCTGTTGTTGCTGCTGCTACAGCTGCAGTTGCTGTCGAGTCAGCAATCTAGGTCCTCCCTGATTCTGATTATTGTGTGCTTGAGGATTCAGGGCATTATTAGGATTACTCCAAGAAAACATGGGATCCTTTCTCCAACTGGGATTATAGTTGTTGGAGTTGTAATTCTGCTTATAGTTTCCAACATACTTTCCATCTTCTAACTGTATAGGACACTCATCCGAACTATGATTTCTCTCACAAATTTCACATACCTCTTCGACAGCGAATCCATGTTGTGCGTCATCATTCAAGAGCTTTTTCATTGCCTTAGTAAGGTATGCCACCTGTGATTTCATCGTGCTGTCGGCCTCATAATCCTTGACAGCTAGGACCCGTTTACCCCCTCTTCTTGCTGTCGGAAACTGCTCCTCATTCTTAGCCAGATTTTTCAATACTTGCATTGCCTCGTCTGGGTCTTTGTCCAATAGTAATCCGTTTGCTGCTGAATCAATTCGAATACGAGTTTGTAAGTTGGCAGCATTATAAAACTTAGTTACCTGGTTCCAGACGGGGAATCCATGCATTAGGCAGTTCCGTAGAAGAGTGGTAAATCTGTCCCAGGCCTCGTGCATTGGCTCGTCATCTTCCTGTTGAAAAGTAGCAATTTCATTACGTAATCGCTCAGATAAATGTGAAGGATTAAAACGAGATAAAAATACACGAGACAAATCTACCCAAGTTCTAATTGAACCCGGCGTAAGTTTATTCCACCAAGTCTTTGCTCTGTCCCTCAATGAATGGGGAAATAGCCGAAGCCTCAGTATCTCATGGTAGTCTAAACGAACCACAGATTTCTTGGAACGTTTTTAGATACTCCCTAGCATCCTCGGTAGCAGCACCACTGAATTGACTGGCATTGTTGATCATGCTAAACATAACAGGTTTCAACTCGAAGTTGTCAACATCTATATCCGACAGCGTGGTTTCCAGTTCTACATGGTCATTCAACATGTAGTCACGACAAGACCGTCGTCCGGCAGCGGCAGCAGGGTTGCCGACAGGAGGTATAACCTCTCCATCTCCAACAGGAGGGTCGTTACCAGAGGCCTTTAATAGTGGTTTTTTCTGACGATGGGAAGCCCATGAATTGAAATAAGTTGTGTTCTTATCGCCCTCGGATAGCCATGTAATCTGTGATTGTTGTGCCTAGTAGGCCTCTCGTGCATCCAGAAGACGTTTGAGTTTAGCTTTAGCATTTTTTAAAGATGTAAGCGTGGTGTCCGACAAACGTCGACGACGAAGGTAGAAATTAATTTTTCGTTGCAAATCAGCTATTCGTGCAGTTGAATGGCGTCATCGAGAGTCTTGCCATTCACGAAGGCAAGTCCCTACCATGTGCAATTTGTCCATGAGGGATCCGGAGGTGGACGCCCACGCTTGCTAGCAAGTAGAAATACTTGAAGCATCGAAGGCCCAACAGGTTTTCAAAGCGGAAGTGATCTTGCTCGTTACGTTGTTGGGTCGTCGAACGACCAATAGGTGAGGTATCCATAATGATAATGTTGTGGTCCGAGTCAGGTGAAAAAGAGTGGGTGTGGGAATAATTGAAATGTTCCCGTAGCCATTGTGAGCAAGCAACAAAACGGTCCAATCGCTCACATACATGGGAAACGTTTGGTCCTGTCCGGGACCAAGTAAAACAGCCAGACGAAGGCTTGCAGTCAAATAGGTCATTACGCGACAAGAAATCTCTAAAATTTGAGATTTGAGTCTGTTGATGTCTACACCAACCCTATTTTTCGTTATCGTTTAAAATTTCGTTAAGGCCACCACCTATTAACCATGGAAGTGGGGACGCATGTCGTAAAGAATCAATGATATCCCAGGTTTTTTACTTTTGACTAGTTTCCGCATAACCGTAGATACCAGTGAACCAAAAACAAACATTGTTTTGGCGTAAAATAACATCAATGAAGCAGGAAGAATACGAGAGAAAACTGATATCTAAATTAGTATTCCATAAGATAGCTAAGCTAGAGCAACCGTGGCTGCTATCAATAGCAATACATCCATGCATATTTAAAAGAAGTTTCAAATGATCAAACCTAACACGATCCAAACGAGTTTCAAAAAGAAATAAAACATCCAAATTTAATCTACTAACAGAGAAAAGCAAAGCTTGAACTGCTGACGGCATACCAAGGCCGCGAAAGTTCCAACACATAATCCTCATTTTTCTCGACGGGGTTGATGTTCAACCGCCGCCGAAGAGTTTTTGTTGCTCATCCCAGCTTTCAAAGTCTTGGTGCCTTTCTCGAACACAAGAGGAGTATATTGTTGCTGCCTTTTCCAAATTCGAAGGGGAAGTACGAAGGCGCTTCGCAATCCCACCCATGATGATAGGCGGGCTACGTTTAGCCCTGCGCGGACCAGCATGCCCTTACGACACGTTCTTCGTTGTTGCTAGACAGACCTCAAAATTAGGATTCATGGAACCTGCTTCATCTTTACTCCCTCCAGCCGCAGCAAGGGCCTCTAAAACGGGTTGCGGTAACTCCTCATCATCAATGAGCACGAACCGTTTGTCTGACGGTGTGGTGGAATCAGCAATTGCCCCATCCGTATCATCGACCCCATTGGAGTCGTCGATAACAAATTCTTCATCATCTAAAATCATGTCCAAATGGGCAATATCAAGAGGCTTCTGAGGTTGTTCAGAGCCAGCATCATCTTTATTTACATCCTCCACTTCAGCAGAGAGTGTTGCATCTACGACAGCTTCCGCAGTTGGAGCCTGCTCGCTTTCAATCGCCACTGCTGCATCAAAGCGGGTCTGGGCAGCACCTTCCAGGTTCACCGCTATATCCGCTGCTGTCGCAGCAGTAGTAGAACCCGCATCGGCAAGGTTCACTGCCTTTGCTGCCTGTTTGGTGTCCTCAGCCCTTGCGTCAACATCTATAAAGGGAGCAGTATAAAGGTAGAAACAGTGGTATGGCAACGATTCGTAACCAAGAGAAAAATATGAAATAAACCACGTAATAGTTATATGAAATAGAAAAGAAAAAATAACAAATAAAAGCGCAAAGAGGTAACAGAGAGTAGTAGTGTTACCCATAGTAGCATCTGATGCTTTAGAAGTGGATCCAGGTTCGAAATAACGAACCATTCCCTTAAGCTTCAGCTTGGTGTTAGTTTTCGGTTGCGGGGCACGTAACCAATCACCATATTGTAAAGATGTCGATGGAGCATCTTTGAACTCGGCACAGGTGGCTCGGAGATGACATAGGATTCCACATCCGTTGCAAAAGGTGGGAAATTTCTCATATTGCACAGGCAGCATCTTTGGTTTAGATCATACCTCACCATAAGCAACGCCTCATCGCAGGGGCTGTGAGACATCCACCAGAACGCAAACACGTAGAAATTTCACCATGTTTCCTTCCTCAACTTTGCGTGAGTTAGTACCTATCACAGCACCTAGGCCACTGCCTAAGGCACACCCAGCTGCGTTAGCGACGGTGTCTTCGGTCGTTAACGCAAGGGGCATACGATGGATCCTCACCCAAATAAAAATATGGATGAATTGATATTCATCAATGGTTAGCTGGGGTTGGATCAGAACTAGGGTGAGCTAGTCTCTTTTGAAGGTCCAAGGATCGCGCTTGAGGACCTCCTTCATTCGTGACACAATGTCGAACTTGAAGAGGTAATAGCCGGAGCCAAGGGTAGTGAGGGAGGAAACTTTGTTTCTCCAAACCTTCGTGAATACATGAATAAGAGCTGCATCATCAAAAGTAGAAGTGCTAAAGAGTTTCCCTAATAAAGAGGGCTTAAAGTCATCAAAAGGGAGGGACTTATTCGCTTTAGGGGCAAATACCACACTCTGTTCTTCAGCTGTGAATTGCGGGTTGTCGAAACGGGAGAGGAATGAATCAGTAGATGCCATTATAGAGAGGTACACAGACAAGAAACAAGAGAGATGACTAGAGCAATGTGAAGGATGGCGCTTGAAGTTGCTTAGAATAATAAAGTAGACTCGAGTCTGCTTAGGTTTAGTATTAATTACAGATTCGAGTATTTTAGGGTGGGTGGGATTATCATTAAAGATATGGGTAAATTTAAATTTTAAAAACAAAAATTTAAATTTAAAAAGATAAAGAAGGGAAGAGGATATAATCAGAAAAATTAAATCCCTTAAAAGAGGGAAAGAGGCCTGCTGTGTTATGGAATTGAAACTCGATTTTAGGAGCTGCATAATCCCGCTAAAACGGGTTTGGAGACTGCAGTAGTCCACAGGCCTCAGGGAACGTTGGTTGCAGCCTGTAGCATCGCCAACCAAACAGTGTTGCAGCACTATGCTGAACGCTTTTCCATATCGCAAATGCTTGGCAGTGGCAGTGGCTGCACAATATCCCACAGCAAAAATGGCAATTTGCCCATAATGATACATAACATTGGAAAGTAAGAAATAATATCCTATAAAACCATACTCGTAGGGATAATCAAGGTAGGCCATATTTAAGTTTGAAACAATTGTAACAATAGTAACTAAAAGCAGTAATAGAAAATGAAAGAGTGCAACTATTCGAAAATCGTTTGTTGCGTTAAATGAGCCTGAGGGTGCAATGCATGGCATTGCACGTACCTCCCATGCCATTCATGCAACGTATGACACAACTTTCCTGTAGCAGAAACGTGGTCCAGTCTCTTGGCAATGGACCAATTTCCTGGTTGACAAAGTGAGGCATTTCCATCGGTGAGAGGCTTGGTGGCTACTATTCCATGGAATCACATTCATAAAATAACAAATACAAGGCTGAAAAAGTCATGAATAACCGCACACTCGTGTAAAAGGGGCCGGAAAATTATAGGGTATTGAGTCAACAAATGTTGGAAATACGTACCAATGAGTGGCGGGCCTTAGGCCAAACGTCACTATGGGGTATTGAGTAAAACTTCACTGAGTGATGAAAAGATAGAATAAAATTTATGGATAATTGGAAATTAACTAAACTTACCAATAGATCCCGATATGGGTGAAGAAGAAGACACATTGGTGACATTAGGAGGCCTGTTGAGCACGTATACTCATTAGTTGGACGATGAACCCCCGCCGAAGGGTGAGAGGCCAATGACAACCATGGCGGTTGCTGAATGGAAGGCCAAAGCCAGGCCAACAGAGTAATCTACCAAGAGATATAATAGGAACAAGGGGTTGCAACCGCCGTCAGAGTGCTATCGAATCCCCAAGGAGGAGGAGGCGGCGATGGTGGTGTCGGAGGTGGGGATAACAGGTGGTAAAAAGGGTGGTGGTGGGGAGGGAGGGAGGAGGTGAGAAGATTGAAGAAAGAGAAAAGAGAGAAAAAAGTTGAGAGAATTTTCATCACTCGTTACACCTGTTGGACTTTTAACTGAGTAAAAAGTACAAAAATTGAGTTTTTGCAATATAATCGTGTTGAAAAGCTCGCAATCAATGATATGAACTCCTAATATGTGATTAAAACTTGTTTTGCGATTCTATTTGTAGAGGTTTCGAGCAAGCAGGTCTAAATGGGCTGAACAATGGATCCGTTGGACTTTTAATTGGGTAAAAAGTAAAGAAATCGAGTTTTTGCAATATAATCGTGTTGAAAAGCTCGTAATCAATGATATGAACTCCTAAAATTTGACTAAAAATTGTTTTGCTTTCCTTTTTGTAGAGGTTTCGGACGAGTGGGTCTAAATGGGACGAACAATGGACTCGTTGGACTTGTAACTGAGAAAAAATTACAGAAATTAAGTTTTTGCAATAAAATCATGTTGAAAAGCTCGTAATCAATGATATTAACTCCTAAAGTTTGATTAAAACTTGTTTTGCGGTTCTTTTTGTAGAGGTTTCAGACGAGCGGGTACAACTGGGCCGAACAATAGACCCGTTGGATTTTTAACTGAGTAAAAAGTACAAAAACTGAGTTTGTGCATTATATTCGTGCTCTAAAGCTCGTAATCAATTATATGAACTCCTAAAATTTGACCAACTTATTTTGCGTTTCTTTTTGTAGAGGTTTCGAACGAGCGAGTCTAAATGGGTCGAACAATGGACCCGTTGGACTTTTAATTGAGTAAAAAGTATAGAAATTGAGTTTTTTCAATATAATCGGTTGAAAAGCTCGCAATCAACGATATGAACCCCTAAAATTTGATTAAATCATATTTTGCGGTCCTTTTGTAGAGGTTTCGGATGAGGGGGTCTAAATGGGGCGTAAAATGGATTCGTTTGATTTTTAACCGAGTAAAAAGTACAAAAATTGTGTTTTTGCAATATAATCTTGTTGAAAAGCTCGTAATCAATGATATGAACTCCTAAAATTTGATTCAAACTTATTTTGCGGTTATTTTTGTAGAGGTTTCGGGCGAGCAGTCTAAATGGGGCGTAAAATGGTCCCGTTTGATTTTTAACTGAGTAAAAAGTACATAAATTGAGTTTTTTCAATTTAGTCGTGTTGAAAAGCACGTAATCAAAGATATGAACTCCTAAAATTTGATTAAAACTTGTTTTGCGGTTCTTTTTGTAGAGGTTTCGGACGAGCGAGTCTAAATAGGCTGAACAATGGACTCGTTCGACTTTTAACTGAGTAAAAAGTATAGAACTTGAGTTTGTGCAATATAATCGTGTTGAAAAGCTCGTAATCAAAGATATGAACTCCTAAAGTATGATTAAAACTTATTTTGTGGTTCTTTTTGTAGAGGTTTCGGACGAACGGGTCTAAATGGGCTGAACAATGGACCCGTTGGACTTTTAACTGAGTAAAAAGTACAAAAATTGAGTTTGTGCAATATAATCGTGTTAAAAAACTCATAATCAATGATATGAACTCCTAAAAATTGATTGAAACTTGTTTTGGCGTACATTTTGTAGAGATTTCGGACGAGCGAGTCTAAATGGGCCGAACAATGGACTCGTCAGAAATTGAATGAGTAAAAATTATAGAAATTTGTTTTTTTACTAAATAATCAAGTAGAAAAGCTCGCAATCAATTATATAAACTCCTAAAATTTGATTAAAAGTTGTTTTGCGGTCCTTTTTGTAGAGGTTTCGGACGAGCTAGTCTTAATGGGCCGTACAATGAACCTTTAAACTTTTGACTGAGTAAAAGGTACAAAAATAGAGTTTTTGCAATATAATGGTGTTCAAAAGCTTGTAATCAATGATATGAACTCCTAAGTCTTGATTAAAACTTGTTTTATGGTCATTTTGTAGAAGTTTCAAACGAAAAGGTTTAAATGGGCCGTAAAATGGACATGTTGGACTTTTAACTTAGTAAAAAGTACATAAATTGAGTTTTTGCAATATAATTGTGTTGAAAAGATAGTAATCAATGATATAAACTCCTAAAATTTGATTAAAGCTTGTTTTGCGGTACTTTTTGTAGAGGTTTAGGACGTGCGGGTCTAAATGGGCCGTAAAATGGATCTGTTGGACTTTTAACTGAGTAAAAAGTACATAAATTGAGTTTTTGCAATATAATCGTGTTGAAAATCTCGTAATCAATGATATGAACTCCTAAAATTTGATTAAAACTTACTTTTGCGAAACTTTTTGTAGAGGTTTCGGACCAGCGGGTCTAAATGGGCTGAACAATGGACCCGTTGGACTTTTAATTGAGTAAAAAGTAAAGAAATCGACTTTTTGCAATATAATCGTGTTGAAAAGCTCGTAATAAATGATATGAACTCCTAAAATTTAATTAAAATATGTTTTGCGTTACTTTTTGTAGAGGTTTCGGACGAGTGGGTCTGAATGGGACGAACAATGGACCCGTTGGACTTTAAATTGTGAACAAAGAAGAGAAATTTAGTTTTTGCAATAAAATCATGTTGAAAAGCTCGTAATCAATGATATTAACTCCTAAAATTTGATTAAAACTTGTTTTACGGTTCTTATTGTAGAGGTTTCGGACGAACGGGTCCAAATGAGCCGAACAATAGACCCGTTGGACTTTTAACTTAGTAAAAAGTACAGAAATTGATTTTGTGCAATATATTCGTGTTGAAAATCTCGTAATCAATGATATGAACTCTTAAAATTAGACTAACTTGTTTTGCGTTTCTTTTTTGTAGAGGTTTCGAACGAGCAGGTCTAAATGGGCCGAACAATGGACTCGTTGGACTTTTTAACTGAGTAAAAAGTACATAAATTGAGTTTGTTCAATATAATTGGTTGAAAATCTCACAATCAACGATATAAACTCCTAAAGTTTGATTAAAATATTTTTTGCGGTCCTTTTTGTAGAGGTTTCGGACAAGCGGGTCTAAATGGGCCGAACAATGGACCCGCTGGACTTTTAATTGACTAAAAAGTACAGAATATGAGTTTTTGCAATATAATATTGTTGAAAAGCTCGTAATCAATGATATGAACTCCTAAGATTTGATTAAAACTTATTTTGAGGTCCTTCTTGTAGAGGTTTCGGGCAAGCGGGTCTAAATGGGGCGTAAAATGGACCCGTTGGATTTTTAACTGAATAAAAAGTACATAAATTGAGTTTTTTTAATTTAGTCGTGTTGAAAAGCACGTAATCAAAGATATGAACTCCTAAAATTTGATTAAAACTTGTTTTGCGGTTCTTTTTGTAGAGGTTTCGGACGAGCGAGTCTAAATAGGCTGAACAATGGACCTGTTGGACTTTTAACTAATTAAAAAGTACATAAATTGAGTTTGTACAATATAATCGTGTTGAAAAGCTCGTAATCATTGATATGAACTCCTAAAATTTGATTAAAACTTGTTTTGCGGTTCTTTTTGTAGAGGTTTCTAATGAGAGAGTCTAAATGGGCTGAACAGTGGACCTGTTTAACTTTTAATTGAGTAAAAAGTACATAAATTTAGTTTTTGCAATATAATCATGTTGAAAAGCTCTTAATCAATGATATGAACCCCTAAAATTTGATTAAAACTTATTTTGCGGTTCTTTTTGCAGAGGTTTTGGACGAGCGGGTCTAAATGGGCTGAACAATGGATCCGTTGGACTTTTAATAGATTAAAAAGTAAAGAAATTGAGTTTTTGCAATATAATCGTATTGAAAAGCTCGTAATCAAATATATGAACTCCTAAAATTTGATTAAAAGATGTTTTGCGTTACTTTTTGTAGAGGTTTCGGACGAGTGGGTCTAAATGGGACGAACAATGGACCCGTTGGAATTTTAACCGAGAACAAAGTACAGAAATTGAGTTTTTGCAATAAAATCATTTTGAAAAGCTCGTAATCAATGATATTAACTCCTAGAGTTTGATTAAAACTTGTTTTCCAGTTCTATTTGTAGAGGATTCGGACGAGCGGGTCCAAATAAGCCGACCAATAGACCCGTTGGACTTTTAACTGAGTAAAAAGTACAGGAATTGAGTTTTTGCAATATAATCATGTTGAAAAGCTCGTAATCAATGATATGAACTCCTAAAATTTGATTAAAACTTATTTTGATGTCCTTCTTGTAGAAGTTTCGGGCGATCGGGTCTAAATGGCGCGTGAAATGGACCCGTTGCATTTTTAACTGAGTAAAAAGTACAGTAATTGAGTTTTTGTAGTATAATCGTGTTGAAAAGCTCGTAATCAAAGATATGAACTCCTAAAGTTTGATTAAAACTTGTTTTGCGGTTCTTTTGTTGAGGTTTCGGACGATCAGGTCTAAATAGGCTGAACAATGGACCTATTGGACTTTTAACTGAGTAAAAAGTACAAAAATTGAGTTTGTGCAATATAATCGTGTTGAAAAGCTCGTAATCAATGATATGAACTCCTAAATTTTGATTAAAACTTGTTTTGCGGTTTTTTCGTAGAGGTTTCAGACAAGCGGGTCTAAATGGGCTGAACAATGGACCCGTTTAACTTTTAATTGAGTAAAAAGTACAGACATTGAGTTTTTGCAATATAATTATGTTGAAAAACTCGTAATAAATGATATTAACTCCTAAAATTTAATTAAAACTTGTTTTGCGGTCCTTTTGTGGAGGTTTCGGACGAGTGGGTCTTAATGGGCCGAACAATGGACCCGTTGGACTTTAAATTGAGTAAAAAGTACATAAATTGAGTTTTTGCAATATAATCGTGTTAAAAAGCTCGTAATCAATGATATGAACTCCTAAAATTTGATTAAAACTTATTTTGCGGTCCTTTTGTAGAGGTTTCGGACGTGTGTGTCTAAAAAGGCCTAAAACTAGACTCGTTTCCCTTTTAACTGAGTAAAAAGTACAGAAATGTTTTTTTGCAATATAATCATGTTGAAAATTTGTAATCAATGATAAGAACTCCTAAAATTTGATTAAAACATGTTTTGCGGTTCTTTTGTAGAGGTTTCAGACGAGCGGGTCTAAATGGGCCGAACAATGGAACCATTGGACTTTTAACTAAGTAAAAAGTACAAAAATTGAGTTTGTGCAATACAATCGTGTTGAAAAGCTTGTAATCAATGATATGGACTCCTAAAATATGATTAAAACTTGTTTGGCGGTTCTTTTTTTAGAGGTTTCAGACGACCGGGTCTAAATGGGCCAAACAATTGACCCGTTGGACTTTTAACTAAGTTAAAAGTACAGAAATTGAGTTTTTGCAATATAATCCTGTTGAAAAGCTTGTAATCAATATATGAACTCCTAAAATATGATTAAAACTTGTTTTGCGGTTCTTTTTGTAGAGGTTTCAGACGAGCGAGTCTAAATAGGCTGAACAATGGACCGTTGGACTTTTAACTAAGTAAAAAGTATAGAAATTGAGTTTGTACAATATAATCTTGTTGAAAAGCTCATAATACATGATATGAACTACTAAAGATTGATTGAAACTTGTTTTGACGTCCTTTTTATAGAGGTTTCGGACGAACGAGTCTAAATGGTCCGAACAATGGACTCGTCAGAAATTAAATGAGTAAAAATTATAGAAATTGAGTTTTTTTTACAAAATAATCGTGTAGGAAAGCTTGCAATCAATTATTTTTGTAGAGGTTTCGGATGAGCAGGTCTAAATGGGCCTTTCAATAGACCCGTTGGACTTTCAACTGAGTAAAAAGTACAGAAATTGAGTTTTTGCAATATAATCGTGCTGAAAAGCTCGTAATCAATGATATAAACACCTAAAATTTGATTAAAACTTGTTTTACGGTACTTTTTGTAGAGGTTTAAGAATTGCAGGTCTTAATGGGCCGTAAAATGGATCTGTTTGACTTTTAACTGAGTAAAAAGTACATAAATTGAGTTTTTGCAATATAATCATGTTGAAAAGCTCGTAATCAATGACATGAACTCCTAAAATTTGATTAAAACTTGTTTTGCGGTTCTTTTGTAGAGGTTTCGGAAAAGCGGGTCTAAATGGTCTGAACAATGGACCCGTTGGACTTTTAATTGAGTAAAAAGTACAAAAATAGAGTTTTGCAATATAATCGTGTTCAAAAGCTCGTAATCAATGATATGAACTCGTAAGTCTTGACTAAAACTTTTTTGTGGTCGTTTTGTTGAGGTTTTGGACGAGAAGGTTTAAAATGTACCGTAAAATGGACATATTGGATTTTTAACTTAGTAAAAAGTACAGAAATTGAGTTTTGCAAAATAATTATGTTGAGAAGCTCGTAACAATGATTGAACTCCTAAAATTTGATTAAAACTTGTTTTGCGGTTCTTTTTTAGAGGTTTCAGACGAGCGAGTCTAAATTGGCTAAACAATGGACATGTTGGACTTTTAATTGAGTAAAAAATACAGAAATTGAGTTTTTGCAAAATAATTATGTTGAAAATCTCGTAATCAATGATATGAACTCCTAAAATTTGATTAAAACTTGTTTTGCGGTTCTTTTCTTAGAGGTTTCAGACGAGCGGGTCTAAATGTGCTAAACAATGGACCCGTTGGACTTTTAATTGAGTAAAAAGTACAGAAATTGTGATTTTGCAATATAATCGTGTTGAAAAGCTTGTAATCAATGATATGAACTCCTAAAATTTGATTAAAACTTGTTTTGCGGTCCTTTTTGCAGATGTTTCGGACGAGTGGGTCTAAATGGGCCGAACAATGGGCCCGTTAGACTTTTAACTGAGAAAAAAGTACAGAAAATGAGTTTTTGCAATATAAACATGTTGAAAAGCTCATAATCAATTATATGAACTTCTAATATTTGATTAAAACTTGTTTTGTGGTTCTTTTTGTAGAGGTTTTGGACGAGCGGGTCTAAATGGACCGAACAATGGAACCGTTGGACTTTTTTTTAAGAAAGTGGGCCTCATTAAAAACCCCTACTAACATCCCCAAGCACAGGTCCCAGAGATCCCTAAAAAGAGGAAAAGATTACCCAATATTTTATTTATATAGATCAAGGAGAAATCTCGCCAAGTTCAAATTTGCGGATACAATCCGGATAAGTGGAACCAAAAGACATAGAAGTCATGGTTCTAAGTGCGTGGGTAGCCAGAGAATGAGCAACTAAATTAGCCTCGCGGCTTACATAAAGAACATGTGCAAAAGAAAAAGAAGAAAACGCATCCTATGCTTGTACATGCATCGGACCCAAGGTGGAGATGTCAGGCCCCGTGTGGTTAATCATGTTCGCAAGGGAAGCACAGTCTATCTCAAAGAGCAAGCTGCTCCATCCCTAAGACTGAGCAAAAGTGATGCCAGCAAGAAGACCCACACCTTCAGAAGTAACATCATCCGGATAACTGCCCAATGTACCTAGGAGGGGGATGCCTCCAGCGAGGAGGAGAGAGTGGTGGATAACCTGGTGGCGAAGGGGAAGAAGAGATAGTTTGGAGTAATCACGATGTAGACTAAGGAAGTTGATGACGATTAGCTAGGGGGTTGCAGATGGTGATTATGGACCCAGTCATTGCGCCGGTTCGAAAGATTCCATAGAGTGGTAAGAAAAAGCCCAAAGAGATCATAAGATAATTGGTGAGCACCCTCCTCTAGCCATTCAAGACTAGTAGGGGCCGCACTATTAAATAAATGACTTGGAGTACCCACTAAACGAAGTGCCTCTGAGGCACCAGGACAGTCGCGAAGAGTATGAAGGATAGATTCCGAACTTGATCGAAAAATGGGGCACAGACCAGAGTTTGGCGCAAAAGCTTGCAAATAGGATCTAACAGGTAAAGCCTCGGAGCCCATGCGCCAACCAATGGTTTTAACCTTAGAGAGAGCCTTTAATTTATCTAGAACTTTCCAAATCCGAGCAGCTCGATTTCGGGGTTCCGGTGGCCGTTGAAGAAATTGGTAACCGGATAGGACCGAGTAAATACCAGAATCAATAGGGTTCCAAAGGATGGAGTCACGATTAACATTAATGATAGAAATATTCAAAATAGCATTGGCATCTTTTGAAGTGAAATAGTTGCAAACCTTGATAGGATACTAAGCTGCTTGGTTCCGTATCATAAAATCACGACAGCGAACATAAACTTCGTCGGAGATCTCGTATTCCTCATAGAGATGTACAGGAGAAGAGCCTCCCCAATTATCCTTATGGATATGAATACCACTATTAATCTCAAGGCGATAGAGGAAGTCGCCAAGGAGATGTTGCATAGCATTGTAAAGCCCTTGCAAGACAAACGATCCACGATGTGGTTGAGTAGCATCAAGGATGCTGCTAGATGGAAAATATTTTGCTTTGTAAGTTTGACCCAGCAGAGACTCCGGTTCGCAAAAAAGCCGCCAGAGTTGCTTTCCAAGAAGCGCAATATTAAAATTATATAAGTCCCGGAAGCCCATACCTCCCACAGATTTAGGTAAACAAACATGTTCTTAAGGGAGCATGTGCCAACCTTTCTTGTAGTTTTTACCAGACCACCAGTAACGACGAATAGAGGAAGTCATATCATCGATTATGTTTTGAGGAAGCAGATAACATGACATGACATACTGGGGCAAGGACTGCATAACAGCTTTGATAAAAATTTCTCCGCCACTAAAAGACAGGAGTTGTTTATCCCAATTGGATAATCGGTCATGAACTTTATCGCAAATGAAGCCAAGAGCTTCTATTTTATTATTACCATTGAGAAATGGGAAACCCAAGTAGACCCCTGGGTTATTGACCTCGTGTACCTGCAAGGAATTATTGATTGTTTCTCGAATCGAGTGGGGTACGTGGATTGTAGAAAATTGTAGATTTTTCAAAGTTTACTGCTTGTTCAGAGGCGGAAGCATTGGTGTGGAGAACTATTTTAAGATGTTCTGTTTCTTCCGGTTTATTGTTAATAAAGACCATACAATCATCTGTAAAGAGGAGATGATTAACCTTAGGCCCTAATCTACTAGCTTCAAGGCCAGGAATCGAATTTTGTTGTTGAGTCTTCGAGAGGTACACAGAGAGACCTTGAGTACAGAAGAGGAAAAGAAAAGGTGACAGGGGATCGCCTTGTCGGAGACCACGTTGGGGTTTAAAGAAAGGATAAAATGAATTATTGACCTTAACAGTGAAGGATACCGAAGAGATACATATCATAATGAGTGAGACCCAAGAGGGCGCAAAGCCCATACGGTTCATAACATTCTCAAGAAAAGACCATTCCACTATATCGAAAGCCTTTTCCATGTCCAACTTGAGAGCCGCACAATGGGAGGATTTAGTTTGGCCGGTATTAATAGAGTGTATGATTTCATGAGCAATAAGGATGTTATCAGTGATATTGCGCCCTTGAACGAAGGCAGCTTGGTTGTTACTAATACAAAAACGTATCGTGTGTTTCATTCTGTTAACCAGGACCTTAGCCACAATTTTGTAAATTACCGTACAAAGACTAATAGGTCGGAGATGCTGAATGGTAGTTGGATCCTTAATTTTTGGAATAAGCACCAAAATGGTCTGATTAACCGATGCCATATTGGCCGATACGTTGAAGAGGTTTAAAAAAAGTTGGGTAATATCTGCACCTACCGTGTCCTAGTCTTGTCTAAAAACCCACTTGGGAGGCCATCAATTCAAGGGGCCTTCCTAGGATCAATATTGCGAAAAGAAAAAAGAATTTCATCAGCAGTGAAAGCCCTAGTGAGAGACTCATTCATAGCTGGTGTAACAGAGGCAATTATTTTAGAGAGAATCTGATCTGAATGTTGAGGATTCGAGGAAGTGAATAAGGTCAGAAAATAGGATGATGTGATAGACAGAAGTTCGTTTTCAGTAACACACCAGTTATTGTTGGTGTCATATAAGCCATTTATAGTGTTCTTTTTCTGTCTGTTATTAGCACGGGCATGAAAGAAATGAGTATTCTTGTCCCTTTGAGCAAGCCATTTGTTACGAGATCTTTGTGCCCAGTAGGTTTCCTGTTCATCGAGCAATTTATTGAGTTTAGATCTTGTCGTAAGGTAAGCTTTCTCAGTGGAGCGCGTAAGGGGGCTCTTAAGAAACTTGTTAATTTTCTTGGTGAGAAGATGAATACGCCCAGTAGTATTATAACATTGTTGTGATTACCAGTCCCCTAGGCAGGAACCAATAACGCGAATTTTATCAAGAGTATGACCCTGAGTAGTAACCCAGGTTCTTTTAACCAAAGAGTTACCTTCGTCATTGGTTGCCCAACAGTTTTAAAAACGAAATTTAGGTGTTGTAGGTCTAGAAGCATTGTGCAAAGGGGGGTTAGTATCCAAGAGAAGGAAGCAATGGTCCGATTTAGCATCGTAGTCAGAAGTAATACGGTAGGACGGGTTAGAGGCTTTCCAAGCCGAATTATCAACAAAGCGATCTTATCGTTCAAGGATAGTTGGGGTGTTAGGCCTAGTTTTTGTCCAAGTAAACCATCCAAAGGAAGGTTTGCAATCGAAAAGATTATTGCGCGATAGACAATTTTGAAAGTTATTGATTTGAGATCGAGCACGACGACAGCCTTCTTGCTTCTCATTATTCGATAGGATTTCATTTAAATCACCACCTATAAGCCATGGAAGGCCACTATTGTCATTTAAGGAGTCAATTAGATCCCAAGTTCTAAATTTCTGGCTAGTTTCAGAAAAGCCATGCATACCACTGAAAAACATCGTGTAGGATTCAAGTTGGATAATTGTATGTATAAAACGATCTGAGTACGAAACCACATAAATATTAATATTATTAGAAGCAAATAAAGCCAAACCAGAGCAATCATTACTAGTGTTTAAAGATAAAACTTCAACCATACCTAAAGAAGCACATAAGCGAGAACAAGCCGCTTTATTAAATTTAGTCTCGCATAAAAATAAAATGTTTGGTGAAGTACGTTGGATATACTGCTTGAGATGTTGAACTGCTTGGACCTTCCCGAAACCCTGGCAGTTCTAGCATAATATGATCATTTCCCTCGGCGGGGTTGAGCATCAACTGCCGCCGGAGAGTTTTTAGAGATACTCATCTGAGCTTTATCTTTCGGAGTGGAGGAAGAGGAGGGCTTAACTTTCTTGGTTTGAAGGACCACTTGGATAGGAGATCTCATTTTTGTACCTCAATTAGCAGGGGTAGGGACCACAGGGCCAGGTGCAATAGATGCATCATTCGGATGGTATTTAAGCAGTCAGTGTTCAAAATCATTGATAATCAGAATATTCATTTTAAAGAAAGGCTTACAAAGTTGGGCATCCAAATCCAGTATCTGTTGGCCAGTGGGGCTCAGGACACTATTTTCCTGAACATCCAGATCACCTTCAACTAATTCCTCCGAAATGGGGAAAATTGTGTTCGGAGGCTAAGGTTCTAGAGCTCTAGGGGGAGGAGTGACTCGAGGATTTGAACGAGGAGATGGATCCTTCGGCTTAGGAGCATGGTTATCGGTCTCCTTGGACGAAAGTGGTAAGTGCGATTCATCTTCCATAGTTGCATCCGTTTGTAGGTTATCCTCGATAGGATGTTCCGGAAAAGAGGTAGCATCCCCTTCATTTAGATTGCCTATGAATTCAGAGAAAACTAATGTAAGTCGTAGAAACGGAAATCGATTAAGAAACTTAAGATGTTGAGAAAAGATAAAAGGAAGACCCATATCACTCGGTGTAGCAACAGATTTCCCTTTCGTATTTGGATCTAAAAATAGACAAGATTGAAAGATAAGTTTAGAGTTGAAAGGGTGTAAAATAGAAAAGTAAATGAGAAGCGTAGATTATAGGGAGTATAAAGCATACCCATAGATGGTTGGTTCTTGACAGTAGGTTCTTGCCCCACAATTCGAATTCTACCTCTCGGGCCTTGATCACGACGACGTGGTGGGAGATATCAAAGCCAATCCCTGTATTGCAATTTGTTCGAGTCATAAGAAGATTTGTTAGGACAATTATCGAAGATGTGGCTGATAAAACCACAACCGTGACATAGAAGTGGCAGTCGTTCGTATTGCAAGCAACAAGATCTTTGGTTGTCACCCTTGCCTATGAGTAGGAAACGTCGAACGGGTCGAGTGGTATCCAAAAAAATTTCAACTCTGAGGAACTCAGTCATATTACCTTCTCTCTTACGAGTGTCTGTTCGTAGTACAGTCCCTACTATTACTCCAAGAGATTGTCCAACCATATGAGCATGGTCTATGTTTTCCACAAAAGGAGCAGGGATAGCAAGTATACGGAACCATATCCGCATCAAAGAAAATGAATATTCATCTATGCTCTTGACAGGGTCGTATTCAGCAAGTGCAAGTCATTCATCTTTATAAAGCCAAGGGCTACGTTCAAAGACATCTTTCCTGTTAGATACAATAGCAAACTTGATGCGAAAATAGAATTATTTGATGATGGAAATTGACACTAGATTGTTGTTTCGCCATATGCCTTCATAGGCAGTAAGAACCGCCCAATCATCGATTGGTGTGGAGGATATAAATCGCCCAATTAAAATAGTTTTAGGATCCTCTTCCTCAAGGTCCCATCCGAAATCATGAGTATAGATGGCATCAGCCTCTTCATTTGAAAGGTCAAGATGGTTAAGGTGGGGGAAGGAAGATGATGTCATTGTAGGAAAGGGGTTAGTGAAAGCAAAGAGTTCAAAATAAGAAGATGAAATAATAGGATAGCCAAAGAGGTAGTAGAGAATGTTAACGTTCTGGGCAATATATAAAAGAGAGCTGTAGAAGTATAAGGCAAGAAAAGATGGTAAATAAAGGAGGGAATCAATAATTGATTTAAAGGAATGAATTTGTCTAAATTGATCAGTAATTAAAGTCAAAACCCTTAAAAAGGAAAGGAGATATCGAGTGATACTTAGGATCCAAATGGAATGTTTGATTATAGAAAGTAAAAAGAGAGTAAAATAAGGATGGGCCAGTGAGATAAATATAGTAATAATTAAGAACAAGGAAAAGTAATAGTAAAAAAGGAAGGAGATTTGTGATGGGAATAGTCGAGAAATATTAGTTATTTTGATGGTAAAAGTCAAAGGCCTTGACTTTAAGGAAAGAAATTGAAAATGAAGGTGTTTAAAACTTAAAATTGCCTGATTGGAATTAATAAAAATGGAAAGGGATTAATGCCTTATAAAAGGAGACACATGTGCCACCTAGTTATATCAACTAGTGTATAAGAATTCCAGGTAATATGATATGACGAGTATTTGTCGTATGAAATAAGTCATCATAATCGAGTAGAAATAGAAAAAATAAGTCGTATGTTGATTGAGTAATGAGCAAGAAATGTAGAGGGGATGGGAATGTTAGGTGAAGAGAAATTCCTATTTGAGAATTGTGTGTAATAAAGCGTATTCACCTAAACGGTGATCATGATAATTCCCCTAGAAAGGGTTTGAGTTTCACCAAAAGAGGTGTAGTGGGTGACCAAAAACAACAAAGAGAGAAAGTAAAAACTAGAGAGAGCAAGAACATTAGTATTGAAATAAACATATAGTTGGGGTTTTTGGATGAGGAAAAAAGTTATATCGAAACAACTAAAAAGAAAACAAAAATGATACCACATGGGATGGGTAAAATAGATATAACAGATAACCATCACTAAAGGCAAGAAATGTAAAACATGAGTATACATGGGTACATAAAGACACAGATATAAACAAGCATTGGAAATATAGTTAAATGAATAAGAATTGTCAGTCAATAAGGATGCAAAATCATAGAACATGGAAAGGCGTGATAACGTAAACCAAAAGAAAGAGAGTAAATAACAAGCAAGAAACAGATGCATATAAAAAAATAAGGATAAAGAGGCAAAAATATAAAGGAAATTACAAACCAAGGGGTGGAAAGAAGGGGGGAAAGAAACTTATACAGACCAAAGGAGCAAAAAAGAAGGGGATAAAATATAATTACAGACTCGTAAAGCATAAATTAAAAAGACATAATAATAGAGAGAAAAAGGGCATGGGAGAGAGGTGTGGTAATCCCATCTGGGCGAACAGCTTGAAGAAGCATGGGCCTCGCAAGAGAATGTGACATGCACGACAACAAGAAAACCAAAAGGTGAGAAACAGATATGACAATGTAAAATAAAACAGAAAGTGTTATAAAATATATAAACAAGAATGAAAGGTATGCAATAAACTGTATGGAGGGAGCTGAAAAAAGAGAGAAAATCAGGAAACCTATATAATATTAAGGTGTAATAGAAATAAAGAAAAGGGGAATAAGCAATAATTGTATCGTTCGAGCTGAGAGGTGCTTGAAAATAGTAAGTTAGGCCTCATAAAACTAATTTGCTGTTTGTGAAAGGCGCAAAGTAGAGGCTAAAACAGATATGCAAAGGAATCACAAAAGGAAAAGATAGGTTTGTCCTTGATAAACAGTACATAATCACACTAGATATCGAGACAAGGTGCCAACTGCAAAGACTATTAATATCAAAGGGGAAATAGCAGAGAGCCAATGCAAAACAACTAAAGTGGTACTCAAAAGGCAGACCATGGACAAAAACATACATGTTCAGTTATCACTTTAATTGTCAACAGATATGATGAATTAAAAGTGTAATACATTTTATGAATTAAAAGTGTAATACATTTTATGAATTAAAAGTGTAATACATATATGATTAATTTTCAAAGAACGGAAGCATATTAACAAGATGGGTAAATGGGATTAATATGAGTATAATTATATAGATGAGATGATGTAATTGAATAGAGCAGTAGGTAGATGTATCTTACATTGGTTTGGCAGTAGAAGTAGAAATGGGAGTCATAGAGAAGGAACCAGAGATCTGTTAGAATCAAAATACAATGAGAGTAGTTGTGATTTGGCAATAGACTCATTAAAAGAGCAGCATAGTTAACAAAGTTGAAAAGTCCCACATTATGGGTCGTAAAGAATTTCCCGTGAAGGGATCGATAGTGAGCAGTATGTGATGTGAAATTTCCTGTATAGGGAGGTGGAAAATAGCAAGGTACCATTAGGCATACATACAAGCAATTCATATCCATAAGGGGTGATGAAATAACAAAACCAATATCTACGCAGAGGAAAGAATAAAAATTGAAGCAAAAAAAGGAAAAAATAAAGCAAAGAAACCATAAGTGATAACTTAAGCATGGAAAAGGATGTAATAGTATCCGAAACCAAAAATAGGAATTAAAAGGTGAGAGATTAAAGACATTAAGCAATAAACCTAAACAAGTAGGATGAAAGAAAACATGTATATGGTTAAATGATATTAAACATAAAAGGATAAATCGTAATGACCATAGGCGAGCATGAACATAAGCATCATAGAAATTGGAAAGGTCCACAAACTTGTAATGTACATAAGTCGGGATCCTATAAACAATTAACATAGCCATTAATAGATAGAGTCCAATAAAGCTTGTGAGATCATATAACCAGTAAAAAGAGGAGTGTCCATAAAAATCGTTAGTTGTTCCCACAAAGTGGGTCGATGAGTAATTCCCGTATAGGGATCAATGAGCAAAACACAAAAAAATTAGCATAGGAGGTAAGAGCAGTAGGCAAATTCAAAGATATATACAAACCATAAGAGGGAATGAAACATACGTGAAGAAAGATCAGGCAATAGATATTGTTCCAATCCAAACGATTAAACTTTGAGTCTAAAAATACTACAAAATCATGTCGAAAATAAAGGAGATGTAGGGAGAAGTGATTACCGGAAAAGCTTGGAGACCAAATTTGTCGATTTGATGATGAAGAGAGGACAGGGCCCTTTAGTTGCTCGTAACAGTGGGAGAAAATCGCCCTTGAGTCAATATGAAATAAGAACATATGTAGGGGGTTAATAAACAAAACTTGAAGGAAATAAAACCAAATCCTTAGGAGAATAATCGTAGAAAACCGGCAAGAGGGGGAGACATAGGGATTAGGTTTTGCAGTGATGAGTTTTCAATTATGAGTCGATAGAGGTAAAGTTTGAACGGCTGCAGAGACTCTCACAACGGAGGTCGACGACAGAGATCAGAAAGAGAAGCCCAGATCTGAATCGACAAATGGAAACCTCGTGACCAAGGAAAAGGAGAAACGTAAGAAAAAACCCAGACCATAGTTAGATTGGAAAAATAAAAAACGAAAACAAATAAGCCAAAAAAGTAAAAAACTTAAACAAACTGGCATAATGAAATTCATATTAGAACTGAGCCGTTTGGAGCGAGACCGTCCCGATTCCGAAAGGGTGAATGGAGATCTGAGGCGATAATGGAGGATTCCTTGAGGAGCGGGATTTTCCCTCACAAGAAACAACAAATACCGAAAGATAAGAGAAACATAGATGATATTTGCAAGATCTCGAAGTGAAGGCTTAGTAGCCGTTGGAGTGTTTTAATTTACCGTTGAATGTTTAAGTTTCTGTTTTTGTTTTAATGATACGATGCGTATCAATGCTAATAATACAGACTGAGAAACGCTGCCGTTTTGGGGCAGATAGGGTTTTAAGGGGTTGGTTGGTATGCAGCCATCCTTATCGTTGTTGTTAGCCGTTTTTGGATATTTATTGAGAGATATACTCTGTCTTCCTCCCCTTTCTATTTGTTCTTCGTATTGTTTTCTTCATTAAATTCACACTTTCATTTACAGTGATTACAAGGGTATCAGAGCTATCATCGATCTGGAGGGATGGTGGAAACGAGACAACAATCGACTCAAGCAAACACCTGGCAACTGGAATCGGAGAGATTGCAGTCTGAAATCTCGAAACTGGATGAGAAGGTGGAAGCTAAGCTCGCGGAGTTCAAAGTTCAATTGATGGTTGATTTCAAAAATCTGCTGGATGAATCGATTGGGAAAGTAGTGGGTTCCATGAATGTCAACTCAGCTACCCAGGGTGCGGCGGGTTCAATCCCTAGCTCTTCGAATCCGGGCAATACGACGGGACCAACTATGAACAACACAGGTCCAGAAGT
This sequence comes from Hibiscus tridactylites, assembly GCA_958450335.1. Lineage (NCBI taxonomy): Eukaryota > Viridiplantae > Streptophyta > Magnoliopsida > Malvales > Malvaceae > Hibiscus > Hibiscus tridactylites. Next base: position 38,949,261 of record OY288289.1, on the reverse strand, counting down.
CACTATTTTGGACGAGGGGGATACTAAGGAGCAAAATGAAGACCAGATCCACACTGGGAATCTGGCTTACAAATTGTTGTGCCCCAAATTTGATGGATCTGATTTCAAAGGGTGGCTCTGCAAGTTAGAGCAGTATTTTGAAGCTGAGCGGACGCCGGAGAGTGCCAAGGTTAGGTTAGTGATGCTTCGCTTGGAGGGAAAAGCATTACAGTGGCACCATTTTGCGACGAAGAACCTCACAGAGTTGAATCAATTGACCTGGGCACAGTATCTGACTAAGATGAAGGAAAGGTTCGCACCAGGGGGGTTCGAAGACCCATTTTCAGACTTGGTAGGGCTGTGGCAGACCGATTCAGTGGAGAAATATTATGAAGATTTTATTGATCTGCTTAATCAGGTAAATCTTCCTGATGACTACGTTTTAAGTCTTTTTAAAGCACACTTACGATTGGAGATTAGTCAGTATGTCCAACTCTTGCATCCTTCATCATTATCAGAAGCTTATCAGATGGCCAAACATTTAGAAAGTATGTTTTTCCCTGGGCCAAAACGTTCATACTCTAGTTTCAGTCGAACAGTGGTGCCTTCTGCAATATCTATTCCCCCTAGGCCCACACTGGTTGGGTTTAAAGGATCTATGAGTGGAGTAAACTCCTCTGCCCCCTCGATTGCTTCGAGGAATACAACTCCGAAAGCACTGAGCCCTGTGCATCCTAAGGGGCCTAGTGTCTACAACTCTAGAGGTGCGGGGAAGGCCTTGTCAGCTGCTGAGGTTGAAGAGAGGCGTCGAAAGGGTCTGTGTTTTTGGTGCGCGGCTAAGTACTCTCCAGGGCACAAGTGTCAGAAATCACAATTGTATCAGATTTTGGTTGAGGGCATTGAAGAAGATGGGGAACAGGAGGAATTTTTGGACTGTGAGGACCAGGGGGAGTTACCAAATTTAGATGGGCCTGCAACTGAGTCACCCATACTGTCTCTGCAAGCCATATGGGGAACTGATCAGTGGGACACTATGAAGTTGAGGATTCGAGTAGGAACCATGGATTGTGTTGCCTTGCTTGATTCTGGGAGCACACATAATTTCATCAGCTTGACTGTGGTCAAGAAATTGGGGTTGCTAGTGGATAAGAGGAAGCAGCTGAGAGTCACAGTAGCAGATGGGAATTCATTGGGCACTCTAGGGGAATGTTTGAAGGTGAAATGGGAGACACAAGGACACTGTTTTGTTTCTGATTTTCTGGTTCTGGCCCTGAGGAACTGTGATGTGGTTCTTGGTGTCCAATGGCTCTCTCAGCTAGGAGCTATTAAATGGGACTTTGCAGAGTTGAAGATGAAGTTCAGAAGCAAGTGAGAGTTGGTAGAGCTGAAGGGTTGCAAGTCAGAATCTTTCCAATGGACTGATGAGAAGAGTTGTACTAAGTTGTTGAGAGGTACTTCAAGCCCCTGTAATTTTTCTTTAATGGCCTTAGATGCTCATTTAGAGATGAAAGTAGCAATGGAGAATGGCAACCAGAAGATTCAGGAAGTGCTGAAGGAATTTTTTGATGTGTTTGAAGAGCCAAAAGATCTACCTCCTATGAGAGCACAGGATCATAGGATTCCCTTGGTTAATGAAGATGTTGTGATCAAGGTGAAACCCTATAGGTATCCCAGTGTGCAGAAGGATATTATTGAGAAAATGGTGGTTGAAATGTTACAGTCTGGTATCATTAGGGATAGCACCAGTGCCTTCTCATCCCCAATTGTAATGGTGAGGAAGAAGGATGAGTCTTGGAGAATGTGTATAGACTATAGGAGATTGAATCAAGTCACTGTTAGAGACAAGTTTCCTATGCCTGTGATTGAAGAACTGCTTGATGAACTGGGGAAGGCTAGGGTATTCTCCAAACTGGATTTGAGGTCTGGATACCATCAAATTAGAATGTGGGGACCAGATATTCACAAGACAGCATTCAGAACACATGAAGGACATTATGAGTTCCTAGTAATGCCATTTGGGCTTACTAATGCTCCTGCCACATTTCAAGGGCTCATGAACAAGGTTTTTAAAAAGTTGCTGAGAAAATCTGTTCTAGTCTTTTTTTGATGACATTTTAGTATATTCTGAAGATTGGAATTCTAATATTGATGACTTGAAGGAGGTGTTGGGGATTTTGAGAGAACACAGATTGTTTGCTAAACAAAGTAAATGCTGTTTTGGAGCAACTAAGGTGGATTACTTGGGGTATAGTATTTCTGATGGGAAGATATCAATGGACAAGGAAAAAGGTCCAATGCATAATGGAGTGGCCAACACCTACTACAATTAAGGAGCTGAGGGGATTTTTGGGGCTATCAGGTTATTACAGAAGGTTTATTAAGCAATATGGGTGGATTGCAAGGCCATTAACTAATTTATTAAAGAAAGGAGGGTGGAAGTGGTCTCATGAGGAGGATGTGGCTTTTGCTAAACTAAAGGAAGCTATAAGTTCAGCCCCTACCCTAATTTTGCCAAATTGGGATATGGAGTTTGTGGTTGAGACTGATGCCTCTGAGATGGGGATTGGAGCTGTTCTGACTCAAGGTGGGAGGCCATTAGCTTTCCTAAGCAAAGGTTTGGGAGTAAGGCATCAAGCTTTGTTAGTGTATGAAAAAGAAATGATGGCTGCATTGGTGGCAGTAAAGAAGTGGTCTAATTACTTGATTGGGAGGCACTTTAAAATCAAAACTGACCACCAGAGCTTGAGATTTCTTACTGAAAACCAAGCTGTAACCCCAGCACAGCAAAAGTGGGTCATTAAAATGATGGGGTATGACTTTGAAGTGTGTTACAAGAAGGGCATCAACAACATTGTGGCAGATGCACTCTCTAGGAGACCTGGAGGAATTAAATTGCAGAATATGGTAATTAGCTCTATCTCTACTGGTATTTCCATGCAAGTCCTATAGGGGGCCATTCTGGTGCACATGCTACAGTTAAGAGATTGGGAGCCCTAATGTATTGGAAAGGGATGAGGAAGGAGGTTAAAAGATGGGTTAGAGAATGTACAACCTGTCAACAGAACAAGCATGACTTGACACATCCCAGAGGTCTTTTGCAGCCCTTGCCCATCCCAGATTCTGCTTGGGCCTCCATTAGCATGGATTTTATTGAGGGCTTACCCATGTCAAGGAAGAAGAATGTCATAATGGTTGTGGTGGACAGACTGACTAAGTATGGGCACTTTATTGCCATGGCTCATCCTTTCACGGCCAAGGATGTGGCTAAGTGTTTCATGGAAAATATTTTCAAGCTGCATGGACTCCTTGGGGACATTATCTGTGATCGAGACAAAGTTTTCATGAGCCTGTTTTGGAGGGAGCTTTTTCAGAAACTGGGAGTGAAGATCAAACCATCTACGGCCTACCATCCACAAACTGATGGTCAAACCGAGAAGGTGAACCAATGTCTTGAAGCATATCTGAGGTGTATGTCTGGGGAAAAGCCTAAGGAATGGGGAAGTTGGCTTCACTTAGCAGAGTGGTGGTACAACACTTCCTTCCACTCTGCTATCCAAACAACTCCATACCAAGCTCTGTATGGCCAAGCACCAGGGGAGCATTTGCCTTATACAGCAGGGGAGTCCTTGGTGGCCTCAGTGGATAGAGACTTGCAACACCGAGAGGCTGCTTTGAAGATGATGAAGTTTTACTTGCAGAGGGCTCAGACTAGAATGAAACAATAGGCAGATAAAAAGAGAACTGAGTGTGAATATCAGGTTGGGGATTTGGTCTACTTGAAGCTACAGCCATATCGCCAACAAACTGTAAAACAGAGAATGTGTCAGAAGCTTGCCCCGAAATGGTTTGGTCCCTTTTACATTATAGGCAAGGTGGGGTCAGTTGCTTATAAATTGCAGTTACCTAAGGATTCTAGGGTTCATCCTATTTTTCATGTTTCCCAGCTGAAAAAACATATTGGGAGTGCTGATTTTAGTTCTGAGTTGCCTGTTATTAATCCTGATGGTGAGATCAGTAAAGATCCCTTGAGAATTGGGAAGAGGGGAGGAAGGGCTATCACAGAAGTCTTAGTGGAGTGGACAAATGCTTTTCCTGAAGATGCAACATGCGAGTCTCTTCACCAGCTCCAACTTCGTTTTCCAGATTTTCATCCTTGAGGACAAGGATGATTCTCGAAGGAGGAACACTTGCAAGATCTCGAAGTGAAGGCTTAGTAGCCGTTGGAGTGTTTTAATTTACCGTTGAATGTTTAAGTTTCTGTTTTTGTTTTAATGATACGGTGCGTATCAATGCTAATAATACAGACTGAGAAACGCTGCCGTTTTGGGGCAGATAGGGTTTTAAGGGGTTGGTTGGTCTGCAGCCATCCTTATCGTTGTTGTTAGCCGTTTTTGGATATCTATTGAGAGATATACTCTGTCTTCCTCCCCTTTCTATTTGTTCTTCTTATTGTTTTCTCCATTAAATTCACACTTTCATTTACAGTGATTACAATATTAAAGAAAAAACAAAGACAAAACATTAAACAAGTGAAACGAAATAGAAAAAATCATGTTAAAAAACAAGAATGGTCGAGTTTGGCTCTGGATTTCATTTTTCCATGAAGAACACGAATCTCGTAGATGTAATATGCGCCGGCTGGAAAAGAGACGATCGACATGGTGGTAACTGTGTGAAAAGTGGGGGAGAGGGGAGGGGGAAAGGCCAAAACCAAGGTAGAGAAGGTAAAGGCCGATGCAGAGAGGGTAAAAAAGTGGAGGAAATGAAAAAAAAGGGAAAAGCCAAACCTTGAAAGACCCGAGAAAGTTGAGAGAATTTCGAGAGCCATACCGACCCGTTGGACTTTTAACTAAGTAAAATGTGTAGAAATTTAGTTTTTGCAATATAATCGTGTTGAAAAGCTCGTAATAAATGATATGACTCCAAAAATTTGATTAAAACTTGTTTTAAGGTCCTTTTTGTAGAGATTTCGGGCGAGCGGGTCTAAATGGGGCGTAAAATGGACCCGTTTGACTTTTAACTGAGTAAAAAGTGCAGAAATTGAGATTTTGCAATATAATCGTGTTTAAAAGCTCATAATCTATTATATGCACTCCTAAAATTTGATTAAACGTTGTTATGCTGACCTTTTTGTAAGGGTTTCAGATGAGCGAGTCGAAATGGGCCTTTCAATGGACCCGTTGGAATTTTAACTGAGTAAAAAATACAGAAATTGAGGTTTTGCAATATAATTGTGTTGAAAAGCTCCTAATCAATTACATGAACTCCTAAAATTTGATTAAATTTGTTTTGCGGTCCTTTTTGTAGAGAATTCGGGTGAGCGGGTTTAAATGCGCCGTAAAATGGAGCCGTTGGACTTTAACTGAGTAAAAAGTGTAGAAAATTAGTTTTGCAATGTAATCGTGTTGAAAAGCTCGTAATCAATTACTAGCACTCCTAAAATTTGATTAAAGCTTGTTTTGCGGTTCTTTTTTAGAGGTTTCGGGCGAGCGGGTCTAAATAGGGCGTATAATAAAGCCGTTGGACTTTTAACAAAGTAAAAAGTATAGAAATTGAGTTTTTGCAATAAAATCATGTTGAAAAGCTCGTAATCAATGTTATGAACTCCTAAAATTTGATTAAACGTTGTTATGATGTCCTTATGTAAGGGTTTCAGACGAGCGGGTCTAAATGGGCCTAACAATGGACCCGTTGGACTTTTAACTAAGTAAAAAGTATAGAAATTAATTTTTTGCAGTATAATCGTGTTGAAAAGCTCGTAATAAATGATATGAACTCCTAAAATTTGATTAAAACCTGTTTTGCGGTCCTTTTGTAGAGGTTTCGGACGTGCAGGTCTAAATTGGTCGTAAAATAGACTCATTGGACTTTTAACTAAGTAAAAAGTGTAGAAATTTAATTTTTGCAATATAATCATGGTAAAAAGCTCGTAATCAATGATATGAACTCATAACATTTAATTAAAACTTATTTTTCAGTCCATTTTATAGAGGATTCGTGCGTTCGGCTATAAATGGGGCGTAAAATGGAGCCGTTGGAGTTTTAACTGAGTAAATAGTACAGAATTAAGTTTGAAATATAAGCATGGTGAAAAGCTCGTAATCAATGATATGAACTCCTAAAATTTAATTAAAACTTGTTTTGCGGTTCCTTTTGTAGACGTTTCGATCGTGCAGGTCTAAATAGGCTGTAAAATGGACCCGTTGGACTTTACACTCAGTAAATAGTACGGAAATTCAGTTTTTTCAACATAATCATGTTGAAAAGCTCATACTCAATGATATGAACGCCTAAGATTTGATTAAAACTTGTTTTACGATCATTTTTATAGAGTTTCGGGCGAACGGGTCTAAATGGGGCGTAAAATTGACCCGTTGGACTTTTAACTGAGTAAAAAGTACAAAAATTGAGTTTTTACAATTTAATCGTGTTGAAATGCTCGTAATCAATGATATGAACTCCTAAAGTTTGATTAAAACTTGTTTTGCCGTCTTTTTTGTAGAGGTTACGGACGTGTGGGTCTAAATGGGCCGTAAAATGGACCCGTTGGACTTTTAAGTGAGTAAAAAGGTAGAAATTTAGTTTTTGCAATATAATCATGTTGAAAACTTGTAATAAATGATATGAACTCTAAAATTTTGATTAAAATTTGTTTTGCTATCCTTTTTGTAGAGGATTCGAGCGAGCGGGTAAAAATGGGGCGTAAAATGGACCCGTTTGACTTTTAACTGTGTAAAAAGTACATAAATTGAGCTTTTGCAATATAATCTTGTTTAGAAGCTCATAATTAATGATATGCTCTCATAAATTTGATTAAAACTTATTTTGCGATAATTTTTGTAGAGGTTTCGGACGAACGGGTCTAAATAGGCCGTAAAATGGACCCGTTTCGACTTTTCACAAAGTAATATGTACAAAAATTGAGTTTTTGCAATATAATCGTGTAAAAAAGCTCATAATCAATGACATGCACTCCTAAAATTTTATTAAAACTTGTTTTGTGGTCCTTTTTATATAGGTTTCGGGTGAGCGGGTCTAAATGGGGCGTAAAATAGATCCGTTGGACTTTTAACAGAGTAAAAAGTACAAAAATTGAGTTTGTGCAATATAATCGTGTTGAAAAGCTCGTAATCAATTATATGAACTCCTAAATTTTGATTAGAACTTATTTTGCGGTCCTTTTGCGTGGTAGAAATATCATTTTTGCAATATGATCGTGTTGAAAAACTCGTAATCAATGATGTTAACTCCAAAAATTTGATTAAAACTTGTTTTGTGGTCCTTTTTGTACAGGATTCAGGAGAGCAACTCTAAATGGGTCGAACAATGGACCCGTTGGACTTTTAACTGAGTAAAAAAAATACATAAATTAAGTTTTTGCAATATAATCATGTTGAAAAGCTCGTAACCAATGATATTAACTCCTAAAATTTGATTAAACGTTGTTATGCTGTCCTTTTTGTAGAGATTTCAGACGAGCGGGTCTAAATGGGCCTAACAATGGACCCGTTGGACTTTTAACTAAGTAAGAAGTATAGAAATTAAGTTTTTTCAATGTACTCGTGTTGAAAAGCTCGTAATCAATGATATGAACTCCTAAATTTTTGTTAAATATTGTTATGTTGTCCTTTTTGTAGAGGTTTCAGATGAGCGGGTCTAAATGGGCCTAACAATGGACCCATTGGACTTTAAACTAATTAAAAAGTACAGAAATTAAGCTGTTGCAATAAAATCATGTTGAAAAGCTCGCAATAAATGATATGAACTCCTAAATTTTGATTAAAATTTGTTTTGCGGTCCTTTTGTAGAGGTTTCAGACGTACGTGCCTAAATGGGTCGTAAAATAGACCAATTGGACTTTTAACTGAGTAATAAGTGTAGAATTTTAGTTTTTTTTTCAATATAATCGTGTTGAAAACCTCGTAATCAATGATGTGAACTCCTAAAATTTGATTAAAACTTGTTTTGCGGTCCTTTTTGTAGAGGGTTCGGGCGAGCGGGTCTAGATAGGGCGTAAAATGCAGCCGTTGGACTTTTAACTGAGTAAAAAGTACATAATTGAAGTTTTTGCAATATAATCGTGTTGAAAAGCTCGTAATCAATGATATGAACTCCTAACATTTGATTAAAACTTGTTTTGCGTTGCTTTTGTAGAGATTTCGGACGTGCAAGTATAAATGGGTCGTAAAATAGACCCGTTGGACTTTAAACTAAGTAAAAAGTACGGAAATTGACTTTTTGCAAAATAATCGTGTTGAAAAGCTCATAATCAATGATATGAACGCCTAAATTTTGATTAAAACATGTTTTGCGATCCTTTTTGTAGAGATTTTAGGCGAGCATGTCTAACTGAGGCATTAAATAGACCCGTTGGACTTTTAACTCAGTAAAAAGTACAGAAATTGAGTTTTTGAAATATAATCGTGTTGAAAAGCTCGTAATCAAGGATATGGACTCTTAAGTTTTGATTAAAACTTGTTTTGCGGTCCTTTTTGTAGAGGTTTCGATCTAGTGGGTCTAAATGTGCTGTAAAATGGACCCGTTGGACTTTTAACTCAGTAAAAAGTACAAAAATTGAGTTTTTGCAATATAATCATGTTGAAAAGCTCATAATCAACGATATGCACTTCTAAAATTTGATTAAAACTTGTTTTGCGGTCCTTTTTATATAGACTTCGGGCGAGCGGGTCTAAATGGCGCATATAATAGAGCCGTTGGAATTTTAACTAGGTAGAAAGTACAGAAATTTAGTTTTTGCAATATAATCGTGTTGAAAAGCTCCTAACCAATGATATTAACTCCTAAAATTTTATTAAACGTTGTTATGTTGTCCTTTTAGTAGAGATTTCAGACGACTGAGTCTAAATGGGCCTAATAATGGACCTGTTGGACTTTTTACTAAGTAAAAAGTATAAAAATTGAGTTTTTTTCAATATACTCGTGTTGTAAAGCTCATAATCAATGATATCAACTCCTAAAATTTGATTAAACATTGTTATGTTGTCCTTTTTGTAGAGGTTTCAGACGAGCGGGTCTAAATGGGCCTGACAATGGACCCATTGGACTTTTAACTAATTAAAAAGTATAGAAATTAAGTTTTTGCAATAAAATCATGTTGAAAAGCTCGCAATAAATTATATGCACTCCTAAAATTTGATTAAAACTTGTTTTGTGGTACTTTTGTAGAGGTTTCGGATGTACGAGTCTAAATGTGTCGTAAAATAGACCTATTTGACTTTTAACTGAGTAAAAAGTGTAGAAGTTTAGTTTTTCTTCAATATAATCATTTTGAAAACCTCGTAATCAATGATAGGAACTCCTAACATTTTATTAAAACTTGTTTTGTGGTCCTTTTTGTAGAGGATTCGGGCGAGCGGGTCTAAATGAGCCGTAAAATGGAGCCGTTGAACTTTCAATAGAGTAAAAATTACAGAAATTAAGTTTTGCAATATAATCATGGTGAAAAGCTCGTAATCAATGATATGAACTTCTAAAATTTGATTAAAACTTGTTTTGCGGTTCTTTTTGTAGAGGATTCGGGCAAGCAGGTCTAAATGGGCCGTAAAATGGAGTTGTTGGACTTTTAACTGAGTAAAAATTACATAAATTAAGTTTTGCACGATAATCATGGTGAAAAGCTCGTAATCAATGATATGAACCCCTAAAATTTGATTAAAACTTGTTTTGCGGTTCTTTTTGTAGGCGTTTCGAACGTGCGGGTCTAAATGGGCTGTAAAATGGACTAGTTGGACTTTTAACTTAATAAAAAGTACATAAATTGAGTTTTTGCAATATAATCGTGTTGAAAAGCTCATAATCAATGATATGCACTTCTAAAATTTTATTAAAACTTGTTTTGCGGTCCTTTTGTAGAGGCTTCGGGCGAGCGGGTCTAAATGGCGCATATAATAGAGCTGTTAGACTTTTAACTGAGTAAAAAGAACAAAAATTGAGGTTTTGCACTATAATCGTGTTGAAAAGCTCGTAACCAATGATATGAACTTCTAAAATTTGATTAAACGTTGTTATGTTGTCCTTTTCTGTAGAGATTTCAGAAGAGCGGGTCTAAATGGGCCTAACAATGGACCCGTTGGACTTTTAATTAAGTAAAAAGTATAGAAATTGAGTTTTTTCAATATACTCGTGCAGAAAAGCTCGTAATTAATGATATGAACTCTTAAAATTTGATTAAACATTGTTATGTTGTCCTTTTTCAAGAGGTGTCAGACGAGCGGGTCTAAATGGGCGTAACAATGGACCCATTGGACTTTTAACTAATTAAAAAGTATAGAAATTAAGTTTTGCAATAAAATCATGCTGAAAATGTAACAACCGTGTTTTGGGGCTAGGAGTTAGACGCGTGTGTTGATTCGAGTCGTCAAAATCGATTTTATTTAACTTGGCCTTGAGATTTAAAATTAAAGACTGGCGTTTTCGTAAATAAGTTGAAACATTGAAGACACCCTTTTTGAACCAAAAAAGAAAAGAAAAGAAAAGCTATCTTCTCCCCCCATCTCTTTCCAACGTGAAAAGGAGAAACCCAAAACCCTTCCAAGTCAAGTTACTATTCCATTTGATTTCTTCATCTATTCAAGAGCATTTTCGAAGGTAATTTCATATTTGAGTTCTCCTCATCATCCCCATCATTTTCATGGTCTTAGATTTCAAAACTATCAATATTTGCATTTTTCAATTTTATGGAAAGTTTGGATTTCTAATGGGTTTTTCATTTGTTTTTGACTTGTTGAGATGGGTTTTGAATTAACCACACCTAATATCTTGAAATGGGAGGATTTGGGGAAAATCCCGAAGTGGGTCTTTGGGGCATTTTTCAAAGTGTCAAAAGTTGAGTTTTTGGTGTGTTTTTGTGTTGGGTTGAAGGGCTGATGGTATAGAGTTATTAGGGAAGTGTTTTGGAAGCTTTTAGATGTCATTTAGGTGTTGGAAATTGTGGTTTTCAGCTGGGTATTTGGGGAGCACGAAAATGAGAATTTGGTGGTTAGTTTGGGTTTGAAATTGTGAAGGTTTGGCTTGTGTTTGTGAGTTGGAATTGTGACTATGTTTAGCATTGAATTGGTGAGTAATATTTGTGTTTTGATTGGTTAGAAGCTAGAGGAAACATCGGAGAAGGATCGGGATCGAATCCGGGGATTGAAGAGGCTTGACTCACTTGCTTGGTTTGCTAAGGAAGGGTGGTGAGTAAAACTTTAAATTGTTTTAAAGTTGGTTCAAGTGTGTGTAGTGGATGTATTGGAATGAGCTTGGTAGGCCATTCCAAGGTAGAAGTTAAATTGGTAGTTTAACTTCATATTTGTTAATGAGCTTTAGATGTCTATGCCTATGTTGATCTTGTGAGATATGAATTGATTTCGTATGTGTATACATTGATATGTGTGATGATGAATATGTGTTATAATTGATGGATGTGTGAAGTGGTTTAAAGGTAACTGACACTAGTTAACTTATCAGGTGTAAATGATCGATCATTAGGATTAGTGTGCACACGTTTGAGTCAAATTGGCGCGTGGCCTTGGTGGCGTTAAGTCATCAAGGAGGAGTACAGTGATGTAATATTCCACCAGAAATTATTTATATTATATGTGATGATGAGTGGAATCCCATCCGTAGGGCATGTGGTGATGAGTGGAATCCCACCCATGCAAGGTCCGGTGATGAGTGTAATCCCACCGAGGTAATGTTGTTGTTGAGAGTAAATCCGCACATCCGAGTAAACTAATAGTGGCCAATGTACTTGCTCTTATGATTATGATGTTGAGATAATTGATCTATATTGTTGAGCTTAATATGATGTAAGATGCCATATTATTGACTCTTGTCTTGCTAGCTAGGTTGCTATATTGATGCCTATGCATGTTGTATGTGTGGTGTAAGGATTAAATACTTGAAGCCTGCATTGTCGTTGTTTTTGGTTTTTAGAGCATCCTCACTAAGCTTCTAGCTTATGCTCTCATTTTCGATAATGCAGATCAGTAGCGTGGTGTTAGCAAGGAGCAAGGCGAAGGGGCATTCCAAGCTTGTAGTTGCTCAAGTATGATTTAGTAAATAAAGTAGTAGTTTAGCAATGAGGCTACTATGTGTTTTGTATGAGCGTTGTATGACTCATAGATGTTGATGATGTTTATGTTTTGTTTGGATTTGTAAACCATGTTAGGCCTTGTTGAATGTTTGGTTGAGATGCTATGCGTATGCTTGTCTAAGGCTTGGAATCTTGAATGTACTACATGAAACCTTGATGTGTTTATTGATTTATCTAATGTTTGGCTTCTACATGTTTGTTGTGTGCTAAGCATGTGCAATTAGGGTGCTTTCCATCTAGATTGGTTGTATGTTGAGTCTTGGAGGTTTTATTTGAGTTTTGGGGCTACCTTCTATCTTAAACAAGCAAAAATCTATCTTTTCGCAGCCCGTGTATCGAAACGGTTGGTCTCGTTTCGATACGGCCTCTTGTTTCAGGCCAGGCGTTTCGATACGCCTGGGGTTCATTTCGGTATAGATTTGATACTGGAAATCTAAGAAATTACCGATATTTTGGGGTTTCGAAACGGATCCAGGTGGTTCGAAACGGTCAATATGTCGTTGACCACGAGAAGTTGACCGTTGGGGGTGTTTCGGAACGGTGGTCAACCGTTCCGATACGGCCTTCTCATGTGGACTTGGGGTCGTTGACCAAGTCAAGGCGTTTATATACACCTCTTGGGTGTTTCGAAACGGCATGCTTATAAACTTAAAAATGGGCTATTTAACATGTTGTTTGGGCTTGGTTGCTTTTATCTCGTGTCGTATTCCGCTGTCGTGATCACATAGGATTTAAACGTGCATTTAGAGAAGATATAATTAAAAGAAATTCTTAGGGTTGCTAACCGAGGTTGAACCTTAACGGGTTTCACATCGGTTTTCCCTGTGTAGCATACTCGAACCGGTCAGTCGACCAGACCGAGGTGAGGGGGTTACATTTGTTGGTATGAGAGCCTAAGGTTACCGAGACCTCGGGCAGGTAAGTGAGGTATGCTTGAGGTGTTAAGCAATTGATATGTTTCGGTGTATGCTTTGCCATGAATTCTTGTTGTTTGATCGTCCATATGGTGTTTGGAAGCATGATTGTTGCGTTTGGTGTAGTGCCGACTACCCATTGCTACTATTACTTAATTTAAAAAGGTTTTGTAAAGGAAAGTACTTGAGCACAGTTGGACCCTTGCTTTTGCTAACTTAATCCTTACCTGTTGTTTGTTGTAGTTACTATCTCTCTAGCTGTATCATGAGACCATGAGGGAGGCCGAGGATGGTTCAGTCGGAACCACAGGCACAAGCTCCGGGAGTTGAGCAGATTGATTGGGTGCAGGCTCCTCAACCTCCTCCACCTCCTCCTCATCAAGGGGGAGGTGAGGCGGGAGCCGAGGGTATTTATTGGACCTCAAGTTGGACAGGGGCCGGCAGGAATAGATTTGGCACCTCTAGTTCAGGCGATAGCTAGGGCTTTCCAGACTGCAGTGGCTGGGGGTCAGGTAGTGGCACAACCCCAGGCAGAGGGTACTGGTTTTCCATTGGAGAGACTCCGCAGTTTGGGAGGTGAAGAGTTCAGAGGGTCGACACCGGAGAGGTCAGAGATGTGGTTAGAGAAGACCGTCCGTATTCTGGCACAGATGGGATGTACCGGGGAACGCAAGCTAGGGTGTGTTATATCTCTGCTTCAGGGTGATGCCTACACTTGGTGGGTCACCATCACTACGGGTATGGAAGAGGTTGAGATCACTTGGGAGTTCTTCGAGTCAGCTTTCCGTAAGAAATATCTGGGTCCTCGATATCTCGATGAGAAGAAGAGTGAATTTATGGATTTGCTTTAGGGGAGTATGACTGTGACAGACTATGAGATCAGATTTGTCAGGCTGAGTTAGTACGCATCAGATTTTGATGTCTTGGTCGCTAGGGCCAAGGACTTGGAGCACAGTTTGGGCTTGACCAAACGATCTAGTGGTTCTAGTTCTGGGAAGAGATCTAGTGACTTTGATAGAGGTGATGCCAAGAGGCATCGAGACAACTGGCAACACTATGACCATAGACGTGGTGGAGGTAACCACGGTAGGGGCCAACAGGGTCAGAGGACTGGTGGGAGGTTGCCCACATGTGCTAGTTGCAGGAGGAATCACATTGGTGAATGTTGGGGAAATTTTCACTCGTGTTGGGGTTGTGGAGCTAGAGATCATATTAGGCGTTACTGTCCACATTAGGTGGGACAGGCACCAGCTCAGGCTCCTGCTAGAGCCAATGACTTTCAGAGAGGCCGCGGGCGCGGTAGAGGTAACTTCCAGCCGAGAAATGATGGCTAGAGGAACTCGACGCATGTAGTTGCAGTCCAGCCAGAGGGCGGAGGTCAGGCTAGAGTTTACGCTTAGCGTGGGGATCAACATGACACATGTGTGATCGCGTGTAACTTCTCGATATAGTCTTTGGGTTTGCTTTCTTTGATTGACTCCGGGTCTACACATTCTTATATATTGAGTGAGCATGCAAAGTTGTTGAAATTGCCTTGTGAAATATTAGAGGTAGGAGTTAGTGTTACTAGTTCCTTCGGGGATACATTAGTAGTTAGAAAGATGTATAGAAGGTGTCTGTTGATGGTTCAGGGGCATGTGTTTCCAGTGGATATGATGGAGATACCCTTTTATGGCTTTGATGTGATTCTGGGTATGGACTGGCGAACTGAGCATAGAGCTAGGATAGACTTTGAAACTAAGAGGATTTCCTTGAGACTCACAGATGATTACGAGATAGTGGTGGTGGGTGAGAACGTGAAGTTCTTATTTAATGTAGTTTTAGTTCTAGAGGCTAAAAGGTTAGTTGAGATGGGTTGGGAAGCATATTTGGCCTATGTGATGAATCCAAACATGAGTGAGGTTAGACCCCAAGACATTCAGATAGTGTGTGACTTTCCTAATGTGTTTCCAGAAGAGTTGTCAGGTTTACCACCTGATAGAGTGGTAGAGTTTACTATAGAGACTTATTCAGATTCAACTTCTGTTTCGATTGCTTCGTATCGTATGGCACCGAAAGAACTGAAAGAGTTGAAGACTCGGTTGCAAGAGTTGACCAATAGAGGCTTCATTCGACCTAGTTCTTCGCCTTGGGGTGCTCCAGTTTTGTTTGTGAAGAAGAAAGATGGAAGCATGAGAATGTGTATAGATTACAGCCAGTTGAATTAGTTAACAGTGAAGAATAAGTATCTGTTGCCGAGAATTGATGATTTGTTTGATCAGTTGAGAGGGGCATCAGTCTTTTTGAAGATTGACTTGAGATCAGGTTACTACCAGCTAAAGGTAAGAGAGGTTGATGTACCGAAGATGACCTTTAGGACTAGATATGGTCACTATGAGTTCTTAGTCATGCCTTTTGGGTTGACTAACGCACCGGGTGCTTTCATGGATATGATGAATATGATCTTCCATCAGTACCTAGACCAGTTTGTAGTTGTCTTCATAGATGACATCTTGGTGTATTCGCGTACCGAGGAAGACCACGACCGACACTTGAGGTTAGTTTTGAAGACTTTGTTAGATAATCAGTTGTATGCGAAGTTGAGCAAGTGTGAATTCTGGATCCGAGAGGTAGTCTTCCTAGGGCATGTAGTGACAGCCGATGGGATTAGAGTTGATCCGAAGAAGATAGATCAAGGATATGCACTCCAAAAAATTTATTAAAACTTGTTTTGTGGTCCTTTTTGTAGAGGTTTCGGGCGAGCGGGTCTAAATGGGGCGTAAAATAGATCCGTTGGTCTTTTAAGAAAGTAAAAAGTACATAAATTAAGTTGTTTCAATATGACCGTGTTGAAAAGCTCGTAATCAATTATATGAACTCCTAAGATTTGATTAAAACTTGTTTTGTGGTCCTTTTTGTAGAGGTTTCGGACGTGCGGGTCTAAATGGGCCGTAAAATGGACTCGTTGGACTTTTAACTAAGTAAAAAGGGTAGAAATTTAGTTTTTGCAAAATAATCATGTTGAAGAACTCGTAATCAATGATGTGAACTCCTAAAATTTGAATAAAACTTGTTTTGCGGTGCTTTTTGTATAGGATTCGGGATAACGAGTCAAGATGGGGCGTAAAATGGAGTCGTTGGACTTTTAACTGAGTAAAAAGTATATGAATTAAGTTTTTGCAATATAATCGTGTTGAAAAGATCGTAATCAATTATATGAACTCCTAAAATTTGATTAAAACTTGTTTTGTGGTCCTTCTGTAGAGGTTTCCGACGTGCGAGCATAAATGAGCCGTAAAATGGAATCGTTCAACTTTTAACTGAGTAAAAAGGATAGAAATTTAATTTTTGCAATATAATCAAGTTTTGCGGTCCTTTTTGTAGTGATTTCAGGCGAGCGGGTCTAAATGTGGTGTAAAATGAACCTGTTGGACTTTTAACTGAGTTAAAGTACAGAAATTGAGTTTTTTTAAAATAATCGTGTTGAAAAGCTCATAATCAATGATATGCACTCCTAAAATTTGTTTAAAACATGTTTTGCGGTCCTTTTTGTAGAGGTTTCGGGCGAGAGAGTCTAAATGGGGCGTATAATAGAGCCGTTGGACTTTGAACTGACTAGAAAGTACAAAAATTGAGTTTTTGCAATATAATTGTGTTGAAAAGCTCGTAATCAATGATATGAACTCCTAAAATTGGATTAAACGTTGTTATGTTGTCATTTTTAGAGGTTTTAGACGAGCGGTTTTAAATGGGCCAAACAATGGACCCGTTGGACTTTTAACTAAGTAAAAATTATAGAAATTATGTTTTTGCAATATAATCGTGTTGAAAAGCTCGTAATAAATGATATGAACTCCTAAAATTTTCTTAAAACTTGTTTTGTGGTGCTTTTGTAGAGGTTTCGGACGTGCGGGTCTAAATGGGCCGTAAAATAGACCCATTGGACTTTGAACTAAGTAAAAAGTATAGAATTCAAGTTTTTTGCAATATAACCGTGTATAAAAGCACGTAATAAATGATATGAACTCCTAAAATTTGATTAAAACTTGTTTTGCAGTCCTTTTAGTAGCGGATTCGGGCGAACGGGTCTAATTGGGCCGTAAAATGGAGCCGTTGACTTTTAACTGAGTAAAAAGTACAAAAAATGAGTTTTTGCAAAATAATCGAACTGAAAAGCTCGTAATCAAGTATATGGACTCTTAAGTTTTGATTAAAACTTGCTTTGCGGTCCTTTCTGTAGAAGTTTCGAACGAGCGGGTCTAAATGGGTGGTAAAATAGACTCGTTGGAGTTTTAACTTAGTAAAAAGTACATAAATTTAGTTTTTGCAGTATAATCGTGTTGAAAAACTCGTAATCAATGATATTAACTCCTAAAATTTGATGAAAACTTGTTTTGTGGTCCTTTTTGTATTGGATTCGGGCAAGGGGGTCTAAATGGGTCGAACAATAGACCCGTTGGACTTTTAACTGAGTAAAAAGTACATAAATAAGTTTCTGCAATATAATCATGTTGAAAATCTCGTAATCAAAGATTTGAAATCGTGTTGGACTTTAAAATGGACTCGTAGGATTTTTGTATACGTTTCAAACGTGCGAGTCTAAATGGGCCGTAAAATGTACCCGTTGGACTTTAAACTGAGTAAAAAGTACCGAAATTAAGTTTTTTTTTTCAATATAATCATGTTGAAAAGCTCGTAATCAATGATATGAACGCCTAAAATTTTATTAAAACTCGTTTTAGGGTCCTTTTTGTAGAGATTTCAGGCGAGAAGGTATAAATGAGGCGTAAAATGGATCCGTTGGACTTTTAACTGAGTTAAAAGTATAGAAATTAAGTTTTTGCAATATAATCGTGTTGAAAAGCTCGTAATAAATGATATGAACTCCTACATTTGGATTAAAACATGTTTTGCGGTCCTTTTTGTAGCTAATTCAAGCGAGCGGGTCTAAATAAGCCGTAAAATGGAGCCGTTGGACTTTCAACTGAGTAATAAGTACAAAAATTGAGTTTTTGCAATATAATCGTATTGAAAAGCTCGTAATCAAGTAT
The DNA here is from genome assembly GCA_958450335.1 of Hibiscus tridactylites. Lineage (NCBI taxonomy): Eukaryota > Viridiplantae > Streptophyta > Magnoliopsida > Malvales > Malvaceae > Hibiscus > Hibiscus tridactylites. The sequence goes on along the minus strand of OY288289.1, from coordinate 38,931,241 downwards.
ATGGACTCTTAAGTTTTGATTAAAACTTGTTTTGTGGTCCTTTTAACTTATAGAAGTTTTTGCAATATAATCGTATTGTAGAAGTTTTGAACGAGCGGGTCTAAATGGGCTGTAAAATGTACTCGTTGGACTTTTAACTTAGTAAAAAGTACAAAAATTGAGTTTTTGCAATATAATCGTGTTGTAAAGCTTGTGATCAATTATATGAACTCCTAATATTTGATTAAAACTTGTTTTGATGTCCCTTTTGTAGAGATTTTGGATGAGCGAGTCTAAATAGGCCGAACATTGGACCTGTTGGACTTTTAAATGAGTAAAAATTACATCAATTAACTTTTTGTAATATAATTGTGGTGAAAAGCTCGTAATCAATTATATGAACTCCTAAAATTTGATTAAAACTTGTTTTGCGGTCCTTTTGTAGGTTAGAAATTTAGTTTTTTCAATATAATTGTGTTGAAAAACTTGTAATCAATGATATTAACTCCTATATTTAGATTAAAACTTGTTTTGCAGTCATTTTTGTATTGGATTCGGGCGCGCGGGTCTAATTGGGTCAAACAATGGACCATTGGACTTTTAATTGAGTAAATAGGACATAAATTAAGTTTTTGCAATATAATCATGTTGAAAAGCTCGTAATCAATGATATGAAATCCTAAAATTTGATTTAAACTTGTTTTGCGGTCATTTTTTAGACGTTTCGAATGTGCGAGTCTAAATAGGCCGTAAAATGGACCCGTTGGACTTTAAACTAAGTAAAAATTTTGGAAATTGAGTTTTTTTCAATATAATCATGTTCAAAAGCTCGTAATCTATGATATGAACGCCTAAAATTTGATTAAAATTTGTTTTGCGGTTCTTTTTGTAGAGATTACGGGCGAGCGGGTCTAAATGGAGTCCAAAATGGACCCGTTGGACTTTTAACTGTGTAAAAAGTATAGAAATTAAGTTTTTTCAATATAATCGTATTGAAAAGCTCGTAATAAATGATATGAACTCCTAAAATTTGATTAAAACTTGTTTTGATGTCCTTTTGTAGAGGTTTCAGAAATGCGGGTCTAAATGTGCCTTAAAATAGACTCATTGAACTTTTAAGTGAGTAAAAAGTGTAGAAACTTAGTTTTTGCAATATAATCGTGTTGAAAAGCTTGTAAATAATGATATGAACTCCTAACATTTGATTAAAACTTGTTTTGCGTCCTTTCTGTAGAGGATTCAGACGAGTGGCTCTAAATGGGTCGTAAAATGCAGCCGTTGGACTTTTAACTGAGTAAAAAGTATAGAAATTAAGTTTTTGCAATATAACCGTGTTGAAAAGCTCTTAATAAATGATATGAACTCCCAAATTTTGATTAAAACTTGTTTTGCGGTCCTTTTTGTAGCGGATTCAGGCGAGCGGGTCTAAATGGACCGTAAAATGGACCTTTTGGACTTTTAACTGAGTAAAAATTACAGAAATTAAGTTTTGCAATATGATAGTGTTGAAAAGCTCGTAATCAATGATATGAACTCCTAAAATTTGATTAAAACTTGTTTTGCGGTCCTTTTTGTAGAGGTTTCGGACGTGCGAGTCTAAATGGGCCGTAAAATGAACCCGTTGGACTTTTAACTAAGTAAAAAGGGTCGAAATTTTGTTTTTGCAATATAATTGTGTTGAAAAACTTGTAATAAATGATATGAAATCCTAAGATTTATTAAAACTTGTTTTGCGGTCCTTTTTGTAGAGGAGTCGGGTGAGCGGGTCTAAATGAGGCGTAAAATGGAGCCGTTGGACTTTTAACTAAGTAAAAAGGGTCGAAATTTTGTTTTTGCAATATAATTGTGTTGAAAAACTTGTAATAAATGATATGAAATCCTAAGATTTATTAAAAGTTGTTTTGCGGTCCTTTTTTGTAGAGGAGTCGGGTGAACGGGTCTAAATGGAGCGTAAAATGGAGCCGTTGGACTTTCAACTAAGTAAAAAGTACTAAAATTGAGTTTTTGCAATATAATCGTACTGAAAAGCTCGTAATCAAGTATATGGACTCTTAAGTTTTGATTAAAACTTGTTTTGTGGTCCTTTTTGTAGAAGTTTCGAACGAGCGGGTCTAAATGGGCTGTAAAATGGACCCGTTGGACTTTTAACATAGTAAAAAGTACAAAATTTGAGTTTTTGCAATATAATCGTGATGTAAAGCTCGTAATCAATGATATGAACTCCTAATATTGGATTAAAACTTATTTTGATGTCCTTTTTGTAGAGATTTCGAATGAGCGGGTTTAAATAGGCCGAACATTGGACCCGTTGGACTTTTAAATAAGTAAATAGTACATAAATTAAGTTTTTGTAATATAATCATGGTGAAAAGCTTGTAATCAATTATATGAACTCCTAAATTTTGATCAAAACTTGTTTAGCGGTCCTTTTGTATGGTAGAAATTTAGTTTTTGCAATATAATCGTGTTGAAAAACTCGTAATCAATAATATTAACTCATAAAATTTGATTAAACCTTGTTTTGCTGTCTTTTTTGTACTGGATTCGGGCGAGCAAGTCTAAATGGGTCGAAGAATTGTCATGTTGGACTTTTAACTAAATAAAAAGTACATAAATTAAGTTTTTGCAATATAATCATGTTGAAAAGCTCGTAATCAATTATACGAAATCCTAATTTTTTATTAAAACTTATTTTGCGGTCATTTTTGTTGACGTTTCGAGCGTACGATTCTAAATGGGCCGTAAAATGGTCCGATTGGACTTTAAACTGGGTAAAAATTACAGAAATTTAGTTTTTTTTCAATATAATCATGTTGAAAAGCTCGTAATTAATGATATGAACGCCTAAAATTTGATTAAAATTTGTTTTGCGGTCCTTTTTGTAGAGATTTCAGGCGAGCGAGTTTAATTGTGGCGTAAAATGGACCCGTTGGACTTTTAACTGAGTAAAAAGTATAAAAATTAAGATTTTGCAATATAATCGTGTTGAAAAGCTCATAATAGATGATATGAACTCCTAAAATTTGATTAAAACTTGATTAAAATGGAGCAGTTGGACTTTTAACTGAGTAAATATTACATAAATTAAGTTTTGCAATATTATCATGTTGAAAAACTCGTAACCAATGATATGAACTCCTAGCATTTGATTAAAACTTCTTTGGCGTCCTTTTTGTAGAGGATTCGAACGAGCGGGTCTAAATGGGGCGTAAAATGGATCAATTGGACTTTTAATTGAGTAAAAAAGCATAGAAATAAAGATTTTGCAATATAATCGTGTTGAAAAGCTCATAATAAATGATATGAACTCCTAAAATATGATTAAAACTTGTTTTGCGGTCCTTTTGTAGTGGTTTCAGACGTGCGAGTCTAAATGAGCCGTAAAATAGACCCTTTGAACTTTTAACTGAGTAAAAAGTGTAGAAATTTAGTTTTTGCAATATAATCTTGTTGAAAAGCTCGTAATAAATGATATGAACTCCTACATTTTGATTAAAACTTGTTTGCGGTCATTTTTGTAGCAGATTCGGGCGAGCGGGTCTAAATGGGCCGTAAAATGGAACCGTTGGACTTTCAACTGAGTAAAAAGTACAAAATTGAGTTTTTGCAATATAATTGTAATGAAAAGCTGGTAATCAATTATATGGACTCTTAAGTTTTGATTAAAACTTGTTTTGTGGTCCTTTTTGTAGAAGTTTCGAACGAGCGGGTCTAAATGGGCTGTAAAATGGACCCGTTGGACTTTTAACTTAGTAAAAAGTACAGAAATTGAGTTTGGCAATATAATCGTGTTGTAAAGCACGTAATCAATGATATGAACTCCTAATATTGGATTAAAACTTATTTTGATGTCCTTTTGTAGAGATTTCGGACGAGCGGGTCTAAATAGGCCGAACATTGGACCCGTTGGACTTTTAAATGAGTAAAAAGTACATAAATTAAGCTTTTGTAATATAATCGTGGTGAAAAGCTTGTAATCAATTATATGAACTCCTAAAATTTGATCAAAACTTGTTTAGCGGTCCTTTTGTAAGGTAGAAATTTAGTTTTTGCAATATAATCGTGTTGAAAAACTCGTAATCAATAATATTAACTCCTAAAATTTGATTATCACTTGTTTTGGGGTCCTTTTTGTACTAGATTCAGGCGAGCAAGTCTAAATGGGTCGAACTTTTGTCTTGTTGGACTTTTAACTGAATAAAAAGATATAAATTAAGTTTTTGCAATATAATCATGTTGAAAAGCTCGTAATCAATTATATGAAATCCTAAATTTTGATTAAAACTTGTTTTGCGGTCATTTTTGTAGACGTTTCGAACGTACGAGTCTAAATGGGCCGTAAAATGGACCCGTTAGACTTTAAACTGAGTAAAAATTACAAAAATTTAGTTTTTTTCAATATAATCATGTTGAAAAGTTCGTAATCAATGATTTGAATGCCTAAAATTTGATTAAAACTTGTTTTGCGGTCTTTTTTGTAGAGATTTCAGGCGAGCGAGTTTAATTGTTGCGTAAAATGGACCCGTTGGACTTTTAACTAAGTAAAAAGTATAAAAATTAAGTTTTTGCAATATAATCGTGTTGAAAACCTCATAATAAATGATATGAACTCCTAAAATTTGATTAAAACTTGTTTTGCGTTCCTTTTGTAGAGGTTTCGGACGTGCTGGACTAAATTGGGTGTAAAATAGAGCTGTTGGACTTTTAACTGAGTAAAAATTACAGAAATTAAGTTTTGCAATATAATCGTGTTAAAAAACTCATAATCAATGATATAAACTCCTAACATTTGATTAAAACTTCTTTGGCATCCTTTTTGTAGAGGATTCGAACGAGCGGGTCTAAATGAGGCGTAAAATGGACCAGTTGGACTTCTAACTGAGTAAAAAGCATAGAAATAAAGATTTTGCAATCTAATCGTGTTGAAAAGCTCGTAATAAATGATATGAACTCCTAAAATATGATTAAAATTTGTTTTGCGGTCCTTTTATAGTGGTTTCAGACGTGCGGGTCTAAATGGGTCGTAAAATAGACCCTTTGAACTTTGAACTGAGTAAAAAGTGTAGAAATTTAGCTTTTGCAATATATTCTTGTTGAAAAGCTCGTAATCAATGATATGAACTCCTAACATTTGATTAAAACTTGTTTTACGTCCTTTTTGTAGAGGATTCGGACGAGCTGGTCTAAATAGGGCGTAAAATGGAGCCGTTGGACTTTTAACTGAGTAAAAAGTACAGAAATTAAGTTTTTGCAATAAAATCGTGTTGAAAAGCTCGCAATCAATGATATGAACTCCTAAAATTTTATTAAAACTTATTTTACGGTCCTTTTTGTAGAGATTTCAGGCAAGAGTGTCTAAACGGGGAGTTAAATGGACTCGTTTGAGTTTTTGCAATATAATCGTGTTGAAAAGCTATTAAGCAATTATTTGCACTCCTAGAATTTGATCAAAGCTTGTTTTGCGGTTCTTTTTGTAAAGGTTTCCGACGAGCGGGTCTAAATAGGGCGTATAATATTGCCGTCAAACTTTCAACTGAGTAAAAAGTACAGAAATTGAGTTTTTGCAATACAATTGTGTTGAAAAGCTCATAATCAATTATATGCACTCCTAAAATTTGATCAAAGCTTGTTTTGCGGAACTTTTGTAGAGGTTTCGGGGGAGCGAGTCTAAATAGGGCGTATAATAGAGCCGTTGGACTTTCAACTAAATAAAAAGTACATAAATTGAGTTTTTGCAATACAATCGTGTTGAAAAGCACGTAATCAATGATACGAACTCCTAAAATATGATTAAACGTTGTTATGATGTCCTTTTTTAAGGGTTTCAGACGAGGGGTGTAAATGGGCCTAACAATGGACCCTTTGGCATTTTAACTAAGTAAAAAGTATATAAATTAAGTTTCTGCAATATAATCGTGTTGAAAAGCTCGTAATAAATGATACGAACTCCTAAAATTTTATTAAAACTTGTTTTGCGGTCTTTTTGTAGAGGTTTCGGACGTGCGGGTCTAAATGGGCGTAAATTAGTTGTTGCAATATAATCGCGTTGAAAACCTCGTAATCAATGATATGAACTCCTAACATTTGATTAAAACTTGTTTGCCGATCCTTTTTGTCGATATTTCAGGCCAGCGGGTCTAAATGAGGCGTAAAATTGACTCGTTGGACTTTTAACTGAGTAAAAAGTATAGAAATTAAGTTTTGCAATATAATCATGTTGAATAGCTCGTAATCAATGATATGAACTCCTAAAAGTTGATTAAAACTTGTTTAACGGTTCTTTTTATAGACGTTTCAAACGTGCAGGTCTAAATGAGTTGTAAAATGGACTCGTTGGACTTTAAACTGAGTAAAAAGAACGGAAATTGTGTTTTTTTTAATATAATCATGTCTAAAAGCTGATATTTAATGATATAAGCGCCTAAATTTTGATTAAAACTTGATTTGCGGTGCTTTTTGTAGATATTTCAGGCGAGCAAGTCTAAATGGGGCATAAAACGGACCAGTTGGACGTTTAACTGAGTAAAAAGTACAGAAATTGAGTTATTGCAATATAATGGTGTTGAAAAGCTCATAATCAATTATATGCACTTCTAAAATTTGTTTAAAACTTGTTTTGCGTTCTTTTTTGTAGATGTTTCGGGCGAGCGGGTCTAAATGGGGCGTATAATAGAGCCGTTGGACTTTTAACAGAGTAGAAAGTACATATATTGAGTTTTTGTAATATAATCGTGTTGAAAAGCTCGTAATCAATGATATGAACTCCTAAAATTTGATTAAACGTTGTTATGTTGTCCTTTTTGTAGAGGTTTCAAACGAGCGGTTCTAAATGGGCCTAACAATGGACCCGTTGCACTTTTAACTAAGTAATAAGTATAGAAATTAAGTTTTTGCAATATAATCGTGTTGAAAAGCTCGTAATAAATGATGTGAAATCCTAAAATTTGATTAAAACTTGTTTATCGGCCCTTTTGTAGAGGTTTCGGATCTGCGGGTCTAAATTAACCGTAAAATATACCCATTAAACTTTTAACTGAGTGAAAGTGTAGAAATTTAGTTTTTGCAATATAATCGTGTTGAAAAGCTTATAATTAATTATATGAACTCCTAACATTTAATTAAAACTTGTTTTGCGGTCCTTTTTGTAAAGGATTCGAACGAGCGGGTCTAAATGGGTTGTAAAATGGAACTGTTGGACTTTTAATTGAGTAAAAAGTATAGAAATTGAGTTTTTGCAATATAATCATGTTGAAAAGGTTGTAGTCAAGGTTATGGTCTCCTAAGTTTTGATTAAAACTTGTTTTGCGGTCCTTTTTTAGAGGTTTCGAATGTGCGAGTCTAAATGGGCCGTAAAATGACCCGTTGGACTTTTAACTTACTAAAAAGTACAGAAATTGAGCTTTTGCTATATAATAGTGTTGAAAAGGTCATAATCAATGATATAAACTCCTAATATTTGATTAAAACTAGTTTTAATGTCCTTTTTGTAGAGATTTCGGACGAGCGGGTCTAAATAGGCCGAACATTAGCCACGTTGGACTTTTTAATGAGTAAGAAGTACATAAACTAAGTTTTTGCAATATAATCGTGGTGAAAACCTCGTAATCAATTATATGAACTCCTAAATTTTGATTAAAACTTGTTTTGCGGTCCTTTTTGTAGACGTTTCGAACGTACAGATCTAAATGGGCCGTAAAATGGACCTGTTAGACTTTAAATTGAATAAAAAGTACATAAATTGAGTTTTTCAATATGATCGTACTGAAAAGCTCGTAATCAATGATATGAACTCCTAAAATTTTATTAAAACTTGTTTTGTGGTCCTTTTGTAGAGGTTACAAACGTGCAGGTCTAAATGGAACGTAAAATGGACCCGTTGGACTTTTAACTGAGTAAATAGGGTAGAATTTTAGTTTTTGCAATATAATCATGTTAAAAAACTCGTAATAAATGATATGAAATCCTAAATTTTGATTAAAACTTGTTTTACGTACTTTTTGAATAGGATTCGGACGAGCAGGTCTAAATGCGGCATAAAATGGACCCGTTGGACTTTTAACTGAGTAAAAAGTATATAAATTAATTTTTTGCAATATAATCGTGTTGAAAAGCTCGTAATAAATTATATGAACTCCTAAAATTTGATTAAAACTTGTTTTGCGGTCCTTTTGGTAGAGGTTTCAGACGTGCGGGTCTAGGCAGGCCGAAAAATGGACCCGTAGGACGTTTAACTGAGTAAAAAGTGTAGAAATTTAGTTTTTGCAATATAATCGTGTTGGAAAGCTCGTAATAAATGATATGAGTTCCTAAAATTTGATTAAAACTTGTTTTCTGGTCCTTTTGTAGAGGTTTCGGACGTGCAGGTCTAAATGGGCCGTAAAATAGACCCATTTGAATTTTAACTAGGTAAAAATGTAGAAATTTAGTTTTTGCAATATAATCGTGTTGAAAAGCTTATAATTAATTATATGAACTCCTAACATTTAATTAAAACTTGTTTTGCGGTCCTTTTTGTAAAGGATTCGGACGAGCGGGTCTAAATGGGTTGTAAAATGGAACTGTTGGACTTTTAATTGAGTAAAAAGTATAGAAATTGAGTTTTTGCAATATAATCATGTTGAAAAGGTTGTAGTCAAGGTTATGGTCTCCTAAGTTTTGATTAAAACTTGTTTTGCGGTCCTTTTTTAGAGGTTTCGAATGTGCGAGTCTAAATGGGCCGTAAAATGACCCGTTGGACTTTTAACTTACTAAAAAGTACAGAAATTGAGCTTTTGCTATATAATAGTGTTGAAAAGGTCATAATCAATGATATAAACTCCTAATATTTGATTAAAACTAGTTTTAATGTCCTTTTTGTAGAGATTTCGGACGAGCGGGTCTAAATAGGCCGAACATTAGCCACGTTGGACTTTTTAATGAGTAAGAAGTACATAAACTAAGTTTTTGCAATATAATCGTGGTGAAAACCTCGTAATCAATTATATGAACTCCTAAATTTTGATTAAAACTTGTTTTGCGGTCCTTTTTGTAGACGTTTCGAATGTACAGATCTAAATGGGCCGTAAAATGGACCTGTTAGACTTTAAATTGAATAAAAAGTACATAAATTGAGTTTTTCAATATGATCGTACTGAAAAGCTCGTAATCAATGATATGAACTCCTAAAATTTTATTAAAACTTGTTTTGTGGTCCTTTTGTAGAGGTTACAAACGTGCAGGTCTAAATGGAACGTAAAATGGACCCGTTGGACTTTTAACTGAGTAAATAGGGTAGAATTTTAGTTTTTGCAATATAATCATGTTAAAAAACTCGTAATAAATGATATGAAATCCTAAATTTTGATTAAAACTTGTTTTACGTACTTTTTGAATAGGATTCGGACGAGCAGGTCTAAATGCGGCATAAAATGGACCCGTTGGACTTTTAACTGAGTAAAAAGTATATAAATTAATTTTTTGAAATATAATCGTGTTGAAAAGCTCGTAATAAATGATATGAACTCCTAAAATTTGATTAAAACTTGTTTTGCGGTCCTTTTGGTAGAGGTTTCAGACGTGCGGGTCTAGGCAGGCCGAAAAAATGGACCCGTAGGACGTTTAACTGAGTAAAAAGTGTCGAAATTTAGTTTTTGCAATATAATCGTGTTGGAAAGCTCGTAATAAATGATATGAGTTCCTAAAATTTGATTAAAACTTGTTTTCTGGTCCTTTTGTAGAGGTTTCGGACGTGCAGGTCTAAATGGGCCGTAAAATAGACCCATTTGAATTTTAACTAGGTAAAAATATAGAAATTTAGTTTTTGCAATATAATCGTGTTGAAAAGCTTATAATTAATTATATGAACTCCTAACATTTAATTAAAACTTGTTTTGCGGTCCTTTTTGTAAAGGATTCGGACGAGCGGGTCTAAATGGGTTGTAAAATGGAACTGTTGGACTTTTAATTGAGTAAAAAGTATAGAAATTGAGTTTTTGCAATATAATCATGTTGAAAAGGTTGTAGTCAAGGTTATGGTCTCCTAAGTTTTGATTAAAACTTGTTTTGCGGTCCTTTTTTAGAGGTTTCGAATGTGCGAGTCTAAATGGGCCGTAAAATGACCCGTTGGACTTTTAACTTACTAAAAAGTACAGAAATTGAGCTTTTGCTATATAATAGTGTTGAAAAGGTCATAATCAATGATATAAACTCCTAATATTTGATTAAAACTAGTTTTAATGTCCTTTTTGTAGAGATTTCGGACGAGCGGGTCTAAATAGGCCGAACATTAGCCACGTTGGACTTTTTAATGAGTAAATAGTACATAAACTAAGTTTTTGCAATATAATCGTGGTGAAAACCTCGTAATCAATTATATGAACTCCTAAATTTTGATTAAAACTTGTTTTGCGGTCCTTTTTGTAGACGTTTCGAACGTACAGATCTAAATGGGCCGTAAAATGGACCTGTTAGACTTTAAATTGAATAAAAAGTACATAAATTGAGTTTTTCAATATGATCGTACTGAAAATCTCGTAATCAATGATATGAACTCCTAAAATTTTATTAAAACTTGTTTTGTGGTCCTTTTGTAGAGGTTACAAACGTGCAGGTCTAAATGGGCCGTAAAATGGACCCGTTGGACTTTTAACTGAGTAAATAGGGTAGAATTTTAGTTTTTGCAATATAATCATGTTAAAAAACTCGTAATAAATGATATGAAATCCTAAATTTTGATTAAAACTTGTTTTACGTACTTTTTGAATAGGATTCGGACGAGCAGGTCTAAATGCGGCATAAAATGGACCCGTTGGACTTTTAACTGAGTAAAAAGTATATAAATTAATTTTTTGCAATATAATCGTGTTGAAAAGCTCGTAATAAATGATATGAACTCCTAAAATTTGATTAAAACTTGTTTTGCGGTCCTTTTGGTAGAGGTTTCAGACGTGCGGGTCTAGGCAGGCCGAAAAATGGACCCGTAGGACGTTTAACTGAGTAAAAAGTGTAGAAATTTAGTTTTTGCAATATAATCGTGTTGGAAAGCTCGTAATAAATGATATGAGTTCCTAAAATTTGATTAAAACTTGTTTTCTGGTCCTTTTGTAGAGGTTTCGGACGTGCAGGTCTAAATGGGCCGTAAAATAGACCCATTTGAATTTTAACTAGGTAAAAATGTAGAAATTTAGTTTTTGCAATATAATCGTGTTGAAAAGCTTATAATCAATTATATGAACTCCTAACGTTTAATTAAAACTTGTTTTGCGGTCCTTTTTGTAAAGGATTCGGACGAGCGGGTCTAAATGGGTTGTAAAATGGAATTGTTGGACTTTTAATTGAGTAAAAAGTATAGAAATTGAGTTTTTGCAATATAATCATGTTGAAAAGGTTGTAGTCAAGGTTATGGTCTCCTAAGTTTTGATTAAAACTTGTTTTGCGGTCCTTTTTTAGAGGTTTCGAATGTGCGAGTCTAAATGGGCCGTAAAATGACCCGTTGGACTTTTAACTTACTAAAAAGTACAGAAATTGAGCTTTTGCTATATAATAGTGTTGAAAAGGTCATAATCAATGATATAAACTCCTAATATTTGATTAAAACTAGTTTTAATGTCCTTTTTGTAGAGATTTCGGACGAGCGGGTCTAAATAGGCCGAACATTAGCCACGTTGGACTTTTTAATGAGTAAGAAGTACATAAACTAAGTTTTTGCAATATAATCGTGGTGAAAACCTGGTAATCAATTATATGAACTCCTAAATTTTGATTAAAACTTGTTTTGCGGTCCTTTTTGTAGACGTTTCGAACGTGCAGATCTAAATGGGCCGTAAAATGGACCTGTTAGACTTTAAATTGAATAAAAAGTACATAAATTGAGTTTTTCAATTTGATCGTACTGAAAAGCTCGTAATCAATGATATGAACTCCTAAAATTTTATTAAAACTTGTTTTGTGGTCCTTTTGTAGAGGTTACAAACGTGCAGGTCTAAATGGGCCGTAAAATGGACCCGTTGGACTTTTAACTGAGTAAATAGGGTAGAATTTTAGTTTTTGCAATATAATCATGTTAAAAAACTCGTAATAAATGATATGAAATCCTAAATTTTGATTAAAACTTGTTTTACGTACTTTTTGAATAGGATTCAGACGAGCAGGTCTAAATGCGTCATAAAATGGACCCGTTGGACTTTTAACTGAGTAAAAAGTATATAAATTAATTTTTTGCAATATAATCGTGTTGAAAAGCTCGTAATAAATGATATGAACTCCTAAAATTTTATTAAAACTTGTTTTGCGGTCCTTTTGGTAGAGGTTTCAGACGTGCGGGTCTAGGCAGGCCGAAAAATGGACCCGTAGGACGTTTAACTGAGTAAAAAGTGTAGAAATTTAGTTTTTGCAATATAATCGTGTTGGAAAGCTCGTAATAAATGATATGAGTTCCTAAAATTTGATTAAAACTTGTTTTCTGGTCCTTTTGTAGAGGTTTCGGACGTGCAGGTCTAAATGGGCCGTAAAATAGACCCATTTGAATTTTAACTAGGTAAAAATGTAGAAATTTAGTTTTTGCAATATAATCATGTTTAAAAGCTCATAATCAATGATATGAACTCCTAACATTTGATTAAAACTTGTTTTACGGTACTTTTAACTGAGTAAAAAGTACATAAATTGAGTTTGTTCAATATAATTGGTTGAAAATCTCGCAATCAACGATATAAACTCCTAAAGTTTGATTAAAATATTTTTTGTGGTCCTTTTTGTAGAGGATTCGAGCGAGCGGGTCTAAATGGGCCGTAAAATGGAGTTGTTGGACTTTTAACTGAGTAAAAAGTACAGAAATTGAGTTTTTGCAATATAATCGTGTTGAAAAGCTCGTAATCATTGATATGAACTCCTAATATTTGATTAAAACTTGTTTTGATGTCTTTTTTGTAGTGATTTCAGACAAGCGGGTCTAAATAGGCCAAACATTGGACCCGTTGGACTTTTAAATGAGTAAAACGTACACAAATTAAGTGTTTGCAATATAATCGTGGTTAAAAGCTGGTAATAAATGATAAGAACACCTAAAATTTGATTAAAACTTGTTTTGCGGTCTTTTGAAGAGGTTTCGAACATGCTGATCTTAATGGGCCGTAAAATAGACCCATTGGACTTTTAACTGAGAAAAAAGTGCAGAAATTTATTTTTTGCAATATAATCATGTTGAAAACCTCGTAATCAATTATATGAACACCTAGCATTTGATTAAAACTTGTTTTGCGGTCCTTTTGTATAGGATTCGGGCGAGCGGGTCTAAATGGAGCCGTTGGACTTTTAATTGAGTAAAAAGTACATTAATTAATTTTTGATATATAATCGTGTTGAAAAGCTCGTAATCAATGATATAAACTCCTAAAAATTGATTAAAACTTGTTTTGTGGTCCTTTTGTAGAGGTTTCAGACGTGCGGTTCTACATGGGGCGTAAAATGGACCCGTTAAACTGAGTAAAAAATACAGAAATTGAGTTTTTTTCAATATAATTATGTTGAAAAGCTTGTAATCAATGATATGAACTCCTAAAATTTGATTAAAACTTATTTTGTTGTCCTTTTTGCAAAGGTTTTGGGCGTGCGAGTCTAAATTGGCCGTAAAATGGACCGTTTGACTTTTAACTAGGTAAAAAGTACAGAAATTAAGTTTTTGCAATATAATCATGTTGAAACGCTCATTATTAATGATATGCACTCCTAATATTTGATTAAAACTTGTTTTGCGGTCATTTTTGTAGAGGTTTCGGGCGAGCGGGTCTAAATGGGGCGTAAAACATAGCAGTTGGACTTTTAACTAAGTAAAAAATACAGAAATTGAGTTTTTTCAATATAATCGAGTTCAACTGCTGTCAATCAATGATATGAATTCCCAAAATTTGATTAAACGTTCTTATGTTGTCCTTTTTGTAGAGGTTTCAGACCAGCGGGTCTAAATGGGCCTAACAATGGATCCGTTAGACTTTTAACTAAGTAAAAAGTAGTAAAATTAAATTTTTTTCCAGTATAATCGTGTTGAAAAGCTCATAATAAATTATACACACTCCTAATATTTCATTAAAACTTGTTTTGCGGTCCTTTTGTAGAGGTTTCAGACGTGCTGGTCTAAATTGGCCGTAAAATAAACCCATTGGACTTTTAACCGAGTAAAAAGTGTAGAGATATAGTTTTTGCATTATAATCGTGTTGAAAAGCTCGTAATCAATGATATGAACTCCTAAAATTTGATTAAAACTTGTTTGAAGGTCCTTTTTGTAGAGATTTCGGGCGAGCGGGTCTAAATGGGACGTAAAATGGACCTGTTGGACTTTTAACTGAGTATAAAGTACAAAAATGGAGCTTTTGCAATATAATCATATTGAAAAGCTCATAATCAATGAAATGCACTCCTAAAATTTGATTAAAACTTGTTTTACGGTTGCGGGTCTAAATGGGTAGTAAAATGGACCCGTTGGACTTTAAACTAAGTAAAAAAATACATAAATTGAGTTTTTTTTTTCAATATAATAATATTGAAAAGCTCGTAATCAATGAAATGAACTCCTAAAATTTGACTAAAACTTGTTTTGCTGTCCTTTTTGTAGAGGTTTCGGGCGTGCGGGTCTAAATGAGCTGTAAAATGGACCCGTTGGACTTTTAACTGAGTAAAAAGTACATAAATTAAGTTTTTGCAATATAATCATGTTAAAAAGCTCATAATCAATGAGATGCACTCCTAAAACTTGATTAAAACATGTTTTGCGGTGCTTTTTGTAGATGTTTTGGGCGAGCGGGTCTAAATGGTGTGTAAAATAGAGTCGTTGGACTTTTAACTGAGTAAAAAGTACAGAAATTGAGTTTTTGCAATATAATCATGTTGAAAAGCTCGTAATCAATGATATGAACTCCCAAAATTTGATTAAAACTTGTTATATTGTCCTTTTGTAGAGGTTTCAGACCAGCGGGTCTAAATGGGCCTAACAATGGACTCGTTAGACTTTTAATCGAGTAAAAAGTGTAGAAATTTAGTTTTTGCAATATAATCGTGTTGAATAGCTCGTAATCAAGGATACAAATTCCTAAAATTTGATTAAAACTTGTATTACGGTCATTTTGTAGAGATTTCAGTCGAGCGAGTCTAAATAGGGCGTAAAATGGACTCATTGGACTTTTAACTGAGTATAAAGAATAGAAATTGGGTTTTTGCAATATAATCGTGTTGAAAAGCTCATAATCAATGACATGCACTCCTAAAATTTGATTTAACATTTTTACGGTTCTTTTTGTAGACATTTCAAACGTGTGGGTCTAGATGGGCCGTAAAATGGACCTGTTGGACTTTAAACTGATTAAAATATACATAAATTGAATTTTTTTTCAATATAATCATGTTAAAAAGCTCGTAATCAAATATATGAACTCCTAAAATTTGATTAAAATTTGTTTTGATGTCCTTTTTGTAGAGGTTTCGGGCGTGTGGGTCTAAATGGGCCGTAAAATGGACTCGTTGGACCTTTTTTTTGAAGAAAGTAGGCCTCGTTAAAAACCCCTACTAACACCCCAGGCACAAGACCCGGATATCCCTAAAAAGGGGAAAAGAGTACCCTGATGTTATTAGATAGATCGAGAAAAGATCTCGGCAAGTACAAAGTTGCGGATACAATCCGGATAAATGGAACCAAAAGACATATAAGTTATGGTTCGAAGTGCATGGGTAGCCAGAGTATGAGCAACTAGATTAGCCTCTCGGCATACATTATGAACATGGGCAACAGAAAAGGAAGATAGCAAATCACGTGCTTGTAAAAGTGTAGGACCCATGGTGGAAAGGCCAGGCTCCGAAAGGTGAGCCTATTTGCAATGGACACACAATCTGTCTCGAAGAACAAGTTACTCCAACCTCGAGACTGAGAAAAAGTGATGCCAGCAAGAAGGCCCGCACTTTCGGAAGTAACAACATCCGGATAATTGCCCAACGGATAAGCTAGACCGCCAACGACAGTACCTGAACCATCACGAACGACAACTCCAACTGCTGCCGCGCGAGTGGCCGGGTCAAAAGCCCCGTCCACATTAACTTTAAGGTACCCATGAGGGGGATGCCTCTATCGAGATGGAGAGAGTGATGGATGATCCTTTGGGGGAGAAGAAGAAGAGATAGCATTGGAGTAGTAGCGATGGAAACTTAGAGAGTTGATGGCAATTAGCCAGGGGGTTGCAGATGGCGATTATGGACCCAGTCATTGCGTCGGTTCCAAATATTCCATAGAGTAGTAAGAAAGAGCCCAAAGAGATCAGCAGATAATTGGCCAGCACCCTCCTCTAACCATTGGAGACTAGTATGGGCTGTACTTAGGGGTGTGCAAAAAAACCGAAAAACCGAAACCGATTCCGAAACCCGAAAAAACCGAACCGAAAAATTGGTTAACCGAACCGAAAAATTCGGTTTCGGTTCGGGTTTTTATTTTTTTAAAAGAAACCGGTTCGGTTACGGTTTACGGTTTTGGGATAAACCGGGTAACCGAACCGACCGATTATATAATATATATTATTATATTATATGTTATTTTATTATTTTATATTAAAAAATTAAACTTTATTTTATTTTCTCATTCCCCAAAAGTAAAACCATAATTTTATTTTATCAAGTTTAAGTGTTTAACTTGCTAGTATTAGAAAAGATAATAATATCATGTGTCAATTTTAAAAAGTATGTACTTTTTTCTAACATATTATTAAAATTTATATTTTTAATAAACAAAATAAAAAACCGTTACCCGAACCGAACCGAACCGAATTTTTTGGTTAACCGACTAAACGGTTAACCGGTTGAATGGATACGGTTTAGGGTCGAGAATTTAGTGACCCGAACTTATCGGTTAACCGAAATAATTTGCTAATGGTTAACCGAACCCGGTTTTGCACACCCCTAGCTGTACTATTAATCAAAGGTGCTGGGATGCGCTCTAAACGGAGAGACTCCGAGGCACCAGAACAATCTCGGAGTGCTAAAGAATATATTTCGAACCGGATCGACAAAGGGGGCAAAGACCTGATTCCGAGGAAAAAGCTTGCAGCCGAGATCCAACAGGTAAATCCTCAGAACCCATTCGCCAGCCAAAGGTTTTAACCTTCGGAAGAGCTTTTAGTTTAGCCAGGACTTTCCAGATCTGAATAGGTCGATTTCGAGTTTTTAGATATGGTAACCAGATCAGACCGAGTAAACACCGGAGTCATTGGGGTTCCAAAGAATGGAATCACGATTATCATTAATGATGGGAATATTCAAAATAACATTGGCATCCTCCGTAGTAAAATAGTTACGGACCTTAATAGGGTCCCAAGCAACTTGGTTCCGTACCATACAATCTCAACCACGAACATGCATTTCTTCAAAGATCTCGTATTCCCCATAGAGACGGACGGGAGAGGAGCCTCCCCAAATATCCTTATGGATACGAATACTACAATTAATCCCAGGGTAATAGAGAAACCCACCATAGAGATGTTGCATAACATTGTAAAGCCCTTGCCAGGCAAACGACCCACGATGCGGTTGATTGGCATCAAGGATGTTGCCAGATGGAAAATATTTTGCCTTGTAAATTTGCCCAAGTAGAGACTCTGGTTTACAAATAAGCCGCCGGAGCTACTTCCCCAGAAGTGTAATATTGAAATTGTTTAAGTCCCGAAAGCTCATACCTCCCGCGGATTTAGGTGAACAAACCTGTTCCCAAGGGAGCATGTGCCAACTTTTTTTGTTGTTTTTGCCAGACCACCAGTAACGACGAATAGCGGAAGTCATATCGTCAATTATGTTTTGAGGAAGTAGGTAACACGACATGACATATTGGGGAAAGGACTGCATAATAGCTTTGATAAAAATTTCTCTGCCACTAAAAGAGAGGAGATGCTTGTCCCAATGTGATAAGCGAACATGAACTTTATCGCGAATGAAACCAGGGGCTTCCGTTTTATTGTTACCAATGAGAAGTGGCACACCCAAGTAGACCCCTGGGTTATTGACCTCACGTACCTGCAAGGAATTATTTATTGTTTCTCGAATCTAGAGGGGGGTACGCGGGTTGTAGAAAATTGTCAATTTTTCAAAATTTACCGCTTGCCCTGTGGCAGAAGCATAAGTTTGGAGGGTCGTTTTAAGATGTTCTGCTTGTTAATAAAGACCATACAATCATCTGCAAAAAGAAGATGATTGACTGTAGGTCCTAATCTGCTAGCTCCAAGGTCAGGAATCAAATCATGATGCTGAGCATCAGAGAGGTACGCAAAAAGACCTTGAGTACAGAAGAGGAAAATAAAAGGTGACAAGGGATCGCCTTGTCGAAGACCTCGTTGGGTTGAAAGAAAGGAGAAAAGGAATTGTTAACCTTAACAATGAAAGAAACCGAAGAGATACATCTCATAATGAGTGAAACCCAAGAGGGTGCAAAGCCTATTCGGTTCATAACATTCTCAAGAAAAGACCATTCCACTATGTCAAAAGCCTTTTCCATGTCTAGCTTGAGAGCAACACCATGGGAAGACTTAGTTTGACCAGTATTAATAGAGTGTATAATTTCATGAGCAATAAGGATGTTATCAGATATATTGCGCCCCTGAACGAAGGCCGCTTGGTTATTACTGATGCAAAAAGGTATCGTATGCTTCATTCTATTAACTAGAACCTTAGCAACAATTTTGTAAATTACCATACAGAGAATAATAGGTCGGAGATGCCTCATAGTAGTTGGATCTTTAATTTTTGGAATAAGCACTACGATGGTCTTGTTAACCGATGCCATATCAGCTGATCCATTAAGGAGGTTCAGACAAAGTTTGGTGACATCCGCACCTACAATATCCCAGTGTTGTCTAAAGAGCCCACTTGGTAGGCCATCAATTCCAGGGGCCTTCCGAGGATCAATATCACGAAAGGTCTGGAGAATTTCGTCAGCAGTGAATGCCCTAGTGAGTGACTCATTCATAGCTGGTGTCATAGAGGCTGTTACTTTAGAGAGAATTTGATTTGATAATTGAAGGTTCGAGGATGTGAACAAGGTCTGGAAATAGGTGGATTCTATAGTCATGAGGTCGTTCTCGGTAACACAACATGTATTGTTGGCATCATATAAACCGTTTATAGTGTTCTTTTTCCGGCGGTTGTTAGCACGAGCATGAAAGAAATGAGTATTCATATCCCCTTGAGCAAGCCATAGGTTGCGAGATTGTTCTGCCAAATATGTTTCTTGTTCATCAAGAAGCTTATTGAGTTCAGATCTTGCCGCAAGGTAAGCTTCCTCAGAAGAGGGTGTAAGAGGCCTCTTAAGATACTTGTTGATTTTCTTAGTAAGAAGATGAATACGCCCTGTAGTATTATAACATTGTTGGGATTGTCAGTCCCCTAAGCAGGAACCAATAGCAAGAATTTTATCAAGTGTAGGGCCCTGAGTAGTAGCCCATGTTTGTTTAACCAAACAGATACCTTCTTCATTGGTTGCCCAACAGTTTCCAAAACGAAATTTAGGAGTTATTGGTCGGGAAGCATTGTGTAAAGGGGGTTCATTGTCCAATACTAGAAAATAGTGATCTGATTTGGCATCGAAGTCAGAGATGATGTGATAGAAGGGATTAGAAGCTTTCCAGGCCGAATTTCCTACAAAACGATCTAAACGTTCGAGGATAGTTGGGGTATTAGGCCCGATTTTTGTCCAAGTGAACCATCATGTTGTCGGTTTACAGTCAAAGAGATTATTACGTGAAAGACAATTATGAAAGTTATTGATTTGAGATATTGCACGACGACAACCTCCTTGTTTCTCATTATCCAATAATATTTCATTTAAGTCGCCACCTATAAGCCAAGGAAGGCCACTATTGTCGTTTAAAGAATCAATTAGATCACATGTTTTAATTTTTTGACTAGTTTCAGAAAAACCATGCATTCCAGAAAGTACATCGAAGAAGATTCAATTTGAATTTTGGTATGAATAAAACGATATGAATACGAAAGCAAGGAGATATTAATATTATTAGAGATAAAAAGAGCAAGTCCAGAACAATTATCACTAGGAGCTAAAGAAAAAAACTCAACCATGCCTAAAGAAACACCAAGGCAGGTACATGCCGCTTTATTTAATTTAGTTTCACATAAAAATAAGATGTCTGGGGAAGTATGTTGAACATATTGCTGGAGATGACGAACTGGCTGGACCTTCCTAAAACCCTGGCAGTTCCAACATAGCATGATCATTTCCCTCGGCGGGATTGATAATCAACCGCCGTCGGAGAGTTTTTAGAGCTGCTCATCCCAGCTTTTGGAGTAGACGAAGAATAGGGTTTGGCTTTCTTGGGCTGGAGAATCACTTGAATAGGGGATTGTCGTTTAGTACCACGATTGAGAGCTGCAGGAGCAGGAGCAGTAGTAGTAGCTGCATCATTTGGATAGGTTTTAAGTAGCCAAATTTCAAAGCCATTAATAAGCGGAATATCTGTTTGAAGGAAAGGCTTACGTAGTTGGGCATCCAAATTTATGATTTGTTGGGCAGTAGGGCTCAGAATACTGTCGTCCTGAACATCCCATTCACCCTCGACGGATTCTTCCAGAATGGGAAAAAATTGTATTCAGCGGCTGAGGGGCCATAGCTCTTGGGGGTAGCGTAACTTGTGGGTTTGAGCGGGGAGAAGAGTCCTTTGGTTTTGGGGCAAGGCCATCGTGCTCTTTTGGCAAAGGTGAGGCATCTCCCATGGCTGCAACAGTTTGAGGGTTGTCTTCAATGGGCTGTTCCAGGAAGGAAGCATCTTCCCCTTCATTTCAATTGCCTAAGAATTCAGAAAATGTCGGTGTTAGGTGTAGATATGGAAATCAATTGACAAATAAATAATGTTGAGAAAGGATAAAGGGGAGACCCGCGTCGCTTGGCTCAGCAATAGATTTCCCAGTTGCAGTCAGATCTGAATTTGGATGAGAAAGAAAAAGTCGCTTAAATTCGAGTGAGGGAGAGAATAATAAAAATAGGGTAAAGGAAATTGGAATTAAAAAATTTGATAAGAAACCAACATGCTCACAAGTGTCGAATTTGCATCATTACGTTCCAGCCCAACGGTTCTAATCCTGCTCCGTGGGGCTTGGTTACGTCGCTGAGGGGGCAAGTAGCGAAGCCATGCCCCATATTGTGGCTTGGAGAGATCAAGAGACGACTTGATTGGGCAGTTCTCGATTGTGTGGCTGATAATCCCACAACCATGGCACAACAAAGATGGTCGTTCATATTGTAAGCAACACATCTTCTTATTAGTACCGTTCCCTATAAAGAGGAATCGAGTGACAGGACGGGACACATCAAACATGATTTCGACCCTAAAAAATCAGACATATTTCCTTCAAAGTCACGCGTATCTGTCCGAAGAACAGTTCTGACCATTGCTCCGAGCGATTGCCCGACAATATGTGCACGATTGGAATCTTCAAAGATGGGGGCTAGGAGACCAATAATTTGGATCCATATGCGCATTAGGGTAAAAGCATACTCATCTACATTCTTGATAGGGTAGTACTCCGCCAGGGCGAGCCATTTATCCTTGTATAACCAAGGGCCTCGATTAAAAACCTCGTTACGATTTTTTGCATCCTTGAATCTGATCTTGAAGAAGTTTTCCTTAATGATCGAGATGGAGTTTAGGTTGCTTGACTTCCAGATGCCTTCAAAGGCACTTAGAACATCATGGCTATCAACGAGTTTTGAGGAAATAAAACAGCCAAGGAGTATAAGCTTAGGGTCCTCTTCTTCGAAGTCCCAACCAAAATCAAGAGTATATAAGAGCTCAGCCTCTTCATTGGTTAGGTCAAGTGAGTTGAGTTGAGTAAGAAAGGAAGATTCCATTAGGAGGGAGGATTGGGGGTAGTCGGAGTGACCGTGAAAAAAGATAAGGGAGAAAGGAAGGCAATCGTGATTGGGGGTAGAGTGAACTGTTCGGGTTAATGATGGGGTATAAGTAGGAAGAATTAGTGAAAAAATAATTGCTAAGGAAATAAAGAGAATAGAATTAAAAGATGGAAAGAAAGCTTGATTATTTTGAGTTGTAATTAAATTCAAATTCCTAGAAGTTAGGGATACTCGATTACATGTGATTGTAGATAATAAAAGGATAGAAGAAAAGGAAAGAATTAGAGATACTTGAAAGGTAGTAGTTAAAATTAAGGGAACCAACAAGGTAACAATTAAGGAAAATAAAAAAAGCTTGACTATCTTTGTAATTAATAAAAGATGGAATCCTTAAAAAGGGGAGAAAATGTTGGGAGTTAGCCCTATCATGATTTGGACCTTTAATATAAAGAAAATATGTTATTTCCTTATATGGGATAAGGAGTGATGGGAATTTACGAGGCATTGATCTAAAGAGCGGATTGTAATCAATAGATTGTAAAAGAGGAGACCAGATTATTTGATTTTATTTATTTATGAGCAAGTTGTGTATTTTGTAGTAAGATAGTAGAAAAGTAATAGGATTAAGGAGTTCGATAGAAAAATTTAGTCGCATATGTTCTTTGGGTAATAACGTAGTATCATTATTAAGGAGTAGTACAAAAAAATATTTATCACCTTTAAGGTGATCGTAGAAAAATACCTTGAGAAGGCTTGAGTAAATGCACCTAAGAAGGTGTAGTGGGTATCATTAATGTTCAGCAGTAAAATCAGATAAAACTTAGGATCATCAGAAGCTTAAATGGAAAAGGAATAGGCATATATAGACATGAAGTGATGTAGATATAAAGAAGCATAGAAAAACAAGCATAGGCAAAGGTAATCATTGACCAATAGACGTAGAGCATAGAGAAAACAAGCACGCAAAAAAGATGGCAGAAACTAAGGAAACAAATAAGCAAAGCAAAAAAGAGAGGAAATAAAAATTATTACAACCCAAGGAGAGCGAAGAATAGGGGGTAAGAAAATTAATACAGACTAAAAGAGCAAAAAAATGGGGGGGGGGAATAAATAAAAGAATAAATATAGACCAAAATAAAAAGATAAACAAAAATTCGAACATAATCAATGATATGCACTCCTAAAATTTGATTAAAATTGTTTTGCGGTCCTTTTTGTAGAGGTTTCGGGCGAGCGAGTCTAAATGAGGCGTAAAATAGAGCCCTTGGACTTTTAACTAAGTAAAAAAGTACAGAAATTGAGTTTTTGCAATATAATAGTGCTGAAAAGCTCGTAATCAATGATATGAACTCCCAAAATTTGATTAAACGTTTTTTGTTGTCCTTTTTATAGAGGTTTCAGACCAGCGGGTCTAAATGGGCCTAACAATGGAATCGTTGGACTTTTAAATAAGTAAAAAGTACAGAAATTAAGGTTTTGCAATATAATCGTGTTGAAAAGCTCGTAATAAATGATATAAACTCCTAAAATTTTATCAAAACTTGTTTTGCGGTCCTTTTGTAGAGGTTTCGGACGTGCTTGTCTAAATTGGCTGTAAAATAGACCCATTGGACTTTTTTTGAGGAAAGAGGACCTCATTAAAAAACCCTACTAACATCCCCAGACACATGTCCCAGAGATCCCTAAAAGGGGAAAAGAGTACCCTAGCTTTATTTATATAGATTGAGAAGAAATCTCACCAAGTACAATGTTACGGATACTATTCGGAAAAAAGAACCAAAAGACATAGGAGTCATGGTTCTTAGAGCTTGTGTAGCCAGAGTATGAGCAACTAAATTAGCCTCGCGGCTTACATAATGAACATGTGCAAAAGAAAAGGAAGAAAGCGCATCTTGAGCTTGTAGAATCGTCAGACCCAAGGTGGACAGGTCAAGTCCCGTATGGTTAAGCCTATTCGCAAGAGAAGCACAATGTGTCTCAAAGAGCAAGCGGCTCCATCCTTGAGACTGATGCCAACAACAAGACCCACACCTTCAGAAGTAGCAGCATCCAGACAACTACCCAAAGGGTAAGCCAATCCCCCAACAACCGCACCAGAATCATCTCGGGCCACAACTCCCACCGCTGCTGCGCGTGTGGCAGGGTCAAAAGCCTCGTCCACATTAATTTTCATATACCTAGAAGGGGGAGGCCTCGAACGAGGAGGAGAGAGTGGTGGATTACCCGGAGGGGAGGGGGAAGAAGAGGTAGCATCGGAGTAATTGCGATGTAGACTGAGAGAGTTGACGGCAATTAGCCAGGGGTTGCAGGTGGCGATTATGGACCCAATCATTGCGCCGTTCCAAATATTCCAAAGAGTAGTAAGAAAAATGATAAAAGGTTAGAAGATAATTGGAGAGCACCCTCATCTAGCCATTGAATACCAGTAGGGACCGTACTATTAGTTAAAGAGTTGGGATGCCCACTAGACAGAGTGTCTCCGAAGCACCAGGGTAGTCACGAAGAGCATGAATGATATATTCTGAACTTGATTGACAAATAGGGCAGGGTCCCAAGTGTTGTGCAAAAGCTTGCAATCGAGAACCAACATGTAGGGCTTCAGAACCCATACGCCAACCAAAGGTTTTAACCTTAGGGATGACTTTTAGTTTAGCTATAACTTTCTAGATCCGAGCAGGTCGATTTCAAGGTTCCGGTGGCCGTTGTAGAAAATGGTAACCAGATCGGACCGAGTAAACTACGGAGTCGTTGGGGTTCCAAAGAATGGAGTCACAATTATCATTGATTATGGGAATATTCATGATAGCATTGGCATCATCCGTGGTAAAATAATTGAGAACCTTAATGGGATCCCAAGAAGCTTGGTTCCGTAACATAAAATCTCTACAACAAACATACACTTCATTGAAGACCTCGTAATCCCCATAGAGATGGACAGACGAAGAGCCACCCTAATTATCCTTGTGGGTACAAATACTACTATTAATTCTAGGGCGATAGAGAAACCCACCATATAGATGTTGCTTAGCATTATAAAGTCCTTCCTAGGCAAATGAACCACGAAGTGGTCGAGTAGCATCAAGGATGCAACTGGATGGGAAGTACTTAGCTTTGTAGATTTGACCCAGTAGAGATTCCGGTTCGCAAATAAGCTGCCAGAGTTGTTTCCTAGAAGCGCGATATTGAAGTTATTTAGATCCTGAAAGCCCATGCCTCCCACGGATTTAGGTAAAAAAATCTGATCCCAAGGGAGCATGTGCCAGCCTTTTTGTTGTTTTTACCAGACCACCAGTAACATCGAATAGCAGAGGTCATATCATCAATTATATTTTGGGGAAGCAAATAGCACGACATAACATATTGGGGCAAAGACTGCAAGACAACTTTGATAAAAATTTCTCTGCCACTTAAAGACAAAATTCGTTTATCCCAATTGGACAATCGGTCATGAACTTTATTGCGAATGAAACCTAGGGATTCTGTTTTATTTTTACCAATGAGGAGTGGGACGCCTAGGTAGACACCTAGGTTATTGACCTCGCGTACCTGTAAGGAATTATTAATTAATGCATGAGTGGCGTTGGGGGTACGTGGGTTATAGAAAATGGTAGATTTTTCAAAGTTAAATGCTTGCCCAGAGGCGGAAGCGTAAGTCTGGAGAGCCAGCTTAAGATGGTCAGCTTCCTCTGAGTTAGTATTAATAAATACGATACAGTCATCCGCAAAGAGGATTAAAACTTGATTAATATATGAACTCCTAACATTTGATTAAAAGTGTAGAAATTTTCTTTTTGCAATATAATCGTGTTGAAAAGCTCGTAATCAATGATATGAACTCCTCGCGGTCCTTTTTGTAGAAGATTTAGGCGAGCAGGTCTAAATGGGGCGTAAAATTGAGCAGTTGGAAGTTTAACTGTGTAAAAAGTACATAAATTAAGTTTTGCAATATAATCATGTTGATAAGCTCGTAATCATTGATATGAACTCCTAAAAATTGATTAAAACTTATTTTGCGGTCCTTTTTGTAGAGGTTTCAGACGTGTGGGTCTAAATGGGTGTAAAAAGGACCCGCTGGACTTTAAACTAAGTAAAAAAGTACAGAAATTGAGTTTTTTTCAATATAATCATGTTGAATAGTTCGTAATCAATGATATGAACTCCTAAAATTTGATTAAAACTTGTTTTACGGTCTTTTTTGTAGAGGTTTCGAGCGAGCGGGTCTAAATGAGGCGTAAAATGGACCTGTTGGACTTTTAACTAAGTAAAAAGTACAAAAATCGAGTTTTTGCACTATAATCGTGTTAAAAAGCTCGTAATCAATATGCACTCCTAAAATTTGATTAAAACTTGTTTTGATGTCCTATTTGTAGAGGTTTTGGATGAACGAGTCTAAATGAGGCTAACAATGGACCCGTTGGAATTTTAACTATGTAAAAATTAAAGAAATTGAGTTTTTGGAAATTATTCGTGTTGTAAAGCTCGTAATCAATTATATGAACTCCTAAAATCTGATTAAAACTTGTTTTGCGGTCCTTTTGTAGAGGTTTCAGACAAGGTGGTCGAAATGGGCCGTAAAATGGAGCCGTTGGACTTTTAACTGAGTAAAAATTACAAAAATTGAGTTGTTGCAATATAATCGTGTTGAAAAGCTCGTAATCAAAGATATGAACTATAACCCCCTCGACCCAGCCTAGCCACCAGACCGTATCGAGTGGATCACACGAGACTAATCGAAGAAAGATCTAAAGCCCTCCAATTAGCAACTCTAAACGCGTTGATTATTATCATTTCTAGATGCTCAAATTAACCTCATGTTTAAGAACACACATCAAAAGAAAGAACAACAAAACGAGCATCGACTCGAACAAAATAGCAACCAGGGACGAAAATGCAAAACTAGCATAATATAGGGACCTATGATGTAATTAAGGTGATCTTTGTATAGTTAAACCCATTTTATGCTTCCATGATGAAATGCAACACAAGGCATGCACAAAAACCTCCAACCAATTTCCAACGACCCCTATTTCGGAATGCTTAAGGTCGTATCGGAACAGAGCTTCATAGTGAGCAAACGTTTCGAAACGGCTTGGACTCATTCTGACCCTGCTTAGCTAGTTTCGATACGCGTTCCAGAATGCCAAGGCCAAATAGGGGGCTGTTCCGAAACGTTGTTGCCCGTTTCGGAACACCCTGCTGCAGTAACAGCAGATCTGCAACACAAGCATCTCTAAGGTTCTTTTCCTTGGTTCCAATCCTCACACCCATCAAAGAAACAACAAGAACAACATACATTCACCAAAGTCAGCCATCAAATATGATCAAGCACAAGAGAAACTAGAACATGCTCAACATACGATTAAAAAGGAAATACTTCAAGATTCGACATATATATAAACAAGGTATAAACATGCCAACAAGGGCAGCCAACATGCTCTTAACTCTAGGAGTTTACAAACAATCCTAACAACAAAAACAAAGTTCACCCTCATTGCCACACACACTATTATCTAAGCAAGGCCATACTTGAGCTAGAGACGGACACTTGGATCACCTCCCTTGCACCGTTGCCTTCCAAAAGATCTATGGATATGCATTGTTAGAAAAGAGAGCGTAAGCTAATAAGCTTAGTGAGCAGAGCTCAAAACCTAACTACAACAATGCAGTTTTGAAAACAATCCTCTTTTTGGAAACAAAAACCATTTCAACATGTTATCTTGACACAAGTTTAAGCAATAGCAACAATACATGCTAAAGGCACAACATGCATCCAACATGCAAGAACCATATGTAAACCACATATGCAAACCAAGCCTATCGGCTCCATAATATTCCACATGCATCAAGCACAATGAATAACCATATGAGTTTACCAAGCTCGTATGAAACCATAGCGAATGAGTATACCGACATCATTGACACGTTGCTCGGATAAGCGGACACCTTGATGGTACAACCCCCATCAAGTCACATGGTGAAACAACCCTCACCACAATCTCACTTCGGCCGAGATGCCACTACTTGTATTGCCCGTTGGTGATAGCACAACCCCTACCACTCGCATCACAATAGCACAACTCTTATTATGAAATGGAAGAATTTCTCACGCGCGAATTTTATAATTATAGTGCACTTCACATCCTATTGATCGATCAATCTATCCGATATAACCCATGTGTCAATATACTCATCGCAACATCACAATCCACAGATTTCACCAAGGATAAACACCCCCAGACATATCCCAAAAGCCATAATCACGAGCTCAAACATAGCATGAACTCAACAACATATTAATAACTCACATGGCATTCTCATGGGACAAAAACATCATGCATTTAATGCATAACAAAAGAATAAACATCCTTAGAAAGACATGCTCATGATCAAACAAGATCAAATGTAAAATGGCGAAAAAGCCAAAACAACACAAAACTTACTCTTGGGCTTGAATTGGCCTAACGACTCAACCCAAACCCTTAAAACACTTCTTCAACCTTGATAAAACATTAAAATCATTTCCACTCACCAGCGATTACCAAAATCAAGCCGAAACCCCCTTTAAAGCTTTCCGGTTCACCCACAAAAGAATTCAATAATTCCGAATCTTCAATCCCTGCCTCTAACCAACCCAAAATAGAGGATTAGAGATAATTTCAACACACTAACTTGCTTAAAAACAAAGATTCAATAGCCCAATCAAAACACCTATCGAAACATTTCTGATACAAGCCGTTAGCATCGAAAAAAAAACAATTTGGACAATCTCCATCAAAACCTAGCATAAGATATCATCAAAATATATGGATAAATATCTGAAAACATCAACCCAATATCAGATTATCACCAACTATCGATTTACCTCAAAACTCACCCAAAAACCCACTTTTTCCACTTTAGGCTTCAACACCAAACCCAATTTTGGGATTCCTATCATCCACCCAACATATCAACTCAAAAACCACATCAAAACAAAGGTAAAATAATCATCAAACCAGCAATAACAGATCCTACTGAAGATCTTACCCAAAAGCCTATTTTAGCACATTTTAGCCATTTTCATTAAGATTAATTCAAGAAAACATAACTTTAGCATTTAAAAGAATCTAAGCATGGGAATATCAATAAATAACTTTACATTAGAGGAGAAATTCGTTGCTCAACTCCAATGCAAGCTATTTCCCCCTGTTTGGCAAAATTCCTTAAGAAAAACAATGAAATAAGCTTGGGTTTTAGAAAACCAAAGTAGGAAAATCATTTGGCAATATCAGATAGGTAGGAAATCACTTTTACCTTGAGAAAATCAAGCTCAAAGGCTATTTGGCTGAAGGGAGAATATGAGAAAGCTTAAAAATTGATTTTAACGTAAAATGAGGAAATAAGGAAAAATCTTTTAATTTTAATTATAAAACTTATTTTATAATATTTGGATAGTCAAAATAAAGGGGATAATAACCATATTGGCCCAGCCAATTTAGCTCCTTAAAGATTCAATGTTTTGACTCTTTTAAAAAATGGTCACTAAAACAGATTTTGCAAACTTTACGATTTGGTCACTAAACCAAAATGTCACGGTTCAGAAAACGTTTTTCCAAAATTGTTTTTACCAAAACATTAAACATATTTATTAAGGATTTTAGAGATTTATTTCATAATTTTTCCAACATCCGAGAACCACTTTCCCTAAACTCACTCAAAACTCCCAACAACGGTCTTCCAGACCTCGAAACTTCACCGGATCTTCTAGACCCTAAACCGAGACGTTACATGAACTCCTAAAATTTGATTAAAACTTGTTTTGTTGTCCTTTTGGTAGAGGTTTTGGACGAGCGGGTCTAAATGGGCCGGAAAATGAATCTGTTAGACTTTAAAATGAGAAAAAAGTACAAAAATTAAGTTTTTGCAATCTAATCGTGTTGAAAAGCTCGTAATCAATGATATGAACACCTCAAGTTTGATTAAAACTTTTTTGCGGTCCTTTTTGTAGAGGTTTCGGACGTGGTGGTCTAAATAGGCCGTAAAATGGAACTGTTGGACTTTTTTTTGAAGAAGACATACCTCATTAAAAACCCCACTATCACCCCTAGCTTGACGGCTAGGAGGTCCCTAAAAAGGAAAAGAGTACCCTGGGTTGTATTAAGAAGATTCCGATTGACCTTGATAGTTACAAAGTGGCAGATATTATCCGGAAAATGGGAACCAAAGGACATGGAAGTCATGGTTCGAAGTGTATGAGTGGCCAAAGTGTGGGCTACA
Source organism: Hibiscus tridactylites (assembly GCA_958450335.1). Lineage (NCBI taxonomy): Eukaryota > Viridiplantae > Streptophyta > Magnoliopsida > Malvales > Malvaceae > Hibiscus > Hibiscus tridactylites. Next base: position 38,901,140 of record OY288289.1, on the reverse strand, counting down.
AAGTTAGCCTCTCTGTTTACATAATGAATATGGGTAGAAGGGAAAGAGGAGAGTAAATCCTGAGCTTGACCCAAGGCGGAGAGATCCTACCCTGGACGGTTGAGCTAGTTTGCAATGGACGCACAATCTGTTTCAAAAAACAAGTTACACCAGCCTTGAGCTTGTGCAAAGGTGACACCAGCAAGGAGGGCAGCTCACTCGACCGTGGCAGCATCTGGACAGCTGCCCAGGAGGTAGGCGAGGTCACAAACAACCATACCCGAATCATCACGAACCACAACTCCAACAGCCGTCGCGCGTGTGGCCGGATCAAAAGCTCTGTCCACATTAACCTTAAGAGACCCTAGTGGGGGCCGCCTCCCGTGAGTTTGAGAGAGTGGGGGATGGATCGATAGAGCGGTAGAAGTAGTAGTGGTGTGACACGTTCGATAAGCCAAGGGGGTTGCAAGTGGTGATTATGGACCCAATCATTGCGACGATTCCAAATATTCCATAGAACTGTAGGAATGAAGCTAAATAGATCAACGGATAACATAGTAGCACCCTCCTCCAGCCATTGGAGACCAATAGGAGCCGTGTTATGAATCAGTGAAAGTGGAAGACTTGCCAAGCGGAGAGTCTCTAAATCCCCCGGGCAATCCCGAAGCGCATGAAGAACTGATTCTTGGCAAGTCTGACATAGGGGGCAGGGGCCCAACTTAGGAGCAAAAGCTTGCATCTTGGAGCCGACAGGTAAGGCATCGGAGCCCATTCGCCAGCCAAAGGTTTTGACTTTCGAGAGAGCCTTTAATTTTGCTAGAGCTTTCCACTTCCGGGAAGGTTGGTTGCGAGGTTCTGGAGGATGTTGCAAGAATAGATAACAAGAACGGACCGAGTAAATAGCAGAGTCATTCGAATTCCACAAGATGGAGTCACGATTGTCATTGACGAAATCCCAACCTGCTTGACCAGGGAGCATGAAGTCGCGGCAACAAACATGCATTTCACCCAAAACCTCGTATTCCCCATAGAGGTGAATTGCAGAAGAACCCCCCCAATTGTCCTTGTGAATACTAATTCGACTATTTAGACCCAAGAAAAGAGGAACCCGGAATAGAGGTGTTGCATTGCATTGTAGAGGCCTTGCCAAGCAAAATATCCATGCCGCGGAGGATCAGCTTCGAGAATGCTACCGGACGGCATATATTTCACCTTGTATATCTGACCAAGTAAGGAATCAAGTTCACATATAAGTCGCCAGAGTTGTTTACCTAGGAGGGCCATATTAAAGTGGTTAAGGTCCCTGAAACCTAGACCACTTGCAGATTGTTGGAGTATGCCCAAAGACCAATCATATGATGATTGAATAGACATACTATTTTACTAGATTTATCAAGTAATGGCATTGTCGTTATTATCATTTGGTATGTTTCTGTGCATCAAACTAACCATTGGATAATAATGTCCATACAATAATACGATTATTGTTAAAAGATCCTTAGTCAAATATTTTTACGGGTATGGACAATGATAATATATAAAGACTAATATGTGGTTGATGACAAGCGTTGTCATTGACATAGAGATGTCAAAATCAACACATAAATATTTGTTAGAGAACATCATACTGGATTGACCCTCTATGAGCATGTTTCTTGGGTAATTATGTGACAGTCACAACATTGCTCATGATAAACATATGTATAATCCTCATACTTGAGATCAACATGATTTCAACATAAAGATTTACGTATTTTGACATAGTTAAACGTGTGTCGTAACTGACTACATTATAAAGACTGATGATTGGATACGTGATGACCTATGTAGTGAAATATGGTTGATCAAGAAAGGATTTGTCCCTCCTACATAATGGGAGAAATATCTTCGGCCACTTGATTGAGTGAGATTAGAAAATGCATGGCCATGCTCGAATATTATGATATGAGATATCATAGAGATTCGTTTATAATAATCTACTCAAGACATCAAGAAACACAAGATGGACAACGCAAGTGTGACTAACCCATGACATGTGTTCATCTAAGATATAAAGGACAAAAGGATAAAATACATAAAGAAAGTTTATTCAGGAATTAGGAAAGTCAAACCATGACTTCATGCAACTTAGGTAGCAATGATGTATTGCTAGATGCCACTCATTATTTGTAAAATTAGAACAATTCTAATTTTGCTGCTAACGTTGCATGAACCTACAAGGGTCACACCCTTCGAATGAAACGAAAAAAAATGGAAACCATACTCCCTATTTTAGGGAGGTTGCCGAAAATCACTTATGGGATAGGGGAAATCGGCAACTCCCTTAAATGGGAATAATATTGAAGAAATATTGTATTTATCAGATATTATTTAGAGTATGGAAAAATATTTAGAGACTTAAATATTATAGAATAAGATTCTAGAAATTTAAATATATATTTGGAATTTATATAATGTATATTTAATTCCAAGTTTATGTAGAATTAGATTGTACATAATTAAAAATATATATTTAAATATATTTAAATCCAAGTAAAGATAGAATGAGATTCTATATAATAAATATATATATTTGGATTAAATATAATGTATATTTAAATCCATGTTTTATGTAGAATAAGATTCTACATAATTAAATATATATTTCAATTAATATTATTAAATATAATGTATATTTAATATAAACCAATTTCAAGTAGAATTAGATTCTATGAATTTTGGTTGAACTTGGATTTAAGGAATTCAACTAGAATTAAGTCTCTGAATACTATTTAAAGGGACAAGGGCTAGCAACCAAATCATCCCTATTCCTCCTTGCAAATTTCGACATATCCCAGGGAATTCCCCTCTGGAATTTTCGACAAGTCTCAGATTTCTTATGAGAAGCCGTTCAATATTTTTCTGGTGTTTGTCTTGCCCCTTGGAAAATTCCTGTCGATTTCCTAGTTCGAATCCAAGTCCCGATAGAACCCCTAGTCGATTTCAGACTCCCTCAGGAATCCTTGGAGGGATTTCGACTTCTCCCTGGAAGGTGTTCAAACCTGACGAAATTTATCCCTAAGTGTTAGGGAGGCGGAAACTTTGTTCGTTTTGTTCGGCTGGACTCCGTAGAGGTCGTTGCGAACCTGTGACGATTCCGGTTTTACTTGACGTGGTTCTTCTGACATACCGTAAGTTTTCCATTTTCTAGAGTTTTAAAAGGTAACTCTTCATCTTTTCACCCCGGATTTGTTCCTGTACATGGATCCTGGCTAGACTACATCGGATTAATTTTTACGCTGCGCCACGGGGCGTGCCGACATGACCCAACAGTGGTATCAGAGCCACTTGTATCATATGAATTCAGACTTAAATTCTTAGGTATGTTTATGTATGAGATGCATGTTGTTTGATTCGATTTAGATATTTATCGTTTATCGTATCACACCTAATAAAGACTTATTTCGATTATCACTGAATGATTAAGAGTTAATCATAACTATGTTAGGTTGCTTCAATGTTAAATGTTAACATGTTGAGACTAATAGTTAGTCTAGAGAACAAGTAGTTATTCGTAGTTTCATAGATTTATGAAATCTCTGAAAGGGCTTCTAATTTGATAAAAGTTATCAAACTATCTTTCACGGTGAATCCATAAGAGTTATGGTTAGACGTTATGAAAAATGCATGTCTAGGATTGGCATCATCAAAGACCTGGTACTTAAGTGTGCCTAGTGCGCCACCTCTCTTTCATGTTGACCTACCTGGTGCATTTGTTTGTTAACGCAAATGGTTTATGAAACCTCGTGATCCTTCTTTGGCCCATTAACCGCAACATAGGGATAATTAGTTTAAAACTCCGAAAACACGTCGTTACTTTGTTCGCACGATGTTTGAAATGCATGTTAGATTGCATGATGTTTTTTTGCATGGTTATAACCCATAGCCTTTATAGTTTTGGTTTTTATAAATACAGCCTGCGTGTCATGCCTTTCCCTATCTTCTATTGTACTTCTCTTCTCATCTCACTCCCTCGCATGTAACGCGAGTTTCTGAAAATTGTAAATACTCATAGAGATAAAGCAAGGACCAACATAGCAGCGTGGTGGGCCTTCCCTAGTGGACCATGCGTTTCAGAAGCAGATTCTATCTTCAGTAGAATGGTCCTCCCATTGGCTTGGGACGGGTCGCCTTAGGTTAAGAAGGGCTATAATCATTGCATATTTATTTATCGCTTATATTTACCTTGTATGTGATTCAATGGATGTTATATAAGCATGATTAAACATATTTCTATTAATAGGATCAATGTTAGAATGATGAGATAATTAAGTAAATCCCTCACTATAATTCTAAGTCTGTTTTAACCATCCAATATTTACCCTCATTAAAGCTTCGATCGATATAATGCGAGCTTTGCCAAAGCAGTGTCACATTTATCTATCTTAGTTAAACGCGAAGAATAAGCTTGTAACCCCCTCGTCCCGGTCTGGCCGGATGACCGGTCCGAGTGAGCTACACGGGGAAAACCGAGTGAAAACCCTTAAGGATTCCCCCTCGGTTAGCAACCCTATTTTTTTTCTTCATTTTAATCTTGTCTAGAGGAGTATTAAATCCTAAGTGATCATACAGCGGAACAACATACACGAGACAATCAAACGGACCCAAACCAACATTTAACAGCCCAATTTAAACTTAAATTGCAGGCGGTATCGATACTCCCAAGAGGGTATCGATACGCCTTGACCAAAGTCAACACTCAGAGTCAACACAGGAAGACCGTATCGATACAACCCTCGAGCATATCGATACGCCCTTCCAACGGTCAACTCCTCGCGGTCAACGCTAAGAAGACCGTATCGATATGATAGAGGCCCGTTTCGATCCCAAAATGGACAATAGCTTTAGTGACCAAAAAGGTATCGATACGCCCCCTCGCGTATCGAAACGCAAGGCCTGAAACAAGGAGGCCGTATCGATACGGGTCCAATCATATTGATACCCCTGCTACGAACTTACAAGTTTTAGCTGATTTAAGGCTCAAGGATGCCCCTAAATCCCTCTAAAACCTCAACCAACACACTAGCATCACTCCTAAGGCAAACCAACCATAAAAGCATGCTTTAACATGAAGCCAAAAGACACAAATCAACACAAGGTGATGCACAACCATACAAGTAACTTAGCATTCAAACATGAAACAAGACATCCATACTTGGCCTTCCAACAAAAAGGCAATTTAGCATTTAAAGTCATACATGAAAGCTCAAAGGCCCGAATGGCACACGATAACACATAAGAGGTTTGCATCCATAACAAGGCAACCTAAACATCTAAAGACATGCCACCACACACAAGCATACATCATAGCATAACATGCTTTACAAACCAAGGCCAATTCAAACATCAACGTACATGAGTCATACATAGCTCAGACAAATACCCTTGCCACATTGCTATCTAATACAAAATTAACCACCGTACTTGAGCCACAAACTTGGAAAGCCCTTCTTGCCTTGCTCCGAGCTAACACCACGCTAATGATCTGCATTGTTGAGCATTGAGAGCGTAAGTTATAAGCTTAGTGAGGGTGCTCTAAAACGAAAAACATCAACAATGCAGGGTTCAAGCATGTAAATCCTAATCTCACATACATCAAACATTGGCATATAATCAAGTAGACCTAGCTAGTCATTCAAGTGGCATAATATGGCATCTTACATCATACTAAGCATCAAGCATCAATATCAACAATCATATATCAACATCATATATCACAATATATGAACAAGTTAATTGGCCACTTTCAATTACCCCGATTGTGCGGATTTAAACCTCAACAACACTTTACCTCGGTGGGATTACACTCATCAGCGAACCTTGCATGTGCGGGATTCCACTCATCGCCACATGCCCTACGGATGGGATTCCACTCATCATCCCGTAGAAATAAATAAAAGCTTCCGGTGGAATATTACATCACCGTACTCCTCCTTGATGACTTAACGCCATCAAGGCCACGAACATTTTGACTCAATTTGTGTGCACACTAATCCTAATGATCGATTATTTACAATCGGTAATTTATTTAGTGCCAATTTTCATAACCACATCATATATCATCAACCACAATCCATGCTCACCACATATATACATTTCATGATATACATGCACCAAATTAACCACAATCCACAAGAGCATAGATAGGCAAATACACAATAGCATCAAATGAAATCAAAGGCTAGATTTAACAACTTGAAATAGGGAAATGGCCTACCAAGCACATTCCACACATACACTCTACACACACTCGAACTGAACTTTAAAACAAGTTTGAAACCACTCACCGCCCTTCCTTAGCAATCGAAACAATCCTCCTACGAACCCAGATTCGATCCCAATGCTTCTTCAACGACTCCTCTTGCTTCTTTCAAAAACACCTTGAATCGAGGGAGAAACACAATGGAATAGTAACCTAAGTTTGGGAGGGTTTTGAAGAAGGGTTTAGTGTATTTGGCGTTGGAAAGGGGATAGGGGAAGAGGATGACAACTTTTTCTTTAAATTTGTCTTGCTTTTTAAATCTTTTGGGTCAAATTACAACATAGGTCCTTCCCCTTTTTACTAAAGCTCAATTAGGTCCCATTTAAGGTTGAATTGATTTAATTAAATTTCATTGACTCGAACTATAAACCCGGCTAACTCCTAACCCCAAAACACGGGCGTTACAACTCTCTCCCACTTAAGGAATTTTGTCCCCAAAATTACCTGACTGAAAGAGATACGGAAACTGCTTTTCCATATCCTCCTTCCTCTCCCAAGTGGCCTCGTCCACTCCTCTACGTTGCCACCACACCTTCACTAACTCAATCGACCTACCCCTCAACACCTTACTGTCAGAAGCTAAGATCTTAACGGGCTCTTCTTCATAAGTCAAATCCGGATTCAATTCAATCTCTTCTACGGGCATAACATGTGATGGATCGGATCTATACTTACGAAGCATCAAAACATGGAACACATCGTGTATCTTCTCTAGCTCGGATGGCAAACGCAACTGATAAGCAACCGGACCAACCCTCTTCACAATATCATACGGTCCTATGTACCTCGAAATCAACTTCCCCTTTCGGCCAAATCTCATCACTTTCTTCCACGAAGACACCTTCAAGAATACCTTCTCACCCACTGAGAACTCAACTTCCTTCCTCTTCAAATCGACATTGGACTTCTGCCTATCCAAAGCAGCCTTCAAGCGATCACAAATCAATTTTACCTTGTCAGTTGTCCCCTTGAGAAAATCCGGCATAGGTAACAATTTCTGTCCTACCTCGGCCCAACACGCTGGAGTTCTACACTTTCGGCCATACAAGGCCTCATACGGAGCCATCTGAATGCTCGACTGAAAGCTGTTATTGTATGCAAACTCTACTAGAGGCAAATGCTTCTCCCAAGTACCCTGAAAGTCAATGATACAACAACGCAACATATCCTCTAAGATCTAAATAACCCTCTCTGACTGACCATCTGACTGAGGATGATAAGAAGTGCTGAAGTTCAAACGGGTACCCAAAGCTGTATGCAGACACTCCTAAAATCTAGAAGTAAATCTCGGATCCCTATCTGACACAATGGACTTCGACACACCATGTAGTCTAACAATCTCACCGATGTACAAATCGGCCAATCTATCTAAAGTGTAAGTAGTGTTGACTGCCAAGAAGTGAGCACACTTCGTAAAACGATCCACTATCACCCAAACTGAGTTCTTCTTCGTAGGAGTCAAAGGCAGACCCGAAACAAAATCCATGGTGATGTTCTCCCATTTCCATTCCGGAATTCTCAACGGCTGTAACAAACCTGAGGGAACCTGATGTTCTGCCTTCACTCTCTGACACACTAAGCAGTTACTCACAAAGTCGGCCACATCTCTCTTCAAGCCAACCCAAAAGTACTCATTCTTCAAATCACGGTACATCTTCGTACTTCCAAGATGTATAGCAAACAGACTACTGTGGGCTTCAGTCAAGATCGTACGTCTCAAGTCACTGTTTTCTGGCACAACTATTCTGTCTTTGAAACACAAAACCCCATCAGTACTGAAACTGTAGTTTGAAGATCTACCCTCGGCTATATCTTGCACGTGAGGTGCCAAAGATCTATCTAAGAGCTGTTTCTCTCGAATCAACTGACCTAGAGTAGGCCTAACCTGAAGCTCGGCTATCAAGCCACCATCTCCGGACAAACTCAATCTAGCAAACATGGCTCTCAAGTCCACGACCATCTTCCTACTCAGTGCATCAGCCACTACATTGGCCTTACCCGGATGGTACTCAATGGTAAGATCATAGTCTTTTAGCAACTCTAACCATCTACGCTGTCTGAGATTCAAATCTCGCTGAGTCATAATGTATTTCAAATTCTTGTGATCGGTGTGCACTGTGCATTTCTCACCGTATAAATAGTGCCTCCAAATCTTCAGAGCAAACACAACTGCAGCTAACTCTATGTCATGGGTCAGATAGTTGCGCTCATGGGTCTTCAACTGTCTTGAGGCATAAGCCACTTCTCTCTTGTCTTGCATCAGAACACATCCTAGCCCTACATAAGAAGCATCACTGTAGACTACATAGTCCTTCCCGGACTTTGGCTGAATCAAGATCGGTGCTTGGGTCAAAGCTTCTTTCAATTTCTCAAAGGCTCTCTGTCTTGCATCTGTCCACTCAAACTGAACACTCTTCTGAAGTAACTGTGTCAATGGAGCGGCTAACTTAGAGAAACCCTATACAAATCTCCTATAGTATCCGGCTAAGCCTAGGAAGCTACGTACCTCTGTCACAGACTTCGGTTGCTTCCACTCAACAATGACCTCAATCTTCTTCGGATCAACTCTAATCCCATCGGCTGACACTACATGTCCTAAGAAGACTACCTCTCGGATCCAGAATTCACACTTGCTGAGCTTCGCATACAACTGATGATCTAGCAAAGTCTTCAAAACTAGTCTCAAGTGTCGGTCATGGTCTTCTTCCGTTCGCGAGTACACCAAAATATCATCAATAAACACAACTACAAACTGATCTAGATACTGATGAAAAATCCTATTCATCATGTCCATTAAAGCATCCGGTGCATTAGTCAACCCAAATGGCATGACTAAAAACTCATAATGTCCATATCTAGTCCTAAAGGCCGTCTTCGGTACATCAACTTCTCTTACCTTTAGCTGGTAGTAACCCGATCTCAAATCAATCTTCGAAAAGACCGATGCTCCTCTCAACTGATCAAACAAGTCATCAATTCTAGGCAACGTATATTTATTCTTCACTGTCAACTGATTTAACTGTCTGTAGTCTATACACATTCTCATGCTTCCATCTTTCTTCTTCACAAACAAAACTGGTGCATCCCAAGGTGAAGAACTAGGTCTAATAAAACCTTTATCTGTCAATTCTTGCAACTGAGTCTTCAACTCTTTCAATTCTTTCGGTGCCATGCGATACGGAGCAATCGAAACGGGAGCTGAATCAGAATAAGTCTCAATGCTGAACTCAACCTCTCTGTCCGGTGGTAACCCTGGCAACTCTTCCAGAAACACACTAGGAAAGTCACATACTGTCTGGATGTCCTAAGGTCTAACCTCACTCATGTTAGGGTTCATCACATACGCTAAGTATGCTTCACACCCCAACTCAACTAATCTCTTAGCCTCTAATACTGAAACCACATTGGACAAGAACTTCACGTTCTCACCCACCACTACAATCTCATAGTCATCTGTGAGCCTCAAAGAAATCCGCTTAGTTTCAAAATCTATCCTAGCTCTATGCTCCGTGAGCCAATCCATACCCAGAATTATGTCAAAATTATAGAAAGGAAGCTCCATCATATCCACTGGAAACACATGCCTCTGAACCATCAACGGACACCTTCGGTACATCTTCCTAACTACTACTGTGTCCCCAAAGGAACTAGTAACGCTAACTCCTACTTCTAACATCTCACAAGGCAAATTCAAAGACCGTGCATGCTCACTCAATATGTAGGAATGTGTAGACCCAGAGTCAATCAAAGAAAGCAAACCCAAAGACTGTATCGAGAAGTTACCTGTGATCACATCGGTGTCATGCTGATCCCCACGCTGAGCATAAATTCTGGTCTGACCTCCGCCCTCTGGCTGACTGCAACTACGTGTGCTATGTTCCTCGGCTGGAAGTTACCTCTACCGCGCCCGCGGCCTCTCTGAAAGTCATTGGCTCTAGTAGAAGCCTGAGCTGGTGCCTGTCCCACCTGATGTGGACAGTCACGCCTAATGTCGTCTCTAGCCCCACAACTCCAACAAGAGTGGAAATTTCCCTAACACTCACCGGTGTGGGTCCTCCCACAAGTAGCACATGTGGGCAACTTCCCACCAGCTCTCTGGCCCTGATGGCCCCTACCGTGGTTACCGCCACAACGTCTATGATCATACTGATGCCTGTTGTCATGATGCCTCTTGGCATCACCTCTATCAAAGTTGCTGGACCAATTACCCGAACTAGATCCACCTGACCGCCTGGTCAAACTCAAATTGTGCTCTAAGTCCTTGGCCCTCGCGACCAAGACATCAAAATCAGTGTAGTCTGAAGCTAGAGTATACGTCTTGATCTCTTCACTCAGCCCATAACGGAAGAGGTTACAACGCTCCACCTCAGTAGGAACAAGCTTAGGTGCATACTGGCTCAATCTGACAAATCGGATCTCATAATCGGTCACGGACATACTCCCCTGAAGCAAAGCCATAAACTCTCTCTTCCTCTCATCGAGGTATCGCGGACCCAGATACTTCTTACGGAAAGATGTCTCAAAGAACTCGCAAGTGATCTCGGCCTCATCCATACACGTAGTAATGGTGACCCACCAAGTGTAGGCATCACCCTGAAGCAGAGACTCGACACATCCCAACTTACGCTCACCAGTACACCCCATCTGAGCAAGAATACGGAAAATCTTCTCAATCCATAACTCTGATCGCTCTGGAGTAGCACCTCTGAACTCTTCGGCCCAAGGCCCTGAAGTCTCTCTAAAGGTAATCCGGTGCCCTCACCCTGATGGTGTGCTGCCTGACCCCCAGCTACTGCAGCCTGAAATGCCCCGATAATCGCTTGAACCAACGGAGCTAAGTCAATCCCGGCCGGTCCTTGGCCACCTTGGCCTCCTTGTGGTCCCTCTCCTTTGGCCCCGACCTCACCTCCCGCTCCCGGTGGAGGAGGTGGTGGAGGAGCTCCAACTCCAACCACAGGCTCTCCCACTTGGGCCTCAACCCTAACTACTGGCTCAACTCCCGGAGCCGCTGCCCGTGGTTCCGGTCGAACCATCCTAGGCCTCCCACGTGGTCTCATGCTACAGCTAGCAAGGTATAAACTACAACAACAAACAGATAAGGATTATGTTAGCCAAAGCAAGGGTCCAATAGTGCTCAAGTACTCCTCTTTCCAAAAATTCTTTTTAAATTAAGGAATAGTAGCAATGGGCACACACTCTGCACCAGACTCAACAATTCATGCTTCAAAACATCATACGATCAGTCAAATATTTAAGAATTCATGGCAAGACATGCATCAGACAACACCATCATTTAACACATCAAGCTTACCTCACTTACCTGCCCGAGGTCTCGGTAACCTCAGGCTCTGATACCAACAAATGTAACCCCCTCGTCCTGGTCTGGCCGGATGACCGGTCCGAGTGAGCTACACGGGGAAAACCGAGTGAAACCCCTTAAGGATTCCCCCTCGGTTAGCAACCCTATTTTTTCATTTTAATCTCGTCTAGAGGAGTATTAAATCCTAAGTGATCATACAGCGGAACAACATACACGAGACAATCAAACGGACCCAAACCAACATTTAACAGCCCAATTTAAACTTAAACTGCAGGCGGTATCGATACTCCCAAGGAGGGTATCGATACGCCTTGACCAAAGTCAACACTCAGAGTCAACACAGGAAGACCGTATCGATACAGCCCTCGAGCGTATCGATACGCCCTTCCAACGGTCAACTCCTCGCGGTCAACGCTAAGAAGACTGTATCGATACGATAGAGGCCTGTTTCGATCCCAAAATAGACAGTAGCTTCAGTGACCGAAAGGGTATCGATACGCCCCCTCGCGTATCGAAACGCAAGGCCTGAAACAAGGAGGCCGTATCGATACGGGTCCAATCGTATCGATACCCCTGCTACGAACTTACAAGTTTTAGCTGATTTAAGGCTCAAGAATGCCCCTAAATCCCTCTAAAACCTCAACCAACACACTAGAATCATTCCTAATGCAACCCAACCATAAAAGCATGCTTTAACATGAAGCCAAAAGATACAAATCAACACAAGGTGATGCACAACCATACAAGTAACTTAGCATTCAAACATGAAACAAGACATCCATACTTGGCATTCCAACAAAAGGCAGTTTAGCATTTAAAGTCATACATGAAAGCTCAAAGGCCCGAATGGCACACGATAACACATAAGAGGTTTGCATCCATAACAAGGCAACCTAAACATCTAAAGACATGCCACCACACACAAGCATACATCATAGAATAACATGCTTTACAAACCAAGGCTAATTCAAACATCAACATACATGAGTCATACATAGCTCATACAAATACCCTTGCCACATTGCTATCTAATACAAAATTAACCACCGTAATTGAGCCACAAACCTGGAAAGCCCTTCTTGCCTTGCTCCGAGCTAACACCACGCTAATGATCTGCATTGTTGAGCATTGAGAGCGTAAGCTATAAGCTTAGTGAGGGTGCTCTAAAACGAAAAACATCAACAATGCAGGGTTCAAGCAAGTAAATCCTAATCTCACATACATCAAACATTGGCATATAATCAAGTAGACCTAGCTAGTCTTTCAAGTGGCATAATATGGCATCTTACATCATACTAAGCATCAAGCATCAGTATCAACAATCATATATCAACATCTTATATCACAATATATGAACAAGTTAATTGGCCACTTTAAATTACCATGATTGTGCGGATTTTGTAACCCCCTTAGCCCGGCCTAGACGGTTGACCCGAACTACGAAGATTACACGGGGAAAACCAAAGTCAACCCGAAAGTCAACCTTGATTAACGACCCTTTTTTTCTTTTTAAACTTGTCTAAATGCATATTAACCCTAATCATACACCTGAGGTAAGTATACTCGAAAGTCACCGCAAACGGAAAACATTTAGGGACTCAATTGCACAATATACGAACTTAGGGACCAAATTGTAAATTCTGGAAATTACGAGGACTTTACCCAATTTAAAGTTACCATTATGAAATTAGTCTTATTTCATGCTTCTCTACCAAATTTCATCTCAAACGGATATCACAAACTCAATCAATTGCATATACAAAGATTAGGACTAAAACGTGAGGATTCCAAAACATATAACCATTAGATTCAGTGCCCAACGGTCGAGTGTTCCAAAACGGGGAAGAACCGTTCCGAAACGCGAGACCGTTCCGAAACCAGTTGCGGAACAGGGCTTGGCAGTAGCAAATCCGTTTCGGAACAGCTCTACCTGTTTCGAAACGCCATGGCCATTTCAGGCCACCTGTTCCGAAACAGTAGCACCCGTTCCGATACGGGTTGCCCAGAAATGCAGAATTTTTCTGGTTTAGAACACTTTTGACCCACCAAACACAAACATATGACCTCCATATCATACCAACAAGTCATCAAGCATCAAAGGAACATATTAGCATCATCAAGACTCAATCATGGCATCAATTAAGGAATATCCCAAATCTATAGGCATGCTTCCTAAAATGAAAATCATGCAATCATCAAATCACCAAAACCAAATACCAAAAGGCCTTTTACATGTTCCATACACCAAAGGCAACTAACCAAACTTAGGGAGTCCAAAACATCTCCCAAAACACAATTTAGGTTCCCATTGCCAAATGCCAAAAAGCTAATAGTATTGTGAAAATAGTCACCATACATGAGCTTAAACTTCCACTTGGATTCTTGACCCCCTTGCTGCCCTTAAAGCACTTCAATGCTCTGCATTATAGGTTCAAGAGAGAGAGAGCGTAAGCACATAGCTTAGAGAGGAATGCTCTAATTAAACAACACAATAATGCACTTTGTAAAACCTCTTTCCAAGGCCTTTAAGTTCAAAACAACATTAACCATGCATTTATGCACACAAACCAAGCATCTCATGCTTCAATTCAACAACATGTCATATTGGCTTTGAAGTGATAATCCATAACATTTTACAACTCAAAAACACAATCGGATACGCGGATTACAAGCGTTGTCCCATACGCTTCATACACACTACCAATATCAAGGTGAAGTTTACCGGTACAATCACAACCCCTCAACACCCGTGATGGAGTCTATGGTACAATCACAACCCCTCCACATCACTCATTGGTAGTTGTATAACATCACTAACGAGAACATGGGACACACAACACAAGATCCACACATGGACTTTTAACCACCATTGCGATCTTAACCATCTCGTTAGTGTACTTGGATGGAGTTTACAATACAATCACAACCCCTCAACATCCAAGGCGACTTTATTCACGGTGCACCCAATCCTATAGCCGGCTAACTATATCCGATTCAAGTACTTTAAAACCAACACATCACTTGCCAATATACATCATTTAACATCATCAATCCACTGTTTCAAAGCATTTAACAAAGCCATTAAATCAACATGCATCACTATGCATCAAAATCACATTTATCAATGTCAAACCAAGGATCTCTTACCTTGAGCATCCTTCAACACATGGCTTACAAAACCAGCATTACACATGCTAAAATATGCTTTCAAAACAGAATTTAAAACATGCAAAATAAACTCATTGCATTCAACCATCTCATGGTTCATCAAAAAGAGTGTTTCTCCGAAAAATTACTCTTGAGCTTAGCTAAGTTGTTTAGACTTAAACTAAGCTCCCATAACCTTCCAACATTGGTTTCAAAGCTGAAAACCAAACTTCACTCACCGATTCCGTTTCGCAAGCTTGCCGAAACACTGATCAAGCCTCCGGATCAACACCACAAGGATCCGAAGATGTCTCCCCTGTTTTAAACACCACAATGAATCATCATGCATTAATATCTTCAACCAAGACACCTAAACTCGCTGCTCTCATCAACACTCACATTTCGGCTACCAAACACAACCGAAATCACATCCAAACACCTCTACAACATTACCCAGCCAAGATCCATCAATTCCAATCATTCTTTTACATCAATTAACATCCAAAAAGAACCTAATCACGTCCTTATACCTCCAGCTATAGCAGAACATCAAAATCATCCAAAAAACCACCATTAACTCAAGCAAAAACTTAGGAAAATCAACCTATTCGGGATTGCATTGATTAAACCTCAATTACACATCATTTATACACCCAATATACATCAAAAAGACATCTCAAAACAGAGCCCAATCATTTAATACGAATTTCTTCAAAATTAAATCCAAACCTTGCATTTAAAGCCAAGATCAAAAACACAACAAAAAAACCTTTAATAAAACTCAAATTAAGGATTGAGAACTTGGGAATTTCAGTAAAGAACTGAGTATTTAGAGGAGAAGGACGTTCATACCTCTAAATGTGAGTTTCTCCTTGTTTAGAGCCAAAATTCTTGAAAATTCAATAGGCAAATGATGAGGATTTAGTGTAGAAAAGATTAGAAATCAATTAGAGATTGAAATCTCAACTTTAGGTGTGAAAATCAAAGGAAAAGTGGCTGGAGAAATGTGTTTGGCTGAGAGAAAATGGAGAGAAAATGAAATGGGAAAATTTTGAGAAAAATTAGTTATAAAACCAAAATATCTATTTTCCCTCCTTTCCTTTTATTAAATAACATTAAATAAATCTTTAATATTTAAGAAAAATCTGGAGAAACCCTCCCTTGGGTAAATTAGCACCTTAAAGATTCAAAGTTTCAATCCTTTTAAAACAATCGCCAACTTTTCAAAGATTACATTTTAGTCACTAACTTGAAATGTCATATTTCCAAATCCCATTTTGTAAAATTGATTTCACCACTCTCTTATACATAATAAAAGAGAATTTTAAGATATTTTCCATATTTTTAATGCATCCCGAACTAGGCTTTCCCTAAAATCACCTTTTATATTCGAACCGCATTTTAAACCGGTCCGGTTCAGACCCTAAACTTCCAAGCCCAAAATTGGGGTGTTACAACTCTCCCCCCCCCCCCCCTTAAGAAATTTCGTCCTCGAAATTTACCTGAAGGAAAAAGGTACGGAAACTGCTTCAACATGTCATCCTTCCGTTCCCATGTGGCTTCCTCAACACCACGATGCTTCCACAACACCTTTACCAACTCAATGGTCTTACCTCGAAGAACTTTACTATTCGAATCCAGAATCTTCACCGGTTCCTCATCATAGGTCAAATCCGGATTCAACTCCACTTCTTCCACAGGCATCACATGTGAAGGATCCGATCTATACTTCCGAAGCATAGAAACATGAAACACATCATGAATCTTTTCCAACTCTTGCGGTAACCTCAACCTGTACGCAACAGGACCCACACGCTCAATCACTTCGTATGGTCCAATATACCTAGGGCTCAACTTACCCTTTCGGCCAAACCTCATCACCTTTTTCCAAGGCAAAACTTTCAAAAACACACGGTCACCCACCGCATACTCAATCTCCTTACGCTTCAAATCCGCGTAAGACTTTTGCCGATCAGAAGCTGCCTTCAATCGCCCACAAATGAGCTTCACCTTCTCGGTGGTTCCTTTTAACAAAGCTGGCATCGAAACAAACTTCTCACCCGTTTCAGCCCAACAAAGAGGAGTCCTACACTTCCTCCCGTACAAAGCTTCATAAGGTGCCATTTGAATACTTGCCTGATAACTATTATTATAGGCAAACTCCACCAAAGGCAAATGTTTCTCCCAAGAACCCTGAAACTCAATCACGCAGCACCTCAACATATCCTCTAACACCTGGATAACACGCTCAGACTACCCATCCGACTGCGGATGATAAGATGTACAGAAATTCAATCGTGTACCCAAAGCCTGATGCAAACACTGCCAGAAACGTGATGTAAACCTCGGATCTCTATCTGACACAATTGACTTTGGTACACCATGCAGCCGTACAATCTCAGCAATGTACAGCTCCGCAAGCTTATCCAAAGTGTACGTAGTATGCACAGGCAAGAAATGCGCACACTTCGTCAGGCGATCCACAATCACCCACACCGAATTCTTCTTCGATGGCGACAAAGGCAAACCAGACACAAAGTCCATGGTAACCCTTTCCCACTTCCACTCAGGAATCCTCAACGGTTGCAACAACCCTGAAGGAAACTGATGCTCAGCCTTAACTCGCTGACATACCATGCACTTGCTTACAAACTCAGCAACATCTTTCTTTAAACCCACCCAATAGTACCCACCCAATAGTACTCATCACGAAGATCACGGTACATCTTAGTACTACCAGGGTGCATAGCAAAAGGACTACTATGACCTTCAGTCAGAATAGCACGCCTCAAATCAACATCATTGGGCACTACTATCCGACTCCAAAAGCATAACACTCCATCATCATTAAAGCAGAAATCCAATGGCCTACCCTCCGCAATATCCTGAACATGTGGCACCAAAGAATCATCCAACAACTGCTTTTCCTTAATCAACTGAACCAATGATGGTTTCACTTGCAACTCAGCCACAAGACCACCATCACGCGAAATGCTCAAACTGGCAAACATAGCCCTCAACTCAACAGCTACCTTCCTACTCAAGGCATCCGCTACAACATTAGCTTTACTCGGATGGTACTCGATCGTCAAATCGTAATCCTTAAGCAACCCCACCCAACGTCGTTGCCTAAGATTCAACTCTTTCTGAGACATCAGATACTTCAAACTCTTGTGGTCCGTATACACAGTACACTTCTCACCATACAAGTAATGTCTCCAAATTTTCAAAGCAAAAACCACCGCAGCTAACTCAATGTGATGCGTAGGATAATTGCGCTCATGCACCTTCAACTGCCGGGATGCATAAGCCACCACCTTACCCTCTTGCATCAACACACATCCCAAACCAACGTAGGACGCATCACTATACACCACAAACTCTTTCCCTGATTCAGGTTGAACCAAGATAGGAGCTTGCGTTAAAGCTGCTTTAAGCTTCTCAAAAGCCTGTTGTCTCGCTTCCGTCCACTCATACTTAACATCCTTCTGCAACAACTTCGTCAAAGGTGCAGCAATCTTTGAAAACCCATCCACGAACCTCCGATAGTATCCTGCCAAACCAAGGAAACTACGGACTTCATGAACAGACTTAGAAGGCTTCCAATTCATCACTGCCTCAATCTTCTAAGGATCAACACGAATCCCCTCAGCAGAAACCACATGTCCAAGAAACACAACTTCTCTTAGCCAGAACTCACACTTGCTCAGCTTGGCATAAAGCTGATTCTCCAACAAAGCCTGCAACACAATTCTCAAATGCCCTTCATGCTCCTCATCAGTACGAGAATACACGAGAATATCATCAATGAACACCACAACAAATTTATCCAAGTATTCATGGAACACTCTATTCATCATGTCCATGAAAGTTGCAGGAGCATTCGTCAAACCAAACGGCATCACAAGGAACTGATAATGCCCATACCTTGTTCTGAAAGCTGACTTTGGCACATCCACATCCTTCACCTTCAACTGATAATACCTTGACCTTAAGTCAATTTTAGAGAACACAGCCGCTCCCCGAAATTGATCAAAAAGATCATCAATTCTCGGCAATGGATACCGATTCTTGATAGTCAACTTGTTAAGCTGACGGTAATCAATGCACATTCTCATAGTGCCATCCTTTTTCTTCACAAACAAGACCGGTGCACCCCAAGGTGACAGACTCGGCCGAATGAAACCATGATCAAGCAACTCCTGAAGTTGCATCTTCAACTCTTTCAACTCTTTAAGTGTCATTCGATAAGGAGTAATGGACACTGGAGTCGTGTTTTCATACAGCTCAATCCCAAACTCCACTTCGCGATTAGGAGGCAATCCAGGCAACTCCTCCGGAAACACACCAGGAAACTCTCACACAGTCCTTGTTGAGTGTGTAAAAGTTCTACTATTTACACCCTTTTTAACCCATATTTCTGTTGCATTCAAGCATCATTTCATTGCATTTAGGTTAGTTTACAGCAAAACATCACAAATATATTAAAGGTACGGATTCTACTAAAAGATGGCTTTTTTTGCAGGTTGCTGCCATCGTAGTCGGAGAAGGCGGGCGCAGGGCAGAGAAGCAGGAGAGCTGAACTGGACAAGCGGACGAAGCGGACGATGCTGCCATGGATCTGCCGTGACAGCAGAGGACGACAGCAAGTTAGTGGAGGAAAAGCAAAGTGGACCTCGATAGATAGAGAAAATTATGCTCGTCTGTCGTGTGAAAACCATATATTTTTCCAAGCCCCGGATCAAAAGATATGTCAAGCCAAAGCTCAAGAAGAGGAAATCCCAAGAAACAAGGGAGGCGGCTGAAAAGTAGGATACTTAGAGATTAAGTCTTTATTAGAATCTTAATTTTAATTAAAGTTGTAATCCTTGTTACCTTAGAATACTTGAGCCCAAAGCTTATATAAGGGCATAGATTTTAACCTAGGAGGCATCATATACCCCATAACCGACAACACAAACCCCTCCGCCGTTTACCCATCGTCGACATGTTCTAAATTTCCTCTAGGGCCACGGGTTGTTTTGTAAAGTAGTTGCAAGGGTTGTTTTGTTTTAGGATTTTCCAAGTTCAATAAAATAAACTTCAAGTTCTCTTATTTTGGTTATTAATATCTTGCAAGAGCATCGGGAGAGCATTGTGAGGTTATCCATTTACTTAGCATCGGAAGAGTTAAGTATACGAAAGAAATAAGAGCAAGTTCTCTAGTTTATAGTTGAACTATCTTGTGCCTAGGGATAGGGCAAGGTTAAGTGGCTAAGGAAGAATTCATACACATCGGTTTTCATCCTTCGATTCACGCCGAGAGGTATCATCAAAGATGTGATCATCGACAGACTTGGACCTAGGGATAGGCCAAGGCAGATCTGGGATTCTTGCCAAACTTGAAGTACAGAGTTGGTGTGTTTGCCGCCGCGACAGCCAACGGACAGCCGCCGCGACAGGTGCTGCCGCGACGAGCACGACGACAGAATTGGAGTTCCTAAGCATTGCAATACCTGCACTACTAAGCAATTCAATACCAGCCCATTCTCTCTATCTTGATATCTCAATTATTTTATTTGTGATTTTCCTTATTATTTTCGTGACATCTTTCTAAACTATTTCCTTTACTTTCGTGCAGTGAATTAAGGTGAAGCTATTAGCCCAATCCCTGTGGAGACGATATCCGATACTTCGTATCACTTTACTACTTGCGTCGTGTACACTTGCACTACAATTGCGATAGACTCTTTTACACGCAACAAGTTTTTGGCGCCGTTGCCGGGGATCGACAACATAACTCTACCTTTCTTTTATTGCACTTTTCATTTTTGTTTTTGTTTTTGTTTTTGTTTTTGTTTTTCTTTTTCTTTTTCTATTTTCCGTTAGTACTTTCAACTCTTGCTTTTCACGAGGTTTTCTTGTTTATGCACAGATCTAAAATAGGTGAAGATCCTGAGTACAAATTAGATCCGGAAATCGAACGTTCCTTCAATCTCAAGAAAAAACTTCGCCACCTTTTAGACAGGAACGAATACCTTGAGGAACAGCTAGAGAAGATGGCCCGTAACCAGCCCGATGGAGGAGGTGTACCGCCTGTCGGCAACCCGACTGCGGCAGATGGACGACGGTCCTGTCGTGACTACATGCTTAACGATCATGTAGAACTGGAGACCACGCTGTCGGATATTGAAGTTGATAACTTTGAGCTTAAACCTGTCATGTTTAGTATGATCAACAATGCCAGACAGTTTAGTGGTGCTGTGACAGAAGATGCTAGGGAGCATCTCAAAACGTTCCAGGAGATCTGTGGTTCGTTTAGACTACCAGGAGTTAGTCCGGAGATACTGAGGCTTCGGTTATTTCCCCATTCATTGAGGGACAGAGCTAAAACTTGGTGGAATAAACTTACGCCGGGTTCAATCGTAACTTGGGCATATTTATCTCGTGAATTCTTATCTCGTTTTAATCCTTCGTATTTATCTGAGCGATTACGTAATGAAATTGCTACTTTTCAACAGGAAGATGACGAGCCAATGCACGAGGCCTGGGACAGATTTACTATTCTTCTTCGAAACTGCCCAATGCATGGATTCCCTGTCTGGAATCAGGTAACTAAGTTCTATAATGCTGCTAACTTACAAACTCACATTCGAATTGATTCTGTAGCGAATGGACTATTATTGCATCAAGATCCGGATGAGGCTTTGCAAGTTTTGAAAAATCTAGCTAAGAATGAGGAGCAGTTTCCGACTGCAAGAAGATGGGGTAAACGGGTACTTGCTGTCAAGGACTATGAAGCCGACAGCACTATGAAATCACAGGTAGCATTCCTTACTAAAGCAATGAAAAGGTTATTGAATGAAGATGAATTACAAGGATTTGCTGTCGAGGAAGTTTGTACCATCTGTGAGGGAAATCATAGTCGGGATGAGTGCCCAATACAAATAGAAGAGGGAAAATATGTTGGAAATTACAAACCGAACTACAATTCCAACAATTATAATCCCAATTGGAGGAAGGATCCCAAATTTTCCTGGAGTAATCCCAATAATGCCCTGAATCCGCAAGCACACAATCAGAATCAGGGAGGACCGAGATTGCTAACGCGACAGCAACTGTCGCTGCACCTGCCGCCGCAACTGCTGCCGCAGCAGCCGCAGCAGCAACAACAGCCACCACCTGCCACAAGCAGTATATTGGAACAGACTCTGGCCACCTTTATGTCTCAGACCGGTACATATATGGAGAATATGAATCAATTTGTCAAGAAGACAGAAACCTTTATGGATAAAACCGAGATGAGGATGACAAATCATGAAGCTACCTTGAAATCTCTAGAGACACAAATGGGTCAGGTTTCTCAACATATTAAGCCGAGGCAGAATGGAGGATTCCCTAGCAATACTGAAAATGCTAGATCGCCCCCACATGAGCAATGTAAGGCAATTACTACTAGGAGTGGGAAGAAACTGCCAGGTCCGGAAAAAGAAGCTGAAAAGGAACCTGCCTTGGATTAACCTGCCGAGGAAGCTGCCCCGACAGGTGATAAACAGACTGCTGCCGATGAACCTGTCACGACAGCAAAAGCAACATAGGAGAAAAACGATGATATTCGTCCTCAGATTCGCAGGCAGTGGGAAGGACGTATTGCTGATTATCGTCCTCCACCACCTTTTCCTCAACGGATACAACAAGCTAAGCATGAATCTCAACTTAAAAAGATTTATGATATTTTTAAGCAAGTTCATATTAATATTCCGTTGTTAGATGTTGTTAGGGAGATGCCCGGTTATGCTAAATTTCTCAAGGATGTTATGTCGAAAAAATCTAAACTTGGGGAATTTGAAACGGTAAAGATGAAAGAAGGTTGCATGAGTATTCTTCATCGGCAGCCACCCCAGAAAAAGAAGGATCCGGGGAGCTTCATCATACCTTGTGTAATCGGCAATAAATTTGTGGGTAAGGCACTCTGTGATCTTGGTGCTAGTGTTAATTTAATGTCAAAGTCTGTTTTTCAGAAATTAGGTATTGGAAAGGCGCGGCCCACGACAGTAACTCTGCAGCTGGCAGACCGCTCTTACGTTCATCCAGAGGGAAAAATTGAAGACATTCTGGTAAGAGTGGATAAGTTTATTTTTCCTGCTGACTTTCTTGTTTTAGATTGTGAGGCAGACGAAAACGCACCAGTCATCCTTGGGCGACCCTTCTTAGCCACAAGAAGATCACTGATTGATGTGGAGAAAGGAGAACTCACCATGCGAAGTGAACGATCAAGAGATTAAGTTGAATGTTCTCCAAGCAATGAAACATGCTGTGGGATAGAAGTCAACAGGGCCAAGATAGAAGTGATAGAGAAGCTGCCGCCGCCAACTACAGTCAAGGGCATTAGAAGTTTTTTAGGGCCTTCTGGTTTTTATCGGAGATTTATTGCGAATTTCTCAAAAATTACCAAGCCCCTATGTCATCTTTTAGAGCAGAACCGACCCTTTGACTTTAATGATGAATGTATTGAAGCATTCAAGGTTCTGAAAGAAAAACTAGTAACATCCCCCATATTACAGCCACCAGACTAGACGCAGCCATTTGAGATTATGTGTGATGCTAGTGACTATGCTGTCGGGGCAGCACTTGGGCAGCGCAGAGATAAGCTGTTTCATGTCATATATTATGCCAGCAAGACATTGAATGACGCCCAAGTGAACTACACCACCACAGAAAAGGAGCTATTAGCTGTGGTATTCTCCATTGACAAGTTTCGTTCTTACATACTTGGGACGAAAGTAATAGTGCACACAGACCATTCTGCCCTTAAGTATCTGTTCGCAAAGAAGGATGCAAAGCCTAGATTGATACGGTGGATCTTGCTTTTACAAGAATTTGACCTTGAGATCAAGGACAAAAAGGGGACAGAAAATCAGGTGGTAGACCACTTGTCAAGGTTGGAGAAGGGACAGAGTCTACCAATCGACGAGACACATATACTGGAGACCTTCCCTGATGAGCAACTCTTTGCTGCCGCAATCGCTGCCGCGACAGTCATGGCGGCAGGTAAGTCTTCTGAACTCCCCTGGTATGCTGATTTCGTTAATTTTATAGTTAGCGGAATACTTCCTTCTGATCTTAATTATCAAGCCAGGAAGAGGTTCCAAAATGATGTTAAGCATTATTATTGGGACGAACCTATTCTTTTCAAATTATGTGCAGATCATGTTATAAGGAGGTGTATACCACAAGAAGAACAAGAAGACATTCTCCATCACTGCCATGCTTCACAATATGGAGGTCACTTAGGAGGCAATAAAACTGCTGCCAAGGTGCTGCAGTCAGGGTTCTACTGGCCAACACTATATAAGGATGCACAGGACTTTTACAAGCACTGTGCCAGGTGCCAGCGGACATGTAACATCTCGAGGAGAAACGAGATGCCACTGCAAAACATTCTAGAAGTCGAGATCTTTGACGTTTGGGGGATCGATTTTATGGGACCTTTTCCATCGTCATGTGGAAATCTATACATCCTCCTAGCAGTGGATTATGTCTCCAAGTGGGTTGAAGCAATCGCCACTCAAAAGAATGATGCCAAAACAGTCCAAAAATTCCTACACAAAAACATTTTTTCGAGGTTTGGCATTCCTAAGGCGATTATCAGTGATGAAGGGAGACATTTTGATAATAGGGTAATTGCTGCCGCCTTGAAGAAATATGGTGTCAAACACAGGATCGCGACATCATACCACCCACAGACCAATGGACAAGCTGAGATATCCAATAGGGAAGTTAAGAACATTCTTGAGAAGATGGTTAAGCCAACTAGGAAAGATTGGTCTTTACTTCTAAATGATGCATTATGGGCATATAGGACAACTTTTAAGACTCCATTGGGCATGTCTCCATACCGATTGATTTATGGAAAAACCTATCACTTGCCTGTCGAGATCGAGCACAAAGCATATTGGGCAATTAAGGCAGTAAACATGGACTTGGACAAGGCAGGCCAGAAAAGGCTGTTAGATTTGAACGAGATTGAAGAAATAAGAACAACGGCCTACGACAATGCAAGAATTTACAAGGAGAAAACTAAGAAGTGGCATGACAAGAAGTTGCTGCCACGACAGTTCTGCCCAGGGCAGCTTGTGTTGTTATTCAATTCTAGGCTGAAACTCTTCCCAGGAAAGATAAAGTCTAGATGGTCTGGCCCGTTTCAAGTGGTACAAGTTTTTCCCCATGGTGCCATCACTATCCGATCATTAAAAGACGGGCACCAATTCAAAGTCAATGGACAGCGCCTCAAGCATTATCAGGGGACTGAAGCCCCAGGAATTCAGGAAGTGGTTACTTTAGGAGATGCCCTACAAGACATCCCTAATTTAACCTAAATTTTATTTTTATTTTTATCAATTTTTATTATTTATTATTTATTAGGAAATTAGGTTTATTTTATTCGAATAATTTTTTTTATATTTTCTATTTTTAGGAAATAAAGGAGTCAAGAAGAAAAGGAGAAGTGACCCAAGCCCACCATCCATCCATCAGCCCAACAGAGCCCATTTATTGCAGCCTGTCGTTTCAGCTGCCGCCGCAGACACGGATAAGATAGGCTGTCAACAGACTGACACGGCAGACGCAGAAGCGTGTGGCAGACGCGTAACAGACACATAAATGCGTGTCAGACGCGTCAGACACGCCAAATCTCATCAATGGCCCCGTTATTCACGCCTTCCGTTACAGCATTAAACGGGCAGCAACTCGACCGCTATAAAACCCCGTTTTCATTTTCATTTTCCTCACTTCTGCTTATTCTTACTTGCTTTCTCCTCTCGTTTTATTTGTTTTCTTTACTTTCACAACCCTTGCAACTAAAATGTCTTCCAGACGTACCCGTCGCAGTGCTGCTTCCACCTCTTCAGCAGCAGCACCCACACCGCAGTCGTTCGCAACCAAAGAATTATGGGAGGAAAGAGGATTCATCTACGTCCGCAAGGCAACAAACATGGGGCTCCGACCATTCATCGCGAAGGCGATAAGGACTCAGCTATGGGAGCAGTTCGCCGCACAACCTGCAGAACTAAATGATACGCTGGTGAAGGAGTTTTATACTGCCATCGACAGCAGAACGACAACATCAGTCACCGTCCGAGGGATAGAGGTACCATTTACAGCTGACAGCATTAACCACATGTATGGCCTATATTTTGGTCCCAACGACGATGCCCATCAGCAATTTTTAGACACCCTCGATTCTGCCGCCTACGGTGCTGTCATGGCGGAGGTGACAGAGGAAGGAACAACATGGAACACGAGCAAAAAGAACCCCAACTTTGTAAAAAGGGGGCAGCTACTCCGAGAAGCCAAACTCTGGAACACTTTCATCAAAAAGCGTATCATGTCGTCTTCCCATCACACGACGGTGGACCAGCAGCGGCTCGCCCTTATTCACTCAATCATGAACGACCGACCTATGAACGTGGGCCGCTATATGAGGGACAGTGTCTTGGACTGCACATTTCGAACAACCTCCCGCCTTTGCCTACCAGTTATGATAACTTCCCTTTGCCGCTGCGCTGCCGTCCCAGAGGCCACCACCGACAAACTGATCCAAGGCAGAGGCTGGACAGACAAAAACATTAACAGCCTCATGGAGCTGATAGTCGCTACCCCCCTCTCCTCCTTCAACCTGGCTGCCTCCCCAGCAGAATCATCCGAGGAGCCTGCCTTTGAACCTGCCGCCGCCACCGCCCAGATAGACCAATCTGCCCAGATCCTTGCTGCAATACAATGGGTGGAAGACAGACAAATGGGGTTGATGACATTCATCCGGGATTTCGCCAACTCGACGGTAAATTTCATTACCAACACTTTAAATTATCTCGATGTTATTTTCCCCACTTTCACTGCCCACTATTTCCACATCCCCTCCCCTGTTCACACACCAACACCACCTGCCTCCCCCCATGCACAATCTGCTGCTTCCACCCTATCACCTGCCCCGACGGCAGTCGGCAGTCCAACGGCCGAAACCTCTGCCCGAGGAAAGAAGCGACCTGCCTCTGATGACAGTGAGTCCGACCCCCCTATTAGGAGGAATTTGGCAAAGGAGTTCACGCCTGTCAAGAGGCAGAAACATGTGGCAGACAGAAAAAGAATGCCCAAGGCCAGCACCACCACTAGCAGCACTTGGGATAGTGGCAGTAGCTCAGACATCCAGGTCGTGGAGCAACCTGCCCAGCCTGCCCCACCACCCAGACGCCGCCACCAGATCCGTGTCAGCAGCAGCAGTGAAGACAGCGATTAAAATTTAAGTCTTTTATTTTCTTTTCATTGCTGCCTGCTTATATATATTTTGTGATGTACCTGCCTTCATCTTATCTGTCATTTGCATTGAGGGCAATGCAACCCTCGAGTTTTGGGGTGGCAACCCTCCATTTTAATGGAGTCTTAGTACATCTTTAATTAATTGTTGTGTCTTTTATTTAATTAAGTTCTCTTAAAAAAATCAGAAAAGATTAAACTGTTGGTTTAAAACTATGAAGTTAACTTACCTGTCATGACAGCTCTGTCGTGGCAGCATCTTTAGGACAGTTTAAGGAGAAGTTCAGAGCCTTTCTATAGTTCTGAAAAACTTAAACACCTTTGTAACTGTTATATTGCTTAGATTTCTTTTAGCCAAACTAGAATAGGAATGTTAGTACTTGAATAGCCCCTAGAGGTGCCTAACACTGGCTCTAGGAAAGAAGTTTAGCAAAAGAAATTCAAAAACCTAGAGGTGCCCGAAACTGGCTCTAGGAAGCTAACTAGAGGTGCCCAAAACTGGCTCTAGAAAAATTTAGCTTGAAAATAGAAGAAAAAGAAGCATGAAAATGTGTCTTCAAGAAAATAAACTTTGGCATAAAATTCGAGTTAAAAAGTTGAATATTCTAGTGAAACTAAGAGAGTCTTAGCATATAACTGTTCACAAGCATGCACACACTGCACGAGGACTATAGTGAGATTCCGGACAGATCATAATCTCTCCGACAGGTTGCTGCCACCACAGTTTAACGCCCCAATTTTGGGCTTAGGAGTTTTGGGATTCGGACCGGTTCGGTCGGAGTGCGGTTCGAATATATAAAGGTGAATTTAGGAAAGCCTAGTTCGGGTTGCATTAAGAATATGGAAAAATGTCTTAAAATCCTCTTTTATTATATATAAGTGAATGGTGAAATCAATTTTACAAAATGAGGTTTGGAAGGGTGACATTTTGGCTAGTGACCAAAATGTAATTTTTGAAAACTGTGTGACTGTTTTAAAAAGGATTGAAACTTTGAATCTTTAAGGAGCTATTTACCCAATGGGAGTTTCTCCAGATTTTTCTAAAATATTAAATGATTAATTAATGGTTTTAAAATAAGGAAAAAGAGAGGGAAGATATTTTCCTAATTTCCAACTAACTTTTCCACATTTTCCATTTTCATTTTTCTCTCATCTTTTCTCTCAAACCAAACACAATTCTCTAGAGCTTTTCCCTCTGATTTTGACATCCAAATAACTCATTTCAATCCTCTTTTGATCTTCAATCATCTCTTCAACAAAACCTTTGCATTTGCTATTTGGATCTTCAAGAATTTTGATTCTAAAAAGGGAGAAACTCAAGTTTGGAGGTAAGAACGTCCTTCTCCTCTAAACTCTCAGTTCTTTACTGAAATTCCCAAGTTCTCAATCCTTAATTTGTGTTTTATAAAAGGTTTTAAGGTTGTGTTCTTGATCTTGGCTTTTAAACGCAAGATTTGGTTGATTTTTGATTAAATTCGTATGATCTGTTTGAGCAGTGATTTGAGGTGTCTTTTTGATGTTAAATGAATGTTAAATTGATGAGAAGTTGAGGTTTAATCAATGCAATCCCGAATAGGTTGATTTTCCTAAGTTTTGCTTGAGTTTTTGGTTGTTTTTGGAGTGATCTTGATGATCTGTTATAGCTGGAGGTATAAGGGCGTGATTAGATCCTTTTTGGATGTTAATTGATGTTTAAGGATGTTTAGATTTGATGGATCTTGGCTGGGTAATGTTGTGGAGTTGTTTGGATGCATTTTCGGTTGTGTTTGGTAGCCGAAAATGGAGTGTGTTGAGAGCAGCGGGTTTAGGTGCTTTCATTGAAGATATTAATGCATGATGATGCATTAATCCTCTGCTTTGATGTGTTTAAAACATGGGGAGTCATCTTTGGATCCTTGTGGTGGTGATCCGGAAGCTTGATTGGTGTTTCGGCAAGTGGCGAAACAGAATCGGTGAGTGGATTTTGGTTTTCAGCTTTGAAACCAATGTTTTGAAGGTTTGGGAGCTTAGTTTATGTCTGAGCAACTTAGCTAAGCTCAAGAGTAAGTTTTCGGAAAAACTCTCTTGTTGATGAACCATGGATTGGTTGTATGCAATGTGGTTTGTTTGCATGTTTTAAATCTTGTTTTGAAAGCATATTTAGCATGTGTATTTGCTGAGATTATAAGCCATGTGTTGAATGATGCTCAAGGTAAGAGATCCTTGTTTTTGAACATTGTTTTAATGTGGTTTGATGCTTAAAGATGCATGATGTTTATGGCTTTGTTAAATGCTTTAAAACAGTGGAATATTGTTGATTATGATGCATATTGGCAAGTGATGGTTAAGGTCACAAAGGTGGTTGAAAGTCCTTGTGTGAGCCTTGTTTATTTAAGAACAACATGGTGGTTAAAAGTCCATGGTTGGTTCTTGGTTAAGATCACAAAGGTGGTTAAAAGTCCTTGTGTGAATCTTGTGTATTTTAAGAACAACATGGTGTTTAAAAGTCCATGGTTGGTTCTTGGTTAAGGTTACGAAGGTGGTTAAAATTCCTTGCGTAAGCCTTGTTTTTAAGAACACCAAGGTGTTTAAAAGTCCTTGGGTGATTCTTGTTAAGGACACAAAAGTGTTTAAAAGTCCTTGTGTGGTCCTTGTCATGGTGTTTAAAAGACCATGGATGATTCTTGTTAAGGACACAATGGTGTTTAAAAGTCCATGCGTGGTCCTTGGAAATTGTAAGATCACAATGGTGTTTAAAAGTCCATGTGTGGATCTTATGTTGAATGTATCACTTGTTGCCAATATGACATGTTATGAACTTGAAGCATGAATTGCTGGTTTTAAATGCTTATGTGCATGAACAAATGATGTTGAACTAAGGTTTATAAATGTGTTTTATAAATGCATTATTGTGTGGTTTTAAATGAGCATTCCTCACTAAGCTATTTGCTTATGCTCTCTCTTTTCTTAAACCAATAATGCAGAGCATTAAAGTGCATTGAGGGCAGCAAGGAGGGCAAGAATCCAAGTGGTGAATTAAGCTCATGTATGGTGAATATTTTCTCAAAACTATTAGCTTTTGGGTATTTGGCAATGAGGGACCTATGTTGATGTTTTGGGAGATGTTTTGGACTCCCTAAGTTGGATTTATGTTGTTAATAATGTTTGAGCTTGTAATTGGCCTCTTGGTATGTGATTTGGTGATTTGAGGATTTCATGGTTTGCCTTATAGGATGCTTGCCTATAGAATTGGGTATTTCTTATTTTGATGCCATGTTGATGAATGGTTGATGCTAACATGTTCCTTGGATGTTGAGTGACTTGTTGGTATAATTTGGTTGCATTTGGAGCATGTTTGATAGGTCATTTAAGTGTTAAACCAGCTAATTTTCTGCAATCTGGGCAGGCCGTATCGGAACGGGTGCTACCGTTTCGGAACAGGGGCCTGAAATGGCCTAGGCGTTCCGAAACGGGAAGGCAACGTTCCGGAACGGAAATGCCACTGCCAAGTCATGTTTCGGAACCCGTTGCGGAACGGTCCCGCATTTCGGAACAGGTCCTTCCTGTTTCAGAACACCCGACCGTTGGGCTCGGAATTTGATGGTTAAATGTTTTGAAATGTTTGCATTTTGGTCATGAAACTTGTTGTTACAATTAAATGAGTTTGAGATGTCCGTTTGAGCTGAAATTTGACAGAGAAGCATGAAGGATGATTAATTTCATATTGGTAACTTTTAATTGGATTTAGTCCTTATAATTTTCAGAATTTACAATTTGGTCCCTAAAGTCTTAATTTGTGCAATTGGGTCCCTGAATGTTCTCTGATGATTATGATCTTTGAGTATGTTGATTGTATGATCATGTCTAGGGATAATATGCATTTAGACAAGTTTAAAATGAAAAAAAAGGGTCGTTAATCAAGGTTGACTTTCAGGTTGACTTTGGTTTTCCCCGTGTAAACTTCTTAATTCGGTTCAACCGTCTGGGCCGGGTTAAGGGGGTTACACACAGAGAATGAGCGACGGGTAAGGGACAGTTCACTGTTTGAAGGCCAACACAAAAATATTCATTTTTCTTTTAGGTCTTAATTGCTTGAGGGCAAGCAAAAACTTGAGTTTGGGGGTGTGTTGAGTGTGTAAAAGTTCTATTATTTACACCCTTTTTAACCCATATTTCTGCTGCATTCAAGCATCATTTCATTGCATTTAGGTTAGTTTACAGCAAAACATCACAAATATATTAAAGGTACGGATTCTACTAAAAGATGGCTTATTTTGTAGGTTGCTGCCATCGTAGTCGGAGAAGGCGGGCGCAGGGCAGAGAAGCAGGAGAGCTGAATTGGACAAGCAGACGAAGCGGACGATGCTGCCATGGATCTGCCGTGACAGCAAAGGACGACAGCAAGTTAGTGGAGGAAAAGCAAAGTGGACCTCGATAGATAGAGAAAATTATGCTCGTCTGTCGTGTGAAAACCATATATTTTTCCAAGCCCCGGATCAAAATATATGTCAAGCCAAAGCTCAAGAAGAGGAAATCCCAAGAAACAAGGGAGGCGGCTGAAAAGTAGGATACTTAGAGATTAAGTCTTTATTAGAATCTTACTTTTAATTAAAGTTGTAATCCTTGTTACCTTAGAATACTTGAGCCCAACGCTTATATAAGGGCATAGATTTTAACCTAGGAGGCATCATATACCCCATAACCGACAACACAAACCCCTCCGCCGTTTACCCGTCGTCGACATGTTCTAAATTTCCCCTAGGGCCACGGGTTGTTTTGTAAAGTAGTTGCAAGGGTTGTTTTGTTTTAGGATTTTCCAAGTTCAATAAAATAAACTTCAAGTTCTCTTATTTTAGTTATTAATATCTTGCAAGAGCATCGGGAGAGCATTGTGAGGTTATCCATTTACTTAGCATCGGGAGAGTTAAGTATACGAAAG
This sequence comes from Hibiscus tridactylites, assembly GCA_958450335.1. Taxonomy (NCBI): domain Eukaryota; kingdom Viridiplantae; phylum Streptophyta; class Magnoliopsida; order Malvales; family Malvaceae; genus Hibiscus; species Hibiscus tridactylites. The sequence goes on along the minus strand of OY288289.1, from coordinate 38,869,184 downwards.
AAATAAGAGCAAGTTCTCTAGTTTATAGTTGAACTATCTTGTGCCTAGGGATAGGGCAAGGTTAAGTGGCTAAGGAAGAATTCATACACATCGGTTTTCATCCTTCGATTCACGCCGGGAGGTATCATCAAAGACGTGATCATCGACAGACTTGGACCTAGGGATAGGCCAAGGCAGATCTGGGATTCTTGCCAAACTTGAAGTACGGAGTTGGTGTGTTTGTCGCCGCAACAGCCAACGAACAACCGCCGCGACAGGTGCTGCCGCGACGGGCACGACGACAGAACTGGAGTTCCTAAGCATTGCAATACCTGCACTACTGAGCAATTCAATACCAGCCCATTCTCTCTAACTTGATATCTCAATTATTTTATTTGTAATTTTCCTTATTATTTTCGTGACATCTTTCTAAACTATTTCCTTTACTTTCGTGCACTACTGAGCAAGTTACCACGGCCGCGCCCACGACCTCTTTGTGGTGCAACAACTCCAGGAGCACGTCCCTGACCACCACCGGCCAACAGAGGACACTCCCTCCTCATATGATCCGCCGAACCACAGTTCCAGCACGAATTACCGGTCACCACAACAGGAGCCTGCACTTCCCTCGCTGCTCTAGGACAATCACGCCTCAGATGACCACGCGATCCACATGCCCAACACGTGTTCTGATCAGCTCTCGCCATGTCTCCCTGAGCAGGCGCACCTTGCCCTACACCACCACGCCTAGCTGAAGACTGATACTTCCGATCACGTCCTCTCTTGTTCCGTCCGCCACCGGAACTATACTCAGCAGCTCGCTTGCCCACACTAGGACCAACACCTCTAGAAGATAAACCCAAATTCAGCTCAATGTATTTTGCTCTACCAACCAGCACATCGAAGTCAGTGTACTCAGCAGCCAACATATAGGTCTTCACCTCAGTCACCAAACCATAACGGAAACGTTCACACCTCTCCCGCTCATCAGGGATAAGCTCAGGTGCGTACTGACTGAGTCGGACAAACTGAACCTCGTACTCAGCCACTGACATGCTCCCTTGAGTAAGAGACATGAATTCCCTTTTCTTTTAATCCAGGTATCGCACACCCAGATACTTTCTCTTAAACGCGTTCAGAAAGAACGTCCAAGTCACATCAGCATCCTCCATTCCGAAGATAGTGGTTGTCCACCAAGTATACGCATCGTCATGCAACAATGATATCACACAGCCCAGCTTCTGCACTTCATTGCAGTTCATTTGTCCCAAAATTCTCTTGGTACTTTCCAACCAAGACTCAGAACCTTCAGCAGACAAACCCCTAAACTAGTCCTTCCCAGACTGCGCAAACGTTCCAGAGGTAGTCTCACATTAGCATCTCCCTGATGCCCAGCTTCTTGAGCTCCAGCTACCGCCGCCCGAAAGGCTCCAGCAATAGCCTGAATCAGCATTGTCATATCAGGAGCAGCTTGCCCCTGCCCAGCTTCAGGTCCAGCGACCCCAGCACCAGCACCAGCACCAGCTCCTTCACCCCCAGCACCACCACCAGCAGGTGGAGGAGGTAAATCCACCACATTTTCAGCATTCTCTTCATTCTCATTTTGAGCCATAGCCCGCGTATTAATCCCCGTCTCTCTACGAGGTCCCATTCACTAAACAATGCAATCACAATGCAATAAACAAAGTCAGGCTCAGCAAGGTAAGCAATCCAAGTACTCAAGCTCATTTCCAATTAAAACAAATCATTTCATTAGCTTTGATTTGGCAATGAGTCCCTCTAACATGCTTCACCAAAGCACACACCACAATTGTAACATGCTTACAATTCATACATCATCCTTTCACTCAACAAACATACAAAGCAATCACACACTTATCACCCACATAACAATTCCCAATTACTCAAGAACCTGGCTCTGATACCACCAAATGTAACCCCCTTAGACCGGCCTAGACGGTTGACCCGAACTACGAAGATTATACGGGGAAAACCAAAGTCAACCCGAAAGTCAACCTTGATTAACGACCCCTTTTTTTTAAAACTTGTCTAAATGCATATTAACCCTAATCATACACCTGAGGTAAGTATACTCGAAAGTCACCGCAAAGGGAAAACATTTAGGGACTCAATTGCACAATATACGAACTTAGGGACCAAATTATAAATTCTGGAAATTACGAGGACTTTGCCCAATTTAAAGTTACCATTATGAAATTAGTCTTATTTCATGCTTCTCTGCCAAATTTCATCTCAAACGGATATCACAAACTCAATCAATTGCATATACAAAGATTAGGACTAAAACGTGAGGATTCCAAAACATATAACCATCAGATTCAGTGCCCAACGGTCGAGTGTTCCGAAACGGGGAAGAACCGTTCCAAAACACGGGACCGTTCCGAAACCAGTTGCAGAACAGGGCTTGGCAGTAGCAAATACGTTCCGGAACAGCTCTACCTGTTTCGAAACACCATGGCCATTTCAGGCCACCTGTTCCGAAATAGTAGCACCCGTTCTGATACGGGTTGCCCAGAAATGCAGAATTTTTCTGGTTTAGAACACTTTTGACCCACCAAACACAAACATATGACCTCCATATCATACCAACAAGTCATCAAGCATCAAAGGAACATATTAGCATCATCAAGACTCAATCATGGCATCAATTAAGGAATATCCAAAATCTATAGGCATGCTTCCTAAAATGAAAATCATGCAATCATCAAATCACCAAAACCAAATACCAAAAGGCCTTTTACATGTTCCATACACCAAAGGCAACTAACCAAACTTAGGGAGTCCAAAACATCTCCCAAAACACAATTTAGGTTCCCATTGCCAAATGCCAAAAAGCTAATAGTGTTGTAAAAATAGTCACCATACATGAGCTTAAACTTCCACTTGGATTCTTGACCCCCTTGTTGCCCTTAAAGCACTTCAATGCTCTGCATTATAGGCTCAAGAGAGAGAGAGTGTAAGCACATAGCTTAGTGAGGAATGCTCTAATTAAACAACACAATAATGCACTTTGTAAAACCTCTTTCCAAGGCCTTTAAGTTCAAAACAACATTTACCATGCATTTATGGACACAAACCAAGCATCTCATGCTTCAATTCAACAACATGTCATATTGGCTTTCAAGTGATAATCCATAACATTTTACAACTCAAAAACACAATCGGATACGCGGATTACAAGCGTTGTCCCATACGCTTCATACACACTACCAATATCAAGGTGGGGTTTACCGGTACAATCACAACCCCTCAACACCCGTGATGGAGTCTACGGTACAATCACAACCCCTCCACATAACTCATTGGTAGTTGTATAACATCACTAACGAGAACACGGGACACACAACACAAGATCCACACATGGACTTTTAACCACCATTGCGATCTTAACCATCTCGTTACTGTACTTGGATTGAGTTTACGGTACAATCACAACCCCTCAACATCCAAGGCGACTTTATTCACGGTGCACCCAATCCTATAGCCGGTTAACTATATCCGATTCAAGTACTTTAAAACCAACACATCACTTGCCAATATACATCATTTAACATCATCAATCCACTGTTTCAAAGCATTTAACAAAGCCATTAAATCAGCATGCATCACTATGCATCAAAATCGCATTTATCAATGTCAAACCAAGGATCTCTTACCTTGAGCATCCTTCAACACATGGCTTACAAAACCAGCATTACACATGCTAAAATATGCTTTCAAAACAGAATTTAAAACATGCAAAATAAACTCATTGCATTCAACCATCTCATGGTTCATCAAAAAGAGTGTTTCTCCGAAAACTTACTCTTGAGCTTAGCTAAGTTGTTTAGACTTAAACTAAGCTCCCATAACCTTGCAACATTGGTTTCAAAGCTGAAAACCAAACTTCACTCACCGATTCCGTTTCGCAAGCTTGCCGAAACACCGATCAAGCCTCCGGATCAACACCACAAGGATCCGAAGATGTCTCCCATGTTTTAAACACATCAAAGCAGAGGATTAATGAATCATCATGCATTAATATCTTTAACCAAGACACCTAAACTCGTTGCTCTCATCAACACTCACATTTCGGCTACCAAACACAACTGAAATCACATCCAAACACCTCCAGCTATAGCAGAACATCAAAATCATCCCAAAAACCACCATTAACTCAAGCAAAAACTTAGGAAAATCAACCTATTCGGGATTGCATTGATTAAACCTCAATTACACATCATTTATACACCCAATATACATCAAAAAGACATCCCAAAACAGAGCCCAATCATTTAATACGAATTTCTTCAAAATTAAATCCAAATCTTGCATTTAAAGCCAAGATCAAAAACACATCACAAAAACCTTTAATAAAACTCAAATTAAGGATTGAGAACTTGGGAATTTCAGTAAAGAACTAAGTATTTAGAGGAGAAGGACGTTCATACCTCTAAATGTGAGTTTCTCCTTGTTTAGAGCCAAAATTCTTGAAAATTCAATAGGCAAATGATGAGGATTTAGTGTAGAAAAGATTAGAAATCAATTAGAGATTGAAATCTCAACTTTAGGTGTGAAAATCAAAGGAAAAGTGGCTGTAGAAATGTGTTTGGCTGAGAGAAAATGGAGAGAAAATGAAATGGGAAAAATTTGAGAAAAGTTAGTTATAAAACCAAAATATCTATTTTCCCTCCTTTCCTTTTATTAAATAACATTAATTAAATCTTTAATATTTAAGAAAAATCTGGAGAAACCCTCCCTTGGGTAAATTAGCTCCTTAAAGATTCAAAGTTTCAATCCTTTTAAAACATTCACCAACTTTTCAAAAATTACATTTTAGTCACTAACTTGAAATGTCATATTTCCAAATCCCATTTTGTAAAATTGATTTCACCACTCTCTTATACATAATAAAAGAGAATTTTAAGATATTTTTCCATATTTTTAATGCATCCTGAACTAGGCTTTCCCTAAAATCACCTTTTATATTCGAACCGCAATTTAAATCGGTCCGGTTCAGACCCTAAACTTCCAAGCCCAAAATTGGGGTGTTACAGATTTAAACCTCAACAACACTTTACCTCGGTGGGATTACACTCATCAGCGGACCTTGCATGTGCGGGATTCCACTCATCGCCACATGCCCTACGGATGGGATTCCACTCATCATCCCGTAGAAATAAATAAAAGCTTCCGGTGGAATATTAAATCACCGTACTCCTCCTTGATGACTTAACGCCATCAAGGCCACGTACGTTTTGACTCAATTTGTGTGCACACTAATCCTAATGATCGATCATTTACAACCGGTAATTTATTTAGTGCCAATTTTCATAACCACATCATATATCATCAACCACAATCCATGCTCACCACATATATACATTTCATGATATACATGCACCAAATTAACCACAATCCACAAGAGCATAGATAGGCAAATACACAATAGCATCAAATGGAATCAAAGGCTAGAATTAACAACTTGAAATAGGGAAATGGCCTACCAAGTACATTCCACACACACACTCGAACCGAACTTTAAAACAAGTTTGAAACCACTCACCGTCATTCCTTAGCAATCGAAACAATCCTCCTACGAACCCGGATTCGGTCTCAATGCTCCTTCAACGACTCCTCTTGCTTCTTTCAAAAACACCTTGAATCGAGGGAGAAACACAATGGAATAGTAACCTAAGTTTGGGAGGGTTTCGAAGAAGGGTTTAGTGTATTTGGCGTTGGAAAGGGGATGGGGTAAGAGGATGACAACTTTTTCTTTAAAGTTGTCTTGCTTTTTAAATCTTTTGGGTCAAATTACAACATAGGTCCTTCTCCTTTTTACTAAAGCTCAATTAGGTCCCATTTAAGGTTGAATTGATTTAATTAAATTTCATTGACTCGAACTATAAACCCGGCTAACTCCTAACCCCAAAACACGGGCGTTACAAAGCTAGTGATATTCGCCGGTTGAGATATTGGTATTGACTTAGCTAGGTTGTTCTAATAGGATTAGAAAACCTAGTGGTTAAAAGTTTTGGTTAATCATAAGATGATTTAAAGAACAATAGTTGTTCGCCAAAAGATGAGGAATTACATAAGATGTAATTAGTAAGGTGTTACTTACCTAAATAACCATTTCCTAAAAGACTGGCCAAAGCCAATTTAGGAATGGTGAAATACGGATCCTCACTCACTAGAAAAACTATTGAAACATTTTTCCGAAATTAAAACTAGAGGATTTTTAATTTTGAAGAAAATAGTGGGAGTAAATTTATAGTAAATACCTATCTATAAATTTTAAAATTTAGTAAAACTTATGTAGCATATTTTCTTTGTTGTAGAATTAATGGCAAATAATACTCTATCTCTACGATCTATCTTTGAGAAGGATAAGCTCAATGGTATAAACTTCCTTGACTGGTTCCACAATCTGAGAATTGTTCTCAAACAGGAAAAAAAGGAATATGTCATTGAAGAACCTGTTCCTGATGAACCGGTTGCCACTACATCCAGAGCTGACAAAGACAAGTTTAAGAAACACATGCACGATATGCTGGATGTCGGTTGTCTTATGCTTGCCTCCATGACCCTGAGCTTCAGAAGCAACATGAGGACATGGTAGCTTATGATATGATTCAAAATATCAAGGAGATTTATGAAGGGCAAGCTCGTCAAGAGAGGTACGAGACCTCTAAAGCTCTGTTTCAATGCAAGATGAGTGAGGGATCTCCCGTAGGAGCTCACGTCATCAAAATGATGGGCTACATCCAAACGTTGGAGAAGCTCGGCTTTCTGCTGAAAGACGAATTAGCTACCGATGTCATCCTGCAATCGTTGCCGGATAGTTTCAATCAGTTCGTCCTTAATTTCAATATGAATGAAATTAACAAGAAGCTGCCACAGTTGATCGACATGTTGAGAACTGCTGAAATCAACTTGAAGAAGGCAGGACCTAAACCTGTTCTGATGGTCCGCAAGGGCAAGAAGAACGGTAAATCGGCAGCAAAGTTTAAAGGTGATGGTAAGACCAAAACCGATGGAAAGGAGGCATTGACACCTAAGAAGGGAATCAAGAAGGATGAAAAATGTTTCCATTGCGGCAAGACCAGACATTGGAAGAGAAACTGGCCCACACACCTACAAGAAGTCAAGAAAGTAAAAACGAGTGAGTCATCAACCTCAGAGGCTTCTAAAGAGAAGGCATCAGAATAGACATGAACCTGCAAATGGAAATAAAGCAAGAGTTGCTACATCATCCATTAGGACATGTGTTTTTGCTTAAATAGATTTTTTTTTAGTTTTTAAGATTATTATTTTGTGCTTAAGTTTTAGTTATCTTGTAAGGACAAGATATTTTAATTTTGAGATTATTTAAATAAATGTTATTCTTTTAATCTCTTATGGCACAACGAATCAATGATCTTTAAACTAATCAAATCAATAATATTTATAAGATAAATAAAACAAATGACTAATCTCAAACTCGTAAAAAGTATTAAGGTAATTTGATGAGATCAAATTCAAGAATACTTAAAGTTTGATGAACTTTCAAAGAATATGGGATTGTCCCATAATTAAATCCCACAAGTGGAACGAAAAGTCTTTGAAAGAGAATCAAATATGTTAGACATGTTTTGATTCAGAACAAGTCATTTTCAACTTCTTTACACACTAGAAAAACAACTCTCATACTTAATCGTTTTAAACTTGGTTCGGAACGCCGTATAAGATATGGACTAAGAATTGTTCTAGAATACCTTTGAAGTTTTAAGGTTACTTACATGTTAAAATGTTTACAAAGTTCGAACCTTAAAAACTCCATTTGTTGTTTATCCTAACGAGAACAAAGCGTTTGTTTCTCAAACGAGAGTTTATCTTGAAAGAGATAAATTCTCACAAAGGGATATTATTTCTTCAAGTTTAACGAGAACAAAATATTTGTTGCTCAAACAATAGTTTATCTCGAAAGAGAATACTTATCACTAAGGGATTTCATTTTTCAACGAGAACACAATGTTTGTTGCTCAAACGAGAGTTTCTCTCGAAAGAGATTACCTCTCACAAAAGGAAAAAATGGAATTTGGAATTTGAAGAAATTTTAGACAACAAATTTTTGAACCAAAGATTGAGAATGTTCCACAAATGATCAAGGAACATTGGAACAAAACACAACCATTGTGTTGATCCTTAAGAGAATACCATCTACTTGAGAAATATGGATTTCTCACTATCCGTACATGGAAACACTCTTCTTTTCGGATCAAGATAAAGACTAGGTCTTATCAGAAAGCAATGGTGAGCCCAAAATTCGAGAAATGGCTAAGAGCCATGAGAGATGAGATAAAATCCATGTCTAAAACCAAGTATAGACTTTGGTTACCTAAGGGGTAAAACCTAAGAGGTATGAATGAGTTTTTTCAAAAAGGAAAAACTGACATGGATGATAAAACATACAAAGGATGATTCGCCACTAAAAGTTTTCGACAAACTTCATAGTAGACTATGATAAAGCATTTTCCTTGTAGCTATGTTTAATCCATCTTAATCTCACTTGCAAGTAGTTACGTACCATGATTATGGAATCAAAGAAAGGAATGTCAAAACCGCTTTCCTAAGGGAAAACTTGAAACAGATGTGTACATGACACATCCAGAAGGTTTTGTCACTCCAGTAAACACTTGGAAGGTATGTAAGCTACAAAGGTCTATTCGTAGACTAAGGCAAACTTCTCGAAGATGGGATATTCGTTTCAGAAGATACAATCAAAAGGTTTGGTTTATCGAGAAACAAAGGGGAGTCTTGTTTTCAAAAAAGCTAGTTGGAGCATTGTTACTTTTCTAAGTATTGTACGTAGATGACATACTCATCAAAATGAACTAAAGATCGCAATTCGTTTTGCATTAATAAAAGATACTGCGAGTTAGCAACATGATACAATATCTAACTCTACAACATAGCCTGAATGTATTACAGTCGACATAGCAATAAAGAAGGATGTTTGGATATAAAGGGTCCACTTCTGAACTAAGGGTTGTTCCAAGCATATTAGATGCTACATAACTCTGTTATGATGTAACCTTTGCGTAAGCAAATAAAACCCATATCTCATCAATAAATCCAAACATATTCTAAAGTGCTTACATCTTGGAGATGTGAAAGTATGCAACATACACACAAAGCTGATAACTTTGTCAACTCCCTGACAAAGCTTTTGACATAGTATAAGCATGTCAGTTACCCTAAGCCATATCGTATTAGATACGAGAATAATTGGTCTTAGTGCTAGTGGGAGATTGTTGGAGTATGCCCAAAGACCAATCATATGATGATTGAATAGACATACTATTTTACTAGATTTATCAAGTAATGGCATTGCCGTTATTATCATTTGGTATGTTTCTGTGCATCAAACTAACCATTGGATAATAATGTCCATACAATAATACGATTATTGTTAAAAGATCCTTAGTCAAATATTTTTACGGGTATGGACAGTGATAATATATAAAGACTAATATGTGGTTGATGACAAGCGTTGTCATTGACATAGAGATGTCAAAATCAACACATAAATATTTGTTAGAGAACAACATACTGGATTGACCCGCTATGAGCATGTTTCTTGGGTAATTATGTGACAGTCACAACATTGCTCATGATAAACATATGTATAATCCTCAGACTTGAGATCAACATGATTTCAACATAAAGATTTACGTATTTTGACATGGTCAAACGTGTGTCGTAACTGACTAGATTATAAAGACTGATGATTGGATACGTGATGACCTATGTAGTGAAATATGGTTGATCAGGAAATGATTTGTCCCTCTTACATAATGGGAGAAATATCTTCGGCCACTTTATTGAGTGAGATTAGAAAATGCATGGCCATGCTCGAATATTATGATATGAGATATCATAGAGATTCGTTTATAATAATCTACTCAAGACATCAAGAAACACAAGATGGACAACGCAAGTGTGACTAACCCATGACTTGTGTTCATCTAAGACATAAAGGACAAAAGGATAAAATACATAAAGAAAGTTTATTCAGGAATTAGGAAAGTCAAACCATGACTTCATGCAACTTAGGTAGCAATGATGTATTGCTAGATGCCACTCATTGTTTGTAAAATTAGAACAGTTCTAATTTTGCTGCTAACGTTGCATGAACCTACAAGGGTCACACCTTTCGAATGAAACGAAAAAAATTGGAAACCATACTCCATATTTTAGGGAGGTTGCCGAAAAATCCCTTATGGGATAGGGGAAATCGGCAACACCCTTAAAATGGAATAATATTGAATAAATATTGTATTTATCAGATATTATTTAGAGTATGGAAAATATTTAGAGACTTAAATATTATAGAATAAGATTCCAGAAATTTAAATATATATTTGGAATTTATATAATGTATATTTAATTCCAAGTTTATGTAGAATTAGATTCTCCATAATTAAAAATATATTTAAATATATTTAATCCAAGTAAAGATAGAATGAGATTCTACATAATAAAAATATATATATTTGGATTAAATACAATGTATATTTAAATCCATATTTTATGTAGAATAAGATTCTACATAATTAAATATATATATTTCATTTAATGTTATTAAATATAATGTATATTTAATATAAACCAATTTCAAGTAGAATTAGATTCTATGAATTTTGGTTGAACTTGGATTTAAGGAATTCAACTAGAATTAAGTCTATGGATACTATTTAAAGGGACAAGGGCTAGCAACCAAATCGTCCCTATTCCTCCTTGCAAATTTTGACATATCCCTGGGAATTCCCCTCTGGAAGTTTTGACAAGTCCCAGATTTCTTCTGAGAAGTTGTTCGATATTTTTCTTGTGTTCCTCTTGCCCCCTAGCAAATTTCTGGCGATTTCCTAGTTCGAATCCAAGTCCCGTTAGAACCCCTAGTCGATTTCAGACTCCCTCAATAATCCCTTGAGGGATTTCGACTTCTCCCTGGAAGGTGTTCAAACCTGTCGAAATTTATCCCTAAGTGTTAGGGAGGCGGAAACTTTGTTCGTTTGGTTTGGGTGAACTCCGTAGAGGTTGTTGCGAACCTGTGACGATTCCGAGTTTAGTTGACGTGGTTCTTCCGACATACCGTCGGTTTTCCAGTTTCCAGAGTTTTAGAAGGTAACTCTTCATCTTTTCACCCCAGATTCGTTCCTCTACATGGATCCTGGCTGGATTACGTCAGATTAATTTTTCCGCTGCGCCAGGAGGCGTGCCGACGTGACCCAACACTGATTTAGGCAGAAATTGAGTAAAAATATATAGAAATTGAGTTTTTGCAATATAATCATGTTGAAAAGCTTGTAATCAATGATATGAACTCCTAAAATTTGATTAAAACTTGTTTTCTGGTCCTTTTTGTAGACGTTTTGAACGTGCAGGTCTAAATGGGCCGTGAAATGGACCTGTTAGACTTTAAACTAAGTAAAAAGTGCAGAAATTGAGTTTTTTTCAATATAGTCATGTTGAAAAGCTCGTAATCAATGATATGAACTCCTAAAAATTGATTAAAACTTGTTTTGTGGTCCTTTTTGTAGAGGTTTCAGACGAGCGAGTCTAAATGGGCTAAACAATTGACCAGTTGGACTTTTTTTTTAGGAAAGCGGGCCTCATTAAAAACCCCTACTAATATCCCCGGGCACAAGACCCGGAGAAACCTAAAAAGAGGAAAATAGTACCCAGATTATATTTATAAAGAACGAGGGAAACCCTCGCAAAGTACAACATTTTGAATACAAGCAGGATACAAGGATCCAAAAGACATAGAGGTCATAGACCTAAGGGCATGGGTAGCCAACGTATGAGCTACAATATTAGCCTCACGACATACAAACTGAACATGTGCAGAAGAAAAGAACTCCTAAGCAGCATGGGCTTGCAGAATCGTCGGTCCCATTGGAGATAGATCTGGGCCCAGGGAGTTGATTCTATTCGCAAGAGAAGCACAGTCTGTCTCGAAAATCAAATGGCTCCATCCTTGGGATTGAGCGAAAGTAGTACCCGCAAGAAGACTTCTCCCTTCAGACATAATAGCATCCGAGCAACTGCCGAGGGGAAAAGCCAGACCGCCAACAACCGTCTCCGTATCATCACGGGCTAAAACGCCAACCGCCGCTGCACGTGTGGAGGGAGCAAAAGCCCCATCCACATTGACTTTAATATAACATGGAGGGGGAGGACCCCATCGAGATGGAGGAGCCGAAGACAGAGGGATGGAAGAAGAAGACGAAGATATAGCATCAAAGTAATCACGATGAAGACTAATGGAGTTGACAGCGATTAGCCATAGGGGTTGAAGATGTCGATTATGGATCCAGTCGTTACGCCTGTTCTAAATGTTCCAAAAGGTAGTTAAGAAAAGCCCAAAAAGTTCAGAAGAAAGAAGTACAACACCTTCCTCAAGCCATTGGAGGCCAGTGGGAGCAGTGCTATTAATAAGAGAAATGGGAAGACCAATCAAACGAAAGGGCCTCCGAAGCACCAGGGCAATCACGAAGAGCATGGAGAATTGTCTCCGGCTCAGAATGACATACAGGGCAGGGCCCTGAATCTGGAGCAAAAGCCTGAAGGCGAACCCCAACAGGTAGGGCCTTTGAACCCAGACGCCAGCCAAAAGTTTTAACTTTAGGCAAAACCTTGAGTTTGGAAAGAAATTTCCAAATCCGAGGTGGCCGTAGACGTGGCTCAGGGGGGCGTTGTAGAAAGAGATAGCCAGATCTGACAGAGTAGATACCAGAATCGTTAGGCCTCCAAATGATGGAGTCCCGAATATCATTGATGATGGGGATGGATAGAATGGAGTCGGTATCATCCGGTGTAAAGTACGCACGGACTTTAACAGGGTCCCAAGATGCTTGGTTACGTATCATAAAGTCGCGACAACGAGTATGGACTTCATCCGATAACTCGTATTCCCCGTAAAGATGAATAGTCGAGGAACCTCCCCAATTATCATGGTGAATACGTATGTTACTGTTAATGCCAGGACGATAGAGGAAACCTCCAAAAAGGTGTTGCATAGCGTTATAAAGACCCTGCCAGGCAAAAGAACCTCGAGAAGGCCGAGATGCATTAAGAATATTGTCAGACGGGAAGTATTTGGATTTATAGATTTGTCCCAGAAGGGAGTCTGGTTCACAAATAAGTCGCCATAATTGTTTACCGAGAAGGGCAATGTTAAAATTGTTTAGGTCCCTAAAACCCAAACCGCCAACTGATTTAGGCAAACACACCTGTTCCCAAGGGAGCATATGCCAACCCTTCTTATTAGTTTTACCAGACCACCAATAGCGTCAGATGGCAGATGTTATATCATCGATAATATTTTGGGGCAATAAATAACAGGACATAACATATTGAGGTAGAGATTATAGGACAACTTTTATAAATATTTCCCTACCACTGAAAGAAAGAAGTTGTTTATCCCAATTGGATAATCTATCATGAACTTTATCGCGTATAAACCCAAGAGCAAGGGTCTTGTTTTTACCAATAAGGAGAGGCACCCCTAGATAGACACCAGGGTTGGAAACCTCACAAACTTGGAGGTAAGAATTAATATCATGGCGAGTTGAAGCAGGAGTACGTGGATTGTAAAATATAGTAGACTTATCAAAATTAACTGCTTGCCCAGAGGCTGAAGCATAAGTTTGGAGAGAGAATTTAAGATGTGCCGCCTCCTCGGACTTTGAATTGATGAAAACTATACAATCATCAGCAAAAAGGAGATGGTTAACTTTGGGACCATGCTTACTAGCCCCAATACCAGGGAGCAGGCCATTATGTTTAGCGTCAGACAAAAAGGCTGAAAGCCCTTGGGTGCAAAAAAGGAAGAGAAAAGGAGATAAAGGATCCCCTTGGCGAAGACCCCGTTGAGGACGGAACAAAGGAGAAAAAAAATTGTTGACCTTAACCTTAAAGGAAACTGAGGAAATACATCTCATAATAAGGGAAACCCATGATGAGGCGAAACCCATCCGGTTCATGACATTTTCAAGAAAGGACCATTCAACCCTGTCAAAAGCCTTTTCCATATCTAGCTTTAGGGCAGCACCTTGAGAAGATTTAGAAGTACCATTATTAATGGAGTGAATAATTTCATGGGCAATAAGAATGTTATCCGTAATGTTGCGTCCCTAAAAAAAAGCAGCTTGATTGGAGTTGATACAAAATGGAATGGTATGTTTCATACGATTAACTAAAACTTTAGCAACAATTTTGTAGATAACGGTGCAAAGACTAATGGGCCTTAGATGCCTCATGGTTGTAGGGTCCTTAATTTTGGGTATGAGGACCAGAATTGTTTGGTTTACTGAAGCCATATCAGCTGATCTGGTTAGGAGATTAAGACAGAGTGAGATAATATATGATCCAATAGTATCCCAATGTTGACGGAAGAAACCACTAGGCAATCCATCAATACCAGGGGCTTTCCTAGGGTCAATATCGCGAAAAGCAGTGATAATTTCTTCTGCTGTGAATTCCTTAGTAAGGGACTCATTCATGGCAGTCGTGATTGAGGGAGTGATTTTTGAAAGAATTTGATCGGAAAAGGAAGGATTTGAGGATGTAAAAAGATTGTGGAAATATGTTGATGCAATTGTCATAAGATCGGTATCGTCAGTACACCAATTGTTATTGGAATCAAAAAGACCAGTGATGGTGTTCTTTTTCTTTCTACTAGAAGCTCGGGCATGGAAGAAACGAGTATTATTATCTCCCTGAGATAGCCAAAGATTACGAGAGCGCTGTGCCCAGTATACTTCTTGCTCCTCAAGCAATTTGTGAAGCTCAGTTTTGGCAGAGATGTATCTTTTTTCAGCCGAAACGAAAAGAGGCCGTTGTAAAAGTGTGTTGATTTTTTTAGTGAGAAAATTGATACGACTAGTGGATTTAATTCTTTGTTGGGATTGTCAGTCTCCTAGGCAGGAGCCAATGGCTTTAATTTTATCTAATGTATTACCCTTGGTAGAAGACCAAGTTTGTTTAACAAGAGAGATGGCTTCGTCATTGGTGGCCCAGCAATTTTCAAATCTGAATTTGGTTGATGGAGGGCGGCGATTTGTTAGAGGAGGCGGCTCCGTATCCAAGAGAAGAAAACAGTGATCAGATTTAGCATCAAAATCGGAAGTGATACTAAAGTTTGGATAATTTGCTTTCCATGCCATATTTCCTACAAAGCGATCTAGTCTCTCAAATAAGGTAGGGGTTTTGGGCCCCGTTTTAGCCCAAGTGAACCAACCCGTTGTTGGCTTACAGTCGAAAAGGCTATTACGGGATAGACAATGACGAAAATTGTTAATTTGAGATCTAGCCCAACGACATCGTCCTTGTTTTTCGTTATCAGAAGGGATTTCATTGAAATCACCACCAAGAAGCCAAGGCATACCATCATTTTTATTAAGAGAATAAATTAAATCCCAAGTTTTTGGTTTATGACATGTTTCAGAAAAACCATGAATACCAGTGAAATAAAATGAAGAGGAATTGCAATTAATATAAGTATGAATAAAACGATCCGAATAAGCAAGCATATCAATATTGTAATTATTCAAAGTAAATAAAGCAAGTCCTTAACATGCATCAGAAAAATCCACAGAAAAAGCTAGGTCCACAGAAAAATCCACAGAAAAAGCATATCAATATTGATTAGGAGCTTTTCAACACAATTATATTGCAAAACCTCAATTTCTGTATTTTTTACTCAGTTAAAATTCCAACGGGTCCATTGAAAGGCCCATTTCGACCCGCTCGTCCGAAACCTCTACAAAAAGGACTACAAAACAAGTTTTAATCAAATTTTAGGATTTCATGTAATTGATTAGGAGCTGTTGAACACAATTATATTGCAAAACCTCAATTTTTGTACTTTTTACTCAGTTAAAATTCCAACGGGTCCATTGAAAGGCCCATTTAGACCTGCTTGTCCGAAACCTCTACAAAAAGGACCGCAAAAATGTTTTATTCAAATATTAGGAGTTCAAATAATTGATTAGGAGCTTTTCAACACAATTATATTGCAAAACCTCAATTTATGTATTTTTTACTCAGTTAAAATTCCAACGGGTCCATTGAAAGGCCCATTTCGACCCGCTCGTCTGAAACCTCTACAAAAAGGACTGCAAAACAAGTTTTAATCAAATTTTAGGAGTTCAAATAATTAATTAGGAGCTTTTCAACACAACTATATTGCAAAACCTCAATTTCTATACTTTTTACTCAGTTAAAATTCCAACGGGTCCATTGAAAGGCCCATTTCGACCCGCTCGTCCGAAACCTCTACAAAAAGGACCGCAAAACAAGTCTTAATCAAATTTTAGGAGTTCATGTAATTGATTAGGGGCTTTTCAACACAATTATATTGCAAAACCTCAATTTCTGTACTTTTTACTCAGTTAAAATTCCAACGGGTCCATTGAAAAGCCCATTTAGACCTGCTCGTCCGAAACCTCTACAAAAAGGACAGCAAAAATGTTTTATTCAAATATTAGGAGTTCAAATAATTGATTAGGAGCTTTTCAACACAATTATATAGCAAAACCTCAATTTCTGTATTTTTTATTCAGTTAAAATTCCAACGGGTCCATTGAAAGGCTCATTTCGACCCGCTCGTCCAAAACCTCTACAAAAGGACTACAAAACAAGTTTTAATAAAATATTAGGAATTCATGTAATTTATTAGGAGCTTTTGAACACAATTATATGCAAAACCTCAATTACTGTACATTTTACTCAGTTAAAATTCCAACGGGTCCATTGAAAGGCCCATTTCGACCCGCTAGTCTGAAACCTCTACAAAAAGGACTGCAGAACAAGTTTTAATCAAATTTTAGGAGTTCAAATAATTGAATAGGAGCTTTTCAACACAATTATATTGCAAAACCTCAATTTCTGTACTTTTTACTCAGTTAAAATTCCAACGAGTCCATTGAAAGGCCCATTTCGACCTGCTCGTCTAAAACCTCTACAAAAAGGACCGCAAAACAAGTTTTAGTCAAATATTAGGACTTCAAATAATTGATTAGGAGCTTTACAACACAATTATATTGCAAAACCGCAATTTCTGTACTTTTTACTCAGTTAAAATTCCAACGGGTCCATTGAAAGGCCCATTTCGACCCGCTCGTCCGAAACCTCTACAAAAAGGACTGCAAAACAAGTTTTAATCAAATTTTAGGAGTTCGTGTAATTGATTAGGAGCTTTTCAACACAATTATATTGCAAAACCTAAATTTCTATACTTTTTACTCAGTTAAAATTCCAACGGGTCCATTGAAAGGCCCATTTCGACCCGCTCGTCCGAAACATCTACAAAAAGCACCGCAAAACAAGTCTTAATCAAATTTTAGGAGTTCATGTAATTTATTAGGATCTTTTCAACACAATTATATTGCAAAACCTCAATTTCTGTACTTTTTACTCAGTTAAAATTCCAACGGGGCCATTGAAAGGCCCATTTAGACCTGCTCGTCCGAAACCTCTACAAAAAGGACCGCAAAAATGTTTTATTCAAATATTAGGAGTTCAAATAATTGATTAGGAGCTTTTCAACACAATTATATTGCAAAACCTCAATTTCTGTATTTTTTACTCAGTTAAAACTCCAACGGGTACATTGAAAGGCCCATTTCGACCCGCTCGTCCGGAACCTCTACAAAAAGGACTGCAAAACAAGTTTTAATAAAATATTAGGAATTCATGTAATTGATTAGGAGCTTTTGAACACAATTATATTGCAAAACCTCAATTTCTGTACTTTTTACTCAGTTAAAATTCCAACGGGTCCATTGAAAGGCCCATTTTGACCCGCTAGTCCGAAACCTCTACAAAAAGGACTGCAAAACAAGTTTTAATCAAATCTTAGGAGTTCAAATAATTGATTAGGAGCTTTTCAACACAATTATATTGCAAAACCTCAAATTTTTTACTTTTTACTCAGTTAAAATTCCAACGGGTCCATTGAAAGGCCCATTTCGACCTGCTAGTTTGAAACCTCTACAAAAAGGACCGCAAAACAAGTTTTAGTCAAATATTAGGAGTTCAAATAATTGATTAGGAGCTTTTCAACACAATTATATTGCAAAACCTCAATTTCTGTATTTTTTACTCAGTTAAAACTCCAACGGGTCCATTGAAAGGCCCATTTCCACCCGCTCGTCCGAAACCTCTACAAAAAGGACTGCAAAACAAGTTTTAATCAAATTTTAGAAATTCATGTAATTGATAAGGAGCTTTTGAACACTATTATATTGCAAAACCTCAATTTCTGTACTTTTTACTCAGTTAAAATTCCAACGGGTCCATTGAAAGGCCCATTTAGACCTGCTCGTCCGAAACCTCTACAAAAAGGACCGCAAAACAAGTCTTAATCAAATTTTAGGAGTTCATGTAATTGATTAGGATCTTTTCAACACAATTATATTGCAAAACCTCGATTTCTGTACTTTTTACTCTGTTCAAATTCCAACGGGTCCATTGAAAGGCCCATTTCGACCTGCTAGTTTGAAACCTCTACAAAAAGGACCGCAAAACAAGTTTTAGTCAAATATTAGGAGTTCAAATAATTGATTAGGAGCTTTTCAACACAATTATATTGCAAAACCTCAATTTCTGTATTTTTTACTCAGTTAAAACTCCAACGGGTCCATTGAAAGGCCCATTTCCACCCGCTCGTCCGAAACCTCTACAAAAAGGACTGCAAAACAAGTTTTAATCAAATTTTAGGAATTCATGTAATTGATTAGGAGCTTTTGAACACTATTATATTGCAAAAGCTCAATTTCTGTACTTTTTACTCAGTTAAAATTCCAACGGGTCCATTGAAAGGCCCATTTAGACCTGCTCGTCCGAAACCTCTACAAAAAGGACCGCAAAACAAGTCTTAATCAAATTTTAGGAGTTCATGTAATTGATTAGGATCTTTTCAACACAATTATATTGCAAAACTCGATTTCTGTACTTTTTACTCTGTTCAAATTCCAACGGGTCCATTGAAAGGCCCATTTCGACCTGCTCCTCCGAAACCTCTACAAAAAGGACTGCAAAAATGTTTTATTCAAATATTAGGAGTTCAAATAATTAATTAGGAGCTTTTCAACACAATTATATTGTAAAACCTCAATTTTTGTACTTTTTACTCAGTTAAAATTCCAACGGGTCCATTGAAAGGCCCATTTCGACCCGCTCGTCCGAAACCTCTACAAAAAGGAATGTAAAACAAGTTTTAATCAAATTTTAGGAGTTCAAATAATTGATTAGGAGCTTTTCAACACAATTATATTGCAAAACCTCAATTTCTGTACTTTTTACTCAGTTAAAATTCCAACGGGTCCATTGAAAGGCCCATTTCGACCCGCTCGTCCGAAAACTCTACAAAAAGGACCGCAAAACAAGTCTTAATCAAATTTTAGGAGTTCATGTAATTGATTAGGATCTTTTCAACACAATTATATTGCAAAACCTCAATTTCTGTACTTTTTACTCTGTTAAAATTCCAACGGGTCCATTGAAAGGCCCATTTCGACCCGCTCGTCCGAAACCTCTACAAAAAGGACCGCAAAACAAGTATTAATCAAATTTTAGGAGTTCATGTAATTGATTAGGATCTTTTCAACACAATTATATTGCAAAATCTCAATTTCTGTACTTTTTACTCTGTTAAAATTCCAACGGGTCCATTGAAAGGCCCATTTCCACCTGCTCCTCCGAAACCTCTACAAAAAGGACCGCAAAAATGTTTTATTCAAATATTAGGAGTTCAAATAATTAATTAGGAGCTTTTCAACACAATTATATTGCAAAACCTCAATTTCTGTACTTTTTACTCAGTTAAAATTCCAACGGGTCCATTGAAAGGCCCATTTCGACCCGCTCGTCCGAAACCTCTACAAAAAGGACCGCAAAACAAGTATTAATCAAATTTTAGGAGTTCATGTAATTGATTAGGATCTTTTCAACACAATTATATTGCAAAACCTCAATTTCTGTACTTTTTACTCTGTTAAAATTCCAACGGGTCCATTGAAAGGCCCATTTCGACCTACTCCTCCGAAACCTCTACAAAAAGGACCGCAAAAATGTTTTATTCAAATATTAGGAGTTCAAATAATTAATTAGGAGCTTTTCAACACAATTATATTGCAAAACCTCAATTTCTGTACTTTTTACTCAGTTAAAATTCCAACGGGTCCATTGAAAGGCCCATTTCGACCCGCTCGTCCAAAACCTCTACAAAAAGGACCGCAAAACAAGTTTTAATCAAATTTTAGGAGTTCATGTAATTGATTAGGATCTTTTCAACACAATTATATTGCAAAACCTCAATTTCTGTACTTTTTACTCTATTAAAATTCCAACGGGTCCATTGAAAGGCCCATTTCGACCTGCTCCTCCGAAACCTCTACAAAAAGGACCGCAAAAATGTTTTATTCAAATATTAGGAGTTCAAATAATTAATTAGGAGCTTTTCAACACAATTATATTGCAAAACCTCAATTTCTGTACTTTTTACTCAGTTAAAATTCCAACGGGTCCATTGAAAGGCCCATTTCGACCCGCTCGTCCGAAAACTCTACAAAAAGGACCGCAAAACAAGTCTTAATCAAATTTTAGGAGATTATGTAATTGATTAGAATCTTTTCAACACAATTATATTGCAAAACCTCAATTTCTGTACTTTTTACTCTGTTAAAATTCCAACGGGTCCATTGAAAGGCCCATTTCGACTTGCTCCTCCGAAACCTCTACAAAAAGGACCGCAAAAATGTTTTATTCAAATATTAGGAGTTCAAGTAAGTAATTAGGAGCTTTTCAACACAATTATATTGCAAAACCTCAATTTCTGCATTTTTTACTCAGTTAAAATTCCAACGGGTCCATTGAAAGGCCCATTTCGACCCGTTCGTCCGAAACATCTACAAAAAGGATTGCAAAACAAGTTTTAATCAAATTTTAGGAGTTCAAATAATTGATTAGGAGCTTGTCAACACAATTATATTGCAAAACCTCAATTTCTGTACTTTTTACTCAGATAAAATTCCAACGGGTCCATTGAAAGGCCCATTTCGACATGCTCCTCCGAAACCTCTACAAAAAGGACCGCAAAAATGTTTTATTCAAATATTAGGAGTTCAAATAATTAATTAGGAGCTTTTCAACACAATTATATTGCAAAACCTCAATTTCTGTACTTTTTACTCAGTTAAAATTCCAACGGGTCCATTGAAAGGCCCATTTCGACCCGCTCGTCCGAAACCTCTACAAAAAGGAATGCAAAAGAAGTTTTAATAAAATTTTAGGAGTTCAAATAATTGATTAGGAGCTTTTCAACACAATTATATTGCAAAACCTCAATTTCTGTACTTTTTACTCAGTTAAAATTCCAACGGGTCACTTGAAAGGCCCATTTCGACCCGCTCGTCCGAAACCTCTACAAAAAGGACCGCAAAACAAGTCTTAATCAAATTTTAGGAGTTCATGTAACTGATTAGGATCTTTTCAACACAATTATATTGCAAAACCTAAATTTCTGTACTTTTTACTCTTTTAAAATTCCAACGGGTCCATTGAAAGGCCCATTTCGACCTGCTCCTCCGAAACCTCTACAAAAAGGACCGCAAAAATGTTTTATTCAAATATTAGGAGTTCAAATAATTAATTAGGAGCTTTTCAACACAATTATATTGCAAAACCTCAATTTCTGTTTTTTTTACTCAGTTAAAATTCCAACGGGTCCACTGAAAGGCCCATTTCGACCCGCTCGTCCGAAACCTCTACAAAAAGGACCGCAAAACAAGTATTAATCAAATTTTAGGAGTTCATGTAATTGATTAGGATCTTTTCAACACAATTATATTGCAAAACTACAATTTCTGTACTTTTTACTCTTTTAAAATTCCAACGGGTCCATTGAAAGGCCCATTTCGACCTGCTCCTCCGAAACCTCTACAAAAAGGACCGCAAAAATGTTTTATTCAAATATTAGGAGTTCAAATAATTAATTAGGAGCTTTTCAACACAATTATATTGCAAAACCTCAATTTCTGTACTTTTTACTCAGTTAAAATTCCAACGGGTCCATTGAAAGGCCCATTTCGACCCGCTCGTCCGAAACCTCTACAAAAAGGAATGCAAAAGAAGTTTTAATAAAATTTTAGGAGTTCAAATAATTGATTAGGAGCTTTTCAACACAATTATATTGCAAAACCTCAATTTCTGTACTTTTTACTCAGTTAAAATTCCAACGGGTCACTTGAAAGGCCCATTTCGACCCGCTCGTCCGAAACCTCTACAAAAAGGACCGCAAAACAAGTCTTAAACAAATTTTAGGAGTTCATGTAACTGATTAGGATCTTTTCAACACAATTATATTGCAAAACCTAAATTTCTGTACTTTTTACTCTTTTAAAATTCCAACGGGTCCATTGAAAGGCCCATTTCGACCTGCTCCTCCGAAACCTCTACAAAAAGGACCGCAAAAATGTTTTATTCAAATATTAGGAGTTCAAATAATTAATTAGGAGCTTTTCAACACAATTATATTGCAAAACCTCAATTTCTGTTTTTTTTACTCAGTTAAAATTCCAACGGGTCCACTGAAAGGCCCATTTCGACCCGCTCGTCCGAAACCTCTACAAAAAGGACCGCAAAACAAGTATTAATCAAATTTTAGGAGTTCATGTAATTGATTAGGATCTTTTCAACACAATTATATTGCAAAACCTAAATTTCTGTACTTTTTACTCTTTTAAAATTCCAACGGGTCCATTGAAAGGCCCATTTCGACCTGCTCCTCCGAAACCTCTACAAAAAGGACCGCAAAAATGTTTTATTCAAATATTAGGAGTTCAAATAATTAATTAGGAGCTTTTCAACACAATTATATTGCAAAACCTCAATTTCTGTTTTTTTTACTCAGTTAAAATTCCAACGGGTCCACTGAAAGGCCCATTTCGACCCGCTCGTCCGAAACCTCTACAAAAAGGACCGCAAAACAAGTATTAATCAAATTTTAGGAGTTCATGTAATTGATTAGGATCTTTTCAACACAATTATATTGCAAAACTACAATTTCTGTACTTTTTACTCTTTTAAAATTCCAACGGGTCCATTGAAAGGCCCATTTCGACCTGCTCCTCCGAAACCTCTACAAAAAGGACCGCAAAAATGTTTTATTCAAATATTAGGAGTTCAAATAATTAATTAGGAGCTTTTCAACACAATTATATTGCAAAACCTCAATTTCTGTACTTTTTACTCAGTTAAAATTCCAACGGGTCCATTGAAAGGCCCATTTCGACCCGCTCGTCCGAAACCTCTACAAAAAGGAATGCAAAAGAAGTTTTAATAAAATTTTAGGAGTTCAAATAATTGATTAGGAGCTTTTCAACACAATTATATTGCAAAACCTCAATTTCTGTACTTTTTACTCAGTTAAAATTCCAACGGGTCACTTGAAAGGCCCATTTCGACCCGCTCGTCCGAAACCTCTACAAAAAGGACCGCAAAACAAGTCTTAATCAAATTTTAGGAGTTCATGTAACTGATTAGGATCTTTTCAACACAATTATATTGCAAAACCTAAATTTCTGTACTTTTTACTCTTTTAAAATTCCAACGGGTCCATTGAAAGGCCCATTTCGACCTGCTCCTCCGAAACCTCTACAAAAAGGACCGCAAAAATGTTTTATTCAAATATTAGGAGTTCAAATAATTAATTAGGAGCTTTTCAACACAATTATATTGCAAAACCTCAATTTCTGTTTTTTTTACTCAGTTAAAATTCCAACGGGTCCACTGAAAGGCCCATTTCGACCCGCTCGTCCGAAACCTCTACAAAAAGGATCGCAAAACAAGTATTAATCAAATTTTAGGAGTTCATGTAATTGATTAGGATCTTTTCAACACAATTATATTGCAAAACTACAATTTCTGTACTTTTTACTCTTTTAAAATTCCAACGGGTCCATTGAAAGGCCCATTTCGACCTGCTCCTCCGAAACCTCTACAAAAAGGACCGCAAAAATGTTTTATTCAAATATTAGGAGTTCAAATAATTAATTAGGAGCTTTTCAACACAATTATATTGCAAAACCTCAATTTCTGTACTTTTTACTCAGTTAAAATTCCAACGGGTCCATTGAAAGGCCCATTTCGACCCGCTCGTCCGAAACCTCTACAAAAAGGAATGCAAAACAAGTTTTAATCAAATTTTTGGAGTTCAAATAATTGATTAGGAGCTTTTCAACACAATTATATTGCAAAACCTCAATTTCTGTACTTTTTATTCAGTTAAAATTCCAACGGGTCCATTGAAAGGCCCATTTCGACCCGCTCGTCCGAAACCTCTACAAAAAGGACCGCAAAACAAGTATTAATCAAATTTTAGGAGTTCATGTAATTGATTAGGATCTTTTCAACACAATTATATTGCAAAACCTCAATTTCTGTACTTTTTACTCTGTTAAAATTCCAACGGGTCCATTGAAAGGCCCATTTCGACCTGCTCCTCCGAAACCTCTACAAAAAGGACCGCAAAAATGTTTTATTCAAATATTAGGAGTTCAAATAATTAATTAGGAGCTTTTCAACACAATTATATTGCAAAACCTCAATTTCTGTACTTTTTACTCAGTTAAAATTCCAACGGGTCCATTGAAAGGCCCATTTCGACTCGCTCGTCCGAAACCTCTACAAAAAGGACCGCAAAACAAGTATTAATCAAATTTTAGGAGTTCATGTAATTGATTAGGATCTTTTCAACACAATTATATTGCAAAACCTCAATTTCTGTACTTTTTACTCTGTTAAAATTCCAACGGGTCCATTGAAAGGCCCATTTCGACCTGCTCCTCCGAAACCTCTACAAAAAGGACCGAAAAAATATTTTATTCAAATATTAGGAGTTCAAATAATTAATTAGGAGCTTTTCAACACAATTATATTGCAAAACCTCATTTTCTGTACTTTTTACTCAGTTAAAATTCCAACGGGTCCATTGAAAGGCCCATTTCGACCCGCTCGTCCGAAACCTCTACAAAAAGGAATGCAAAACAAGTTTTAATCAAATTTTAGGAGTTCAAATAATTTATTAGGAGCTTTTCAACACAATTATATTGCAAAACCTCAATTTCTGTACTTTTTACTCAGTTAAAATTCCAATGGGTCCATTGAAAGGCCCATTTCGACCTGCTCGTCCGAAACCTCTACAAAAGGACTGCAAAACAAGTTTTAATCAAATTTTAGGAGTTCAAATAATTGATTAGGAGCTTTTCAACACAATTATATTGCAAAACCTCAATTTCTGTACTTTTTACTCAGTTAAAATTCCAACGGGTCCATTGAAAGGCCCATTTCGACCCGCTCGTCCGAAAACTCTACAAAAAGGACCGCAAAACAAGTCTTAATCAAATTTTAGGAGTTCATGTAATTGATTAGGATCTTTTCAACACAATTATATTGCAAAACCTCAATTTCTGTACTTTTTACTCTGTTAAAATTCCAACGGGTCTATTGAAAGGCCCATTTCGACTTGCTCCTCCGAAACCTAAACAAAAAGGACCGCAAAAATGTTTCATTCAAATATTAGGAGTTCAAGTAATTAATTGGGAGCTTTTCAACACAATTATATTGCAAAACCTCAATTTTTGTATTTTTTACTCAGTTAAAATTCCACCGGGTCCATTGAAAGGCCCATTTCGACCCGCTCGTCCGAAACCTCTACAAAAAGTACTGCAAAACAAGTTTTAATCAAATTTTAGGAGTTCAAATAATTGATTAGGAGCTTTTCAACACAATTATATTGCAAAACCTCAATTTCTGTACTTTTTACTCAGTTAAAATTCCAACAGGTCCATTGAAAGGCCCATTTCGACATGCTCCTCCGAAACCTCTACAAAAAGGACCGCAAAACAAGTCTTAATCAAATTTTAGGAATTCATGTAATTGATTAGGATTTTTTCAACACAATTATATTGCAAAACCTCAATTTCTGTACTTTTTACTCTGTTAAAATTCCAACGGGTCCATTGAAAGGCCCATTTTGACCTGCTCCACCGAAACCTCTATAAAAGGACCGCAAAAATGTTTTATTCAAATATTAGGAGTTCAAATAATTAATTAGGAGCTTTTCAACACAATTATATTGCAAAACCTCAATTTCTTTACTTTTTACTCAGTTAAAATTCCAACGGGTCCATTGAAAGGCCCATTTCGACCCGCTCGTCCGAAACCTCTACAAAAAGGAATGCAAAACAAGTATTAATCAAATTTTAGGAGTTCATGTAATTGATTAGGAGCTTTTCAACACAATTATATTGCAAAACCTCAATTTCTGTACTTTTTACTCAGTTAAAATTCCAATGGGTCCATTGAAAGGCCCATTTCGACCTGCTCGTCCGAAACCTCTACAAAAGGACTGCAAAACAAGTTTTAATCATATTTTAGGAGTTCAAATAATTGATTAGGAGCTTTTCAACACAATTTTATTGCAAAACCTCAATTTCTGTACTTTTTACTCAGTTAAAATTCCAACGGGTCCATTGAAAGGCCCATTTCGACCCGCTCGTCCGAAAACTCTACAAAAGGACCGCAAAACAAGTCTTAATCAAATTTTAGGAGTTCATGTAATTGATTAGGATCTTTTCAACACAATTATATTGCAAAACCTCAATTTCTGTACTTTTTACTCTGTTAAAATTCCAACGGGTCCATTGAAAGGCCCATTTCGACATGCTCCTCCGAAACCTCTACAAAAAGTACCGCAAAAATGTTTATTCAAATATTAGGAGTTCAAATAATTAATTAGGAGCTTTTCAACACAATTATATTGCAAAACCTCAATTTCTGTACTTTTTACTCAGTTAAAATTCCAACGGGTCCATTGAAAGGCCCATTTCGACCCGCTCGTCCGAAACCTCTACAAAAAGGAATGCAAAAGAAGTTTTAATCAAATTTTAGGAGTTCAAATAATTGATTAGGAGCTTTCCAACACAATTATATTGCAAAACCTCAATTTCTGTACTTTTTAGTCAGTTAAAATTCCAACGGGTCCATTGAAAGGCCCATTTCGACATGCTCCTCCGAAACCTCTACAAAAAGTACCGCAAAAATGTTTATTCAAATATTAGGAGTTCAAATAATTAATTAGGAGCTTTTCAACACAATTATATTGCAAAACCTCAATTTTTGTACTTTTTACTCAGTTAAAATTCCAACGGGTCCATTGAAAGGCCCATTTCGACCCGCTCGTCCGAAACCTCTACAAAAAGGAATGCAAAAGAAGTTTTAATCAAATTTTAGGAGTTCAAATAATTGATTAGGATCTTTTCAACACAATTATATTGCAAAACCTCAATTTCTGTACTTTTTACTCAGTTAAAATTCCAACGGGTCCATTGAAAGGCCCATTTCGACATGCTCCTCCGAAACCTCTACAAAAGGACTGCAAAACAAGTTTTAATCAAATTTTAGGAGTTCAAATAATTGATTAGGAGCTTTTCAACACAATTTTATTGCAAAACCTCAATTTCTGTACTTTTTACTCAGTTAAAATTCCAACGGGTCCATTGAAAGTCCCATTTCGACCCGCTCGTCCGAAACCTCTACAAAAAGGAATGCAAAAGAAGTTTTAATCAAATTTTAGGAGTTCAAATAATTGATTAGGAGCTTTCCAACACAATTATATTGCAAAACCTCAATTTCTGTACTTTTTAGTCAGTTAAAATTCCAACGGGTCCATTGAAAGGCCCATTTCGACATGCTCCTCCGAAACCTCTACAAAAAGTACCGCAAAAATGTTTATTCAAATATTAGGAGTTCAAATAATTAATTAGGAGCTTTTCAACACAATTATATTGCAAAACCTCAATTTTTGTACTTTTTACTCAGTTAAAATTCCAACGGGTCCATTGAAAGGCCCATTTCGACCCGCTCGTCCGAAACCTCTACAAAAAGGAATGCAAAAGAAGTTTTAATCAAATTTTAGGAGTTCAAATAATTGATTAGGATCTTTTCAACACAATTATATTGCAAAACCTCAATTTCTGTACTTTTTACTCAGTTAAAATTCCAACGGGTCCATTGAAAGGCCCATTTCGACATGCTCCTCCGAAACCTCTACAAAAGGACTGCAAAACAAGTTTTAATCAAATTTTAGGAGTTCAAATAATTGATTAGGAGCTTTTCAACACAATTTTATTGCAAAACCTCAATTTCTGTACTTTTTACTCAGTTAAAATTCCAACGGGTCCATTGAAAGGCCCATTTCGACCCGCTCGTCCGAAACCTCTACAAAAAGGAATGCAAAAGAAGTTTTAATCAAATTTTAGGAGTTCAAATAATTGATTAGGAGCTTTCCAACACAATTATATTGCAAAACCTCAATTTCTGTACTTTTTAGTCAGTTAAAATTCCAACGGGTCCATTGAAAGGCCCATTTCGACATGCTCCTCCGAAACCTCTACAAAAAGTACCGCAAAAATGTTTATTCAAATATTAGGAGTTCAAATAATTAATTAGGAGCTTTTCAACACAATTATATTGCAAAACCTCAATTTTTGTACTTTTTACCCAGTTAAAATTCCAACGGGTCCATTGAAAGGCCCATTTCGACCCGCTCGTCCGAAACCTCTACAAAAAGGAATGCAAAAGAAGTTTTAATCAAATTTTAGGAGTTCAAATAATTGATTAGGAGCTTTTCAACACAATTATATTGCAAAACCTCAATTTCTGTAGTTTTTACTCAGTTAAAATTCCAACGGGTCCATTGAAAGGCCCATTTCGACCCGCTCGTCCGAAACCTCTACAAAAAGGAATGCAAAACAAGTATTAATCAAATTTTAGGAGTTCATGTAATTGATTAGGAGCTTTTCAACACAATTATATTGCAAAACCTCAATTTCTGTACTTTTTACTCAGTTAAAATTCCAATGGGTCCATTGAAAGGCCCATTTCGACCTGCTCGTCCGAAACCTCTACAAAAGGACTGCAAAACAAGTTTTAATCAAATTTTAGGAGTTCAAATAATTGAATAGGAGCTTTTCAACACAATTTTATTGCAAAACCTCAATTTCTGTACTTTTTACTCAGTTAAAATTCCAACGGGTCCATTGAAAGGCCCATTTCGACCCGCTCGTCCGAAAACTCTACAAAAGGACCGCAAAACAAGTCTTAATCAAATTTTAGGAGTTCATGTAATTGATTAGGATCTTTTCAACACAATTATATTGCAAAACCTCAATTTCTGTACTTTTTACTCTGTTAAAATTCCAACGGGTCCATTGAAAGGCCCATTTCGACATGCTCCTCCGAAACCTCTACAAAAAGTACCGCAAAAATGTTTATTCAAATATTAGGAGTTCAAA
The DNA here is from genome assembly GCA_958450335.1 of Hibiscus tridactylites. Classification (NCBI taxonomy): domain Eukaryota; kingdom Viridiplantae; phylum Streptophyta; class Magnoliopsida; order Malvales; family Malvaceae; genus Hibiscus; species Hibiscus tridactylites. Next base: position 38,839,797 of record OY288289.1, on the reverse strand, counting down.
TAATTAATTAGGAGCTTTTCAACACAATTATATTGCAAAACCTCAATTTCTGTACTTTTTACTCAGTTAAAATTCCAACGGGTCCATTGAAAGGCCCATTTCGACCCGCTCGTCCGAAACCTCTACAAAAAGGAATGCAAAAGAAGTTTTAATCAAATTTTAGGAGTTCAAATAATTGATTAGGAGCTTTTCAACACAATTATATTGCAAAACCTCAATTTCTGTACTTTTTAGTCAGTTAAAATTCCAACGGGTCCATTGAAAGGCCCATTTCGACATGCTCCTCCGAAACCTCTACAAAAAGTACCGCAAAAATGTTTATTCAAATATTAGGAGTTCAAATAATTAATTAGGAGCTTTTCAACACAATTATATTACAAAACCTCAATTTTTGTACTTTTTACTCAGTTAAAATTCCAACGGGTCCATTGAAAGGCCCATTTCGACCCGCTCGTCCGAAACCTCTACAAAAAGGAATGCAAAAGAAGTTTTAATCAAATTTTAGGAGTTCAAATAATTGATTAGGAGCTTTTCAACACAATTATATTGCAAAACCTCAATTTCTGTAGTTTTTACTCAGTTAAAATTCCAACGGGTCCATTGAAAGGCCCATTTCGACCCGTTCGTCCGAAACCTCTACAAAAAGGAATGCAAAACAAGTATTAATCAAATTTTAGGAGTTCATGTAATTGATTAGGAGCTTTTCAACACAATTATATTGCAAAACCTCAATTTCTGTACTTTTTACTCAGTTAAAATTCCAATGGGTCCATTGAAAGGCCCATTTCGACCTGCTCGTCCGAAACCTCTACAAAAGGACTGCAAAACAAGTTTTAATCAAATTTTAGGAGTTCAAATAATTGATTAGGAGCTTTTCAACACAATTTTATTGCAAAACCTCAATTTCTGTACTTTTTACTCAGTTAAAATTCCAACGGGTCCATTGAAAGGCCCATTTCGACCCGCTCGTCCGAAAACTCTACAAAAGGACCGCAAAACAAGTCTTAATCAAATTTTAGGAGTTCATGTAATTGATTAGTATCTTTTCAACACAATTATATTGCAAAACCTCAATTCCTGTACTTTTTACTCTGTTAAAATTCCAACGGGTCCATTGAAAGGCCCATTTCGACATGCTCCTCCGAAACCTCTACAAAAAGTACCGCAAAAATGTTTATTCAAATATTAGGAGTTCAAATAATTAATTAGGAGCTTTTCAACACAATTATATTGCAAAACCTCAATTTCTGTACTTTTTACTCAGTTAAAATTCCAACGGGTCCATTGAAAGGCCCATTTCGACCCGCTCGTCCGAAACCTCTACAAAAAGGAATGCAAAAGAAGTTTTAATCAAATTTTAGGAGTTCAAATAATTGATTAGGAGCTTTTCAACACAATTATATTGCAAAACCTCAATTTCTGTACTTTTTAGTCAGTTAAAATTCCAACGGGTCCATTGAAAGGCCCATTTCGACATGCTCCTCCGAAACCTCTACAAAAAGGACCGCAAAAATGTTTATTCAAATATTAGGAGTTCAAATAATTAATTAGGAGCTTTTCAAAACAATTATATTGCAAAACCTCAATTTTTGTACTTTTTACTCAGTTAAAATTCCAACGGGTCCATTGAAAGGCCCATTTCGACCCGCTCGTCCGAAACCTCTACAAAAAGGAATGCAAAAGAAGTTTTAATCAAATTTTAGGAGTTCAAATAATTGATTAGGAGCTTTTCAACACAATTATATTGCAAAACCTCAATTTCTGTAGTTTTTACTCAGTTAAAATTCCAACGGGTCCATTGAAAGGCCCATTTCGACCCGCTCGTCCGAAACCTCTACAAAAAGGAATGCAAAACAAGTATTAATCAAATTTTAGGAGTTCATGTAATTGATTAGGAGCTTTTCAACACAATTATATTGCAAAACCTCAATTTCTGTACTTTTTACTCAGTTAAAATTCCAATGGGTCCATTGAAAGGCCCATTTCGACCTGCTCGTCCGAAACCTCTACAAAAGGACTGCAAAACAAGTTTTAATCAAATTTTAGGAGTTCAAATAATTGATTAGGAGCTTTTCAACACAATTTTATTGCAAAACCTCAATTTCTGTACTTTTTACTCAGTTAAAATTCCAACGGGTCCATTGAAAGGCCCATTTCGACCCGCTCGTCCGAAAACTCTACAAAAGGACCGCAAAACAAGTCTTAATCAAATTTTAGGAGTTCATGTAATTGATTAGGATCTTTTCAACACAATTATATTGCAAAACCTCAATTTCTGTACTTTTTACTCTGTTAAAATTCCAACGGGTCCATTGAAAGGCCCATTTCGACATGCTCCTCCGAAACCTCTACAAAAAGTACCGCAAAAATGTTTATTCAAATATTAGGAGTTCAAATAATTAATTAGGAGCTTTTCAACACAATTATATTGCAAAACCTCAATTTCTGTACTTTTTACTCAGTTAAAATTCCAACGGGTCCATTGAAAGGCCCATTTCGACCCGCTCGTCCGAAACCTCTACAAAAAGGAATGCAAAAGAAGTTTTAATCAAATTTTAGGAGTTCAAATAATTGATTAGGAGCTTTCCAACACAATTATATTGCAAAACCTCAATTTCTGTACTTTTTAGTCAGTTAAAATTCCAACGGGTCCATTGAAAGGCCCATTTCGACATGCTCCTCCGAAACCTCTACAAAAAGTACCGCAAAAATGTTTATTCAAATATTAGGAGTTCAAATAATTAATTAGGAGCTTTTCAACACAATTATATTGCAAAACCTCAATTTTTGTACTTTTTACTCAGTTAAAATTCCAACGGGTCCATTGAAAGGCCCATTTCGACCCGCTCGTCCGAAACCTCTACAAAAAGGAATGCAAAAGAAGTTTTAATCAAATTTTAGGAGTTCAAATAATTGATTAGGATCTTTTCAACACAATTATATTGCAAAACCTCAATTTCTGTACTTTTTACTCAGTTAAAATTCCAACGGGTCCATTGAAAGGCCCATTTCGACATGCTCCTCCGAAACCTCTACAAAAAGTACCGCAAAAATGTTTATTCAAATATTAGGAGTTCAAATAATTAATTAGGAGCTTTTCAACACAATTATATTGCAAAACCTCAATTTTTGTACTTTTTACTCAGTTAAAATTCCAACGGGTCCATTGAAAGGCCCATTTCGACCCGCTCGTCCGAAACCTCTACAAAAAGGAATGCAAAAGAAGTTTTAATCAAATTTTAGGAGTTCAAATAATTGATTAGGAGCTTTTCAACACAATTATATTGCAAAACCTCAATTTCTGTACTTTTTACTCAGTTAAAATTCCAACGGGTCCATTGAAAGGCCCATTTCGACATGCTCCTCCGAAACCTCTACAAAAAGTACCGCAAAAATGTTTATTCAAATATTAGGAGTTCAAATAATTAATTAGGAGCTTTTCAACACAATTATATTGCAAAACCTCAATTTCTGTACTTTTTACTCAGTTAAAATTCCAACGGGTCCATTGAAAGGCCCATTTCGACCCGCTCGTCCGAAACCTCTACAAAAAGGAATGCAAAAGAAGTTTTAATCAAATTTTAGGAGTTCAAATAATTGATTAGGAGCTTTTCAACACAATTATATTGCAAAACCTCAATTTCTGTACTTTTTACTCAGTTAAAATTCCAACGGGTCCATTGAAAGGCCCATTTCGACATGCTCCTCCGAAACCTCTACAAAAAGGACCGCAAAAATGTTTATTCAAATATTAGGAGTTCAAATAATTAATTAGGAGCTTTTCAACACAATTATATTGCAAAACCTCAATTTCTGTACTTTTTACTCAGTTAAAATTCCAACGGGTCCATTGAAAGGCCCATTTCGACCCGCTCGTTCGAAACCTCTACAAAAAGGAATGCAAAAGAAGTTTTAATCAAATTTTAGGAGTTCAAATAAATTATTAGGGGCTTTTCAACACAATTATATTGCAAAACCTCAATTTCTGTACTTTTTACTCAGTTAAAATTCCAACGGGTCCATTGAAAAGCCCATTTAGACCTGCTCGTCCGAAACCTCTACAAAAAGGACAGCAAAAATGTTTTATTCAAATATTAGGAGTTCAAATAATTGATTAGGAGCTTTTCAACACAATTATATAGCAAAACCTCAATTTCTGTATTTTTTACTCAGTTAAAATTCCAACGGGTCCATTGAAAGGCTCATTTCGACCCGCTCGTCCAAAACCTCTACAAAAGGACTGCAAAACAAGTTTTAATAAAATATTAGGAATTCATGTAATATATTAGGAGCTTTTGAACACAATTATATGCAAAACCTCAATTACTGTACATTTTACTCAGTTAAAATTCCAACGGGTCCATTGAAATGCCCATTTCGACCTGCTCCTCCGAAACCTCTACAAAAAGGACCGCAAAAATGTTTTATTCAAATATTAGGAGTTCAAGTAATTAATTAGGAGCTTTTCAACACAATTATATTGCAAAACCTCAATTTCTGCATTTTTTACTCAGTTAAAATTCCAACGGGTCCATTGAAAGGCCCATTTCGACCCGCTCGTCCGAAACATCTACAAAAAGGATTGCAAAACAAGTTTTAATCAAATTTTAGGAGTTCAAATAATTGAATAGGAGCTTTTCAACACAATTATATTGCAAAACCTCAATTTCTGTACTTTTTACTCAGTTAAAATTTCAACGAGTCCATTGAAAGGCCCATTTCGACCTGCTCGTCTAAAACCTCTACAAAAAGGACCGCAAAACAAGTTTTAGTCAAATATTAGGACTTCAAATAATTGATTAGGAGCTTTACAACACAATTATATTGCAAAACCGCAATTTCTGTACTTTTTACTCAGTTAAAATTCCAACGGGTCCATTGAAAGGCCCATTTCGACCCGCTCGTCCGAAACCTCTACAAAAAGGACTGCAAAACAAGATTTAATCAAATTTTAGGAGTTCGTGTAATTGATTAGGAGCTTTTCAACACAATTATATTGCAAAACCTCAATTTCTATACTTTTTACTCAGTTAAAATTCCAACGGGTCCATTGAAAGGCCCATTTCGACCCGCTCGTCCGAAACATCTACAAAAAGCACCCCAAAACAAGTCTTAATCAAATTTTAGGAGTTCATGTAATTTATTAGGATCTTTTCAACACAATTATATTGCAAAATCTCAATTTCTGTACTTTTTACTCAGTTAAAATTCCAACGGGTCCATTGAAAGGCCCATTTAGACCTGCTCGTCCGAAACCTCTACAAAAAGGAATGCAAAAGAAGTTTTAATCAAATTTTAGGAGTTCAAATAATTGATTAGGAGCTTTTCAACACAATTATATTGCAAAACCTCAATTTCTGTACTTTTTACTCAGTTAAAATTCCAACGGGTCCATTGAAAGGCCCATTTCGACCCGCTCGTTCGAAACCTCTACAAAAAGGAATGCAAAAGAAGTTTTAATCAAATTTTAGGAGTTCAAATAAATTATTAGGGGCTTTTCAACACAATTATATTGCAAAACCTCAATTTCTGTACTTTTTACTCAGTTAAAATTCCAACGGGTCCATTGAAAAGCCCATTTAGACCTGCTCGTCCGAAACCTCTACAAAAAGGACAGCAAAAATGTTTTATTCAAATATTAGGAGTTCAAATAATTGATTAGGAGCTTTTCAACACAATTATATAGCAAAACCTCAATTTCTGTATTTTTTACTCAGTTAAAATTCCAACGGGTCCATTGAAAGGCTCATTTCGACCCGCTCGTCCAAAACCTCTACAAAAGGACTGCAAAACAAGTTTTAATAAAATATTAGGAATTCATGTAATATATTAGGAGCTTTTGAACACAATTATATGCAAAACCTCAATTACTGTACTTTTTACTCAGTTAAAATTCCAACGGGTCCATTGAAAGGCCCATTTCGACCCGCTAGTCCTAAAACTCTACAAAAAGGACTGCAAAACAAGTTTTAATCAAATCTTAGGAGTTCAAATAATTGATTAGGAGCTTTTCAACACAATTATATTGCAAAACCTCAAATTTTTTACTTTTTACTCAGTTAAAATTCCAACGGGTCCATTGAAAGGCCCATTTCGACCTGCTAGTTTGAAACCTCTACAAAAAGAACCGCAAAACAAGTTTTAGTCAAATATTAAGAGTTCAAATAATTGATTAGGAGCTTTTCAACACAATTATATTGCAAAACCTCAATTTCTGTATTTTTTACTCAGTTAAAACTCCAACGGGTCCATTGAAAGGCCCATTTCCACCCGCTCGTCCGAAACCTCTACAAAAAGGACTGCAAAACAAGTTTTAATCAAATTTTAGGAATTCATGTAATTGATTAGGAGCTTTTGAACACTATTATATTGCAAAACCTCAATTTCTGTACTTTTTACTCAGTTAAAATTCCAACGGGTCCATTGAAAGGCCCATTTAGACCTGCTCGTCCGAAACCTCTACAAAAAGGACCGCAAAACAAGTCTTAATCAAATTTTAGGAGTTCATGTAATTGATTAGGATCTTTTCAACACAATTATATTGCAAAACCTCAATTTCTGTACTTTTTACTCTGTTAAAATTCCAACGGGTCCATTGAAAGGCCCATTTCGACCTGCTCCTCCGAAACCTCTACAAAAAGGACCGCAAAAATGTTTTATTCAAATATTAGGAGTTCAAATAATTAATTAGGAGCTTTTCAACACAATTATATTGCAAAACCTCAATTTTTGTACTTTTTACTCAGTTAAAATTCCAACGGGTCCATTGAAAGTCCCATTTCGACCCGCTCGTCCGAAACCTCTACAAAAAGGAATGCAAAACAAGTTTTAATCAAATTTTAGTAGTTCAAATAATTGATTAGGAGCTTTTCAACACAATTATATTGCAAAACCTCAATTTCTGTACTTTTTACTCAGTTAAAATTCGAACGGGTCCATTGAAAGGCCCATTTCGACCCGCTCGTCCGAAAACTCTACAAAAAGGACCGCAAAACAAGTCTTAATCAAATTTTAGGAGTTCATGTAATTGATTAGGATCTTTTCAACACAATTATATTGCAAAACCTCAATTTCTGTACTTTTTACTCTGCTAAAATTCCAACGGGTCCATTGAAAGGCCCATTTCGACCCGCTCGTCCGAAACCTCTACAAAAAGGACCGCAAAACAAGTATTAATCAAATTTTAGGAGTTCATGTAATTGATTAGGATCTTTTCAACACAATTATATTGCAAAACCTCAATTTTTGTACTTTTTACTTTGTTAAAATTCCAACGGGTCCATTGAAAGGCCCATTTCGACCTGCTCCTCCGAAACCTCTACAAAAAGGACCGCAAAACAAGTCTTAATCAAATTTTAGGAGTTCATGTAACTGATTAGGATCTTTTCAACACAATTATATTGCAAAACCTCAATTTCTGTACTTTTTACTCTTTTAAAATTCCAACGGGTCCATTGAAAGGCCCATTTCGACCTGCTCCTCCGAAACCTCTACAAAAAGGACCGCAAAAATGTTTTATTCAAATATTAGGAGTTCAAATAATTAATTAGGAGCTTTTCAACACAATTATATTGCAAAACCACAATTTCTGTTTTTTTTACTCAGTTAAAATTCCAACGGGTCCACTGAAAGGCCCATTTCGACCCGCTCGTCCGAAACCTCTACAAAAAGGAATGCAAAAGAAGTTTTAATCAAATTTTAGGAGTTCAAATAATTGATTAGGAGCTTTTCAACACAATTATATTGCAAAACCTCAATTTCTGTACTTTTTACTCAGTTAAAATTCCAACGGGTCCATTGAAAGGCCCATTTCGACCCGCTCGTCCGAAACCTCTACAAAAAGGACCGCAAAACAAGTCTTAATCAAATTTTAGGAGTTCATGTAACTGATTAGGATCTTTTCAACACAATTATATTGCAAAACCTCAATTTCTGTACTTTTTACTCTTTTAAAATTCCAACGGGTCCATTGAAAGGCCCATTTCGACCTGCTCCTCCGAAACCTCTACAAAAAGGACCGCAAAAATGTTTTATTCAAATATTAGGAGTTCAAATAATTAATTAGGAGCTTTTCAACACAATTATATTGCAAAACCACAATTTCTGTTTTTTTTACTCAGTTAAAATTCCAACGGGTCCACTGAAAGGCCCATTTCGACCCGCTCGTCCGAAACCTCTACAAAAAGGACCGCAAAACAAGTATTAATCAAATTTTAGGAGTTCATGTAATTGATTAGGATCTTTTCAACACAATTATATTGCAAAACCTCAATTTCTGTACTTTTTACTCTGTTAAAATTCCAACGGGTCCATTGAAAGGCCCATTTCGACCTGCTCCTCCGAAACCTCTACAAAAAGGACCGCAAAAATGTTTTATTCAAATATTAGGAGTTCAAATAATTAATTAGGAGCTTTTCAACACAATTATATTGCAAAACCTCAATTTCTGTACTTTTTACTCAGTTAAAATTCCAACGGGTCCATTGAAAGGCCCATTTCGACCCGCTCGTCCGAAACCTCTACAAAAAGGAATGCAAAAGAAGTTTTAATCAAATTTTAGGAGTTCAAATAATTGATTAGGAGCTTTTCAACACAATTAAATTGCAAAACCTCAATTTCTGTACTTTTTACTCAGTTAAAATTCCAACGGGTCCATTGAAAGGCCCATTTCGACCCGCTCGTCCGAAACCTCTACAAAAAGGACCGCAAAACAAGTCTTAATCAAATTTTAGGAGTTCATGTAACTGATTAGGATCTTTTCAACACAATTATATTGCAAAACCTCAATTTCTGTACTTTTTACTCTTTTAAAATTCCAATGGGTCCATTGAAAGGCCTATTTCGACCTGCTCCTCCGAAACCTCTACAAAAAGGACCGCAAAAATGTTTTATTCAAATATTAGGAGTTCAAATAATTAATTAGGAGCTTTTCAACACAATTATATTGCAAAACCTCAATTTCTGTTTTTTTTACTCAGTTAAAATTCCAACGGGTCCACTGAAAGGCCCATTTCGACCCGCTCGTCCGAAACCTCTACAAAAAGGACCGCAAAACAAGTATTAATCAAATTTTAGGAGTTCATGTAATTGATTAGGATCTTTTCAACACAATTATATTGCAAAACCTCAATCTCTGTACTTTTTACTCTGTTAAAATTCCAACGGGTCCATTGAAAGGCCCATTTCGACCTGCTCCTCCAAAACCTCTACAAAAAGGACCGCAAAAATGTTTTATTCAAATATTACGAGTTCAAATAATTAATTAGGAGCTTTTCAACACAATTATATTGCAAAACCTCAATTTCTATACTTTTTACTCAGTTAAAATTCCAACGGGTCCATTGAAAGGCCCATTTCGACCAGCTCGTCCGAAACCTCTACAAAAAGGAATGCAAAACAAGTTTTAATCAAATTTTTCGAGTTCAAATATTTGATTAGGAGCTTTTCAACACAATTATATTGCAAAACCTCAATTACTGTACTTTTTACTCAGTTAAAATTCCAACGGGTCCAATGAAAGGCCCATTTCGACCCGCTCGTCCGAATCCTCTACAAAAAGGACCGCAAAACAAGTATTAATCTAATTTTAGGAGTTCATGTAATTGATTAGGATCTTTTCAACACAATTATATTGCAAAACCTCAATTTCTGTACTTTTTACTCTGTTAAAATTCCAACGGGTCCATTGAAAGGCCCATTTCGACCCGCTCGTCCGAAACCTCTACAAAAAGGACCGCAAAACAAGTATTAATCAAATTTTAGGAGTTCATGTAATTGATTAGGATCTTTTCAACACAATTATATTGCAAAACCTCAATTTCTGTACTTTTTACTCTGTTAAAATTCCAACGGGTCCATTGAAAGGCCCATTTCGACCTGCTCCTCCGAAACCTCTACAAAAAGGACCGCAAAAATGTTTTATTCAAATATTAGGAGTTCAAATAATTAATTAGGAGCTTTTCAACACAATTATATTGCAAAACCTCAATTTTTGTACTTTTTACTCAGTTAAAATTCCAACGGGTCCATTGAAAGGCCCATTTCGACCCGCTCGTCCGAAACCTCTACAAAAAGGAATGCAAAACAAGTTTTAATCAAATTTTAGGAGTTTAAATAATTTATTAGGAGCTTTTCAACACAATTATATTGCAAAACCTCAATTTCTGTACTTTTTACTCAGTTAAAATTCCAATGGGTCCATTGAAAGGCCCATTTCGACCTGCTCGTCCGAAACCTCTACAAAAGGACTGCAAAACAAGTTTTAATCAAATTTTAGGAGTTCAAATAATTGATTAGGAGCTTTTCAACACAATTATATTGCAAAACCTCAATTTCTGTACTTTTTACTCAGTTAAAATTCCAATGGGTCCATTGAAAGGCCCATTTCGACCTGCTCGTCCGAAACCTCTACAAAAGGACTGCAAAACAAGTATTAATCTAATTTTAGGAGTTCATGTAATTGATTAGGATCTTTTCAACACAATTATATTGCAAAACCTCAATTTCTGTACTTTTTACTCTGTTAAAATTCCAACGGGTCCATTGAAAGGCCCATTTCGACCCGCTCGTCCGAAACCTCTACAAAAAGGACCGCAAAACAAGTATTAATCAAATTTTAGGAGTTCATGTAATTGATTAGGATCTTTTCAACACAATTATATTGCAAAACCTCAATTTCTGTACTTTTTACTCTGTTAAAATTCTAACGGGTCCATTGAAAGGCCCATTTCGACCTGCTCCTCCGAAACCTCTACAAAAAGGACCGCAAAAATGTTTTATTCAAATATTAGGAGTTCAAATAATTAATTAGGAGCTTTTCAACACAATTATATTGCAAAACCTCAATTTTTGTACTTTTTACTCAGTTAAAATTCCAACGGGTCCATTGAAAGGCCCATTTCGACCCGCTCGTCCGAAACCTCTACAAAAAGGAATGCAAAACAAGTTTTAATCAAATTTTAGGAGTTTAAATAATTTATTAGGAGCTTTTCAACACAATTATATTGCAAAACCTCAATTTCTGTACTTTTTACTCAGTTAAAATTCCAATGGGTCCATTGAAAGGCCCATTTCGACCTGCTCGTCCGAAACCTCTACAAAAGGACTGCAAAACAAGTTTTAATCAAATTTTAGGAGTTCAAATAATTGATTAGGAGCTTTTCAACACAATTATATTGCAAAACCTCAATTTCTGTACTTTTTACTCAGTTAAAATTCCAACGGGTCCATTGAAAGGCCCATTTCGACCCGCTCGTCCGAAAACTCTACAAAAAGGACCGCAAAACAAGTCTTAATCAAATTTTAGGAGTTCATGTAATTGATTAGGATCTTTTCAACACAATTATATTGCAAAACCTCAATTTCTGTACTTTTTACTCTGTTAAAATTCCAACGGGTCTATTGAAAGGCCCATTTCGACTTGCTCCTCCGAAACCTAAACAAAAAGGACCGCAAAAATGTTTCATTCAAATATTAGGAGTTCAAGTAATTAATTGGGAGCTTTTCAACACAATTATATTGCAAAACCTCAATTTTTGTATTTTTTACTCAGTTAAAATTCCAACGGGTCCATTGAAAGGCCCATTTCGACCCGCTCGTCCGAAACCTCTACAAAAAGTATTGCAAAACAAGTTTTATTCAAATATTAGGAGTTCAAATAATTAATTAGGAGCTTTTCAACACAATTATATTGCAAAACCTCAATTTCTGTAGTTTTTGCTCAGTTAAAATTCCAACGGGTCCATTGAAAGGCCCATTTCGACCCGCTCGTCCGAAACCTCTACAAAAAGGAATGCAAAACAAGTATTAATCAAATTTTAGGAGTTCATGTAATTGATTAGGAGCTTTTCAACACAATTATATTGCAAAACCTCAATTTCTGTACTTTTTACTCAGTTAAAATTCCAATGGGTCCATTGAAAGGCCCATTTCGACCTGCTCGTCCGAAACCTCTACAAAAGGACTGCAAAACAAGTTTTAATCAAATTTTAGGAGTTCAAATAATTGATTAGGAGCTTTTCAACACAATTTTATTGCAAAACCTCAATTTTTGTACTTTTTACTCAGTTAAAATTCCAACGGGTCCATTGAAAGGCCCATATCGACCCGCTCGTCCGAAAACTCTACAAAAGGACCGCAAAACAAGTCTTAATCAAATTTTAGGAGTTCATGTAATTGATTAGGATCTTTTCAACACAATTATATTGCATAACCTCAATTTTTGTACTTTTTACTCTGTTAAAATTCCAACGGGTCCATTGAAAGGCCCATTTCGACTTGCTCCTCCGAAACCTCTACAAAAAGGACCGCAAAAATGTTTTATTCAAATATTAGGAGTTCAAGTAATTAATTAGGAGCTTTTCAACACAATTATATTGCAAAACCTGAATTTCTGTTTTTTTTACTCAGTTAAAATTCCAACGGGTCCATTGAAAGGCCCATTTCGACCCGCTCGTCCGAAACCTCTAAAAAAGGACTGCAAAACAAGTTTTAATCAAATTTTAGGAGTTCAAATAATTGATTAGGAGCTTTTCAACACAATTATATTGCAAAACCTCAATTTCTGTACTTTTTACTTTGTTAAAATTCCAACGGGTCCATTGAAAGGCCCATTTCGACCTGCTCCTCCGAAACCTCTACAAAAAGGACCGCAAAACAAGTCTTAATCAAATTTTAGGAGTTCATGTAACTGATTAGGATCTTTTCAACACAATTATATTGCAAAACCTCAATTTCTGTACTTTTTACTCTTTTAAAATTCCAACGGGTCCATTGAAAGGCCCATTTCGACCTGCTCCTCCGAAACCTCTACAAAAAGGACCGCAAAAATGTTTTATTCAAATATTAGGAGTTCAAATAATTAATTAGGAGCTTTTCAACACAATTATATTGCAAAACCACAATTTCTGTTTTTTTTACTCAGTTAAAATTCCAACGGGTCCACTGAAAGGCCCATTTCGACCCGCTCGTCCGAAACCTCTACAAAAAGGACCGCAAAACAAGCATTAATCAAATTTTAGGAGTTCATGTAATTGATTAGGATCTTTTCAACACAATTATATTGCAAAACCTCAATTTCTGTACTTTTTACTCTGTTAAAATTCCAACGGGTCCATTGAAAGGCCCATTTCGACCTGCTCCTCCAAAACCTCTACAAAAAGGACCGCAAAAATGTTTTATTCAAATATTAGGAGTTCAAATAATTAATTAGGAGCTTTTCAACACAATTATATTGCAAAACCTCAATTTCTGTACTTTTTACTCAGTTAAAATTCCAACGGGTCCATTGAAAGGCCCATTTCGACCCGCTCGTCCGAAACCTCTACAAAAAGGAATGCAAAAGAAGTTTTAATCAAATTTTAGGAGTTCAAATAATTGATTAGGAGCTTTTCAACACAATTATATTGCAAAACCTCAATTTCTGTACTTTTTACTCAGTTAAAATTCCAACGGGTCCATTGAAAGGCCCATTTCGACCCGCTCGTCCGAAACCTCTACAAAAAGGACCGCAAAACAAGTCTTAATCAAATTTTAGGAGTTCATGTAACTGATTAGGATCTTTTCAACACAATTATATTGCAAAACCTCAATTTCTGTACTTTTTACTCTTTTAAAATTCCAACGGGTCCATTGAAAGGCCTATTTCGACCTGCTCCTCCGAAACCTCTACAAAAAGGACCGCAAAAATGTTTTATTCAAATATTAGGAGTTCAAATAATTAATTAGGAGCTTTTCAACACAATTATATTGCAAAACCTCAATTTCTGTTTTTTTTACTCAGTTAAAATTCCAACGGGTCCACTGAAAGGCCCATTTCGACCCGCTCGTCCGAAACCTCTACAGAAAGGACCGCAAAACAAGTATTAATCAAATTTTAGGAGTTCATGTAATTGATTAGGATCTTTTCAACACAATTATATTGCAAAACCTCAATCTCTGTACTTTTTACTCTGTTAAAATTCCAACGGGTCCATTGAAAGGCCCATTTCGACCTGCTCCTCCAAAACCTCTACAAAAAGGACCGCAAAAATGTTTTATTCAAATATTAGGAGTTCAAATAATTAATTAGGAGCTTTTCAACACAATTATATTGCAAAACCTCAATTTCTATACTTTTTACTCAGTTAAAATTCCAACGGGTCCATTGAAAGGCCCATTTCGACCAGCTCGTCCGAAACCTCTACAAAAAGGAATGCAAAACAAGTTTTAATCAAATTTTTGGAGTTCAAATATTTGATTAGGAGCTTTTCAACACAATTATATTGCAAAACCTCAATTACTGTACTTTTTACTCAGTTAAAATTCCAACGGGTCCATTGAAAGGCCCATTTCGACCCGCTCGTCCGAATCCTCTACAAAAAGGACCGCAAAACAAGTATTAATCTAATTTTAGGAGTTCATGTAATTGATTAGGATCTTTTCAACACAATTATATTGCAAAACCTCAATTTCTGTACTTTTTACTCTGTTAAAATTCCAACGGGTCCATTGAAAGGCCCATTTCGACCCGCTCGTCCGAAACCTCTACAAAAAGGACCGCAAAACAAGTATTAATCAAATTTTAGGAGTTCATGTAATTGATTAGGATCTTTTCAACACAATTATATTGCAAAACCTCAATTTCTGTACTTTTTACTCTGTTAAAATTCCAACGGGTCCATTTAAAGGCCCATTTCGACCTGCTCCTCCGAAACCTCTACAAAAAGGACCGCAAAAATGTTTTATTCAAATATTAGGAGTTCAAATAATTAATTAGGAGCTTTTCAACACAATTATATTGCAAAACCTCAATTTTTGTACTTTTTACTCAGTTAAAATTCCAACGGGTCCATTGAAAGGCCCATTTCGACCCGCTCGTCCGAAACCTCTACAAAAAGGAATGCAAAACAAGTTTTAATCAAATTTTAGGAGTTTAAATAATTTATTAGGAGCTTTTCAACACAATTATATTGCAAAACCTCAATTTCTGTACTTTTTACTCAGTTAAAATTCCAATGGGTCCATTGAAAGGCCCATTTCGACCTGCTCGTCCGAAACCTCTACAAAAGGACTGCAAAACAAGTTTTAATCAAATTTTAGGAGTTCAAATAATTGATTAGGAGCTTTTCAACACAATTATATTGCAAAACCTCAATTTCTGTACTTTTTACTCAGTTAAAATTCCAACGGGTCCATTGAAAGGCCCATTTCGACCCGCTCGTCCGAAAACTCTACAAAAAGGACCGCAAAACAAGTCTTAATCAAATTTTAGGAGTTCATGTAATTGATTAGGATCTTTTCAACACAATTATATTGCAAAACCTCAATTTCTGTACTTTTTACTCTGTTAAAATTCCAACGGGTCTATTGAAAGGCCCATTTCGACTTGCTCCTCCGAAACCTAAACAAAAAGGACCGCAAAAATGTTTCATTCAAATTTTAGGAGTTCAAATAATAGATTAGGACCTTTTCAACACAATTATATTGCAAAACCTCAATTTTTGTATTTTTTACTCAGTTAAAATTCCAACGGGTCCATTGAAAGGCCCATTTCGACCCGCTCGTCCGAAACCTCTACAAAAAGTATTGCAAAACAAGTTTTAATCAAATTTTAGGAGTTCAAATAATTGATTAGGAGCTTTTCAACACAATTATATTGCAAAACCTCAATTTCTGTACTTTTTACTCAGTTAAAATTCCAACGGGTCCAATGAAAGGCCCATTTCGACATGCTCCTCCGAAACCTCTACAAAAAGGACCGCAAAACAAGTCTTAATCAAATTTTAGGAGTTCATGTAATTGATTAGGATCTTTTCAACACAATTATATTGCAAAACCTCAATTTCTGTACTTTTTACTCTGTTAAAATTCCAACGGGTCCATTGAAAGGCCCATTTCGACCTGCTCCTCCGAAACCTCTACAAAAAGGACCGCAAAAATGTTTTATTCAAATATTAGGAGTTCAAATAATTAATTAGGAGCTTTTCAACACAATTATATTGCAAAACCTCAATTTCTGTACTTTTTGCTCAGTTAAAATTCCAACGGGTCCATTGAAAGGCCCATTTCGACCCGCTCGTCCGAAACCTCTACAAAAAGGAATGCAAAACAAGTATTAATCAAATTTTAGGAGTTCATGTAATTGATTAGGAGCTTTTCAACACAATTATATTGCAAAACCTCAATTTCTGTACTTTTTACTCAGTTAAAATTCCAATGGGTCCATTGAAAGGCCCATTTCGACCTGCTCGTCCGAAACCTCTACAAAAGGACTGCAAAACAAGTTTTAATCAAATTTTAGGAGTTCAAATAATTGATTAGGAGCTTTTCAACACAATTTTATTGCAAAACCTCAATTTTTGTACTTTTTACTCAGTTAAAATTCCAACGGGTCCATTGAAAGGCCCATATCGACCCGCTCGTCCGAAAACTCTACAAAAGGACCGCAAAACAAGTCTTAATCAAATTTTAGGAGTTCATGTAATTGATTAGGATCTTTTCAACACAATTATATTGCAAAACCTCAATTTTTGTACTTTTTACTCTGTTAAAATTCCAACGGGTCCATTGAAAGGCCCATTTCGACTTGCTCCTCCGAAACCTCTACAAAAAGGACCGCAAAAATGTTTTATTCAAATATTAGGAGTTCAAGTAATTAATTAGGAGCTTTTCAACACAATTATATTGCAAAACCTGAATTTCTGTTTTTTTTACTCAGTTAAAATTCCAACGGGTCCATTGAAAGGCCCATTTCGACCCGCTCGTCCGAAACCTCTAAAAAAGGACTGCAAAACAAGTTTTAATCAAATTTTAGGAGTTCAAATAATTGATTAGGAGCTTTTCAACACAATTATATTGCAAAACCTCAATTTCTGTACTTTTTACTTTGTTAAAATTCCAACGGGTCCATTGAAAGGCCCATTTCGACCTGCTCCTCCGAAACCTCTACAAAAAGGACCGCAAAACAAGTCTTAATCGAATTTTAGGAGTTCATGTAACTGATTAGGATCTTTTCAACACAATTATATTGCAAAACCTCAATTTCTGTACTTTTTACTCTTTTAAAATTCCAACGGGTCCATTGAAAGGCCCATTTCGACCTGCTCCTCCGAAACCTCTACAAAAAGGACCGCAAAAATGTTTTATTCAAATATTAGGAGTTCAAATAATTAATTAGGAGCTTTTCAACACAATTATATTGCAAAACCACAATTTCTGTTTTTTTTACTCAGTTAAAATTCCAACGGGTCCACTGAAAGGCCCATTTCGACCCGCTCGTCCGAAACCTCTACAAAAAGGAATGCAAAAGAAGTTTTAATCAAATTTTAGGAGTTCAAATAATTGATTAAGAGCTTTTCAACACAATTATATTGCAAAACCTCAATTTCTGTACTTTTTACTCAGTTAAAATTCCAACGGGTCCAATGAAAGGCCCATTTCGACATGCTCCTCCGAAACCTCTACAAAAAGGACCGCAAAACAAGTCTTAATCAAATTTTAGGAGTTCATGTAATTGATTAGGAGCTTTTCAACACAATTATATTGCAAAACCTCAATTTCTGTACTTTTTACTCAGTTAAAATTCCAATGGGTCCATTGAAAGGCCCATTTCGACCTGCTCGTCCGAAACCTCTACAAAAGGACTGCAAAACAAGTTTTAATCAAATTTTAGGAGTTCAAATAATTGATTAGGAGCTTTTCAACACAATTTTATTGCAAAACCTCAATTTTTGTACTTTTTACTCAGTTAAAATTCCAACGGGTCCATTGAAAGGCCCATATCGACCCGCTCGTCCGAAAACTCTACAAAAGGACCGCAAAACAAGTCTTAATCAAATTTTAGGAGTTCATGTAATTGATTAGGATCTTTTCAACACAATTATATTGCAAAACCTCAATTTTTGTACTTTTTACTCTGTTAAAATTCCAACGGGTCCATTGAAAGGCCCATTTCGACTTGCTCCTCCGAAACCTCTACAAAAAGGACCGCAAAAATGTTTTATTCAAATATTAGGAGTTCAAGTAATTAATTAGGAGCTTTTCAACACAATTATATTGCAAAACCTGAATTTCTGTTTTTTTTACTCAATTAAAATTCCAACGGGTCCATTGAAAGGCCCATTTCGACCCGCTCGTCCGAAACCTCTAAAAAAGGACTGCAAAACAAGTTTTAATCAAATTTTAGGAGTTCAAATAATTGATTAGGAGCTTTTCAACACAATTATATTGCAAAACCTCAATTTCTGTACTTTTTACTTTGTTAAAATTCCAACGGGTCCATTGAAAGGCCCATTTCGACCTGCTCCTCCGAAACCTCTACAAAAAGGACCGCAAAACAAGTCTTAATCAAATTTTAGGAGTTCATGTAACTGATTAGGATCTTTTCAACACAATTATATTGCAAAACCTCAATTTCTGTACTTTTTACTCTTTTAAAATTCCAACGGGTCCATTGAAAGGCCCATTTCGACCTGCTCCTCCGAAACCTCTACAAAAAGGACCGCAAAAATGTTTTATTCAAATATTAGGAGTTCAAATAATTAATTAGGAGCTTTTCAACACAATTATATTGCAAAACCACAATTTCTGTTTTTTTTACTCAGTTAAAATTCCAACGGGTCCACTGAAAGGCCCATTTCGACCCGCTCGTCCGAAACCTCTACAAAAAGGAATGCAAAAGAAGTTTTAATCAAATTTTAGGAGTTCAAATAATTGATTAGGAGCTTTTCAACACAATTATATTGCAAAACCTCAATTTCTGTACTTTTTACTCAGTTAAAATTCCAACGGGTCCATTGAAAGGCCCATTTCGACCCGCTCGTCCGAAACCTCTACAAAAAGGACCGCAAAACAAGTCTTAATCAAATTTTAGGAGTTCATGTAACTGATTAGGATCTTTTCAACACAATTATATTGCAAAACCTCAATTTCTGTACTTTTTACTCTTTTAAAATTCCAACGGGTCCATTGAAAGGCCCATTTCGACCTGCTCCTCCGAAACCTCTACAAAAAGGACCGCAAAAATGTTTTATTCAAATATTAGGAGTTCAAATAATTAATTAGGAGCTTTTCAATACAATTATATTGCAAAACCACAATTTCGGTTTTTTTTACTCAGTTAAAATTCCAACGGGTCCACTGAAAGGCCCATTTCGACCCGCTCGTCCGAAACCTCTACAAAAAGGACCGCAAAACAAGTATTAATCAAATTTTAGGAGTTCATGTAATTGATTAGGATCTTTTCAACACAATTATATTGCAAAACCTCAATTTCTGTACTTTTTACTCTGTTAAAATTCCAACGGGTCCATTGAAAGGCCCATTTCGACCTGCTCCTCCGAAACCTCTACAAAAAGGACCGCAAAAATGTTTTATTCAAATATTATGAGTTCAAATAATTAATTAGGAGCTTTTCAACACAATTATATTGCAAAACCTCAATTTCTGTACTTTTTACTCAGTTAAAATTCCAACGGGTCCATTGAAAGGCCCATTTCGACCCGCTCGTCCGAAACCTCTACAAAAAGGAATGCAAAAGAAGTTTTAATCAAATTTTAGGAGTTCAAATAATTGATTAGGAGCTTTTCAACACAATTATATTGAAAAACCTCAATTTCTGTACTTTTTACTCAGTTAAAATTCCAACGGGTCCATTGAAAGGCCCATTTCGACCAGCTCGTCCGAAACCTCTACAAAAAGGACCGCAAAACAAGTCTTAATCAAATTTTAGGAGTTCATGTAACTGATTAGGATCTTTTCAACACAATTATATTGCAAAACCTCAATTTCTGTACTTTTTACTCTTTTAAAATTCCAACGGGTCCATTGAAAGGCCTATTTCGACCTGCTCCTCCGAAACCTCTACAAAAAGGACCGCAAAAATGTTTTATTCAAATATTAGGAGTTCAAATAATTAATTAGGAGCTTTTCAACACAATTATATTGCAAAACCTCAATTTCTGTTTTTTTTACTCAGTTAAAATTCCAACGGGTCCACTAAAAGGCCCATTTCGACCCGCTCGTCCGAAACCTCTACAAAAAGGACCGCAAAACAAGTATTAATCAAATTTTAGGAGTTCATGTAATTGATTAGGATCTTTTCAACACAATTATATTGCAAAACCTCAATCTCTGTACTTTTTACTCTGTTAAAATTCCAACGGGTCCATTGAAAGGCCCATTTCGACCTGCTCCTCCAAAACCTCTACAAAAAGGACCGCAAAAATGTTTTATTCAAATATTAGGAGTTCAAATAATTAATTAGGAGCTTTTCAACACAATTATATTGCAAAACCTCAATTTCTATACTTTTTACTCAGTTAAAATTCCAACGGGTCCATTGAAAGGCCCATTTCGACCAGCTCGTCCGAAACCTCTACAAAAAGGAATGCAAAACAAGTTTTAATCAAATTTTTGGAGTTCAAATATTTGATTAGGAGCTTTTCAACACAATTATATTGCAAAACCTCAATTACTGTACTTTTTACTCAGTTAAAATTCCAACGGGTCCATTGAAAGGCCCATTTCGACCCGCTCGTCCGAATCCTCTACAAAAAGCACCGCAAAACAAGTATTAATCTAATTTTAGGAGTTCATGTAATTGATTAGGATCTTTTCAACACAATTATATTGCAAAACCTCAATTTTTGTACTTTTTACTTTGTTAAAATTCCAACGGGTCCATTGAAAGGCCCATTTCGACCCGCTCGTCCGAAAACTCTACAAAAAGGACCGCAAAACAAGTCTTAATCAAATTTTAGGAGTTCATGTAACTGATTAGGATCTTTTCAACACAATTATATTGCAAAACCTCAATTTCTATACTTTTTACTCTTTTAAAATTCCAACGGGTCCATTGAAAGGCCCATTTCGACCTGCTCCTCCGAAACCTCTACAAAAAGGACCGCAAAAATGTTTTATTGAAATATTAGGAGTTCAAATATTTAATTAGGAGCTTTTCAACACAATTATATTGCAAAACCTCAATTTCTGTTTTTTTTACTCAGTTAAAATTCCAACGGGTCCATTGAAAGGCCCATTTCGACCCGCTCGTCCGAAACCTCTACAAAAAGGACCGCAAAACAAGTATTAATCAAATTTTAGGAGTTCATGTAATTGATTAGGATATTTTCAACACAATTATATTGCAAAACCTCAATTTCTGTACTTTTTACTCTGTTAAAATTCCAACGGGTCCATTGAAAGGCCCATTTTGACCTGCTCCTCCGAAACCTCTACAAAAAGGACCGTAAAAATGTTTTATTCAAATATTAGGAGTTCAAATAATTAATTAGGAGCTTTTCAACACAATTATATTGCAAAACCTCAATTTCTGCACTTTTTACTCAGTTAAAATTCCAACGGGTCCATTGAAAGGCCCATTTCGACCTGCTCGTCCGAAACCTCTACAAAAGGACTGCAAAACAAGTTTTAATCAAATTTTAGGAGTTCAAATAATTGATTAGGAGCTTTTCAACACAATTATATTGCAAAACCTCAATTTCTGTACTTTTTACTCAGTTAAAATTCCAACGGGTCCATTGAAAGGCCCATTTCGACCCGCTCGTCCGAAAACTCTACAAAAAGGACCGCAAAACAAGTCTTAATCAAATTTTAGGAGTTCATGTAATTTATTAGGATCTTTTCAACACAATTATATTGCAAAACCTCAATTTCTGTACTTTTTACTCTGTTAAAATTCCAACGGGCCCATTTAAAGGCCCATTTCGACTTGCTCCTCCGAAACCTCTACAAAAAGGACCGCAAAAATGTTTTATTCAAATATTAGGAGTTCAAGTAATTAATTAGGAGCTTTTCAACACAATTATATTGCAAAACCTCAATTTCTGTATTTTTTACTCAGTTAAAATTCCAACGGGTCCATTGAAAGGCCCATTTCGACCCGCTCGTCCGAAACCTCTACAAAAAGTACTGCAAAACAAGTTTTAATCAAATTTTAGGAGTTCAAATAATTGATTAGGAGCTTTTCAACACAATTATATTGCAAAACCTCAATTTCTGTACTTTTTACTCAGTTAAAATTCTAACGGGTCCATTGAAAGGCCCATTTCGACATGCTCCTCCGAAACCTCTACAAAAAGGACCGCAAAACAAGTCTTAATCAAATTTTAGGAGTTCATGTAATTGATTAGGATCTTTTCAACACAATTATATTGCAAAACCTCAATTTCTGTACTTTTTACTCTGTTAAAATTCCAACGGGTCCATTGAAAGGCCCATTTCGACCTGCTCCTCCGAAACCTCTACAAAAAGGACCGCAAAAATGTTTTATTCAAATATTAGGAGTTCAAATAATTAATTAGGAGCTTTTCAACACAATTATATTGCAAAACCTCAATTTCTGTACTTTTTACTCAGTTAAAATTCCAACGGGTAACGAGTAAAAATTCCAACGGGTATGGATGGCTCTCAATTCTCTCTCAATTCTTTCAGGGGTTTCCTTTGGGTTTTGGCTTGTTCTTTCTTTTTTCCTCTTTTTCCGGTGGGATTTTCCTTGGTTTTTTCTACCAATTCCCCTCCCCCACACGGCGCTACCTTCTTCTGTCGCGTTTACAAGTCAATTGAGAACGGTTCAATGTTTATCCCCTTGGAATTCGGGACGAGAAGTTTGAGAGTCAATCCACTCTCCCACCATTTCACCGAAACGGTTTGTATTTCTCTCTATTGTTTTCATTCTTTTCTCTGTTTTATGATATCTTTTCTCCTCCATTTTTATTTTTTAGAGCAGTATATTGTTTCACACAATATACTAATTTATCAGTCTAAATCGTTTTCATGGTTTTTTCCTCTTTTGATTCTTATCATCTTTTCACCGGTTGTTTATGATCTGGTCTTTGTCTTTCCTTTGGCTGCAATCTTTATTTTTTCGTTTTTATGGCGTCTCTCTGATCCTGGGCATCCTGCGTTTCTGGAGGATTGGGCGTTTCAGATAAGCTCCTCCTTCTCCAGTCATAGATCTATATCTCTATTCTCTTTATCCTCTTCTTTATTAAGCTTTTATTCTCTTTTCTGCAGATCCTTTATGTCCATAGTGGTGGTTTCAAGATCTGGACAACCCAAGGGTTGTCCTTTAAACGGATTCTGGGCTGTTTCCAGTCCTTCCCCCAATCTATTTTTCATCCAAATCTCTCTTATCTTCTCTTATTTCTCTTGCATGTTCTCTCCGTTTACACCTAATCTTTTTTTCATCGTTGGATTTTATCTCAGATTGTTCATGGAGCGGGATAGAATCTCCCAACGATGGATGACGGCCGTTCTACCCCCTCTCCACGATCTACATAAACCCAAACCTGAATCCGTGGTGGTTCTCCTCCTCATTTCAAGAAGTGTCTTAAGGATTTCTCACCCTTTAACCCCTTTCCTCTCCCTCCTTCTCTCCCCTGATTTTTCCAGATCTAACCCTCTCTTCTACCAATCTTTTTCAGGTATCTCAGAAATGCTTTCCCTGCCATGGACGATGTTGCTTCTCCATCCGATTAGGGGGTGGTTCTCAGCGGAGTCCCAACGACGGCTAGGGTTTCCATTTTCCTTCTCTGTTATTCCATTTAATTCTTATTACTTACTGCTATTTCTTTCTTTTATTTCCTTTCATCAGATAATCATATACGATTCATCTCTATCTCTTAACTCGGTAAGTTTCTTTTCTTCCATTAATATTTTTTTACTCAAATTGATGTATTTCACTTTAAGAATTTACGGTCTATACATGTTAAGGTTTCTTTCACCTTCTCTAATTTGCTGGAACCTAATTATAAATTTACTATTATATATTTTCTGTGTATATATTATTTTGTACACAAATTCATTCTTAGCCTTAATATGGTTACATTCTATGATAATCATCTTGTTATATATCTCCTTCTTTGTTAAATCATCTCGTTATCAAGCCCTAACAGGGATTCAACCTCAAGCCCAGATTCTGGGAAATTCCAGTTTCAACTATTTTTGTTTTATATCAGATTCTCTTTTCATTCATCTGGTTTTCCCTTTACATGTCTTTCAATGGTGGGATTGGAATCCTTCAGTTAATAAGATTGTCACACAGTCCTATATTTATCATAACCACTCCATCATTAAAGTACACTATACACATACTTATCTGAATTTCTTATTATATATCATTTACATTCTATTCTACTCCCTTAAGAGAATAAACATTAATTTTTGTCCAGCCAACCCCTTCACTAAATTGTATTTACTTTCATCTATATCTTTGAAGCATGCTGAAACCTTGCAATCCAAGATTAGATCTACAGGCTTGTTTATATTGTTTCTTCATAATCTTCATTTCACAATGTTGCATACATACACAGAGCATCAATCTATCTTGACGATACTACATTCTAAGTTCATCAGTATTATCTATGTCTACTATATTGCCATCAAAATCATCTTATTGCATCGAATCATTTTAAAACCCTCCTTTCCTTTATATATTTCTACTGTCACTGCTACTTTTATAACGACTATGTCTCTATTATGCTACCTGTACACTAACACTACCTATACCATGCAGATTCGAAGAAACTATAGCAACCCCTGATGGCCCATTCAATGTTTATGTAATTATGTTTTTAATTTCTGGTTAATTCATTTTCCCCCTATTATTTGTTTGCTCATTTGGTCTGTATCTAATTTCTCTGCCCCGCTTCTCTCTCTCCCTGGGTTTGTAATTTTATTTTCTTGCTCCCCTCTTGCTTTTTCATTCTCTGTGTCTTTTATATGTTTGCTTTCTATTTCTAGATGTATGGTTCTAGGATTAATGCCTTTTTCTAGATGTATAAATCTAGGTCTGCTCTCTATCTTTAGATGCATGATCATAGGGTTTTACACTGCTTTATCTGCTTCCTCCCTAGTATGCTACTTCCTTTACTCTAAATTATGTTTCCTCAACATCATTCACTGCTTACCCCACTACACCTTTCTAGGTTAAATCTCTCGAGCCCTTTCAAGGGATTTTAAACCTACCCTAGTTAATAGGGACACTATAACAATTATATCTTCTTCTTCAATTTACCTATTTTATAGGCCATATATATTCCCTAACTACGAAGCTTTTAATCCCCGGGTTTTACCATATGCAATAATCAAGGCCTCATCACTTAATTTCATATTTTTAATAATTATTATCAATTACTTTCTTCAAATATTCCTTCTAATAATGATTTTAATTACTATTATTTATTTTTATAACCCCCCGTCTTTATACCGGTTTTACTACTATATTAAATTTTATAAATTAATTGAATGCCATTTATTACAGTCTATTTATTCCCAAAAAGCATTTATCTTAATATTTGCCTTTTCTTCCGTTACATCTATTTTACAAAACTATTCATTCTTTTGTACGACAATACATTATTTTCCTCTTCCCATCCAAACAATAAATACATATTCTAAAGTAATATCTAGTCATACTTCTACAAAAATAAGTTTAAACGTTAACCATATTCTTTTACTTCAGTCTCTTCCCAATTGTCTTACCTCTCTCTTAATATATTCAAATGTAAAAAAATTTCAAAATTTTTACCAGTTACGGAAAATAATTTACTCAATTTTCTTCAATCACTTTCCTGTATTCAAGCCTTTTAAAATTATTCTCTGTCTTAAATACTCGAGTATTAAATGTCTTTCTTTTTTTACCAAAACCAACTGGATCTTTCTATTCTCACACCCCTTTTACACCCAAAACCTTAAACAAATCTCTTTAACGCCACTATTAAAATTTATCCATAATTATTATAATAACAAAAGATACTTTCTTTTAATAATTTATAATCACAAATCAATTAAGGAAAGTACTCTAAATAAGCTTCCCCAACATAATAGTACTTTCCATCTTTCAATACCTATATTTATTTTCCAAAATATTAACCAATTCACCTTCCATATTTCACCCTTAGGTATTTGCTCTTTCATTATATACTCGCAGTACTCCTCTACTACCTCACAACAACAACTATCTATATCGTACTTCTCACACATTCTAATTCTTCCAATGGCTTCCTCCTCCTCCATCCCCCTACTCAACTCGATCAACCTTACCAATGAAGAATCAGAACTGCTGTACACTCCTGATTTCGATTTTATCAAAGAAGATCCCAAGCTCATTGTAGTTGGCCGATTTATTTCATCCAAGGTTATCGATATCTCTGCAGTGATCAACGCCTTCGAAGGTATTTGGAAACCTAATGATGTGGTATCCATTACAGCGATACAAGACAACTTTATCAAGATCAAGTTCAAGGAAATCAAGAACTGCTACGAGATCATTAATCGTGGTCCTTGGCTTTATAAGGATGAATGGCTAGCAATCACTGAATACGATCCGGCCAAATCGTTAAACGACTACAACTTCAACACCATGAGAATCTGGATCCGAATTTTCTCTCTTCCAGACCCACTCTTTGCTGATGTTGATCGCTCCCATCTGGTGGGTCATGCTCTAGGTTCAATGGTTGGTCAAGTACTCCGTACGGACACCCGCCAAATTGATGGGAATATGCAAGAATTCCTTCGTGTTGAAATCATTCTCAACATTATTAGACCTGTCACCCGATTTGTGTTCATTGGTTCTGGTGAAAACAAAATCATGTGCAGACTCCAGTATGAAAGGCTCCCAACTCTATGTCCTGGATGCGGCATTATCAGTCATACCCTAGAAAATTGTCCAATCCGTTCATCTCTCGATCTATCCAAGTTACAGTATGGAGAATGGCTCCGCTACCTTCCACCTAGACGTCGCCCAACTGGCCTTCGGGGACGTATCCGCAATGTGGAACCAAATCAGATTCCAATCATCCCTCCAACAAATGGTAACCCTACCTTAATATTTACAATAACCACTTTTTTAATCAGCTTTCTCAACTCTTTTTTTCTATCAATATTCCTAACTATAGTTTTAATTACAGTGGCCCCAACAAATATCCCAGCAGCTTCTGCCAATCCCATTGCTCCCATTAACGAACAGAATAATTTGGGTAAAATATTCTATTCTCTCTTCTTACTTAACGCAAAAATCTTTAAGGTGCTAATTACAATTTTCCTACGCTACATAGGTTCTCTAAATGATGGCGATGCAGCCTCATTCACGGAACAAGCTACTGATGATGGCCAAAATGTCGACATGACTATTAATGATGACCCCAATTCTGCTAAAGCCCCCACTAATGCTGATTTGAAGCAAAAGGCTCCTCTTGAGCCCCAACCCCTTAACACCATCTATCCCATCCCGGAAGATGGTTCTGATGATGATTGGGAAACCAATGAAGATTATGGTGTTCCCAGCCCTACTGCCGAGCAGATTAAGAAGTTTGATTCTGAATCGAGTAAGCCTTCTAAACCCACTGATACATTGTTCAATGATTTTAATCAGTGGTTACTAAAAACTTACCCGAATGATGCAGCCCCTGCACCAGTTCCTGTTCCAGCACCTGTACCTGCACCTGCTCCAAACCAAAATAACCGTGGCATGAAACGCCGCTCCCCAATACAAGTATCGCTCCCGCCGAAAAAATCCAAACAGTCCGGATCTACTCCAAAAGCTGGGATGAGCAGCTCTAAAAACTCTCCGGCGGCGGCTGATTCCCAGCCCCGCCGAGGAAAATGAGGATCCTTTGCTGGAACTGTCAGGGCCTAGGACAAGCCCCGACGGTTCAACATCTCCGAGACTATGTCCAACGTACCAACCCTGATATTATATTTTTATGCGAAACTAAGTTAAATAAAGCGGAATGTCACCGCCTATGTCTTTCATTAGGTATGTTAGACATTATTTCTATCCCCCCATCGGAGGGGTGTTCCGGAATTTCTTTATTCGCCGCAAACGATATTAATATAAATTTAATTTCTTACTCGCTGCGTTATATTCACATTCAAATTACAAAGAACAATTGCACTATGTTTTTCACTGGAATGCATGGATTTTCGGAAACTAGCCAAAAATACAAAACTTGGGAGCTAATTGATTCCTTACACTCCTCCACTAAAAATAAACCTTGGCTTCTTGGAGGTGATTTCAATGAGATTCTAACTGATTCAGAAAAACAAGGCGGCCCCCGTAGAGCAAGATCCCAAATAAAAAATTTTCGTAATTGTTTAATTCGTAACAACCTTTTCGACTGTAAACCTACCTCGGGATGGTTTACATGGACAAAAATAGGACCCTTAACACCGGTAATTCATGAACGGCTTGATCGCTTTATTGCTAACTATGCTTGGAAAGATCTCTACCCTAGTCATCGTATAACTACAGAATATGTTGCAAAATCCGACCATTGTTTCCTTCTTATTGAATTTGATAAACCAACTTCTACACCTAAAACACAAACACCCAAAAACTTCAGATTTGAAAGTTGTTGGGCTACTAACAAAGATAATATCCAAACAATCAAAAGGGCATGGACCGATACCCCCGGAACAGCCATCAATAAAATTAAAGCGGTAGGTACATACTTAGACGACTGGCAAAACCAACAACGCTTTAAAACAACAGGACGCATTAAATTCCTTACCAAAAAAATTAACAAACTACTCTATCGTCCCTTATCAGCCGCAAATAAGCAAACTTATTTAAACTATAGAACGGAATTAAATAAACTTTTATCAGAACAAGAAGCTTATTGGGCTCAAAGTTCTCGTACTCTCTGGCTATCTCAAGGAGACAAAAATACCAAATTCTTCCATGCCAGAGCCTCTAATCGTAATAAGAAAAATTCAATTTTAGGTCTTTATGATACCAACTCCAATTGGTGTACCTCTGAATCTGAAATAATGGATATCGCCTCTAATTATTTCCAAAACCTGTTTACAACTTCTAATCCCCGATTCTCGGATGTCATTTTGGACAAAATCCACCCCTCCATTAATTCCTCTATGAATGACAACCTTCTCAAGCCGTTCACCAGAGAAGAAATTCTCCATGCTTTTAAAGATATTGACCCTAGGAAGGCTCCCGGTGCCAACGGTCTTCCTAGTAGTTTCTTTCGTCAACACTGGGACACAGTTGGAGAAGATGTCCTTAACCTTTGTATGGATCTTTTAAAAGGCAAAGCTGATATGGCCTTAGTTAATAAAACAATTCTGGTGCTAATTCCCAAAGTAAAGGATCCAACTTCCATGAAACAACTCAGACCTATTAGTCTTTGCACTGTTCTCTATAAAATAGTTGCCAAAACAATTGTGAATAGAATGAAGCAGGCTATACCTCTTTGTATTAGCCCTAATCAAGCTGCCTTTATCCAGGGTCGCAATATCTCTGACAACATTCTGGTTGCGCATGAAATCATTCACAATATCAATTCTGGTGCGACTAAATCCTCGCAAGGAGCTGCTCTCAAGCTTGACATGGAAAAAGCCTTTGACAGAGTTGAATGGTCTTTTCTTGCAAATGTTATGGCTCGTATGGGCTTTGAATCCGATTGGATTGAGCTTATAATGCGTTGTATATCCACTGTCTCCTTCTCAGTTAAAATTAATAATTCTTTTTCACCCATGTTTAAACCTCAACGTGGTCTTCGTCAGGGGGATCCTCTTTCCCCTTTTCTCTTTCTATTCTGCACCCAAGGACTCTCGGCTTATTTAGCTGAAGCTCAACAAACTAATATGCTTCCAGGTCTAGGGGCATGTAAACATGGGCCCAAAGTCAACTACCTCCTTTTTGCTGATGATTGTATGGTATTCATAAATACCAACCAATCTGAAGCATCCCTTTTAAAAAATGCTCTGCAGATTTATGCTAATGCTTCAGGTCAAGCAATAAATTTCGAAAAATCAACAATTTTCTATAACCCACGTACACCATCTGCAACAAGAAATGCAATCAATAGCTTATTACAAGTGCGAGAAGTTTCGAACCCCGGTGTTTACCTAGGCATCCCACTCCTAATAGGGAAAAATAAAACTGAATCACTAGGTTTTGTACGAGATAAAGTACATGATCGTCTATCTAGTTGGTACAAACACCTTCTATCCTTTAGTGGTAGAGAGATTTTCATCAAAGCTGTCTTACAATCCCTTCCCCAATACGTGATGTCTTGCTATCTTCTACCGCACAATATCATAGACGACATGACCACATCAATCCGCCAATACTGGTGGAATGGTAAATCCAACAAAAAAGGCTGGCATATGTTATCATGGAACCGTATATGTTTACCCAAATCTGCTGGCGGCATGGGTTTCAAAGACCTACACGACTTCAATATCACTCTCTTGGACAAGCAAATTTGGAAATTAATTTGTGAACCATATTCCTTATTAGGTCAAATATACCGTTCTAAATACTTCCCTGCAGGTAACATCTTGGATGCACCGAAGCCTAATAGAGGCTCCTTTGCCTGGCAAGGGATACACAACGCCCTTCAGCGTCTTTACCCTGGCTTTCTTCATCGCCCGGGTATAAACAGTAATATCAGGATACACAAGGATATATGGGGAGGGTCTTCCCCAGTTGAGCTAACTGGAGATTACGAAATTTCCGACGAATTTCACATTCGATGTCGGGATTTTATGATCCGCAACCAAACTGCTTGGGATACAGTAAAACTAAACAATTACTTCTCCCCAATGGATGCGGATACCATTCTTCGCATTCCCATCATCAATGATCAACGGGACTCTATTTTATGGTCTCCCAACGATTCGGGTATATATTCAGTTCGCTCTGGATACAACTTCCTACAACGACCTCTATCCCAACCTTTGCCTCCATCTCGTTTTTGGAAATTTTTATCCAAAACCAAAGCTTTACCCAAAGTTAAAACTTTTGGATGGCGTATGGCTTCTGATGCTCTACCAGTTGGCTCTAAAATGCAAGTCTTCTCCCACAGCTCGGGGCCTTGCTCTATCTGTGGTAATCAATCGGAATCTATTCTCCATGCGCTTCGTGACTGTCCTGGGGCAGCTGAAGCTCTTCAAATCAGTGGTATTCCTATCTCTCTCTATAAGAGCTCAGCTCCTACACCCCTACAATGGTTAGAGGAGGCAACCTCTACAATTCCTGCTGATAGTTTTAGTCTCTTCCTTACAGTTTTATGGAATATTTGGAACAAACGTAATGATTGGATTCACAATCACCATTTACAACCCTCATGGCTAATCGCAGTCAATTCAATTAGCTTACATGATGAATTTTGCAAATCTTTAATGTCAACTAGTTCACCTCCATCCACTATATATAACCCATCTCGTGCCCCCCCATCTAATTATATCAAAATCAATGTGGACGGAGCTTTTAACCCCTCAACTCGTGCAGCAGCCGTTGGTGTTGTTGCCCGTGATCCCGCAGGTATAGTTGTGGGTGGTCTTGCTTTCCCGCTTGGTAGCCGTCAGGACGCTATCACCAGTGAGGGGGAAAGCATCCTTGCTGGTCTCACCTTTGCCCGCTCTCAAGGATGGAATAGTTTCTTGATCGAAACTGACTGTGCCTCTCTCGCCAATAGGATCAACAATCTTGCCCAGGATCTATCTACTATGGGTCCAACTATTCGTCAAATTCAAGCTGCTCTACATGACTTCGACTTTGCTTCTATTTCCTTTGTACGCCGTGAGGCAAATGTTATAGCCCATACTTTGGCTAATTTTTCTCTAAATTCCATGACTTCTACGTCATTTGTAAAGGATATTCCCCGTTGTATTAAACATCTTGTAACAAACTCTCATTGATCAATAATATACTAGGGCACTCTTTTCCCCTTTTTAGGGTCCTCTAGCTTTGCTTGAAGGACAGTAGTAGGGGTTTTTAATGAGGCCTTTTCTTCACAAAAAAAATTCCAACGGGTCCATTGAAAGGCCCATTTCGACCCGCTCGTCCGAAACCTCTACAAAAAGGAATGCAAAACAAGTATTAATCAAATTTTAGGAGTTCATGTAATTGATTAGGAGCTTTTCAACACAATTATATTGCAAAACCTCAATTTCTGTACTTTATACTCAGTTAAAATTCCAATGGGTCCATTGAAAGGCCCATTTCGACCTGCTCGTCCGAAACCTCTACAAAAGGACTGCAAAACAAGTTTTAATCAAATTTTAGGAGTTCAAATAATTGATTAGGAGCTTTTCAACACAATTATATTGCAAAACCTCAATTTCTGTACTTTTTACTCAGTTAAAATTCCAACGGGTCCATTGAAAGGCCCATTTCGACCCGCTCGTCCGAAAACTCTACAAAAGGACCGCAAAACAAGTCTTAATCAAATTTTAGGAGTTCATGTAATTGATTAGGATCTTTTCAACACAATTATATTGCAAAACCTCAATTTCTGTACTTTTTACTCTGTTAAAATTCCAACGGGTCCATTGAAAGGCCCATTTCGACTTGCTCCTCCGAAACCTCTACAAAAAGGACCGCAAAAATGTTTTTTTCAAATATTAGGAGTTTAAGTAATTAATTAGGAGCTTTTCAACACAATTATATTGCAAAACCTCAATTTCTGTAGTTTTTTACTCAGTTAAAATTCCAACGGGTCCATTGAAAGGCCCATTTCGACCCGCTCGTCCGAAACCTCTCCAAAAAGGACTGCAAAACAAGTTTTAATCAAATTTTAGGAGTTCAAATAATTGATTAGGAGCTTTTCAACACAATTATATTGCAAAACCTCAATTTCTGTACTTTTTACTCAGTTAAAATTCCAACGGGTCCATTGAAAGGCCCATTTCGACATGCTCCTCCGAAACCTCTACAAAAAGGACCGCAAAAATGTTTTATTCAAATATTAGGAGTTCAAATAAATAATTAGGAGCTTTTCAACACAATTATATTGCAAAACCTCAATTTCTGTACTTTTTACACAGTTAAAATTCCAACGGGTCCATTGAAAGGCCCATTTCGACCCGCTCGTCCGAAACCTCTACAAAAAGGAATGCAAAAGAAGTTTTAATCAAATTTTAGGAGTTCAAATAATTGATTAGGAGCTTTTCAACACAATTATATTGCAAAACCTCAATTTCTGTACTTTTTACTTAGTTAAAATTCCAACGGGTCCATTGAAAGGCCCATTTCGACCCGCTCGTCCGAAACCTCTATAAAAAGGACCGCAAAACAAGTCTTAATCACATTTTAGGAGTTCATGTAATTGATTAGGATCTTTTCAACACAATTATATTGCAAAACCTCAATTTCTGTACTTTTTACTCTGTTAAAATTCCAACGGGTCCATTGAAAGGCCCATTTCGACTTGCTCCTCCGAAACCTCTACAAAAAGGACCGCAAAAATGTTTTTTTCAAATATTAGGAGTTTAAGTAATTAATTAGGAGCTTTTCAACACATTTATATTGCAAAACCTCAATTTCTGTATTTTTTACTCAGTTAAAATTCCAACGGGTCCATTGAAAGGCCCATTTCGACCCGCTCGTCCGAAACCTCTCCAAAAAGGACTGCAAAACAAGTTTTAATCAAATTTTAGGAGTTCAAATAATTGATTAGGAGCTTTTCAACACAATTATATTGCAAAACCTCAATTTCTGTACTTTTTACTCAGTTAAAATTCCAACGGGTCCATTGAAAGGCCCATTTCGACATGCTCCTCCGAAACCTCTACAAAAAGGACCGCAAAAATGTTTTATTCAAATATTAGGAGTTCAAATAATTAATTAGGAGCTTTTCAACACAATTATATTGCAAAACCTCAATTTCTGTACTTTTTACACAGTTAAAATTCCAACGGGTCCATTGAAAGGCCCATTTCGACCCGCTCGTCCGAAACCTCTACAAAAAGGAATGCAAAAGATGTTTTAATCAAATTTTAGGAGTTCAAATAATTGATTAGGAGCTTTTCAACACAATTATATTGCAAAACCTCAATTTCTGTACTTTTTACTTAGTTAAAATTCCAACGGGTCCATTGAAAGGCCCATTTCGACCCGCTCGTCCGAAAACTCTATAAAAAGGACCGCAAAACAAGTCTTAATCAAATTTTAGGAGTTCATGTAATTGATTAGGAGCTTTTCAACACAATTATATTGCAAAACCTCAATTTCTGTACTTTTTACTCAGTTAAAATTCCAACGGGTCCATTGAAAGGCCCATTTCGACCCGCTCGTCCGAAAACTCTACAAAAGGACCGCAAAACAAGTCTTAATCAAATTTTAGGAGTTCATGTAATTGATTAGGATCTTTTCAACACAATTATATTGCAAAACCTCAATTTCTGTACTTTTTACTCTGTTAAAATTCCAACGGGTCCATTGAAAGGCCCATTTCGACTTGCTCCTCCGAAACCTCTACAAAAAGGACCGCAAAAATGTTTTTTTCAAATATTAGGAGTTTAAGTAATTAATTAGGAGCTTTTCAACACAATTATATTGCAAAACCTCAATTTCTGTATTTTTTACTCAGTTAAAATTCCAACAGGTCCATTGAAGGCCCATTTCGACCCGCTCGTCCGAAACCTCTCCAAAAAGGACTGCAAAACAAGTTTTAATCAAATTTTAGGAGTTCAAATAATTGATTAGGAGCTTTTCAACAAAATTATATTGCAAAACCTCAATTTCTGTACTTTTTACTCAGTTAAAATTCCAACGGGTCCATTGAAAGGCCCATTTCGACATGCTCCTCCGAAACCTCTACAAAAAGGACCGCAAAAATGTTTTATTCAAATATTAGGAGTTCAAATAATTAATTAGGAGCTTTTCAACACAATTATATTGCAAAACCTCAATTTCTGTACTTTTTACACAGTTAAAATTCCAACGGGTCCATTGAAAGGCCCATTTCGACCCGCTCGTCCGAAACCTCTCCAAAAAGGACTGCAAAACAAGTTTTAATCAAATTTTAGGAGTTCAAATAATTGATTAGGAGCTTTTCAACACAATTATATTGCAAAACCTCAATTTCTGTACTTTTTACTCAGTTAAAATTCCAACGGGTCCATTGAAAGGCCCATTTCGACATGCTCCTCCGAAACCTCTACAAAAAGGACCGCAAAAATGTTTTATTCAAATATTAGGAGTTCAAATAATTAATTAGGAGCTTTTCAACACAATTATATTGCAAAACCTCAATTTCTGTACTTTTTACACAGTTAAAATTCCAACGGGTCCATTGAAAGGCCCATTTCGACCCGCTCGTCCGAAACCTCTACAAAAAGGAATGCAAAAGAAGTTTTAATCAAATTTTAGGAGTTCAAATAATTGATTAGGAGCTTTTCAACACAATTATATTGCAAAACCTCAATTTCTGTACTTTTTACTTAGTTAAAATTCCAACGGGTCCATTGAAAGGCCCATTTCGACCCGCTCGTCCGAAAACTCTATAAAAAGGACCGCAAAACAAGTCTTAATCAA
This sequence comes from Hibiscus tridactylites, assembly GCA_958450335.1. NCBI lineage: Eukaryota > Viridiplantae > Streptophyta > Magnoliopsida > Malvales > Malvaceae > Hibiscus > Hibiscus tridactylites. The sequence goes on along the minus strand of OY288289.1, from coordinate 38,804,516 downwards.
ATTTTAGGAGTTCATGTAACTGATTAGGATCTTTTCAACACAATTATATTGCAAAACCTCAATTTCTATACTTTTTACTCTTTTAAAATTCCAACGGGTCCATTGAAAGGCCCATTTCGACCTGCTCCTCCGAAACCTCTACAAAAAGGACCGCAAAAATGTTTTATTCAAATATTAGGAGTTCAAATCATTAATTAGGAGCTTTTCAACACAATTATATTGCAAAACCTCAATTTCTGTTTTTTTTACTCAGTTAAAATTCCAACGGGTCCATTGAAAGGCCCATTTCGACCCGCTCGTCCGAAACCTCTACAAAAAGGACCGCAAAACAAGTATTAATCAAATTTTAGGAGTTCATGTAATTGATTAGGATCTTTTCAACACAATTATATTGCAAAACCTCAATTTTTGTACTTTTTACTCAGTTAAATTTCCAACGGGTCCATTGAAAGGCCCATTTCGACATGCTCCTCCGAAACCTCTACAAAAAGGACCGCAAAAATGTTTTATTCAAATATTAGGAGTTCAAATAATTAATTAGGAGCTTATCAACACAATTATATTGCAAAACCTCAATTTCTGTACTTTTTACTCAGTTAAAATTCCAACGGGTCCATTGAAAGGCTCATTTCGACCCGCTCGTCCGAAACCTCTACAAAAAGGAATGCAAAACAAGTTTTAATAAAATTTTAGGAGTTCAAATAATTGATAGGAGCTTTTCAACACAATTATATTGCAAAACCTCAATTTCTGTACTTTTTACTCAGTTAAAATTCCAACGGGTCCATTGAAAGGCCCATTTCGACATGCTCCTCCGAAACCTCTACAAAAAGGACCGCAAAAATGTTTTATTCAAATATTAGGAGTTCAAATAATTAATTAGGAGCTTTTCAACACAATTATATTGCAAAACCTCAATTTCTGTACTTTTTACTCAGTTAAAATTCCAACGGGTCCATTGAAAGGCCCATTTCGACCCGCTCGTCCGAAACCTCTACAAAAAGGAATGCAAAAGAAGTTTTAATCAAATTTTAGGAGTTCAAATAATTGATTAGGAGCTTTTCAACACAATTATATTGCAAAACCTCAATTTCTGTACTTTTTACTCAGTTAAAATTCCAACGGGTCCATTGAAAGGCCCATTTCGACCCGCTCGTCCGAAACCTCTACAAAAAGGACCGCAAAACAAGTCTTAATCAAATTTTAGGAGTTAAATTAACTGATTAGGATCTTTTCAACACAATTATATTGCAAAACCTCAATTTCTGTACTTTTTACTCTTTTAAAATTCCAACGGGTCCATTGAAAGGCCCATTTCGACCTGCTCCTCCGAAACCTCTACAAAAAGGACCGCAAAAATGTTTTATTCAAATATTAGGAGTTCAAATAATTAATTAGGAGCTTTTCAACACAATTATATTGCAAAACCTCAATTTCTGTACTTTTTACTCAGTTAAAATTCCAACGGGTCCATTGAAGGCCCATTTCGACCCGCTCGTCCGAAACCTCTACAAAAAGGAATGCAAAAGAAGTTTTAATCAAATTTTAGGAGTTCAAATAATTGATTAGGAGCTTTTCAACACAATTATATTGCAAAACCTCAATTTCTGTACTTTTTACTCAGTTAAAATTCCAACGGGTCCATTGAAAGGCCCATTTCGACCCGCTCGTCCGAAACCTCTACAAAAAGGACCGCAAAACAAGTCTTAATCAAATTTTAGGAGTTCATGTAACTGATTAGGATCTTTTCAACACAATTATATTGCAAAACCTCAATTTCTGTACTTTTTACTCTTTTAAAATTCCAACGGGTCCATTGAAAGGCCCATTTCGACCTGCTCCTCCGAAACCTCTACAAAAAGGACCGCAAAAATGTTTTATTCAAATATTAGGAGTTCAAATAATTAATTAGGAGCTTTTCAACACAATTATATTGCAAAACCTCAATTTCTGTATTTTTTACTCAGTTAAAATTCCAACGGGTCCATTGAAGGCCCATTTCGACCCGCTCGTCCGAAACCTCTACAAAAAGGAATGCAAAAGAAGTTTTAATCAAATTTTAGGAGTTCAAATAATTGATTAGGAGCTTTTCAACACAATTATATTGCAAAACCTCAATTTCTGTACTTTTTACTCAGTTAAAATTCCAACGGGTCCATTGAAAGGCCCATTTCGACCCGCTCGTCCGAATCCTCTACAAAAAGGACCGCAAAACAAGTCTTAATCAAATTTTAGGAGTTCATGTAACTGATTAGGATCTTTTCAACACAATTATATTGCAAAACCTCAATTTCTGTACTTTTTACTCTTTTAAAATTCCAACGGGTCCATTGAAAGGCCCATTTCGACCTGCTCCTCCGAAACCTCTACAAAAAGGACCGCAAAAATGTTTTATTCAAATATTAGGAGTTCAAATAATTAATTAGGAGCTTTTCAACACAATTATATTGCAAAACCTCAATTTCTGTATTTTTTACTCAGTTAAAATTCCAACGGGTCCATTGAAAGGCCCATTTCGACCCGCTCGTCCGAAACCTCTGCAAAAAGGACTACAAAACAAGTTTTAATCAAATATTAGGAGTTCAAATAATTTATTAGGAGCTTTTCAACACAATTATATTGCAAAACCTCAATTTCTGTACTTTTTACTCAGTTAAAATTCCAATGGGTCCATTGAAAGGCCCATTTCGACCCGCTCGTCTGAAACCTCTACAAAAAGGACCGCAAAACAAGTCTTAATCAAATTTTAGGAGTTCATGTAATTGATTAGGAGCTTTTCAACACAATTATATTGCAAAACCTCAATTTCTGTACTTTTTACTCAGTTAAAATTCCAACGGGTCCATTGAAAGGCCCATTTCGGCCTGCTCCTCCGAAACCTCTACAAAAAGGACCGCAAAAAGGTTTTACTCAAATATTAGGAGTTAAAATAATTGATTAGGAGCTTTCCAAAACAATTATATTGCAAAACCTCAATTTCTGTACTTTTTACTCAGTTAAAATTCCAACAGGTCCATTGAAAGGCCCCTTTCGACCTTCTCGTCCGAAACCTCTACAAAAATAACTGCAAAACAAGTTTTATTCAAATATTAGGAGTTCATATAATTGATTAGAAGCTTTTCAACACAATTATATTGCAAAACCTCAATTTCTGTACTTTTTACTCAGTTAAAATTCAAAAGGGTCCATTGAAAGGCCCATATAGACCTGCTCGTCCGAAACCTCTACAAAAAGGACCGCAAAAATGTTTTATTCAAATATTAGGAGTTGAAATAATTGATTAGGAGCTTCTCAACACAATAATATTGCAAAACCTCAATTTCTGTACTTTTTACTTAGTTAAAATTCCAACGGGTCCATTGAAAGGCCCATTTAGACCTGCTCGTCCGAAACCTCTAAAAAAAGGACCGCAAAAATGTTTTATTCAAATATTAGGAGTTCATGCAATTGATTAGGAGCTTTTCAAAACAATTATATTACAAAACCTCAATTTCTGTACTTTTTACTCAGTTAAAATTCCAACGGGTCCATTGAAAGGCCCATTTAGACCTGCTCGTCCAAAAAGGACCACAAAAAGGTTTTATTCAAATAATAGGAGTTCAAATAAATGATTAGGAGCTTTTCAACATAATTATATTGCAAAACCTCAATTTCTGTACTTTTTACTCAGTTAAAATTCCAACGGGTCCATTGAAAGGCCCATTAAGACCTGCTCGTCCGAAACCTCTACAAAAAGGACCGCAAAACAAGTCTTAATCAAATTTTAGGAGTTCATGTAATTGATTAGGAGCTTTTCAACACAATTATATTGCAAACCCTCAATTTTTGTACTTTTTACTCAGTTAAAATTCAAACGGGTCCATTAAAACACCCTTTTCGACCTGTTGGTCCGAAACCTCTACAAAAAGGACCGCAAAACAAGTTTTATTCCAATATTAGGAATTCAAATAATTGATTAGGAGCTTTTCAACACAATTATATTGCAAAACCTCAATTTCTGTACTTTTTACTCAGTTAAAATTCCAATGGGTCCATTGAAAGGCCCATTTCGACCCGCTCGTCCTAAACCTCTACAAAAGGACTGCAAAACAAGTTTTAATCAAATTTTAGGAGTTCAAATAATTGATTAGGAGCTTTTCAACACAATTATATTGCAAAACCTCAATTTCTCTACTTTTTACTCAGTTAAAATTCCAACGGGTCCATTGAAACGCCCATTTCGACCCGCTCGTCCGAAACCTCTACAAAAATGACCGCAAAACAAGTTTTAATCAAATTTTTGGAGTTCATGTAATTGATTAGGAGCTTTTCAACACAATTATATTGCAAAACCTCAATTTCTGTACTTTTTACTCAGTTAAAATTCCAATGGGTCTATTGAAAGTCCCATTTCGAACTACTCCCTCGAAACCTCTACAAAAGGACTGCAAAACAAGTTTTAATCAAATATTAGGAGTTCAAATAATTGATTAGGAGCTTTTCAAAACAATTATATTGCAAAACCTCAATTTCTCTACTTTTTACTCAGTTAAAATTCCAACGGGTCCATTGAAAGGCCCATTTAGACCTAATCGTCCAAAACCTCTACAAAAAGGATCGCAAAAAGGTTTTATTCAAATATTAGGAGTTCAAATAATTGATTAGGAGCTTTTCAACACAATAATATTGCAAAACCTCAATTTCTGTACATTTTACTCAGTTAAAATTCCAATGGGTCTATTGAAGGCCCATTTCGACCCGCTCGTCCGAAACCTCTACAAAAGGACTGCAAAACAAGTTTTTATCAAATTTTAGGAGTTCAAATAATTGATTAGGAGCTTTTCAACACAATTATATTGCAAAACCTCAATTTCTGTACTTTTTACTCAGTTAAAATTCCAGCGGGTCTATTGAAAGGTCCATTTTGACCTGCTCGTCCGAAACCTCTACAAAAAGGACCGCAAAACAAGTCTTAATCAAATTTTAGGAGTTCATGTAATTGATTAGGAGCTTTTCAACACAATTATATTGCAAAACCTCAATTTCTGTACTTTTTACTCAGTTAAAATTCCAACGGGTCCATTGAAAGGCCCATTTCGGCCTGCTCCTCTGAAACCTCTACAAAAAGGACCGCAAAAAGGTTTTATTCAAATATTAGGAGTTCAAATAATTGATTAGGAGCTTTTCAAAACAATTATATTGCAAAACCTCAATTTCTGTACTTTTTACTCAGTTAAAATTCCAACAGGTCCATTGAAAGGCCCCTTTCGACCTTCTCGTCCGAAACCTCTACAAAAATAACTGCAAAACAAGTTTTATTCAAATATTAGGAGTTCATATAATTGATTAGAAGCTTTTCAACACAATTATATTGCAAAACCTCAATTTCTGTACTTTTTACTCAGTTAAAATTCAAAAGGGTCCATTGAAAGGCCCATTTAGACCTGCTCGTCCGAAACCTCTACAAAAAGGACCGCAAAAATGTTTTATTCAAATATTACGAGTTCAAATAATTAATTAGGAGCTTTTCAACACAATTATATTGCAAAACCTCAATTTCTGTACTTTTTACTCAGTTAAAATTCCAACGGGTAACGGGTGGGTGTGGGATGGCTCTCAATTTTCTCTCAACTTTCTCCGGGGTTTTGGTTTGGTTTTGGCTTTCTTTTCCCTTTTTTCCGGTGATATTTTTCACCAATTTCCTCTCCCCTCACGACAACTTTTCTTTTTCTGCCGATTTAGCCATAATCTTCACGGTTACCAAGACTCCCTTGGAAAGCGGAATGAGAATCCCAAGAGTCATCCCTATCAGCCAACAATATCAACAAACAGGTTATTTCTATCCTTTTATATCTTTTCATTTTTTTACTCTATTTTTTCGGCTTTTTATTTGGATTTGTGTTATTTGGGAGTTTCTAGATCTAAACCACCACTTCACCAGATTTTCTTTCTATTTTGCTAAGATTTTCCTTTTCTGGTTTTGTTTTCATCGTGTGTTTCCGATGAGACTTTCCCAGCTTTATTCAATTCGAATCTGTAAAGGCAGATCTGGTCTTCATCTCAGATCTGGGCTTCAAGGCAATTTCGGTGATTTTCCTCCTTGTCTTTTTTATCTTTTATTTTCATTTTTTGTTTTAATCTCTGATCTTTGGGTTTCTTTTTGCCGGTTTTGTTCTCATCAACGGGATCTTTCAATTCCGGATTTGGGCTTCGATTGTTTCCTCCGCTTGGTTATGACGATACCTCTTCTATGGTCTTCGGATGATCTTAATGGTAAGTCCGACCGACGAATCCATATTCATCATTCTGTTGTTTTAATTTTCCTTCTTCATCTTTTGTTTCTTTTTAACCTAATCGATGGGTTTTGCCTATTTACTTTCTTTTTATGTTTTTTCCGTTTCATCGGAGTCTCCTTCCTCCGGCGGCGGGCCAAGGCGGTGGCTGACCACCTTTATACTCGGTTTCCTCTTTCCTTTATCTTTTCATTCTTTGCTAGGATATTCTTTTTCTGTTGCATTTCCTCTTCGCATAATATTTTTTTAGGATATCGATTTAGTTTTTTCTCTACTTTTATTAATCCAATGTTTGTCATCTGTTATCTGGGTTTGCCTAAAAGTATGGATCTAAGGATTTTCCGAAGGGCCTCCTTAAAGAATCCTTTTCATCCTTTACTTTCTCAGGCTTTTTCTATCTGGCTTGTTTACATCCTATTCCTTTCCTGTTGTTCGTTCTTTGTTAATATACATCTTATACTCTGCATTTCAAATTGTTTTCTTTTTTCTTTGCTATATTTCTTTTTAATTCTTTCTTTGTTATGTCAACAGATTATCTTTGCATTCTCTTTCCTTGGAGTAATATGCATTATACATCCTTCTTCTCTAAGGTATGATTCTGCACATACTTGCAAATCATCTCTTTTTTACAATCCTTTGCTTGCCTTATTTCTCAGTAAATACATCATGAATCTACACGAAATGTTTTATCTATCCCCCTTAATCATAAGGCCTAATCTTTGCTTACATACCTTTCTTTTGTTCTGCTTCCTGGAAATTAATTATGTTTACTTATGTCTATCTCGATTATCAATTACTTATCTCAAAAAACCAGCCCTTTTAGGGAAACAAATACTAGCCCACTCATTGGGATATTTTTCGATCAAAAATATAATACTAAATCAGTATTATCTAAAAGACAAACTGTATTCTGATAATTTCTATATTTGAAAATATAATTATTCTTCTTCTTTTAATATTGTTCTCTATGTAATTCTTTATTATTTACCTATTAAAACACTTCGAAAATATATATATCCTACTATCCACAATACTGTCTCAACATTAAAAGTCAAAAAAATATTATCATTCCAATCTAAAATGTACACTAATATATCGGTCACTTTTATAATAAAAGCTTTTAAATTACCTTTTAAAAGTAACTTTTATAATAGTACTAAAATGCATACTGTTCTCTGTGTATCTGCATTTTTTACTACATTCTCCATTCATTCAGTAATGCTTGCATTCTCGATCACAATCCTGGAAAATTATTCTAAAATAAGTGTCATATCTTCTTTCTGGATATCACCCATATATAACCATATAATTCTCAACTATTGGTTTAATCTTTGTCATATTTTATTGTATAAAGTATGTTTCATTAACACCATCACTTCTTTGCCTTTTCATTATGTGTCTAGTCTAAACTCTACCTATACCTTTGTACTTACTCCTTTATCAAGTTTATATTGTACTATCAATTGCTGGTCTCTAACTCTTTGTAATTGTTCTTCCTTCGGTTCTTATTATGGGTTTTATCGGTGCAAAACAACAAATGCAATCTCTATACAAATTACTAGGCATGAGCTAAAGGAAAGCTGGGACATCTATCCCCCTACTATACCACGATTAATTTCAATTATAAGTAAATTCAATTGCATCCCCCCCTTTACTTTTTCTTTGCTCTTTTGGTTTGTAATAACTTTCTTATCCCCGCTTCCTTTCTTCCCTGGGTCTGTATTTTTTTATTGCCTATTTCCTTTCCTGCTTTTCTTTCCTTTTTACCATGCTATTATCTGCTCTCTTCTATGCATTATATCTGCCATGTATGCTTTATTTTCCTTTTTAGATTCCTGTTACTACCTCAATTTATGTTATCTACCGAAATATGCGGAAAAACTCTTATCCCACTACACCTTTCTAGGTGAAATATTACAAGCCCACATTTGGGATACTCTTAATTTCCTACTAAATAGGTGCTTTTTATTTAAAAAAATTATCAATTTCTTAAACTCTTTCCAAAATTATAGTTCAACTTTTTCAATAATTATTCGCCATCTCATAAAGTATTCAAATTTCAAAAATTCAATTAATTATTCTTTATCCCTTACCCCCCATTTAATACACCGACAAAAAATTTCTTCCAGCTTGGCTCTCAAAATATCCCTTTTAGTTTTATTTACATATTTAATATCTCATAAATTTTCCTATAATAAAGCATTATATACAGTCAATATTAACGTCATCTTAACGTATTTATTCTACTTATTAATATTAATTTTATTCCTAAAATCTACCTCCTCAATCTATACCTTTTATTTTGCTTCTTCAATACTAATAATTACAATATATCCCAATAGTTACTCTTTTTATTCTCCTTTAACTACGCCTTTCAAATTTAATCGCCTCTTTAAATACTTCAATATTAAAATATTCCCTTATTTTACTAAAGTCATTATGTCCTTTCCCTTCTTAATTCAAATCTCTTTAAAATATTACCCTTTAATTTCTCCTATATTTTATTTTCCTTTTACGTCTATTAATTCAATTAAGGCAACTTCCTTAATTAAATTACATTTTGATACGACTAGTCCCTCCTTTTTACTCTAGTCAATAATTTCTCTGAATTTATTAGGTCCCACTTTCCATATCTCCAACCTCTTAACTATTCCAGTCTTCTTTACAAACCCACAACACAATTCCATCATTCCACCACACCTACTATCTCAATCGTATTATTCACATCCTTCAAAATCCCCAATGGCCTCATCCTCTTCAATCCCCCAACTCAACTCGATCAGCCTCACAAATGAAGAATCGAAATTACGCTATACTCCCGATTTCGACTTCGTCAAGGAAGATCCCAAACTCATTGTTATTGGTCGCTTTATATCATCCAAGCCCATTGATATTTCTGCGGTTATCAATGCCTTTGAAGGTATCTGGAAACCCAACGAAGTTGTATCCATCTCAGGGATACAAGATAACTTCATCAAGATCAAGTTTAAGGAAGTCAAGAATTGCTATGAAATTATCAACCGCGGACCTTGGCTATACAAGGATGAATGGCTTGCAGTCACTGAATATGATCCAGCCAAATCTTTAACCGACTACAATTTCAACACAATGAGAATCTGGATCAGAATCTTCTCCCTTCCTGATTCACTCTTTGCCGATATAGATCGATCCCATCTGGTGGGACATGCCTTAGGCTCGATGGTAGGCAACGTTCTTCGTACGGATACCCGCCAAATTGATGGGAATATGGTGGAATTCCTCCGAGTGGAAATCTTTCTCAACATAACAAGACCAGTTACTCGTTTTGTGTTCATTGGCTCCGGCGAGAACACAATTATGTGTCGTCTCCAATATGAACGACTTCCAACTCTTTGCCCAGGTTGTGGTATTATCAGCCATACCTTAGAGAACTGTCCCAACCGATCTTCTTTCGACCCCAACAAACTGCAATACGGAGATTGGCTCCGTTACCTTCCTCCTAGACGTCGCCCGATTGGAATTCGTGGGCGCATCCATAATGTTGAACCGAATCAGATTCCAAACATTCCTCCAGTTAATGGTATATTTTTTTCATCTATTAAAATTACATCTGATTTTATTTATTCTTCCCTATCAAACGTCATGATGTTTTTATCATTCCCTAACTTTTTTGTAGCAAATCCGCCGAATAATCCAGTTATCCCGGTCAATCCTACAGCTCCTCCTAATAACCAGAACAATTTGGGTAACTCACTTGACTCTGTTATCATCCCTCCTATAAACATTTACAAATCTCTAACATTACTCTTTTTTCTAAATAAAGGCTCTCTAAATGAAGGCGATGCCGCCTCATTCACGGAACAAGTTACCGAAGATGCCCAGAATGTTGATATGACAATGGAAGATGGTCCTAATACGGTCAATGATCCCCCTGCTGATCCGAAACAAAAGGCCCCTCTTGAGCCTCAACCCCTGAATACCATCTATCCAATCCTGGAAGATGGCTCTGATGATGATTGGGAAACCAATGATGACTATGGTGTTCCAAGCCCTACTGCCGACCAAATCAAAAAATTTGACTCTGAATCGAGTAAGCCTTCTAAACCCACTGATTCACTTTTCAATGACTTTAATTAGTGGCTGTTAAAAACTTACCCAAATGATGCAGCCCCTGCACCTGCTCCTGTTCCAGCACCCGCACCAGCACCTGCACCTCCCCAAACTAACCGAGGCATGAAACGCCGCTCCCCAATACAAGTTTCGCTCCCGCCGAAAAAATCCAAACAATCAGGATCTACTCCAAAAGCTGGGATGAGCAGCTCTAAAAACTCTCCGGCGGTGGCTGATTTCCAGCCCCGCCGAGCAAAATGAAGATCCTGTGCTGGAACTGTCAGGGCCTTGGACAAGCTCCGACGGTTCATCATCTCCGAGACTATGTCCAACGTACCAACCCTAATATTATCTTTTTATGTGAAACTAAGTTAAATAAAGCGGAATGTAACCGCTTATGTCTTTCATTAGGTATGTTAGACATAATTTCTATCCCCCCCTCGGAAGGGTGTTCCGGTATCTCCTTATTCACTGCAAAAGATATTAATATAAGTTTAATTTCCTATTCGCTGCGTTATATTCACATCCAAATCACAATTAATAATAGCACTATGTTTTTCACCGGAATGCATGGTTTTTCGGAAACTAGCCAAAAATATAAAACATGGGAATTAATTGATTCCTTACACACTTCTACTAAAGATGAACCTTGGCTTATCGGAGGAGATCTCAATGAGATCCTAACAGATTCAGAAAAACAAGGGGGTCCACGGAGAGCTAGATCCCAAATCAAAAAATTTCGAAATTGTCTTATTCGAAACAACTTATTTGACTGCAAACCAACATCGGGATGGTTTACATGGACGAAATTAGGTCCCTTAACACCAGTAATTCATGAACGACTTGACCGATTTATTGCTAACTTTGCGTGGAAAGATCTCTACCCTAATCATTGTATAACTTCGGAATATGTCGCAAAATCAGACCACTGTTTCCTTCTTCTTGACGTTGATAAACCTTCTAATACATCCAAAACACAAATCCCTAAAAACTTCAGATTTGAAAGTTGTTGGGCTAATAATGAAGATAACATCCAAACAATCAAACGGGCATGGGTAGATACCCCCGGTACAGCCATTAATAAAATTAAAGCAGTAGGTTTATACCTAGATGATTGGCAAAAACAACAACGATTCAAAACAACAGGTCGTATTAAATTCCTTACCAAAAAAATAAACAAACTTCTCTATCGCCCCTTAACAGCCACTAATAAACAAACTTATTTAAATTATAGAACGGAATTAAATAATCTCTTATCAGAACAAGAAGCTTATTGGGCTCAAAGATCTCGAACTCTTTGGCTTTCCCAAGGAGACAAAAATACCAAATTCTTTCATGCCAGAGCTACTAATCGAAATAAGAAAAACTCAATCATAGGTCTTTATGACGTCAACTCTAATTGGTGCACCTCTGAACCTGAAATAATGGATATCGCTTCGAATTATTTTAAAAACCTATTTACAACCTCTAACCCTCAATTTTCGGAAATCATTCTTGATAAAATTCAACCCTCCATTAACTCATCGATTAACGACAACCTTCTCAAGCCATTCACCAGAGAAGAAATACTACATGCCTTTAAAGACATTGACCCTAGGAAGGCTCCGGGTGCTGATGGCCTGCCTAGTAGCTTCTTTACACAACACTGGGACACAGTTGGTGATGATGTTCTTAATCTTTGTATGGATCTTTTAAATGGTAACGCAGATATGTCCTTAGTCAACAAAACTATTCTAGTACTAATACCCAAAGTAAAGGATCCAACATCCATGAAGCAACTCAGACCAATTAGTCTATGTACTTTACTCTATAAAATTGTCGCCAAAACAATTGTTAATAGAATGAAACATGCTATACCTCTTTGTATTAGCCCTAATCAAGCTGCCTATTTTCAGGGACGCAACATTTCGGACAATATCCTTGTTGCGCATGAAATAATTCACAATATCAACTCTGGTACGACTAAATCCTCACAAGGAGCTGCTCTCAAGCTTGACATGGAAAAAGCCTTCGATAGAGTTGAATGGTCTTTCCTTGCAAACATTATGACACGAATGGGTTTTGCATCCGATTGGATTGAACTTATAATGCGTTGTATTTCCACTGTTTCTTTCTCAGTTAAAATTAATAATTCCTTTTCACCAACATTTCAACCTCAACGTGGTCTTCGTCAGGGTGATCCTCTATCCCCTTTTCTTTTCCTATTCTGCACTCAAGGACTCTCGGCTTATTTAGCCGCCGCTCAACAAACTAATATCCTTCCAGGTCTAGGCGCATGTAAGCATGGGCCCAAAGTTAACCACCTTCTTTTTGCTGATGATTGCTTGGTATTTATAAATACCAATCAATCTGAAGCATCCCTTCTAAAAAATGCCCTTCAAGTATATGCTAACGCCTCTGGTCAAGCAATAAATTTCGATAAATCCACAATTTTCTATAACCCACGTACACCTTCCACAACAAGAAATGCAATCAATAGCCTCTTACAAGTACGTGAAGTTTCTAACCCCGGAGTATACCTGGGCATCCCGCTCCTAATAGGGAAAAACAAAACCGAATCATTAGGCTTTGTCCGAGATAAAGTACATGATTGTCTCGCTAGCTGGGACAAACACCTTCTATCCTTTAGTGGTAGAGAGGTTTTCATCAAAGCTGTTTTACAATCTCTCCCACAGTATGTGATGTCTTGCTACCTTCTTCCACATAATATCATCGACGACATGACTACATCAATCCGCCAATATTGGTGGACTGGTAAATCCAACAAAAAAGGTTGGCACATGTTACCGTGGAACCATATATGTTTGCCTAAATCCGCTGGTGGCATGGGTTTCAAAGACTTACACGATTTCAACATCGCTCTTTTGGGTAAGCAAATTTGGAAATTAATTTGTGAACCAGACTCCTTATTAGGTCAAATATACCGCTCTAAATATTACCCTTCGGGTAACATCTTGGATGCGCCGAAACCTAATAGAGGTTCCTTTGCCTGGCAAGGTATATATAACGCTATTCAGCGACTTCTCCCCGGCTTTCTTCATCGCCCTGGTATAAACAGTAATATCAGAATACACAAAGATATATGGGGTGGGTCTTCCCCGATTGAGCTATCTGGGGATTATGAAATTTCTGACGAATTCCACATTCGTTGTAAGGAGTTCATGATCCGCAATCAAACTGCATGGGATATAGTAAAGTTGAATACTTACTTCAATCAAAGTGATGTGGATGCCATTCTCCGTATTCCCATCATAAATGATCAACGGGATTCAATTTTATGGTCTCCCAATGACTCGGGTATATACTCAGTTCGCTCCGGATATATTTTCTTACAACGCTCCTTTTCCCAACCTTCGCCACCTTCTCGGTTTTGGAAATTTTTATCCAAAATAAAAGTTTTACCCAAAGTTAAAACTTTTGGCTGGCGTATGGCATCTGATGCTCTACCAGTTGGCACTAAAATGCAAGTTTTCTCCCCTTGTTCGGGGCTATGTTCTATCTGTGGTAATCATTCAGAAACAATTCTACATGCGCTTCGAGACTGTCCTGGAGCAACTGAAGCCCTCCAAATTAGTGGTATTCCTATCTCTCTCTATAAGAGTTTAGCTCCTTCTCCTTTACAATGGCTAGAGGAAGCAGCCTCCATTATTTCCACCGATAAATTTGGTCTCTTTCTTATAGTTTTATGGAATATCTGGAATAGACGTAATGATTGGATTCACAACCAACATTTACAACCCTCATGGCTAATTGCAGTCAATTTAATTAGCTTACATGATGATTTTTGTAAATCTTCTACTTCATATGTTCCACCTCCATCTACAAATACCAATCCATCCTGTCATCCTCCACCTAACTACATCAAACTTAATGTGGACGGAGCCTTTAACCCTTCAACTCGTGCAGCAGCAGTCGGTGTTGTTGCCCGTGACCCTGCCGGAGCAGTCGTGGGTGGTCTCGCTTTCCCTCTCGGTAGCCGTCTGGACGCTATCACCAGTGAGGGGGAAAGCATCCTTGCTGGTCTCACCCTTGCCCGATCTCGAGGATGGAATTGCATCAAGATTGAAACTGACTGCGCCTCTCTTGCAAATAGGATCAACAATCCTGCTCAGGACCTATCTACTATGGGACCAACTATTCTTCAGATTCAAGCTGCTCTATCTGACTTCGACTTTATATCGATTTCCTTTTTACGCCGTGAGGCAAATGTTATAGCCCATACGTTGGCTTCCTTTTCTCTGAATTCTATAACGTCTTTGTCATTTGAATCGGATTTTCCACATTGTATCCAACATCTTGTACCAAATATTCTCTGATTAATAAAATTCTTGGGCACTCTTTTCCCCTTTTTAGGGTCCTCTAGCTTTGCTTGAAGGACAGTAGTAGGGGTTTTTAATGAGGCCTTTTATTCAAAAATAAAAATTCCAACGGGTCCATTGAAAGGCCCATTTCGACCCGCTCGTCCGAAACCTCTACAAAAAGGAATGCAAAACAAGTTTTAATCAAATTTTAGGAGTTCAAATAATTGATTAGGAGCTTTTCAACACAATTATATTTCAAAACCTCAATTTTTGTACTTTTTACTCAGTTAAAATTCCAACGGGTCCATTGAAAGGCCCATTTCGACCCGCTCATCCGAAAACTCTACAAAAGGACCGCAAAACAAGTCTTAATCAAATTTTAGGAGTTCATGTAATTGATTAGGATCTTTTCAACACAATTATATTGCAAAACCTCAATTTCTGTAATTTTTACTCTGTTAAAATTCAAACGGGTCCATTGAAAGGCCCATTTCGACTTGCTCCTCCGAAACCTCTACAAAAAGGACCGCAAAAATGTTTTATTCAAATATTAGGAGTTCAAGTAATTAACTAGGAGCTTTTCAACACAATTATATTGCAAAACCTCAATTTCTGTATTTTTTACTCAGTTAAAATTCCAACGGGTCCATTGAAAGGCCCATTTCGACCCGCTCGTCCGAAACCTCTACAAAAAGGACTGCAAAACAAGTTTTAATAAAATTTTAGAAGTTCAAATAATTGATTAGGAGCTTTTCAACACAATTATATTGCAAAACCTCAATTTCTGTACTTTTTACTCAGTTAAAATTCCAACGGGTCCATTGAAAGGCCCATTTCGACATGCTCCTCCGAAACCTCTACAAAAAGGACCGCAAAAATGTTTTATTCAAATATTAGGAGTTCAAATAATTAATTAGGAGCTTTTCAACACAATTATATTGCAAAACCTCAATTTCTGTACTTTTTACTCAGTTAAAATTCCAACAGGTCCATTGAAAGGCCCATTTCGACCCGCTCGTCCGAAACCTCTACAAAAAGGAATGCAAAAGAAGTTTTAATCAAATTTTAGGAGTTCAAATAATTGATTAGTAGCTTTTCAACACAATTATATTGCAAAACCTCAATTTCTGTACTTTTTACTCAGTTAAAATTCCAACGGGTCCATTGAAAGGCCCATTTCGACCCGATCGTCCGAAACCTCTACAAAAAGGACCGCAAAACAAGTCTTAATCAAATTTTAGGAGTTCATGTAACTGATTAGGATCTTTTCAACACAATTATATTGCAAAACCTCAATTTCTGTACTTTTTACTCTTTTAAAATTCCAACGGGTCCATTGAAAGGCCCATTTCGACCTGCTCCTCCGAAACCTCTACAAAAAGGACCGCAAAAATGTTTTATTCAAATATTAGGAGTACAAATAATTAATTAGGAGCTTTTCAACACAATTATATTGCAAAACCTCAATTTCTGTATTTTTTACTCAGTTAAAATTCCAACGGGTCCGTTGAAAGGCCCATTTCGACCCGCTCGTCCGAAACCTCTGCAAAAAGGACTACAAAACAAGTTTTAATCAAATATTAGGAGTTCAAATAATTGATTAGGAGCTTTTCAACATAATTATATTGCAAAACCTCAATTTCTGTACTTTTTACTCAGTTAAAATTCCAACGGGTCCATTGAAAGGCCCATTTCGACATGCTCCTCCGAAACCTCTACAAAAAGGACCGCAAAAATGTTTTATTCAAATATTAGGAGTTCAAACAAAAATTGAGGTTTTGCAATATAATTGTGTTGAAAAGCTCCTAATCAATTACATGAACTCCTAATATTTGAATAAAACATTTTTGCGGTCCTTTTTGTAGAGGTTTCGGACGAGCAGGTCTAAATGGGCCTTTCAATGGACCCGTTGGAATTTTAACTGAGTAAAAAGTACAGAAATTGAGGTTTTGCAATATTATTGTGTTGAGAAGCTCATAATCAATTATTTGAACTCCTAATATTTGAATAAAACATTTTTGCGGTCCTTTTTGTAGAGGTTTCGGACGAGCAGGTCTAAATGGGCCTTTCAATGGACCCGTTGGAATTTTAACTTAGTAAAAAGTACAGAAATTGAGGTTTTACAATATAAATGTGTTGAAAAGCTCCTAATCAATTACATGAACTCCTAAAATTTGATTAAAACTTGTTTTTCGGTCCTTTTTGTAGAGGTTTCAGACGAGCGGGTCGAAATGGATCTTTCAATGGACCCGTTGGAATTTTAACTGAGTAAAAAGTAGAGAAATTCAGGTTTTGCAATATAATTGTGTTGAAAAGCTCCTAATCAATTATTTGAACTCCTAAAATTTGATTAAAAGTTGTTTTGCAGTCCTTTTGTAAAGGTTTCGGACGAGCGGGTCGAAATGGGCCTTTCAATGGACACATTGGAATTTTAACTGAGTAAAAAGTACAGAAATTGAGGTTTTGCAATATAATTGTGTTGAAAAGCTCCTAATCAATTACATGAACTCCTAAAATTTGATAAAAACTTGTTTTGCGGTCATTTTTGTTGAGATTTCGGACGAGCGGGTCGAAATGGGCGTTTCAATGGACCCGTTGGAATTTTAACTGAGTAAAAAGTACAAAAATTTGAGGGTTTGAAATATAATTGTGTTGAAAAGATCCTAATCAATTACATGAACTCCTAAAATTTGATTAAGACTTGTTTTGCGGTCCTTTTTGTAAAGGTTTCGGACGAGCAGGTCGAAATGGGCCTTTCAATAGACCCATTGGAATTTTTTTTTTGAAGAAAACGGGCCTCGTTAAAAACCCCTACTAAAATCCCCAAGCACAAGACTTGGAGAAACCTAAAAAGGGGAAAAGAGTACCCAAGATATATTATTAAAACGAGGTTAAACCTCGCAAAGTACAATATTTTTGATACAATCAGGGTAAATAGATCCAAAAGACAAAGAAGACATGGATCTAAGGGCATGGGTAGCCAACGTATGAGCTACAGAGTTTGCCTCACGGCGAATATACTGAACATGTGCTACAGAAAAATCCTCCAAAGCAGAATGAGCCTGCAAAATCATCGGCCCCAAAGGAGAAAGATCAGGCCCAAGAGAATTGATACGATTTGCAAGAGATGCACAGTCTGTCTCAAAAATCAAATGGCTCCATCCCTGAGATAGAGCAAAAGTGATGCCAGCAAGAAGACTCCTCCCTTCAGATGAAATAGCATCAGCACAGCTGCCCAACGGAAAAGCCAGACCACCGACAACTTTACCAGTGTCATCACGAGCAACAACACCAACCGCCGCTGCACGAGTGGAAGAGTCGAAAGCCCCATCAACATTAACTTTAATAAAACCACGGGGGGGATGTCGCCATCGAGGGGAAGACAAGGGGATGGATGATGTAGATGAAGATATAGAATTAGTATAATCCTTATGTAGACTAATGGGATTGACGGCAATTAACCCATTGGAATTTTAACTAAGTAAAAAGTACAGAAATTGAAGTTTTGCAATATAATTGTGTTGAAAAGCTCCTAATCAATTATTTGAATTCCTAATATTGGACTAAAACTTGTTTTGCGGTCCTTTTTGTAGAGGTTTCGGACCAACAGGTCGAAAAGGGCCTTTCAATGGACCCGTTGAAATTTTAACTGAGTAAAAAGTACAAAAATTTGAGGGTTTGAAATATAATTGTGTTGAAAAGCTCCTAATCATTTATTTCAACTCCTATTATTTAAATAAAACCTTTTTGTGGTCCTTTTTGTAGAGGTTTCGGACGAGCAGGTCTAAATGGGCCTTTCAATGGACCCGTTGGAATTTTAACTGAGTAAAAAGTATAGAAATTGAAGTTTTGCAATATAATTGTGTTGAAAAGCTCCTAATCAATTACATGAACTCCTAATATTTGAATAAAACATTTTTGCGGTCCTTTTTGTAGAGGTTTCGGACGAGCAGGTCTAAATGGGCCTTTCAATGGACCCGTTGGAATTTTAACTGAGTAAAAAGTACAGAAATTGAGGTTTTGCAATATTATTGTGTTGAGAAGCTCCTAATCAATTATTTGAACTCCTAATATTTGAATAAAACATTTTTGCGGTCCTTTTTGTAGAGGTTTCGGACGAGCAGGTATAAATGGGCCTTTCAATGGACCCGTTGGAATTTTAACTGAGTGAAAATTATAGAAATTGAGGTTATGCAATATAATTGTGTTGAAAAGCTCCTAATCAATTACATGAACTCCTAAAATTTGATTAAAACTTGTTTTGCACTCCTTTTTGTAGAGATTTCGGACGAGCGCGTCGAAATGGGCCTTTCAATGGACCCGTTGGAATTTTAAGTGAGTAAAAAGTACATAAATTGAGGTTTTGCATCATAATTGTGTTGAAAAGCTCCTAATCAAATACATGAACTCCTAAAATTTGATTAAGACTTGTTTTGCGGTCCTTTTTGTAGAGGTTTCGGACGAGCGGATCGAAATGGGCCTTTCAATGGACCCGTTGGAATTTTAACTGAGTAAAAAGTACAGAAATTGAGGTTTTGCAATATAATTGTATTGAAAAGCTCCTAATCAATTATTTGAACTCCTAATATTTGAGTAAAACTTGTTTTGCATTCCTTTTTGTAGAGGTTTCGGACGAGCGGGTCGAAATGGGCCTTTCAATGGACCCGTTGGAATTTTAACTGGGTAAAAAGTACAGAAATTGAGGTTTTGCAATATAATTGTGTTGAAAAGCTCCTAATTAATTATTTGAACTCCTAATATTTGAATAAAACATTTTTGCGGTCCTTTTTGTAGAGGTTTCGGAGGAGCAGGTCGAAATGTGCCTTTCAATGGACCCGCTGGAATTTTAACTGAGTAAAAAGTACAAAAATTGAGGTTTTGCAATTTAATTGTGTTGAAAAGCTCCTAATCAATTATTTGAAATCCTAAAATTTGATTAAAACTTGTTTTGCAGTCCTTTTTGCAGAGGTTTCGGACGAGCGAGTCGAAATGGGCCTTTCAATGGACCCGTTGGAATTTTAACTGAATAAAAAATACAGAAATTGAGGTTTTGCAATATAATTGTGTTGAAAAGCTCCTAATTAATTATTTGAACTCCTAATATTTGAATAAAACATTTTTGCGGTCCTTTTTGTAGAGGTTTCGGAGGAGCAGGTCGAAATGGGCCTTTCAATGGACCCGTTGGAATTTTAACTGAGTAAAAAGTACAGAAATTGAGGTTTTGCAATATAATTGTGTTGAAAAGCTCCTAATCAATTATTTGAACTCTTAAAATTTGATTAAAACTTGTTTTGTCGTCCTTTTTGTAGAGGTTTCGGACGAGCGGGTCGAAATGGGCCTTTCAATGGACCCGTTGGAATTTTAACTGAGTAAAAAATACCGAAATTTAGTTTTTGCAATATAATTGTGTTGAAAAGCTCCTAATTAATTATTTGAACTCCTAATATTTGAATAAAACATTTTGCGGTCCTTTTTGTAGATGTTTCGGAGGAGCAGGTCCAAATGGGCCTTTCAATGGACCCGTTGGAATTTTAACTGAGTAAAAAGTACAGAAATTGAGGTTTTGCAATTTAATTGTGTAGAAAAGCTCCTAATCAATTATTTGAAATCCTAAAATTTGATTAAAACTTGTTTTGCAGTCCTTTTTGCAGAGGTTTCGGACGAGCGAGTCGAAATGGGCCTTTCAATGGACCCGTTGGAATTTTAACTGAATAAAAAATACAGAAATTGAGGTTTTGCAATATAATTGTGTTGAAAAGCTCCTAATTAATTATTTGAACTCCTAATATTTGAATAAAACATTTTTGCGGTCCTTTTTGTAGAGGTTTCGGAGGAGCAGGTCGAAATGGGCCTTTCAATGGACCCGTTGGAATTTTAACTGAGTAAAAAGTATAGAAATTGAGGTTTTGCAATATAATTGTGTTGAAAAGCTCCTAATCAATTATTTGAACTCTTAAAATTTGATTAAAACTTGTTTTGCCGTCCTTTTTGTAGAGGTTTCGGACGAGCGGGTCGAAATGGGCCTTTCAATGGACCCGTTGGAATTTTAACTGAGTAAAAAATACAGAAATTTAGTTTTTGCAATATAATTGTGTTGAAAAGCTCCTAATTAATTATTTGAACTCCTAATATTTGAATAAAACATTTTTGCGGTCCTTTTTGTAGATGTTTCGGAGGAGCAGGTCCAAATGGGCCTTTCAATGGACCCGTTGGAATTTTAACTGAGTAAAAAGTACAGAAATTGAGGTTTTGCAATATAATTGTGTTGAAAAGCTCCTAATCAATTATTTGAACTCCTAAAATTTGATTAAAACTTGTTTTGCAGTCCTTTTTGCAGAGGTTTCGGACGAGCGGGTCGAAATGGGCCTTTCAATGGACCCGTTGGAATTTTAACTGAGTAAAAAATACAGAAATTGAGGTTTTGCAATATAATTGTGTTGAAAAGCTCCTAATTAATTATTTGAACTCCTAATATTTGAATAAAACATTTTTGCGGTCCTTTTTGTAGAGGTTTCGGAGGAGCAGGTCGAAATGGGCCATTCAATGGACCCGTTGGAATTTTAACTGAGTAAAATGTACAGAAATTGAGGTTTTGCAATATAATTGTGTTGAAAAGCTCCTAATCAATTACATGAACTCCTAAAATTTTATTAAGACTTGTTTTGCGGTCCTTTTTGTAGAGGTTTCGGACGAGCAGGTCAAATTGGACCTTTCAATTGACCCGTTGGAATTTTAACTGAGTAAGAAGTACAGAAATTGAGGTTTTGCAATATAATTGTGTTGAAAAGCTCCTAATAAATTATTTGAACTCCTAAATTTTGATTAAAACTTGTTTTGCAGTCCTTTTGTAGAGGTTTCGGACGAGCGGGTCGAAATGGGCCTTTCAATGGACCCATTGGAATTTTAACTAAGTAAAAAGTATAGAAATTGAGGTTTTGCAATATAATTGTGTTGAAAAGCTCCTAATCAATTATTTGAACTCCTAATATTTGAATAAAACCTTTTTGCGGTCCTTTTTGTAGAGGTTTTGGACGAGTAGGTCTAAATGGGCCTTTTAATGGACCCGTTGGAATTTTAACTGAGTAAAAAGTACAAAAATTGAGGTTTTGCAATATAATTGTTTTGAAAAGCTCCTAATCAATTATTTGAACTCTTAATATTTGAATAAAACCTTTTTGCGGTCCTTTTTGTAGAGGTTTCGGAGGAGCAGGCCGAAATGGACCTTTCAATGGACCCGTTGGAATTTTAACTGAGTAAAAAGTACAGAAATTGAGGTTTTGCAATATAATTGTGTTGAAAAGCTCCTAATCAATTACATGAACTCCTAAAATTTGATTAAGACTTGTTTTGCGGTCCTTTTTGTAGAGGTTTCAGACGAGCGGGTCGAAATGGGCCTTTCAATGGACCCGTTGGAATTTTAACTGAGTAAAAAGTACAGAAATTGAGGTTTTGCAATATAATTGTGTTGAAAAGCTCCTAATCAATTATTTGAACTCCTAAAATTTGATTAAAACTTGTTTTGCAGTCCTTTTTGCAGAGGTTTCGGACGAGCGAGTCGAAATGGGCCTTTCAATGGACCCGTTGGAATTTTAACTGAATAAAAAATACAGAAATTGAGGTTTTGCAATATAATTGTGTTGAAAAGCTCCTAATTAATTATTTGAACTCCTAATATTTGAATAAAACATTTTTGCGGTCCTTTTTGTAGAGGTTTCGGAGGAGCAGGTCGAAATGGGCCTTTCAATGGACCCGTTGGAATTTTAACTGAGTAAAAAGTACAGAAATTGAGGTTTTGCAATATAATTGTGTTTAAAAGCTCCTAATCAATTATTTGAACTCTTAAAATTTGATTAAAACTTGTTTTGCCGTCCTTTTTGTAAAGGTTTCGGACGAGCGGGTCGAAATGGGCCTTTCAATGGACCCGTTGGAATTTTAACTGAGTAAAAAATACAGAAATTTAGTTTTTGCAATATAATTGTGTTGAAAAGCTCCTAATTAATTATTTGAACTCCTAATATTTGAATAAAACATTTTGCGGTCCTTTTTGTAGATGTTTCGGAGGAGCAGGTCCAAATGGGCCTTTCAATGGACCCGTTGGAATTTTAACTGAGTAAAAAGTACAGAAATTGAGGTTTTGCAATTTAATTGTGTAGAAAAGCTCCTAATCAATTATTTGAAATCCTAAAATTTGATTAAAACTTGTTTTGCAGTCCTTTTTGCAGAGGTTTCGGACGAGCGAGTCGAAATGGGCCTTTCAATGGACCCGTTGGAATTTTAACTGAATAAAAAATACAGAAATTGAGGTTTTGCAATATAATTGTGTTGAAAAGCTCCTAATTAATTATTTGAACTCCTAATATTTGAATAAAACATTTTTGCGGTCCTTTTTGTAGAGGTTTCGGAGGAGCAGGTCGAAATGGGCCTTTCAATGGACCCGTTGGAATTTTAACTGAGTAAAAAATACAGAAATTTAGTTTTTGCAATATAATTGTGTTGAAAAGCTCCTAATTAATTATTTGAACTCCTAATATTTGAATAAAACATTTTTGCGGTCCTTTTTGTAGATGTTTCGGAGGAGCAGGTCCAAATGGGCCTTTCAATGGACCCGTTGGAATTTTAACTGAGTAAAAAGTACAGAAATTGAGGTTTTGCAATATAATTGTGTTGAAAAGCTCCTAATAAATTATTTGAACTCCTAAAATTTGATTAAAACTTGTTTTGCAGTCCTTTTTGCAGAGGTTTCGGACGAGCGGGTCGAAATGGGCCTTTCAATGGACCCGTTGGAATTTTAACTGAGTAAAAAATACAGAAATTGAGGTTTTGCAATATAATTGTGTTGAAAAGCTCCTAATTAATTATTTGAACTCCTAATATTTGAATAAAACATTTTTGCGGTCCTTTTTGTAGAGGTTTCGGAGGAGCAGGTCGAAATGGGCCATTCAATGGACCCGTTGGAATTTTAACTGAGTAAAATGTACAGAAATTGAGGTTTTGCAATATAATTGTGTTGAAAAGCTCCTAATCAATTACATGAACTCCTAAAATTTTATTAAGACTTGTTTTGCGGTCCTTTTTGTAGAGGTTTCGGACGAGCAGGTCAAATTGGACCTTTCAATTGACCCGTTGGAATTTTAACTGAGTAAGAAGTACAGAAATTGAGGTTTTGCAATATAATTGTGTTGAAAAGCTCCTAATCAATTATTTGAACTCTTAATATTTGAATAAAACCTTTTTGCGGTCCTTTTTGTAGAGGTTTCGGAGGAGCAGGCCGAAATGGACCTTTCAATGGACCCGTTGGAATTTTAACTGAGTAAAAAGTACAGAAATTGAGGTTTTGCAATATAATTGTGTTGAAAAGCTCCTAATCAATTATTTGAACTCCTAAAATTTGATTAAAACCTGTTTTGCATTCCTTTTTGTAGAGGTTTCGGACGAGCGAGTCAAAATGGGCCTTTCAATGGACTCGTTGGCATTTTAACTGAGTAAAAAGTAGAGAAATTGAGGTTTTGCAATATAATTGTGTTTAGAAGCTCCTAATTAATTATTTGAACTCCTAATATTTGAATAAAACATTTTTGCGGTCCTTTTTGTAGAGGTTTCGGAGGAGCAGGTCGAAATGGGCCTTTCAATGGACCCGTTGGAATTTTAACTGAGTAAAAAGTACAGAAATTGAGGTTTTGCAATATAATTGTGTTGAAAAGCTCCTAATCAATTATTTGAACTCCTAAAATTTGATTAAAACTTGTTTTGCAGTCCTTTTTGCAGAGGTTTCGGATGAGCGGGTCGAAATTGGCCTTTCAATGGACCCATTGGAATTTTAACTGAGTAAAAAATACAGAAATTGAGGTTTTGCAATATAATTGTGTTGAAAAGCTCCTAATTAATTATTTGAACTCGTAATATTTGAATAAAACATTTTTGCGGTCCTTTTTGTAGAGGTTTCGGAGGAGCAGGTCGAAATGGGCCTTTCAATGGACCCGTTGGAATTTTAACAGAGTAAAAAGTACAGAAATTGAGGTTTTGCAATATAATTGTGTTGAAAAGCTCCTAATCAATTACATGAACTCCTAAAATTTGATTAAGACTTGTTTTGCGGTCCTTTTTGTAGAGGTTACGGACGAGCAGGTAAAAATGGGCCTTTCAATAGACCCGTTGGAATTTTAACTGAGTAAAAAGTACAGAAATTGAGGTTTTGCAATATAATTGTGTTGAAAAGCTCCTAATCAATTATTTGAACTCCTAAAATTTGATTAAAACTTGTTTTGCAGTCCTTTTGTAGAGGTTTCGGATGAGCGGGTCGAAATGGGCCTTTCAATAGACCCATTGGAATTTTAACTGAGTAAAATGTACAGAAATTGAGGTTTTGCAATATTATTGTGTTGAAAAGCTCCTAATCAATTATTTGAACTCCTAATATTTGAATAAAACCTTTTTGCGATCCTTTTTGTAGAGGTTTTGGACGATTAGGTCTAAATGGGCATTTCAATGGACCCGTTGGAATTTTAACTGAGTAAAAAGTATAGAAATTGAGGTTTTGCAATATAATTGTTTTGAAAAGCTCCTAATCAATTATTTGAACTCCTAAAATTTGATTAAAACTTGTTTTGCAGTCCTTTTGTAGAGGTTTCGAGGGAGTAGGTCGAAATGGGCCTTTCAATGGACCCGTTGGAATTTTAACTGAGTAAAAAGTACAGAAATTGAGGTTTTGCAATATAATTGTGTTGAAAAGCTCCTAATCAATTACATGAACTCCTAAAATTTGATTAAAACTTGTTTTGCGGTCATTTTTGTAGAGGTTTCGGACGAGCGGGTCGAAATGGGCGTTTCAATGGACCCGTTGGAATTTTAACTGAGTAAAAAGTAGAGAAATTGAGGTTTTGCAATATAATTGTGTTGAAAAGCTCCTAATCAATTATTTGAACTCCTAAAATTTGATTAAAACTTGTTTTGCAGTCCTTTTGTAGAGGTTTCGAACGAGCGGGTCTAAATGGGCCTTTCAATGGACCCATTGGAATTTTAACTGAGTAAACAGTACAGAAATTGAGGTTTTGCAATATAATTTTGTTGAAAAGCTCCTAATCAATTATTTGAATTCCTAATATTGGAGTAAAACTTGTTTTGCGGTCCTTTTTGTAGAGGTTTCGGACCAACAGGTCGAAACGGTTCTTTTAATGGACCCGTTGGAATTTTAACTGAGTAAAAAGTACAAAAATTGAGGGTTTGCAATATAATTGTGTTGAAAAGCTCATAATCAATTACATGTACTCCTAAAATTTGATTAAGACTTGTTTTGCAGTCCTTTTTGTAGAGGTTTCGGAGGAGCAGGTCGAAATGGGCCTTTCAATGGACCCGTTGGAATTTTAACTGAGTAAAAAGTACATAAATTGAGGTTTTGCAATATAATTGTGTTGAAAAGCTCCTAATCAATTATTTGAACTCCTAAAATTTGATTAAAACTTCTTTTGCATTCCTTTTTGTAGGGGTTTCGGACGAGCGGGTCGAAATGGGCCTTTCAATGGACCCGTTGGAATTTTAACTGAGTAAAAAGTACAGAAATTGAGGTTTTGCAATATAATTGTGTTGAAAAGCTCCTAATTAATTATTTGAACTCCTAATATTTGAATAAAACATTTTTGCGGTCCTTTTTGTAGAGGTTTCGGAGGAGCATGTCGAAATGGGCCTTTCAATGGACCCGTTGGAATTTTAACTGAGTAAAAAGTACAAAAATTGAGGTTTTGCAATATAATTGTGTTGAAAAGCTCCTAATCAATTATTTGAACTCCTAAAATTTGATTAAAACTTATTTTGCAGTCCTTTTGTAGAGGTTTCGGACGAGCGGGTCGAAATGGGCCTTTCAATGGACCCGTTGGAATTTTAACTGAATAAAAAATACAAAAATTGAGGTTTTGCAATACAATTGTGTTGAAAAGCTCCTAATTAATTATTTGAACTCCTAATATTTGAATAAAACTTTTTTGCGGTCCTTTTTGTAGAGGTTTCGGAGGAGCAGGTCGAAATGGGCCATTCAATGGACCCGTTGGAATTTTAACTGAGTAAAAAGTACAGAAATTGAGGTTTTGCAATATAATTGTGTTGAAAAGCTCCTAATCAATTATTTGAACTCCTAAAATTTGATTAAAACTTGTTTTGCAGTCTTTTTGTAGAGGTTTCGGACGAGCGGGTCGAAATGGGTCTTTCAATGGACCCATTGGAATTTTAACAGAGTAAAAAGTACAGAAATTGAGGTTTTGCAATATAATTGTGTTGAAAAGCTCCAAATCAATTATTTGAATTCCTAATATTGGAATAAAACTTGTTTTGCGGTCCTTTTTGTAGAGGTTTCGGACCAACAGGTCGAAAAAGGTCTTTTAATGGACCCGTTGGAATTTTAACTGAGTAAAAAGTACAAAAATTGAGGGTTTGCAATATAATTGTGGTGAAAAGCTCCTAATCAATTACATGAACTCCTAAAATTTGATGAAGACTTGTTTTGCGGTCCTTTTTGTAGAAGTTTCGGACGAGCAGGTCTTAATGGGCCTTTCAATGGACCCGTTGGAATTTTAACTGAGTAAAAAGTACAGAAATTGAGGTTTTGCAATATAATTATGTTGAAAAGCTCCTAATTAATTATTTGAACTCCTATTATTTGAATAAAACCTTTTTGCGGTCCTTTTTGTAGAGGTTTCGGACGAGCAGGTCTAAATGGGCCTTTCAATGGACCCGTTGGAATTTTAACTGAGTAAAAAGTACAGAAATTGAGGTTATGCAATATAATTGTGTTGAAAAGCTCCTAATCAATTGCATGAACTCCTAATATTTGAATAAAACATTTTTGCGGTCCTTTTTGTAGAGGTTTCGGACGAGCAGGTCTAAATGGGCCTTTCAATGGACCCGTTGGAATTTTAACTAAGTAAAAAGTACAGAAATTGAGGTTTTGCAATATTATTGTGTTGAGAAGCTCCTAATCAATTATTTCAACTCCTAATATTTGAATAAAACATTTTTGCGGTCCTTTTTGTAGAGTTTTCGGACGAGCAGGTCTATATGGGCCTTTCAATGGACCCTTTTGAATTTTAACTGAGTAAAAAGTACAGAAATTGAGGTTTTGCAATATAATTGTGTTGAAAAGCTTCTAATCAATTATATGAACTCCTAATATTTGAATAAAACTTGTTTTGCTGTTATTTTTGTAGAGGTTTCAGACGAGAAGGTCGAAAGGGGCCTTTCAATGGACCTGTTGGAATTTTAACTGAGTAAAAAGTACAGAAATTGAGGTTTTGCAATATAATTGTTTTGAAAAGCTCCTAATCAATTATTTGAACTCCTAATATTTGAATAAAACCTTTTTGCGGTCCTTTTTGTAGAGGTTTCGGAGGAGCAGGTCGAAATGGGCCTTTCAATGAACCCGTTGGAATTTTAACTGAGTAAAAAGTACAGAAATTGAGGTTTTGCAATATAATTGTGTTGAAAATCTCCTAATCAATTACATGAACTCCTAAAATTTGATTAAGACTTGTTTTGCGGTCCTTTTTGTAGAGGTTTCAGACGAGCGGGTCGAAATGGGCCTTTCAATGGACCCGTTGGAATTTTAACTGAGTAAAAAGTACAGAAATTGAGGTTTTGCAATATAATTGTGTTGAAAAGCTCCTAATCAATTATTTAAACTCCTAAAATTTGATTAAAACTTGTTTTGCATTCCTTTTTGTAGAGGTTTCGGACGAGCGGGTCAAAATGGGCCTTTCAATGGACCCGTTGGAATTTTAACTGAGTAAAAAGTACAGAAATTGAGGTTTTGCAATATAGTTGTGTTTAGAAGCTCCTAATTAATTATTTGAACTCCTAATATTTGAATAAAACATTTTTGCGGTCCTTTTTGTAGAGGTTTCGGAGGAGCAGGTCGAAATGGGCCTTTCAATGGACCCGTTGGAATTTTAACTGAGTAAAAAGTACAGAAATTGAGGTTTTGCAATATAATTGTGTTGAAAAGCTCCTAATTAATTATTTGAACTCCTAATATTTGAATAAAACATTTTTGCGGTCCTTTTTGTAGAGGTTTCGGAGGAGCATGTCGAAATGGGCCTTTCAATGGACCCGTTGGAATTTTAACTGAGTAAAAAGTACAGAAATTGAGGTTTTGCAATATAATTGTGTTGAAAAGCTCCTAATCAATTATTTGAACTCCTAAAATTTGATTAAAACTTGTTTTGCAGTCCTTTTGTAGAGGTTTCGGACGAGCAGGTCGAAATGGGCCTTTCAATGGACCCATTGGAATTTTAACTGAGTAAAAAGTACAGAAATTGAGGTTTTGCAATATAATTGTGTTGAAAAGCTCCTAATCAATTATTTGAAATCCTAAAATTTGATTAAAACTTGTTTTGCATTCCTTTTTGTAGAGGTTTCGGCGAGCGGGTCGAAATGGGACTTTCAATGGACCCGTTGGAATTTTAACTGAGTAAAAAGTACAGAAATTGAGGTTTTGTAATATAATTGTGTTTAAAAGCTCCTAATTAATTATTTGAACTCCTAATATTTGAATAAAACATTTTTGCGGTCCTTTTTGTAGAGGTTTCGGAGGAGCATGTCGAAATGGGCCTTTCAATGGACCCGTTGGAATTTTAACTGAGTAAAAAGTACAGAAATTGAGGTTTTGCAATATAATTATGTTGAAAAGCTCCTAATCAATTATTTGAACTCCTAATATTTGATTAAAACTTGTTTTGTAGTCCTTTTTGCAAAGGACCGCAAAAATGTTTTATTCAAATATTAGGAGTTCATGTAATTGATTAGGAGCTTTTCAACACAATTATATTGCAAAACCTCAATTTTTGTACTTTTTACTCAGTTAAAATTTCAACGGGTCCATTGAAAGGCCCATTTAGACCTGCTCGTCCGAAACCTCTACAAAAAGGACCGCAAAAAGGTTTTATTCATATAATAGGAGTTCAAATAAATGATTAGGAGCTTTTCAACACAATTATAATGCAAAACCTCAATTTATGTACTTTTTAATCAGTTAAAATTCCAACGGGTCCATTGAAAAGCCCATTTCGACCTGCTCGTCCGAAACCTCTACAAAAAGGACCGCAAAACAAGTCTTAATCAAATTTTAGGAGTTCATGTAATTGATTAGGATCTTTTCAACACAATTATATTTTAAACCCTCAAATATTTGTACTTTTTACTCAGTTAAAATTCCAACGGGTCCATTGAAAGGCCCTTTTCGACCTGTTTGTCCTAAACCTCTACAAAAGGACCGCAAAACAAGTTTTAGTCCAATTTTAGGAATTCAAATAATTGATTAGGAGCTTTTCAACACAATTATATTGCAAAACCTTAATTTCTGTACTTTTTACTCAGTTAAAATTCCAATGGGTCCATTGAAAGGCCCATTTCGACCCGCTCGTCCGAAACCTTTACAAAAGGACTGCAAAACAAGTTTTAATCAATTTTTAGGAGTTCAAATAATTGATTAGGAGCTTTTCAACACAATTATATTGCAAAACCTCAATTTCTCTACTTTTTACTCAGTTAAAATTCCAACGTGTCCATTGAAAGGCCCATTTCGACCCGCTCGTCCGAAACCTCTACAAAAAGGACCGCAAAACAAGTTTTAATCAAATTTTAGGAGTTCATGTAATTGATTAGGAGCTTTTCAACACAATTATATTGCAAAACCTCAATTTCTGTACTTTTTACTCAGTTAAAATTCCAACGGGTCCATTGAAAGGCCCATTTCGACGCGCTCGTCCGAAATCTCTACAAAAAGGACTGCAAAAATGTTTTATTCAAATATTAGGAGTTCAAATAATTGATTAGGAGCTTTTCAACACAATTATATTGCAAAACCTCAGTTTCTGTACTTTTTACTCAGTTAAAATTCCAATGGGTCCATTGAAAGGCCCATTTCGACCCGCTCGTCCGAAACCTTTACAAAAGGACTGCAAAACAAGTTTTAATCAATTTTTAGGAGTTCAAATAATTTACTAGGAGCTTTTCAACACAATTATATTGCAAAACCTCAATTTCTCTACTTTTTACTCAGTTAAAATTCCAACGGGTCCATTGAAATGCCCATTTCGACCCGCTCGTCCGAAACCTCTACAAAAATGACCGCAAAACAAGTTTTAATCAAATTTTAGGAGTTCATGTAATTGATTAGGAGCTTTTCAACACAATTATATTGTAAAACCTCAATTTCTATAATTTTTACTCAGTTAAAATTCCAACGGGTCCATTGAAAGGCCCATTTCGACCCGCTCGTCCGAAACCTTTACAAAAGGACTGCAAAACAAGTTTTAATCAATTTTTAGGAGTTCAAATAATTGATTAGGAGCTTTTCAACACAATTATATTGCAAAACCTCAATTTCTCTACTTTTTACTCAGTTAAAATTCCAACGTGTCCATTGAAAGGCCCATTTCGACCCGCTCGTCCGAAACCTTTACAAAAGGACTGCAAAACAAGTTTTAATCAAATTTTATGAGTTCAAATAATTGATTAGGAGCTTTTCAACACAATTATATTGCAAAACCTGAATTTCTCTACTTTTTACTCAGTTAAAATTCCAACGGGTCCATTGAAAGATCCATTTCGACCCGCTCGTCTGAAACCTCTACAAAAAGGACCGAAAAACAAGTTTTAATCAAATTTTAGGAGTTCATGTAATTGATTAGGAGCTTTTCAACACATTTATATTGTAAAACCTCAATTTCTGTACTTTTTACTAAGTTAAAATTCCAACGGGTCCATTGAAAGGCCCATTTAGACCTGCTCGTCTGAAACCTCTACAAAAAGGACCGCAAAAATGTTTTATTCAAATATTAGGAGTTCAAATAATTGATTAGGAGCTTCTCAACACAATAATATTGCAAAACCTCAATTTCTATACTTTTTACTCAGTTAAAATTCCAACGGGTCCATTGAAAGGCCCATTTAGACCTGCTCGTCCGAAACCTCTACAAAAAGGACCGCAAAAATGTTTTATTCAAATATTAGGAGTTCATGTAATTGATTAGGAGCGTTTCAACACAATTATATTGCAAAACCTCAATTTCTGTACTTTTTACTCAGTTAAAATTCCAACGGGTCCATTGAAAGGCCCATTTAGACCTGCTCGTCCGAAACCTCTACAAAAAGGACCGCAAAAAGGTTTTATTCAAATAATAGGAGTTCAAATAAATGATTAGGAGCTTTTCAACACAATTATATTCCAAAACCTCAATTTATGTACTTTTTAATCAGTTAAAATTCCAACGGGTCCATTGAAAAGCCCATTTCGACCTGCTCGTCCGAAACCTCTACAAAAAGGACCGCAAAACAAGTCTTAATCAAATTTTAGGAGTTCATGTAATTGATTAGGATCTTTTGAACAAAATTAAATTTTAAACCCTCAAATTTTTGTACTTTTTACTCAGTTAAAATTCCAACGGGTCCATTGAAAGGCCCTTTTCGACCTGTTGGTCCGAAACCTCTACTAAAGGACCGCAAAACAAGTTTTAGTCCAATTTTAGGAATTCAAATAATTGATTAGGAGCTTTTCAACACAATTATATTGCAAAACCTCAATTTCTGTACTTTTTACTCAGTTAAAATTCCAATGGGTCCATTGAAAGGCCCATTTCGACCCGCTCGTCCGAAACCTTTACAAAAGGACTGCAAAACAAGTTTTAATCAATCTTTAGGAGTTCAAATAATTGATTAGGAGCTTTTCAACACAATTATATTGCAAAACCTCAATTTCTCTACTTTTTACTCAGTTAAAATTCCAACGTGTCCATTGAAAGGCCCATTTCGACCCGCTCGTCCGAAACCTCTACAAAAAGGACCGCAAAACAAGTTTTAATCAAATTTTAGGAGTTCATGTAATTGATTAGGAGCTTTTCAACACAATTATATTGCAAAACCTCAATTTCTGTACTTTTTACTCAGTTAAAATTCCAACGGGTCCATTGAAAGGCCCATTTCGACGCGCTCGTCCGAAATCTCTACAAAAAGGACTGCAAACAAAGTTTTAATTAAATTTTAGGAGTTCATGTAATTGATTAGGAGCTTTTCAACACAATTATATTGCATAACCTCAATTTCTATAATTTTTACTCAGTTAAAATTCCAACGGGTCCATTGAAAGGCCCATTTAGACCTGCTCGTCCGAAACCTCTACAAAAAGGACCGCAAAAATGTTTTATTCAAATATTAGGAGTTCAAATAATTGATTAGGAGCTTTTCAACACAATTATATTGCAAAACCTAAGTTTCTGTACTTTTTACTCAGTTAAAATTCCAATGGGTCCATTGAAAGGCCCATTTCGACCCGCTCGTCCGAAACCTTTACAAAAGGACTACAAAACAAGTTTTAATCAATTTTTAGGAGTTCAAATAATTGACTAGGAGCTTTTCAACACAATTATATTGCAAAACCTCAATTTCTCTACTTTTTACTCAGTTAAAATTCCAACGGGTCCATTGAAATGCCCATTTCGAACCGCTCGTCCGAAACCTCTACAAAAATGACCGCAAAACAAGTTTTAATCAAATTTTAGGAGTTCAAGTAATTGATTAGGAGCTTTTCAACACAATTATATTGTAAAACCTCAATTTCTGTACTTTTTACTCAGTTAAAATTCCAACGGGTCCATTGAAAGGCCCATTTAGACCTGCTCGTCCGAAACCTCTACAAAAAGGACCGCAAAAATGTTTTATTCAAATATTAGGAGTTCATGTAATTGATTAGGAGCTTTTCAACACAATTATAATGCAAAACCTCAAATTCTGTACTTTTTACTCAGTTAAAATTCCAACGGGTCCATTGAAAGGCCCATTTAGACCTGCTCGTCCGAAACCTCTACAAAAAGGACCGCAAAAAGGTTTTATTCAAATAATAGGAGTTCAAATAAATGATTAGGAGCTTTTCAACACAATTATATTGCAAAACCTCAATTTATGTACTTTTTAATCAGTTAAAATTCCAACGGGTCCATTGAAAAGCCCATTTCGACCTGCTCGTCCGAATCCTCTACAAAAAGGACCGCAAAACAAGTCTTAATCAAATTTTAGGAGTTCATGTAATTGATTAGGATCTTTTCAACACAATTATATTTTAAACCCTCAAATTTTTGTACTTTTTACTCAGTTAAAATTCCAACGGGTCCATTGAAAGGCCCTTTTCGACCTGTTGGTCCGAAACCTCTACAAAAGGACCGCAAAAC
The DNA here is from genome assembly GCA_958450335.1 of Hibiscus tridactylites. NCBI lineage: Eukaryota > Viridiplantae > Streptophyta > Magnoliopsida > Malvales > Malvaceae > Hibiscus > Hibiscus tridactylites. The sequence goes on along the minus strand of OY288289.1, from coordinate 38,770,649 downwards.
AAGTTTTAGTCCAATTTTAGGGATTCAAATAATTGATTAGGAGCTTTTCAACACAATTATATTGCAAAACCTCAATTTCTGTACTTTTTACTCAGTTAAAATTCCAATGGGTCCATTGAAATGCCCATTTCGACCCGCTCGTCCGAAACCTTTACAAAAGGACTGCAAAACAAGTTTTAATCAATTTTTAGGAGTTCAAATAATTGAATAGGAGCTTTTCAACACAATTATATTGCAAAACCTCAATTTCTCTACTTTTTACTCAGTTAAAATTCCAACGTGTCCATTGAAAGGCCCATTTCGACCCGCTCGTCCGAAACCTCTACAAAAAGGACCGCAAAACAAGTTTTAATCAAATTTTAGGAGTTCATGTAATTGATTAGGAGCTTTTCAACACAATTATATTGCAAAACCTCAATTTCTGTACTTTTTACTCAGTTAAAATTCCAACGGGTCCATTGAAAGGCCCATTTCGACGCGCTCGTCCGAAATCTCTACAAAAAGGACTGCAAAACAAGTTTTAATCAAATTTTAGGAGTTCATGTAATTGATTAGGAGCTTTTCAACACAATTATATTGCATAACCTCAATTTCTATAATTTTTACTCAGTTAAAATTCCAACGGGTCCATTGAAAGGCCCATTTAGACCTGCTCGTCCGAAACCTCGTTTTAATAATATATCTTGGGTACTCTTTTCCCCTTTTTAGGTTTCGCCAAGTCTTGTGCTTGGGGATTTTAGTAGGGGTTTTTAACGAGGCCCGTTTTCTTCAAAAAAAAAATTCCAATGGGTCTATTGAAAGGCCCATTTCGACCTGCTCGTCCGAAACCTTTACAAAAAGGACCGCAAAACAAGTCTTAATCAAATTTTAGGAGTTCATGTAATTGATTAGGATCTTTTCAACACAATTATATTTCAAACCCTCAAATTTTTGTACTTTTTACTCAGTTAAAATTCCAACGGGTCCATTGAAACGCCCATTTCGACCCGCTCGTCCGAAATCTCAACAAAAATGACCGCAAAACAAGTTTTTATCAAATTTTAGGAGTTCATGTAATTGATTAGGAGCTTTTCAACACAATTATATTGCAAAACCTCAATTTCTGTACTTTTTACTCAGTTAAAATTCCAATGTGTCCATTGAAAGGCCCATTTCGACCCGCTCGTCCGAAACCTTTACAAAAGGACTGCAAAACAACTTTTAATAAAATTTTAGGAGTTCAAATAATTGATTAGGAGCTTTTCAACACAATTATATTGCAAAACCTGAATTTCTCTACTTTTTACTCAGTTAAAATTCCAACGGGTCCATTGAAAGATCCATTTCGACCCGCTCGTCTGAAACCTCTACAAAAAGGACCGAAAAACAAGTTTTAATCAAATTTTAGGAGTTCATGTAATTGATTAGGAGCTTTTCAACACATTTATATTGTAAAACCTCAATTTCTGTACTTTTTACTAAGTTAAAATTCCAACGTGTCCATTGAAAGGCCCATTTCGACCCGCTCGTCCGAAACCTCTACAAAAAGGACCGCAAAACAAGTTTTAATCAAATTTTAGGAGTTCATGTAATTGATTAGGAGCTTTTCAACACAATTATATTGCAAAACCTCAATTTCTGTACTTTTTACTCAGTTAAAATTCCAACGGGTCCATTGAAAGGCCCATTTCGACGCGCTCGTCCGAAATCTCTACAAAAAGGACTGCAAAAATGTTTTATTCAAATATTAGGAGTTCAAATATTTGATTAGGAGCTTTTCAACACAATTATATTGCAAAACCTCAGTTTCTGTACTTTTTACTCAGTTAAAATTCCAATGGGTCCATTGAAAGGCCCATTTCGACCCGCTCGTCCGAAACCTTTACAAAAGGACTGCAAAACAAGTTTTAATCAATTTTTAGGAGTTCAAATAATTTACTAGGAGCTTTTCAACACAATTATATTGCAAAACCTCAATTTCTGTACTTTTTACTCAGTTAAAATTCCAACGTGTCCATTGAAAGGCCCATTTCGACCCGCTCGTCCGAAACCTCTACAAAAAGGACCGCAAAACAAGTTTTAATCAAATTTTAGGAGTTCATGTAATTGATTAGGAGCTTTTCAACACAATTATATTGCAAAACCTCAATTTCTGTACTTTTTACTCAGTTAAAATTCCAACGGGTCCATTGAAAGGCCCATTTCGACGCGCTCGTCCGAAATCTCTACAAAAAGGACTGCAAACAAAGTTTTAATCAAATTTTAGGAGTTCATGTAATTGATTAGGAGCTTTTCAACACAATTATATTGCATAACCTCAATTTCTATAATTTTTACTCAGTTAAAATTCCAACGGGTCCATTGAAAGGCCCATTTAGACCTGCTCGTCCGAAACCTCTACAAAAAGGACCGCAAAAATGTTTTATTCAAATATTAGGAGTTCAAATAATTGATTAGGAGCTTTTCAACACAATTATATTGCAAAACCTAAGTTTCTGTACTTTTTACTCAGTTAAAATTCCAATGGGTCCATTGAAAGGCCCATTTCGACCCGCTCGTCCGAAACCTTTACAAAAGGACTGCAAAACAAGTTTTAATCAATTTTTAGGAGTTCAAATAATTGACTAGGAGCTTTTCAACACAATTATATTGCAAAACCTCAATTTCTCTACTTTTTACTCAGTTAAAATTCCAACGGGTCCATTGAAATGCCCATTTCGAACCGCTCGTCCGAAACCTCTACAAAAATGACCGCAAAACAAGTTTTAATCAAATTTTAGGAGTTCAAGTAATTGATTAGGAGCTTTTCAACACAATTATATTGTAAAACCTCAATTTCTGTACTTTTTACTCAGTTAAAATTCCAACGGGTCCATTGAAAGGCCCATTTAGACCTGCTCGTCCGAAACCTCTACAAAAAGGACCGCAAAAATGTTTTATTCAAATATTAGGAGTTCATGTTATTGATTTGGAGCTTTTCAACACAATTATAATGCAAAACCTCAAATTCTGTACTTTTTACTCAGTTAAAATTCCAACGGGTCCATTGAAAGGCCCATTTAGACCTGCTCGTCCGAAACCTCTACAAAAAGGACCGCAAAAAGGTTTTATTCAAATAATAGGAGTTCAAATAAATGATTAGGAGCTTTTCAACACAATTATATTGCAAAACCTCAATTTATGTACTTTTTAATCAGTTAAAATTCCAACGGGTCCATTGAAAAGCCCATTTCGACCTGCTCGTCCGAATCCTCTACAAAAAGGACCGCAAAACAAGTCTTAATCAAATTTTAGGAGTTCATGTAATTGATTAGGATCTTTTCAACACAATTATATTTTAAACCCTCAAATTTTTGTACTTTTTACTCAGTTAAAATTCCAACGGGTCCATTGAAAGGCCCTTTTCGACCTGTTGGTCCGAAACCTCTACAAAAGGACCGCAAAACAAGTTTTAGTCCAATTTTAGGGATTCAAATAATTGATTAGGAGCTTTTCAACACAATTATATTGCAAAACCTCAATTTCTGTACTTTTTACTCAGTTAAAATTCCAATGGGTCCATTGAAATGCCCATTTCGACCCGCTCGTCCGAAACCTTTACAAAAGGACTGCAAAACAAGTTTTAATCAATTTTTAGGAGTTCAAATAATTGAATAGGAGCTTTTCAACACAATTATATTGCAAAACCTCAATTTCTCTACTTTTTACTCAGTTAAAATTCCAACGTGTCCATTGAAAGGCCCATTTCGACCCGCTCGTCCGAAACCTCTACAAAAAGGACCGCAAAACAAGTTTTAATCAAATTTTAGGAGTTCATGTAATTGATTAGGAGCTTTTCAACACAATTATATTGCAAAACCTCAATTTCTGTACTTTTTACTCAGTTAAAATTCCAATGTGTCCATTGAAAGGCCCATTTCGACCCGCTCGTCCGAAACCTTTACAAAAGGACTGCAAAACAACTTTTAATCAAATTTTAGGAGTTCAAATAATTGATTAGGAGCTTTTCAACACAATTATATTGCAAAACCTGAATTTCTCTACTTTTTACTCAGTTAAAATTCCAACGGGTCCATTGAAAGATCCATTTCGACCCGCTCGTCTGAAACCTCTACAAAAAGGACCGAAAAACAAGTTTTAATCAAATTTTAGGAGTTCATGTAATTGATTAGGAGCTTTTCAACACAATTATATTGCAAAACCTCAATTTCTGTACTTTTTACTCAGTTAAAATTCCAACGGGTCCATTGAAAGGCCCATTTCGACGCGCTCGTCCGAAACCTTTACAAAAGGACTGCAAAACAAGTTTTAATCAATTTTTAGGAGTTCAAATAATTTATTAGGAGCTTTTCAACACAACTATATTGCAAAACCTCAATTTCTGTACTTTTTACTCAGTTAAAATTCCAACGGGTCCATTGAAAGGCCCATTTCGACCTGCTCGTCCGAAACCTTTACAAAAAAGACCGTAAAACAAGTCTTAATCAAATTTTAGGAGTTCATGTAATTGATTAGGATCTTTTCAACAAAATTATATTTCAAACCCTCAAATTTTTGTACTTTTTACTCAGTTAAAATTCCAACGGGTCCATTGAAAGGCCCTTTTCAACCTGTTGGTCCGAAACCTCTACAAAAATAACCGCAAAACAAGTTTTAGTCCAATATTAGGAATTCAAATAATTGATTAGGAGCTTTTCAACACAATTATATTGCAAAACCTCAATTTCTCTACTTTTTACTCAGTTAAAATTCCAACGTGTCCATTGAAAGGCCCATTTCAACCCGCTCGTCCGAAACCTCAACAAAAAGGACCGCAAAACAAGTTTTAATCAAATTTTAGGAGTTCATGTAATTGATTAGGAGCTTTTCAACACAATTATATTGCAAAACCTCAATTTCTGTACTTTTTACTGAGTTAAAATTCCAACGGGTCCATTGAAAGGCCCATTTCGACGCGCTCGTCCGAAATCTCTACAAAAGGACTGCAAAACAAGTTTTAATCAAATTTTAGGAGTTCATGTAATTGATTAGGAGCTTTTCAACACAATTATATTGCATAACCTCAATTTCTATAATTTTTACTCAGTTAAAATTCCAACGGGTCCATTGAAAGGCCCATTTAGACCTGCTCGTCCGAAACCTGTACAAAAAGGACCGCAAAAATGTTTTATTCAAATATTAGGAGTTCAAATAATTGATTAGGAGCTTCTCAACACAATAATATTGCAAAAACTCAATTTCTGTACTTTTTACTCAGTTAAAATTCCAATGGGTCCATTGAAAGGCCCATTTAGACCTGCTCGTCCGAAACCTCTACAAAAAAGGACCGCAAAAATGTTTTATTCAAATATTAGGAGTTCATGTAATTGATTAGGAGCTTTTCAACACAATTATATTGCAAAACCTCAATTTCTGTACTTTTTACTCAGTAAAAATTCCAACGGGTCCACTGAAAGGCCCATTTAGACCTGCTCGTCCGAAACCTCTACAAAAAGGACCGCAAAAAGGTTTTATTCAAATAATAGGAGTTCAAATAAATGATTAGGAGCTTTTCAACACAATTATATTGCAAAACCTCAATTTATGTACTTTTTACTCAGTTAAAATTCCAACGGGTCCATTGAAAGGCCCATTTCGACCTGCTCGTCCGAAGCCTCTACAAAAAGGACCGCAAAACAAGTCTTAATCAAATTTTAGGAGTTCATGTAATTGATTAGGATCTTTTCAACACAATTATATTTCAAACCCTCAAATTTTTGTACTTTTTACTCAGTTAAAATTCCAACGGGTCCATTGAAAGGCCCTTTTCGACCTGTTTGTCCGAAACCTCTACAAAAAGGACCGCAAAACAAGTTTTAGTCCAATATTAGGAATTCAAATAATTGATTAGGAGCTTTTCAACACAATTATATTGCAAAACCTCAAAACAAGTTTTAGTCCAATATTGGGCCCCTAGATTTATAAAAGGTAAATGTTTTAGAAGTGTTTGGGTCCCAAAAGGACTAACCACTTCAATTAAAAGGGATGACTTTGAAAAATTGATTCCTAAGGGGACTAAAATTTGTGCAACTAACGTTTATGGATCCAAAGCAATTTGGATACCAAAAATTACTTGATTGTCTATTGCTAGGTGTGATGGAGATGTTCAACAAGTCAAACATTGAGGGGGAGCTCCATACACACAAGGAAGAGCACTTGAAGAAGGAAGGCTTCACATCGTACCTTGAGTTCAAGTGTTGGTAAAAAATCTAGTTGTTTTAGTATTTATTTGTTTTAATTTTTATTTAATTCAACTAGATGATCATATATGTTGGACTAACATTTCAATGATGCTTTGAGTAAGGGGGAGCCATTTTAAAACCAAATTATTATTTTTGTCAAATTTTACCTCTATTGTTATTTTGGAAGTTAATGTTTTAAATTCTTTTTGATATAACAAAAAGGGGGAGAAATGGTTTGAAAAATTGAATTTGCAAATGAATAAGGGGGAGCTTTATTTGATTCACATTCTTAATCTCTTATTCACATTTTTAAAGTTAAAGGGGGAGAATCTCAAACAATTTTTCAAGTGATTTTATTATATCAAAAAGGGAGAAATTGTAGAACTAATGTTTTGATATAATAATTGAAAAAATGTTTTGGACTGATTTAAAAAGGTTTTAAAACATTTACAAAGTCCAAACAACTTGAAATTATGTTTAGGGAAGTTTTTATAAAAGGTTTTTATGTTTTCCAAAGCCAAACTTCACAAAACTGTCTAGGTGTTTCGAAACACCTTAGGGCGTTTCGAAACAAGGGTTTACAGTAGCCAAAACGTTTCGAAACGGGCTTTCTATTGGACAGGATTTTTTTCCCAGCGTTTCGAAACGGGCTAGGCCGTTTCGATACGCCCACGTGGCAATGACCCCAACGGTCATAAACCCCAACGGCTATTTTCCCAACTAACTTTTAAATGCAGGCGTTTCGATACGGGCTTATAGCGTTTCGATACGCGTTCCGAAACGGCAAGGGGGTGTTCCGAAACGGGTACCCTGACAGACTGCAACGGCTCTTTCTACATTGAGAGTGTTTCGAAACGGCTTCGAGCGTTTCGAAACGGGGAGCTGCAGAACTGCATTTATGGTGGTAATAAAGTCCTCAACGGCTCCAAATTGATCCCAACGGCTAGTAACGGCTACAAACTCATTTTGGAGTATAAAAGGGACCTCCAAGCATCAAGAGAAGGTTAATGCTCATATTGTCAAACATCAAATGATCAAGAAATTGTCTTAGTGCTTAAATTGTCATTTCTTGTATAGACAAACACTAGTGAGCCAAAATTGTCAAATTTGCTCAAGTGTTTTAGGTTTTGGGTGAGTGCTTTATTGTGCAAACAAACACCTATTAGAGGGTTTAAGTTTGCTTTTATTTATCTCTTTGTAAAAGAGGGTTTTGATCAAGGCTTTGGGTAGAATCTTGATCGGTTGTAAGGGTTTCCTCCTAATCCTAGAAAAGGGGAATCAATTAGTGGATTGATTGAGAAATCCTTAGTGGGAAGCTAAGGTAGTGGATGTAGGTGCTTGTTAGAAGGCCGAACCACTATAAATCATTGTGTCTATTTTCATTCTAGCTTCCACAACACTTCCACCCAAAAATCCACCTCTCCACCACTTGGTGAGCATTATTGGTTGATCGAATCGAGCCCCACACAACTCAACACTATACTTTTTACTCAGTTAAAATTCCAACGGGTCCATTGAAAGGCCCATTTAGACCTACTCGTCCAAAACCTCTACAAAAAGGACCGCAAAAAGGTTTTATTCAAATATTAGGAGTTCAAATAATTGATTAGGAGCTTTTCAACACAATTATATTGCAAAACCTCAATTTCTGTACTTTTTACTCAGTTAAAATTCCAATGGGTCCATTGAAAGGCCCATTTCGACCTGCTCGTCTGAAACCTCTACAAAAGGACTGCAAAACAAGTTTTAATCAAATTTTAGGAGTTCAAATAATTGATTAGGAGCTTTTCAACACAATTATATTGCAAAACCTCAATTTCTGTACTTTTTACTCAGTTAAAATTCCAACGGGTCCATTGAAAGGCCCATTTCGACTTGCTCGTTCGAAACCTCTACAAAAAGGACCACAAAACAAGTCTTAATCAAATTTTAGGAGTTCATGTAATTTATTAGGAGCTTTTCAACACAATTATATTGCAAAACCTCAATTTCTGTACTTTTTACTCAGTTAAAATTCCAACGGGTCCATTGAAAGGCCCATTTCGACCTGCTCCTCCAAAACCTCTACAAAAATGACCGCAAAAATGTTTTATTCAAATATTAGGAGTTCAAATAATTAATTAGGAGCTTTTCATTACAATTATATTGCAAAACCTCAATTTCTGTATTTTTTACTCAGTTAAAATTCCAGCGGGTCCATTGAAAGGCCCATTTCGACCCGCTCGTCCGAAACCTCTACAGAAAGGACTGCAAAACATGTTTTAATCAAATTTTAGGAGTTCAAATAATTGATTAGGAGCTTTTCAACACAATTATATTGCAAAACCTCAATTTCTGTACTTTTTACTCAGTTAAAATTCCAATGGGTCCATTGAAAGGCCCTCTTCGACCCGCTCGTCCGAAACCTCTACAAAAAGGACCATAAAACAAGTCTTAATCAAATTTTAGGAGTTCAGGTAATTGATTAGGAGCTTTTCAACACAATTATATTGCAAAACCTCAATTTCTGTATTTTTTACTCAGTTAAAATTCCAACGGGTCCATTGAAAGGTCCATTTCGACCCGCTCTTCCGAAACCTCTACAAAAAGGAATGCAAAACAAGTTTTAATCAAATCTTAGGAGTTCAAATAATTTATTAGGACTTTTCAACACAATAATATTGCAAAACCTCAATTTCTGTACTTTTTACTCAGTTAAAATTCCAATGGGTCCATTGAAAGTCCCATTTCGACCCGCTCGTCCGAAACCTCTACCAAAGGACTGCAAAACAAGTTTTAATCGAATTTTAGGAGTTCAAATAATTGATTAGGAGCTTTTCAACACAATTATATTGCAAAACCTCAATTTCTGTACTTTTTACTCAGTTAAAATTCCAACGGGTCTATTGAAAGGCCCATTTTGACCTGCTCGTCCGAAACCTCTACAAAAAGGACCGCAAAACAAGTCTTAATCAAATTTTAGGAGTTCATGTAATTGATTAGGATCATTTCAACACAATTATATTGCAAAACCTCAATTTCTGTACTTTTTACTCAGTTAAAATTCCAACGGGTCCATTGAAAGGCCCATTTCGACCTGCTCCTCCGAAACCTCTACAAAAAGGACCGCAAAAATGTTTTATTCAAATATTAGGAGTTGAAATAATTAATTAGGAGCTTTTCAACACAATTATATTGGAAAACCTCAATTTATGTATTTTTTACTCAGTTAAAATTCCAACGGGTCCATTGAAAGGCCCATTTCGACCCGCTCGTCCGAAACCTCTGCAAAAAGGACTGCAAAATAAGTTTTAATCAAATTTTAGGAGTTCAAATAATTGATTAGGAGCTTTTCACCACAATTATATTGCAAAACCTCAATTTCTGTACTTTTTCTCAGTTAAAATTCCAATGGGTCCATTGAAAGGCCCATTTCGACCAGCTCCTCTGAAACCTCTACAAAAAGGACCGCAAAAATGTTTGATTCAAATAATTAATTAGGAGCTTTTCAACACAATTATATTGCAAAACCTCAATTTTTGTATTTTTTACTCAGTTAAAATTCCAACGGGTGCATTGAAAGGCCCATTTCGACCTGCTCCACCGAAACCTCTACAAAAAGGACCGCAAAAATGTTTTATTCAAATATTAGGAGTTCAAATAATTAATTAGGAGCTTTTCAACACAATTATATTGCTAAACCTCAATTTCTGTACTTTTTACTCAGTTAAAATTCCAACGGGTCTATTGAAAGGCCCATTTTGACCTGCTCGTCCGAAACCTCTACAAAAAGGACCACAAAACAAGTCTTAATCAAATTTTAGGAGTTCATGTAATTGATTAGGATCTTTTCAACACAATTATATTGCAAAACCTCAATTTCTGTACTTTTTACTCTGTTAAAATTCCAACGGGTCCATTGAAAGGCCCATTTCGACCTTCTCCTCCGAAACCTCTACAAAAAGGACCGCAAAAATGTTTTATTCAAATACTAGGAGTTCAAATAATTAATTAGGAGCTTTTCAACACAATTATATTGCAAAACCTCAATTTCTGTATTTTTTACTCAGTTAAAATTCCAACGGGTCCATTGAAAGGCCCATTTCGACCCGCTCGTCCGAAACCTCTGCAAAAAGGACTTCAAAATAAGTTTTAATCAAATTTTAGGAGTTCAAATAATTGATTAGGAGCTTTTCAGCACAATTATATTGCAAAACCTCAATTTCTGTACTTTTTCTCAGTTAAAATTCCAACGGGTCCATTGAAAGGCCCATTTCGACCAGCTCCTCTGAAACCTCTACAAAAAGGACCGCAAAAATGTTTGATTCAAATAATTAATTAGGAGCTTTTCAACACAATTATATTGCAAAACCTCAATTTTTGTATTTTTTATTCAGTTAAAATTCCAACGGGTCCATTGAAAGGCCCATTTCGACCTGCTCCACCGAAACCTCTACAAAAAGGACCGCAAAAATGTTTTATTCAAATATTAGGAGTTCAAATAATTAATTAGGAGCTTTTCAACACAATTATATTGCTAAACCTCAATTTCTGTACTTTTTACTCAGTTAAAATTCCAACGGGTCCATTGAAAGGCCCATTTCGACCCGCTCGTCCGAAACCTCTACAAAAACGACCGCAAAACAAGTCTTAATCAAATTTTAGGAGGTCATGTAATTGATTTGGAGCTTTTCAACACAATTATATTGCAAAACCTCAATTTTTGTACTTTTTACTCAGTTAAAATTCAACGGGTCCATTGAAAAGCCCATTTAGACCTACTCGTCCAAAACCTCTACAAAAAGGACCGCAAAAAGGTTTTATTCAAATATTAGGAGTTCAAATAATTGATTAGGAGCTTTTCAACACAATTATATTGCAAAACCTCAGTTTATGTACTTTTTACTCAGTTAAAATTCCAATGGGTCCATTGAAAGGCCCATTTCGACCCGCTCGTCCGAAACCTCTACAAAAAGGAATGCAAAACAAGTTTTAATCAAATTTTAGGAGTTCAAATAATTGATTAGGAGCTTTTCAACACAATTATATTGCAAAACCTCAATTTCTGTACTTCTTACTCAGTTAAAATTCCAACGGGTCAATTGAAAGCCCCGTTTTGACCTGCTCGTCCGAAACCTCTACAAAAAGGACCGCAAAACAAGTCTTAATAAAATTTTAGGAGTTCATGTAATTGATTAGGAGCTTTTCAACACAATTATATTGTAAAACCTCAATTTCTGTACATTTTACTCAGTTAAAATTCCAACGGGTCCATTGAATGGCCCATTTCGACCTGCTCCTCCGAAACCTCTACAAAAAGGACCGCAAAAATGTTTTATTCAAATATAAGGAGTTCAAATAAATATTTAGGAGCTTTTCAACACAATTATATTGCAAAACCTCAATTTCTGTATTTTTTACTCAGTTAAAATTCCAACGTGTCTATTGAAAGGCCCATTTCGACCCGCTCGTCCGAAACCTCTGCAAAAAGGACTGCAAAACAAGTTTTAATCAAATTTTAGGAGTTCAAATAATTGATTAGGAGCTTTTCAACACAATTAAATTGCAAAACCTCAATTTCTGTACTTTTTACTCAGTAAAAATTCCAACGGGTCCATTGAAAGGCCCATTTTTACCTGCTCTTCCGAAACCTCTACAAAAAGGACCGCAAAAATGTTTTATTCAAATATTAGGAGTTCAAATAATTAATTAGGAGCTTTTCAACACAATTATATTGCTAAACCTCAATTTCTGTACTTTTTACTCAGTTAAAATTCCAACGGGTCTATTGAAAGGCCCATTTTGACCTGCTCGTCCGAAACCTCTACAAAAAGGACCGCAAAACAAGTCTTAATCAAATTTTAGGAGTTCATGTAATTGATTAGGATCTTTTCAACACAATTATATTGCAAAACCTCAATTTCTGTACTTTTTACTCTGTTAAAATTCCAACGGGTCCATTGAAAGGCCCATTTCGACCTTCTCCTCCGAAACCTCTACAAAAAGGACCGCAAAAATGTTTTATTCAAATACTAGGAGTTCAAATAATTAATTAGGAGCTTTTCAACACAATTATATTGCAAAACCTCAATTTCTGTATTTTTTACTCAGTTAAAATTCCAACGGGTCCATTGAAAGGCCCATTTCGACCCGCTCGTCCGAAACCTCTGCAAAAAGGACTTCAAAATAAGTTTTAATCAAATTTTAGGAGTTCAAATAATTGATTAGGAGCTTTTCAGCACAATTATATTGCAAAACCTCAATTTCTGTACTTTTTCTCAGTTAAAATTCCAACGGGTCCATTGAAAGGCCCATTTCGACCAGCTCCTCTGAAACCTCTACAAAAAGGACCACAAAAATGTTTGATTCAAATAATTAATTAGGAGCTTTTCAACACAATTATATTGCAAAACCTCAATTTTTGTATTTTTTACTCAGTTAAAATTCCAACGGGTCCATTGAAAGGCCCATTTCGACCTGCTCCACCGAAACCTCTACAAAAAGGACCGCAAAAATGTTTTATTCAAATATTAGGAGTTCAAATAATTAATTAGGAGCTTGTCAACACAATTATATTGCTAAACCTCAATTTCTGTACTTTTTACTCAGTTAAAATTCCAACGGGTCCATTGAAAGGCCCATTTCGACCCGCTCGTCCGAAACCTCTACAAAAACGACCGCAAAACAAGTCTTAATCAAATTTTAGGAGGTCATGTAATTGATTAGGAGCTTTTCAACACAATTATATTGCAAAACCTCAATTTTTGTACTTTTTACTCAGTTAAAATTCAACGGGTCCATTGAAAAGCCCATTTAGACCTACTCGTCCAAAACCTCTACAAAAAGGACCGCAAAAAGGTTTTATTCAAATATTAGGAGTTCAAATAATTGATTAGGAGCTTTTCAACACAATTATATTGCAAAACCTCAGTTTATGTACTTTTTACTCAGTTAAAATTCCAATGGGTCCATTGAAAGGCCCATTTCGACCCGCTCGTCCGAAACCTCTTCAAAAAGGAATGCAAAACAAGTTTTAATCAAATTTTAGGAGTTCAAATAATTGATTAGGAGCTTTTCAACACAATTATATTGCAAAACCTCAATTTCTGTACTTCTTACTCAGTTAAAATTCCAACGGGTCAATTGAAAGCCCCATTTTGACCTGCTCGTCCGAAACCTCTACAAAAAGGACCGCAAAACAAGTCTTAATAAAATTTTAGGAGTTCATGTAATTGATTAGGAGCTTTTCAACACAATTATATTGTAAAACCTCAATTTCTGTACATTTTACTCAGTTAAAATTCCAACGGGTCCATTGAATGGCCCATTTCGACCTGCTCCTCCGAAACCTCTACAAAAAGGACCGCAAAAATGTTTTATTCAAATATAAGGAGTTCAAATAAATATTTAGGAGCTTTTCAACACAATTATATTGCAAAACCTCAATTTCTGTATTTTTTACTCAGTTAAAATTCCAACGTGTCTATTGAAAGGCCCATTTCGACCCGCTCGTCCGAAACCTCTGCAAAAAGGACTACAAAACAAGTTTTAATCAAATTTTAGGAGTTCAAATAATTGATTAGGAGCTTTTCAACACAATTAAATTGCAAAACCTCAATTTCTGTACTTTTTACTCAGTAAAAATTCCAACGGGTCCATTGAAAGGCCCATTTTGACCTGCTCCTCCGAAACCTCTACAAAAAGGACCGCAAAAATGTTTTATTCAAATATTAGGAGTTCAAATAATTAATTAGGAGCTTTTCAACACAATTATATTGTAAAACCTCAATTTCTGTATTTTTTACTCAGCTAAAATTCCAACGGGTCCATTGAAAGGCCCATTTCGACCCGCTCGTCCGAAACCTCTGCAAAAGGACTGCAAAACAAGTTTTAATCAAATTTAGGAGTTCAAATAATTGATTAGGAGCTTTTCAACACAATTATATTGCAAAACCTCAATTTCTGTACTTCTTACTCAGTTAAAATTCCAACGGGTCCATTGAAAGGCCCATTTCGACCTGCTCCTCCGAAACCTCTACAAAGAGGACCGCAAAAATGTTTTATTCAAATATTAGCAGTTCAAATAATTAATTAGGAGATTTTCAACACAATTATATTGCAAAACCTCAATTTCTGTACTTTTTACTCAGATAAAATTCCAACGGGTCCATTGAAAGGCCCATTTCGACCCGCTCGTCCGAAACCTCTACAAAAAGGAATGCAAAACAAGTTTTAATCAAATTTTAGGAGTTCAAATAATTGATTAGGAGCTTTTCAACACAATTATATTGCAAAACTTCAATTTCTGTACTTTTTACTCAGTTAAAATTCCAACGGGTCCATTGAAAGGCCCATTTCGACCCGCTCGTCCGAAACCTCTACAAAAAGGACCGCAAAACAAGTCTTAATCAAATATTAGGAGTTAAAATAATTAATTAGGAGCTTTTCAACACAATTATATTGCAAAACCTCAATTTTTGTTTTTTTTACTCAGTTAAAATTCCAACGGGTCAATTGAAAGGCCCATTTTGACCTGCTCGTCCGAAACCTCTACAAAAAGGACCGGAAAACAAGTCCTAATAAAATTTTAGGAGTTAATGTAATTGATTAGGAGCTTTTCAACACAATTATATTGCAAAACCTCAATTTCTGTACTTTTTACTCAGTTAAAATTCCAACGGGTCCATTGAATGGCCCATTTCGACCTGCTCCTCCGAAACCTCTACAAAAAGGACCGCAAAAATGTTTTATTCAAATATTAGGAGTTCAAATAAATAATTAGGAGCTTTTCAACACAATTATATTGCAAAACCTCAATTTCTGTATTTTTTACTCAGTTAAAATTCCAACAGGTCCATTGAAAGGCCCATTTCGACCCGCTCGTCCGAAACCTCTGCAAAAAGGACTGCAAAACAAGTTTTAATCAAATTTTAGGAGATCAAATAATTGATTAGGAGCTTTTCAACACAATTATATTGCAAAACCTCAATTTTTGTACTTTTTACTCATAAAATTCCAACGGGTCCATTGAAAGGCCCATTTGGACCTGCTCCTCCGAAACCTCTACAAAAAGGACCGCAAAAATGTTTTATTCAAATATTAGGAGTTCAAATAATTAATTAGGAGCTTTTCAACACAATTATATTGCAAAACCTCAATTTCTGTATTTTTTACTCAGTTAAAATTCCAACGGGTCCATTGAAAGGCCCATTTCGACCCGCTCGTCCGAAACATCTGCAAAAAGGACTGCAAAACAAGTTTTAATCAAATTTTAGGAGTTCAAATAATTGATTAGGAGCTTTTCAACACAATTATATTGAAAAACCTCAATTTCTGTACTTTTTACTCAGTTAAAATTCTAACGGGGAATTGGGGTGGGTCCAATGGGCTATCTTTCTTTGGTAGTTATCAAGATAATGAGGAAATTCCCTTGCGATGCGGAGATTTTATGATTCGTCATCATAATGCATGGGATGCACATAAAGTACGTCAATATTTCGACGACGACGATGCAGACAAAATATTGAACGTACCAATCTCTGATGTCCAACACGATACTCTGCTATGGGGCTTTCATGATACAAACATATACTCCGTGCGCTCTGGGTACCTATTCTTACGTAGGCCCCCACGTCCGCTTGAGCGTCCGAACCCTCTATGGAAGATCATTACTAAATCCAACACACTCCCGAAAATCCACACCTTTGGATGGCGGTTAGGACGGGGTGCGCTACCAACAGGGGATCGCCTTGCGACTATAGGATTAGGCTCTGGCATGTGTCCGTTTTGCACTTCGACGCTAGAATCTGCACTTCATGCTTTCAAAGACTGTCCAGGCGCGGCTGAGACTCTCAGCCTCGCCGGTTTTCCAAACGCACTTCGTAAGAGCCACGACACTTCGATGTCACTTTGGTTGGAACGAGGAGCTAGGCTCCTATCTTGCGCACAATTTGACCTCCTTCTAACTATTCTGTGGAATCTTTGGAATAGGAGGAATGAATGGGTCCATTCTCAGCGTCTGCAGCCCCTGTGGCTCACTGTGATGAACTCACAGGACCTACTTCGAGACTACCTAGCAGCCAACGCAGACATTCCCACGACGAGACAGCCGACGACGACAGCACTTTCCCCACCTGTTTGGAGGCTGCCGCCAGCTGGATCAATCAAAATCAATGTTGATGGTGCTTTCCACCCCACTACGAGATCAGCTGGAATTGGCATCGTGGCCCGTGACGCTTCTGGAGCTATCCTGATGGGGCGAGCTATTTACCTGGACACTATTGCAGATTCTACATCTGCAGAACTACGGGCGATCTCGGATGGTGTCCATTTAGGTGTGGAGGCGGGATGGACGGGGTTTATTCTTGAATCAGATGCAGCCCTGTTGATCAACCGGTTGTGCAGAGCAAGTGAGGATGCCTCCCCTCTTCGGCGACAGGTGCAGGACATGAGATCTTTCATTACTACTGTCTCAAGTCTTCGCTTACTCTATGTACCGCGTGGAGCTAATATTTTAGCTCATTCTGTAGCCAATTGGGCTTTGCATTTTCATTCATCTATGTATTTTGGGCCGGGCATGCCCGATGCTCTAAGAACTTTTGTACCGGTTGTTAACCAACCACCTTAACTTATAATATATTTTGGGAACTCTTTTCCCCTCCTAGGGCCTGCTGGGACAGCCCAGTAAGGTTTAGTGGGGTTTTTAATGAGGCCCTTTCTTCAAAAAAAAATTCCAACGGGTCCATTGAAAGGCCCATTTCGACCTGCTCCTCCGAAACCTCTACAAAAAGGACCGCAAAAATGTTTTATTCAAATATTAGGAGTTCAAATAATTAATTAGGAGCTTTTCAACACAATTATATTGCAAAACCTCAATTTCTGTATTTTTTACTCAGTTAAAATTCCAACGGGTCCATTGAAAGGCCCATTTCGACCCACTCGTCCGAAACCTCTGCAAAAAGGACTGCAAAACAAGTTTTAATCAAATTTTAGGAGTTCAAATAATTGATTAGGAGCTTTTCAACACAATTAAATTGCAAAACCTCAATTTCTGTACTTTTTACTCAGTTAAAATTCCAACGGGTCCATTGAAAGGCCCATTTCGACCTGCTCCTCCGAAACCTCTACAAAAAGGACCGCAAAAATGTTTTATTCAAATATTAGGAGTTCAAATAATTAATTAGGAGCTTTTCAACACAAATATATTGCAAAACCTCAATTTCTGTACTTTTTACTCAGTTAAAATTCCAACGGGTCCATTGAAAGGCCCATTTCGACCCGCTCGTCCGAAACCTCTACAAAAAGGAATGCAAAACAAGTTTTGATCAAATTTTAGGAGTTGAAATAATTGATTAGGAGCTTTTCAACACAATTATATTGCAAAACCTCAATTTCTGTACTTTTTACTTAGTTAAAATTCCAACGGGTCCATTGAAAGGCCCATTTCGACCCGCTCGTCCGAAACCTCTACATAAAGGACCGTAAAACAAGTCTTAATCAAATTTTAAGAGTTCATGTAATTGAATAGGAACTTTTCAACACAATTATATTGCAAAACCTCAATTTCTGTACTTTTTACTCACTTAAAATTCCAACGGGTCAATTGAAAGGCCCATTTCGGCCTGCTCCTCCGAAACCTCTACAAAAAGGACCGCAAAAATGTTTTATTCAAATATTAGGAGTTCAAATAATTAATTAGGAGCTTTTCAACACAATTCTATTGCAAAACATCAATTTCTGTAGTTTTACTCAGTTAAAATTCCAACGGGTCCATTGAAAGGCCCATTTAGACCTGCTCGTCCGAAACCTCTACAAAAAGGACCGCAAAAAGGTTTTATTCAAATATTAGCAGTTCAAATAATTGATTAGGAGCTTTTCAAAACAATTATATTGCAAAACCTCAATTTTTGTACTTTTTACCCAGTTAAAATTCCAACGGGTCCATTGAAAGGCCCATTTAGTCCTACTCGTCCAAAACCTCTACAAAAAGGACCGCAAAAAGGTTTTATTCAAATATTAGGAGTTCAAATAATTGATTAGGAGCTTTTCAACACAATTATATTGCAAAACCTCAATTTCTGTACTTTTTACTCAGTTAAAATTCCAACGGGTCCATTGAAAGGCCCATTTCGACCCGCTCGTCCGAAACCTCTACAAAAAGGACCGCAAAACAAGTTTTAATCAAATCTTAGGAGTTCATGTAATTTTTTAGGAGCTTGTCAACACAATTATATTGCTAAACCTCAATTTCTGTACTTTTTACTCAGTTAAAATTCCAACGGGTCCATTGAAAGGCCCATTTCGACCCGCTCGTCCGAAACCTCTACAAAAACGACCGCAAAACAAGTCTTAATCAAATTTTAGGAGGTCATGTAATTGATTAGGAGCTTTTCAACACAATTATATTGCAAAACCTCAATTTTTGTACTTTTTACTCAGTTAAAATTCAACGGGTCCATTGAAAAGCCCATTTAGACCTACTCGTCCAAAACCTCTACAAAAAGGACCGCAAAAAGGTTTTATTCAAATATTAGGAGTTCAAATAATTGATTAGGAGCTTTTCAACACAATTATATTGCAAAACCTCAGTTTATGTACTTTTTACTCAGTTAAAATTCCAATGGGTCCATTGAAAGGCCCATTTCGACCCGCTCGTCCGAAACCTCTTCAAAAAGGAATGCAAAACAAGTTTTAATCAAATTTTAGGAGTTCAAATAATTGATTAGGAGCTTTTCAACACAATTATATTGCAAAACCTCAATTTCTGTACTTCTTACTCAGTTAAAATTCCAACGGGTCAATTGAAAGCCCCATTTTGACCTGCTCGTCCGAAACCTCTACAAAAAGGACCGCAAAACAAGTCTTAATAAAATTTTAGGAGTTCATGTAATTGATTAGGAGCTTTTCAACACAATTATATTGTAAAACCTCAATTTCTGTACATTTTACTCAGTTAAAATTCCAACGGGTCCATTGAATGGCCCATTTCGACCTGCTCCTCCGAAACCTCTACAAAAAGGACCGCAAAAATGTTTTATTCAAATATAAGGAGTTCAAATAAATATTTAGGAGCTTTTCAACACAATTATATTGCAAAACCTCAATTTCTGTATTTTTTACTCAGTTAAAATTCCAACGTGTCTATTGAAAGGCCCATTTCGACCCGCTCGTCCGAAACCTCTGCAAAAAGGACTACAAAACAAGTTTTAATCAAATTTTAGGAGTTCAAATAATTGATTAGGAGCTTTTCAACACAATTAAATTGCAAAACCTCAATTTCTGTACTTTTTACTCAGTAAAAATTCCAACGGGTCCATTGAAAGGCCCATTTTGACCTGCTCCTCCGAAACCTCTACAAAAAGGACCGCAAAAATGTTTTATTCAAATATTAGGAGTTCAAATAATTAATTAGGAGCTTTTCAACACAATTATATTGTAAAACCTCAATTTCTGTATTTTTTACTCAGTTAAAATTCCAACGGGTCCATTGAAAGGCCCATTTCGACCCGCTCGTCCGAAACCTCTGCAAAAGGACTGCAAAACAAGTTTTAATCAAATTTAGGAGTTCAAATAATTGATTAGGAGCTTTTCAACACAATTATATTGCAAAACCTCAATTTCTGTACTTCTTACTCAGTTAAAATTCCAACGGGTCCATTGAAAGGCCCATTTCGACCTGCTCCTCCGAAACCTCTACAAAGAGGACCGCAAAAATGTTTTATTCAAATATTAGCAGTTCAAATAATTAATTAGGAGATTTTCAACACAATTATATTGCAAAACCTCAATTTCTGTACTTTTTACTCAGATAAAATTCCAACGGGTCCATTGAAAGGCCCATTTCGACCCGCTCGTCCGAAACCTCTACAAAAAGGAATGCAAAACAAGTTTTAATCAAATTTTAGGAGTTCAAATAATTGATTAGGAGCTTTTCAACACAATTATATTGCAAAACTTCAATTTCTGTACTTTTTACTCAGTTAAAATTCCAACGGGTCCATTGAAAGGCCCATTTCGACCCGCTCGTCCGAAACCTCTACAAAAAGGACCGCAAAACAAGTCTTAATCAAATATTAGGAGTTAAAATAATTAATTAGGAGCTTTTCAACACAATTATATTGCAAAACCTCAATTTTTGTTTTTTTTACTCAGTTAAAATTCCAACGGGTCAATTGAAAGGCCCATTTTGACCTGCTCGTCCGAAACCTCTACAAAAAGGACCGGAAAACAAGTCCTAATAAAATTTTAGGAGTTAATGTAATTGATTAGGAGCTTTTCAACACAATTATATTGCAAAACCTCAATTTCTGTACTTTTTACTCAGTTAAAATTCCAACGGGTCCATTGAATGGCCCATTTCGACCTGCTCCTCCGAAACCTCTACAAAAAGGACCGCAAAAATGTTTTATTCAAATATTAGGAGTTCAAATAAATAATTAGGAGCTTTTCAACACAATTATATTGCAAAACCTCAATTTCTGTATTTTTTACTCAGTTAAAATTCCAACAGGTCCATTGAAAGGCCCATTTCGACCCGCTCGTCCGAAACCTCTGCAAAAAGGACTGCAAAACAAGTTTTAATCAAATTTTAGGAGATCAAATAATTGATTAGGAGCTTTTCAACACAATTATATTGCAAAACCTCAATTTTTGTACTTTTTACTCATAAAATTCCAACGGGTCCATTGAAAGGCCCATTTGGACCTGCTCCTCCGAAACCTCTACAAAAAGGACCGCAAAAATGTTTTATTCAAATATTAGGAGTTCAAATAATTAATTAGGAGCTTTTCAACACAATTATATTGCAAAACCTCAATTTCTGTATTTTTTACTCAGTTAAAATTCCAACGGGTCCATTGAAAGGCCCATTTCGACCCGCTCGTCCGAAACATCTGCAAAAAGGACTGCAAAACAAGTTTTAATCAAATTTTAGGAGTTCAAATAATTGATTAGGAGCTTTTCAACACAATTATATTGAAAAACCTCAATTTCTGTACTTTTTACTCAGTTAAAATTCTAACGGGGAATTGGGGTGGGTCCAATGGGCTATCTTTCTTTGGTAGTTATCAAGATAATGAGGAAATTCCCTTGCGATGCGGAGATTTTATGATTCGTCATCATAATGCATGGGATGCACATAAAGTACGTCAATATTTCGACGACGACGATGCAGACAAAATATTGAACGTACCAATCTCTGATGTCCAACACGATACTCTGCTATGGGGCTTTCATGATACAAACATATACTCCGTGCGCTCTGGGTACCTATTCTTACGTAGGCCCCCACGTCCGCTTGAGCGTCCGAACCCTCTATGGAAGATCATTACTAAATCCAACACACTCCCGAAAATCCACACCTTTGGATGGCGGTTAGGACGGGGTGCGCTACCAACAGGGGATCGCCTTGCGACTATAGGATTAGGCTCTGGCATGTGTCCGTTTTGCACTTCGACGCTAGAATCTGCACTTCATGCTTTCAAAGACTGTCCAAGCGCGGCTGAGACTCTCAGCCTCGCCGGTTTTCCAAACGCACTTCGTAAGAGCCACGACACTTCGATGTCACTTTGGTTGGAACGAGGAGCTAGGCTCCTATCTTGCGCACAATTTGACCTCCTTCTAACTATTCTGTGGAATCTTTGGAATAGGAGGAATGAATGGGTCCATTCTCAGCGTCTGCAGCCCCTGTGGCTCACTGTGATGAACTCACAGGACCTACTTCGAGACTACCTAGCAGCCAACGCAGACATTCCCACGACGAGACAGCCGACGATGACAGCACTTTCCCCACCTGTTTGGAGGCCGCCGCCAGCTGGATCAATCAAAATCAATGTTGATGGTGCTTTCCACCCCACTACGAGATCAGCTGGAATTGGCATCATGGCCCGTGACGCTTCTGGAGCTATCCTGATGGGGCGAGCTATTTACCTGGACACTATTGCAGATTCTACATCTGCAGAACTACGGGCGATCTCGGATGGTGTCCATTTAGGTGTGGAGGCGGGATGGACGGGGTTTATTCTTGAATCAGATGCAGCCCTGTTGATCAACCGGTTGTGCAGAGCAAGTGAGGATGCCTCCCCTCTTCGGCGACAGGTGCAGGACATGAGATCTTTCATTACTACTGTCTCAAGTCTTCGCTTACTCTATGTACCGCGTGGAGCTAATATTTTAGCTCATTCTGTAGCCAATTGGGCTTTGCATTTTCATTCATCTATGTATTTTGGGCCGGGCATGCCCGATGCTCTAAGAACTTTTGTACCGGTTGTTAACCAACCACCTTAACTTATAATATATTTTGGGAACTCTTTTCCCCTCCTAGGGCCTGCTGGGACAGCCCAGTAAGGTTTAGTGGGGTTTTTAATGAGGCCCTTTCTTCAAAAAAAAATTCCAACGGGTCCATTGAAAGGCCCATTTCGACCTGCTCCTCCGAAACCTCTAAAAAAAGGACCGCAAAAATGTTTTATTCAAATATTAGGAGTTCAAATAATTAATTAGGAGCTTTTCAACACAATTATATTGCAAAACCTCAATTTCTGTATTTTTTACTCAGTTAAAATTCCAACGGGTCCATTGAAAGGCCCATTTCGACCCACTCGTCCGAAACCTCTGCAAAAAGGACTGCAAAACAAGTTTTAATCAAATTTTAGGAGTTCAAATAATTGATTAGGAGCTTTTCAACACAATTAAATTGCAAAACCTCAATTTCTGTACTTTTTACTCAGTTAAAATTCCAACGGGTCCATTGAAAGGCCCATTTCGACCTGCTCCTCCGAAACCTCTACAAAAAGGACCGCAAAAATGTTTTATTCAAATATTAGGAGTTCAAATAATTAATTAGGAGCTTTTCAACACAAATATATTGCAAAACCTCAATTTCTGTACTTTTTACTCAGTTAAAATTCCAACGGGTCCATTGAAAGGCCCATTTCGACCCGCTCGTCCGAAACCTCTACAAAAAGGAATGCAAAACAAGTTTTGATCAAATTTTAGGAGTTGAAATAATTGATTAGGAGCTTTTCAACACAATTATATTGCAAAACCTCAATTTCTGTACTTTTTACTTAGTTAAAATTCCAACGGGTCCATTGAAAGGCCCATTTCGACCCGCTCGTCCGAAACCTCTACATAAAGGACCGTAAAACAAGTCTTAATCAAATTTTAAGTGTTCATGTAATTGAATAGGAACTTTTCAACACAATTATATTGCAAAACCTCAATTTCTGTACTTTTTACTCACTTAAAATTCCAACGGGTCAATTGAAAGGCCCATTTCGGCCTGCTCCTCCGAAACCTCTACAAAAAGGACCGCAAAAATGTTTTATTCAAATATTAGGAGTTCAAATAATTAATTAGGAGCTTTTCAACACAATTCTATTGCAAAACATCAATTTCTGTAGTTTTACTCAGTTAAAATTCCAACGGGTCCATTGAAAGGCCCATTTAGACCTGCTCGTCCGAAACCTCTACAAAAAGGACCGCAAAAAGGTTTTATTCAAATATTAGGAGTTCAAATAATTGATTAGGAGCTTTTCAAAACAATTATATTGCAAAACCTCAATTTTTGTACTTTTTACCCAGTTAAAATTCCAACGGGTCCATTGAAAGGCCCATTTAGTCCTACTCGTCCAAAACCTCTACAAAAAGGACCGCAAAAAGGTTTTATTCAAATATTAGGAGTTCAAATAATTGATTAGGAGCTTTTCAACACACTTATATTGCAAAACCTCAATTTCTGTACTTTTTACTCAGTTAAAATTCCAATGGGTCCATTGAAAGGCCCATTTCGACCCTCTCGTCCGAAACCAATTCAAAAGGACTGCAAAACAAGTTTTAATCAAATTTTAGGAGTTCAAATAATTGATTAGGAGCTTTTCAACACAATTATTTTGCAAAACCTCAATTTCTGTATTTTTTACTCAGTTAAAGTTCCAACGGGTCCATTGAAAGGCCCATTTCGACCCGCTCATCCGAAACCTCTGCAAAAAGGACTGCAAAACAAGTTTTAATCCAATTTTAGGAGTTCATGTAATTGATTAGGAGCTTTTCAACACAATTATATTGCAAAACCTCAATTTCTGTACTTTTTACTCAGTTAAAATTCCAACGGGTCCATTGAAAGGCCCATTTGGACCTGCTCCTCCGAAACCTCTACAAAAAGGACCGCAAAAATGTTTTATTAGAATATTAGGAGTTCAAATAATTAATTAGGAGCTTTTCAACACAATTATATTGCAAAACCTCAATTTCTCTATTTTTTACTCAGTTAAAATTCCAACGGGTCCATTGAAAGGCCCATTTCGACCCGCTCGTCCGAAACCTCTGCAAAAAGGACTGCAAAACAAGTTTTAATCAAATTTTAGGAGTTCAAATAATTGATTAGGAGCTTTTCAACACAATTATATTGCAAAAACTCAATTTCTGTACTTTTTACTCAGTTAAAATTCCAACGGGTCCATTGAAAGGCCCATTTGGACCTGCTCCTCCGAAACCTCTACAAAAAGGACCGCAAAAATGTTTTATTCAAATATTAGGAGTTCAAATAATTAATTAGGAGCTTTTCAACACAATTATATTGCAAAACCTCAATTTCTGTATTTTTTACTCAGTTAAAATTCCAACGGGTCCATTGAAAGGCCCATTTCGACCCGCTCGTCCGAAACCTCTGCAAAAAGGACTGCAAAACAAGTTTTAATCAAATTTTAGGAGTTCAAATAATTGATTAGGAGATTTTCAACACAATTATATTGCAAAACCTCAATTTCTGTACTTTTTACTCAGTTAAAATTCCAACGGGTCCATTGAAAGGCCCATTTCGACCTGCTCCTCCGAAACCCCTACAAAAAGGACCGCAAAAATGTTTTATTCAAATATTAGGAGTTCAAATGATTAATTAGGAGCTTTTCAACACAATTATATTGCAAAACCTCAATTTCTGTACTTTTACTCAGTTAAAATTCCAACGGGTCCATTGAAAGGCCCATTTCGACCCGCTCGTCCGAAACCTCTACAAAAAGGACCGCAAAACAAGTCTTAATCAAATTTTAGGAGTTCATGTAATTTATTAGGAGCTTTTCAACACAATTATATTGCAAAACCTCAATTTCTGTACTTTTTACTCATAAAATTCCAACGGGTCCATTGAAAGGCCCATTTGGACCTGCTCCTCCGAAACCTCTACAAAAAGGGCCGCAAAAATGTTTTATTCAAATATTAGGAGTTCATGTAATTGATTAGGAGCTTTTCAACACAATTATATTTCAAAACCTCAATTTATGTATTTTCTACTCAGTTAAAATTCCAACGGGTCCATTGAAAGGCCCATTTCGACCCGCTCGTCCGAAACCTCTGCAAAAAGGACTGCAAAACAAGTTTTAATCAAATTTTAGGAGTTCAAATAATTAATTAGGAGCTTTTCAACACAATTATATTGCAAAACCTCAATTTCTCTATTTTTTACTAAGTTAAAATTCCAACGGGTCCATTGAAAGGCCCATTTCGACCCGCTCGTCCGAAACCTCTGCAAAAAGGACTGCAAAACAAGTTTTAATCAAATTTTAGGAGTTCAAATAATTGATTAGGAGCTTTTCAACACAATTATATTGCAAAAACTCAATTTCTGTACTTTTTACTCAGTTAAAATTCCAACGGGTCCATTGAAAGGCCCATTTGGACCTGCTCCTCCGAAACCTCAACAAAAAGGACCGCAAAAATGTTTTATTCAAATATTAGGAGTTCAAATAATTAATTAGGAGCTTTTCAACACAATTATATTGCAAAACCTCAATTTCTGTATTTTTTACTCAGTTAAAATTCCAACGGGTCCATTGAAAGGCCCATTTCGACCCGCTCGTCCGAAACCTCTGCAAAAAGGACTGCAAAACAAGTTTTAATCAAATTTTAGGAGTTCAAATAATTGATTAGGAGATTTTCAACACAATTATATTGCAAAACCTCAATTTCTGTACTTTTTACTCAGTTAAAATTCCAACGGGTCCATTGAAAGGCCCATTTCGACCTGCTCCTCCGAAACCCCTACAAAAAGGACCGCAAAAATGTTTTATTCAAATATTAGGAGTTCAAATGATTAATTAGGAGCTTTTCAACACAATTATATTGCAAAACCTCAATTTCTGTACTTTTACTCAGTTAAAATTCCAACGGGTCCATTGAAAGGCCCATTTCGACCCGCTCGTCCGAAACCACTACAAAAAGGACCGCAAAACAAGTCTTAATCAAATTTTAGGAGTTCATGTAATTTATTAGGAGCTTTTCAACACAATTATATTGCAAAACCTCAATTTCTGTACTTTTTACTCATAAAATTCCAACGGGTCCATTGAAAGGCCCATTTGGACCTGCTCCTCCGAAACCTCTACAAAAAGGGCCGCAAAAATGTTTTATTCAAATATTAGGAGTTCATGTAATTGATTAGGAGCTTTTCAACACAATTATATTTCAAAACCTCAATTTATGTATTTTCTACTCAGTTAAAATTCCAACGGGTCCATTGAAAGGCCCATTTCGACCCGCTCGTCCGAAACCTCTGCAAAAAGGACTGCAAAACAAGTTTTAATCAAATTTTAGGAGTTCAAATAATTGATTAGGAGATTTTCAACACAATTAAATTGCAAAACCTCAATTTCTGTACTTTTTACTCAGTTAAAATTCCAACGGGTCAATTGAAAAGCCCATTTCGACCCGCTCTTCCGAAACCTCTACAAAAAGGACCGCAAAAATGTTTTATTCAAATATTAGGAGTTCAAATAATTAATTAGGAGCTTTTTAACACAATTATATTGCAAAACCTCAATTTCTGTACTTTTTACTCAGTTAAAATTCCAACGGGTCCATTGAAAGGCCCATTTCGACCCGCTCGTCCGAAACCTCTACAAAAAGGAATGCAAAACAAGTTTTAATCAAATTTTTGGAGTTCAAATAATTGATTAGGAGCTTTTCAACACAATTATATTGCAAAACCTCAATTTCTGTACTTTTTACTCAGTTAAAATTCCAACGGGTCCATTGAAAGGCCCATTTCGACCCGCTCGTCCGAAACCTCTACAAAAAGGACTGCAAAACAAGTCTTAATCAAATTTTAGGAGTTCATGTAATTGATTAGGAGCTTTTCAACACAATTATATTGCAAAACCTCAATTTATGTACTTTTTACTCACTTAAAATTCCAACGGGTCAATTGAAAGGCCCATTTCGGCCGGCTCCTTCGAAACCTCTACAAAATGGACCGCAAAAATGTTTTATTCAAATATTAGGAGTTCAAATAATTAATTAGGAGCTTTTCAACACAATTCTATTGCAAAACATCAATTTCTGTACTTTTACTCAGTTAAAATTTCAACGGGTCCATTGAAAGGCCCATTTAGACCTGCTCGTCCGAAACCTCTACAAAAAGGACCGCAAAAAGGTTTTATTCAAATATTAGGAGTTCAAATAATTGATTAGGAGCTTTTCAAAACAATTATATTGCAAAATCTCAATTTTTGTACTTTTTACTCAGTTAAAATTCCAACGGGTCCATTGAAAGGCCCATTTAGACCTACTCGTCCAAAACCTCTACAAAAAGGACCGCAAAAAGGTTTTATTCAAATATTAGGAGTTCAAATAATTGATTAGGAGATTTTCAACACAATTATATTGCAAAACCTCAATTTCTGTATTTTTTAATCAGTTAAAATTCCAACGGGTCCATTGAAAGGCCCATTTTGACACGCTCGTCCGAAACCTCTACAAAAAGGACTGCAAAATAAGTTTTAATCAAATTTTACGAATTCATGTAATTGATTAGGAGCTTTTGAACACAATTATAATGCAAAACCTCAATTTCTGTACTTTTTACTCAGTTAATATTCCAACGGGTCCATTGAAAGGCCCATTTCGACCTGCTCGTCCGAAACCTCTACAAAAAGGACCGCATAACAAGTTTTAATCAAATAATAGGAGTTCATATAATTGATTAGAAGCTTTTCAACACAATTATATTGCAAAACATCAATTTCTGTACTTTTTACTCAGTTAAAATTCCAACGGGTCCATTGAAAGGCCCATTTCGACCCGCTCGTCCGAAACCTCTACAAAATTACCGCAAAACAAGTTTTAATCAAATTTTAGGAGTTCATGAATTGATTAGGAGCTTTTCAACACAATTATATTGCAAAACCTCAATTTCTGTACTTTTTACTCAATTAAAATTCCAACGGGTCCATTGAAAGGCCCATTTAGACCTGCTCGTCCGAAACCTCTACAAAAAGGACCGCAAAAATGTATTATTCAAATATTAGGAGTTCAAATAATTGATTAGGAGCTTTTCAACACAATTATATTGCAAAACCTCAATTTCTGTATTTTTTACTCAGTTAAAATTCCAACGGGTCCATTGAAAGGCCCATTTCGACCCGCTCGTCTGAAACCTCTACAAAAAGGACTGCAAAATAAGTTTTAATCAAATTTTATGAATTCATGTAATTGATTAGGAGCTTTTGAACACAATTATATTGCAAAACCTCAATTTCTGTACTTTTTACTCAGTTAAAATTCCAACGGGTCCATTGAAAGGCCCATTTCGACCTGCTCGTCCGAAACCTCTACAAAAAGGACCGCAAAACAAGTTTTAATCAAATATTAGGAGTTCAAATAATTGATTAGGAGCTTTTCACACAATTATAATTCAAAACCGCAATTTCTGTACTTTTTACTCAGTTAAAATTCCAACGGGTGCATTGAAAAGTCCATTTCGACGCGCTCGTCCGAAACCTCTACAAAAAGGACTGTAAAACAAGTTTTAATCAAATCTTAGGTATTCATGTAATTGATTAGAAGCTTTTCATCTCAATTATATTGCAAAACCTCAATTTCTGTAATTTTTACACAGTTAAAATTCCAACGGGTCCATTTAAAGGCCCATTTAGACATGCTCGTCCGAAACCTCTACAAAAAGGACCGCAAAAATGTTTTATTCAAATATTAGGAGTTCAAATAATTGATTAGGAGCTTCTCAACACAATAATATTACAAAACCGCAATTTCTGTACTTTTTACTCAGTTGAAATTCCAACGGGTCCATCGAAAGGCCCATTCAGACCTGCTCGTCCGAAACCTCTACAAAAAGGACTGCAAAAATGTTTTATTCAAATATGAAGAGTTCAAATAATTGATTAGGAGCTTTTCAACACAATTATATTGCAAAACCTCAATTTCTGTACTTTTTACTCAGTTAAAATTCCAACGGGTCCATTGAAAGGCCCATTTCGACCCGCTCGTCCGAAACCTCTACAAAAAGGACCGCAAAACAAGTTTTAATCAAATCTTAGGAGTTCATGTAATTTTTTAGGAGCTTTTCAACACAATTATATTGCAAAACCTCAATTTCTGTACTTTTTACTTAGTTAAAATTCCAACGGGTCCATTGAAAGGCCCATTTCGACGCGCTCGTCCGAAACCTCTACAAAAAGGACTGCAAAACAAGATTTAATCAAATTTTAGGAGTTCATGTAATTGATTAGGAGCTTTTCAACACAATTATATTGCAAAACCTCAATTTCTGTAATTTTTACTCAGTTAAAATTCCAACGGGTCCATTGAAAGGCCCATTTAGACCTGCTCGTCCGAAACCTCTTCAAAAAGGACCGCAAAAATGTTTTATTCAAATAATAGGAGTTCAAATAATTGATTAGGAGCTTTTCAACACAATTATATTGCAAAACCTCAATTTCTATACTTTTTACTCGGTTAAAATTCCAACGGGTCCATTGAAAGGCCCATTTCGACCTGCTCGTCCGAAACCTCTACAAAAAGGACCGCAAAAAGGTTTTATTCAAATATTAGGAGTTCAAATAATTGATTAGGAGCTTTTCAACTCAATTATATTGCAAAACCTCAATTTTTTTTACTTTTTACTTAGTTAAAATTCCAACGGGTCCATTGAAAGGCCCATTTAGACCTGCTCGTCCGAAACCTCTACAAAAAGGACCGCAAAAATGTACTAGTCAAATATTAGGAGTTCAAATAATTGATTAGGAGCTTTTCAACACAATTATATTGCAAAACCTCAATTTCTGTATTTTTTACTCAGTTAAAATTCCAACGGGTCCATTGAAAGGCCCATTTTGACACGCTCGTCCGAAACCTCTACAAAAAGGACTGCAAAATAAGTTTTAATCAAAATTTAGGAATTCATGTAATTGATTAGGAGCTTTTGAACACAATTATAATGCAAAACCTCAATTTCTGTACTTTTTACTCAGTTAAAATTCCAACGGGTCCATTGAAAGGCCCATTTCGACCTGCTCGTCCGAAACCTCTACAAAAAGGATCGCAAAACAAGTTTTAATCAAATATTAGGAGTTCAAATAATTGATTAGAAGATTTTCAACACAATTATATTGCAAAACCGCAATTTCTGTACTTTTTACTCAGTTAAAATTCCAACGGGTCCATTGAAAGGCCCATTTCGACCCGCTCGTCCGAAACCTCTACAAAAATGACCGCAAAACAAGTTTTAATCAAATTTTAGGAGTTCATGTAATTGATTAGGAGCTTTTCAACACAATTATATTGCAAAACCTAAATTTCCGTACTTTTTACTCAGTTAAAATTCCAACGGGTACAACGGGTGGGATGGCTCTCTTTTTTCTCTCAATTTTTTCAGGGTTTTTTTGGTTCTTGCAGGTTCCGCTTTTCCAGGTGGATTTTCTTCATCCACCGTTTCCCCTCCCCCTTACGGCTCTTCTGCCTCAGCCGGTTATGCAAGTTATCTTTTCTCCCTTGGAATTCGGGATGAATCACAAGGGAGTCATCCCACGCCTCTACACATTTTCCCATCTTTACATATTCATGTTTTATTTTATATCAATTTTACTAACTTTTGGTTTATTTTTTTCTCATGGTTTCCGGTTTCGCTTTGTTTTCTCATTTCATATACTCCATTTTTTCCACTCTTTTATGGAATTCTTTCATCGGTTTTTTCCAGATCTGGGTGGTAAGTGGTTTTCTTTTTGTTTCTTTTCTCTTAATCTGTCTCCTATTTGTTTTTTTCTAACTCCTATTCGGTTTTGGTTCATGAACCCTAACTCCCTTTTGACGCCAATGGTTAAAACCAATGATCTGAGCGGTGGCGGCAAGATTCCTTCGCTATATTGTCATCTTTTTTAGGCGTTATCCGACCCTTCCTCTTTCCTTTCCGTTCGGAGGAATACAGAAAGGCTCCCAAATCTCAAAACAGTCTTGGATTCTATCTCTCTTCTTTTATTTTTTCCAGTTTTTTTAATTTTTTTACCAAACGGTGCTTTGATTTATTTTCTTTTTTTGATCTGCAGATCTCCTTGTTTACATGCAATTAAGTTGGAATCAACTTTGGCTTTTTCACTTCTAATTTAGGATCTAAACCTTTTTCTTTTCCCCTATTCTTAGTGATTCATGAAGCCTGGTTGTCTATGGCGGCTGTTCTCTGCTGCTACCTTAAGGGCTTCCCTAGTCCTTTTTTTCTTTTCTCCTATTTCCTTATTTTTTTATACAATCTTTACCTTCTAATCTCTTTTTTCTTTGCAGTTTTGCTTCATTTCTCAGTCCCTCCGTCACAAGATTTACTCACTGTGAAGATTGGTGGCGGCTGTCATCCAAATCCATCGTTCAACGATAGCTAGGGTTTGCTTTCTCCCCTTATTCTCCCCCTCTTTTTTGGCTTCTCTTTCTGATAATAATCTCTATGTATATTTTTTTACA
This sequence comes from Hibiscus tridactylites, assembly GCA_958450335.1. Lineage (NCBI taxonomy): Eukaryota > Viridiplantae > Streptophyta > Magnoliopsida > Malvales > Malvaceae > Hibiscus > Hibiscus tridactylites. Next base: position 38,738,733 of record OY288289.1, on the reverse strand, counting down.
GTTAGTTTCTAATACATCCTTTAAAAGTTTTCCACTTTCTGCTACAAATGGTTTGGGTTTGCCGTTTGTGTTTTTCCCAGTCCAGGTAGCTTCATTTTCCTCATATATTTTCTGTTCTATTACTATTACTGGGTTGTTTATGTTTTAGTACGTTTTTTTCTCACATGTTGCATCTAATCCATTACCTTTAAATTCTTGGTTTTTGATCTATGCGTTGTTCCTTTTCTATGATGTTAATAACTGGGATCATAATTTTTTCATAAATTCTACTTTGCCTAACACAATCATGAACTTTTCAATTTTTAGTTCTATTCATCTCCTTGATGTTTATCAAGCCCTCCTAGGGATTTTTCTTCAAGCCCATTTACTTGGAATATCCATTAAACTTAATAAACGAATGATATGGTTTCCTCATAACATCCCTCTATACTCTAAACAACATGTCTATTATTGGATGAATAAGAATTTAACTGGATTTAATGATGTACTCTGTTCAGCTATATATGCCAAGTTCTTCACTTTCAACATCCTCTGTGTTAACAATACTCCTGTATTTCTAGTCCATTTTCACTCTGATCACATGTGTTATCTTCTGTATATATGCCATTTTCACTTCCATTTTAGTTTATCTATTTCAAATTCCATGCATCCTGCTTACTTTTTGTGTCTGCACTCGAGGCTCATCAGTATAATATCCATTGGCCAAAATATTGGTTCTCAAACTGTTCTGCTGCATCTTATTAAATCCCATGGATATCCCACTATCACAAATTTCTCATTCTTTATGCTCCTGTATATTTTACACATGTCCACCCTTTTCTTTTGCTTTACCAATTTAATCAAAGGCTTTCCAGTTACTCATGTTGTTTGTTTTGCCTCTTTGTTCTCTGATGATGTCTACCTCTATGCCTCACAATCGGTTGCACTTTTACAAGCTACCTCAAGGCTACTTCTGAATGGCTGCTTCTCTCCCAATGGGTTACTTCTTTACCTCAGTTTTTTTAATTTAATTCCTATTATTTTATCCCCATTTTTTATTTTGCTCGTTTGGTATGTATTAATCTTCTTATTCCCGCCTCTCCTCTCCCATGGGTCTGTAATTTTTATTTTCTGTTTCCTCTATTTTCCGTTTTCCTTTTCTTTTTTCTATGCTTTTATCTGCTTTAGTGAGCATTTTAATATTGCTATGCATGGTTTATATTACTCGATGTATGTATGTTTTCCTCCGATTGATAATTGCTTACTGCTATATTTGGTAAACATATCCTCAATCTACACCTTATTAGGTGATATTTCACAAGCCCATTTCTGGGATTCTAAATCAATCCTTTCTATAAGGAAATTCCCAATCATATATCAAATTTTCTCTACAAAATTTTCAATATTACTCAAGTTGACCTTACAAAAAATCGTTCCTGTTTTTACTCCCATCCGCCTTTTCCAGCCTTCTCCATCAAATCTGAATTCCCCCATAATTTACTCTATTTTTCAACGTTTCCTAAAATTTTATCCTACTATTCAATGCTCATTAAATCTCCGTTCTAATATTCAAATCTATATTAAATTTATTTCCACTTTTGCTTCCCAATCTTTTTGCAGGAATATGATTTTTATCAATAAATTAGATGTGATTAATCTCATAAAGCATTACAAATTTCAATCTCTATTCAATTTATTAAATTCAACCTCCCTTTACTATATTGTCTCTACAATCTTTAATAAATATCCTTTTAAAATAGTGTCAAATACGATTTATGATTATTTTAGATTTCTACTATTACTTTGTTTACTCCAGTTAAATCTCTTACTTAAATCAATTTCATTAACTTACGCTCCTAATCTGGTAACAGCTATACAATTACTGAATTTTTTTTTTCAGTTGCTACAAAATAAATCTCCTTACAATTGCTCTACCAATTTTTTTCCAGCTTTCAATACCCAATATTTAAAAGTTTTTACTTTTTTAAAAAATTCGCTTTGCTATCCCAAAGATTAACCACATTATACATTCAATTTTTTAATCAAATTCTCTTATTATTTCCTTTAAATATTTACCATAACTTTTCTCAATATTCAACCTTCTTTCCTTTAATAATTCCCATTACTTCTCTCCTATTTATAATTTATTTTTCATTTAAGGAAAATACTTTACATAATACATCTTCTATTTTCAGAAAGTCCTATCAATCACAATCGTCATTCTTCCATATTCCTCCCTATAATCCCACTTTCCATGAATTCAATGCCCTAACTATACTAGCTACCCTTATATATTCATACTCTAATTATCCTAAGCCACCACAACCTTTTAATCATTCGTCTCTTTCATACCTTCGTCTTCCCTCAATGGCTTCCTCCTCTTCCATCCCCCAACTCAATTCGATCAGCCTCACCAATGAAGAATCAAAGCTTCGCTATACTCCTAATTTCGATTTTCTCAAGGAGGATCCAAAACTCTTTATCGTTGGTCGCTTCATATCTTCTAAACCATTAGATATTTCCGCTGTCATTAATGCTTTTGAAGGGATCTGGAAGCCCAATGAAGTTTGTAACCCCCTTAACCCGGCCTAGACGGTTGACCCGAATTAAGAAAGTCACACGGGGAAAACCAAAGTCAACCCGAAAGTCAACCTTGATTAATGACCCTTTTTTTTTCTTTTTAATCTTGTCTAGATGCACATTAATCCTAATTGTGATCACACAAACATCATACTCAAAGATCACAAACATCAGAGATCAAACAGGGACCCAAATGAACAAATTACAACTTTAGGGACCAAATTGTAATTTCTGATAATTAAAAGGACTTAACCCAAATTAAAGTTACCAACTTGAAATTAATCAGGTTTCATGCTTCTCTGTGAAATTTCAGCTCAAAAGGACTTCACAAGCTCATACAATTGAACAAACAAGATTCGGGACCAAAACGTAAACAATTCAAAACATATAACTACCAATGTCAGCCCCCAACGGTCGACCGTTCCGAAACAGGTAGACCCTGTTCCGAAACACGGGCCGTTCCGAAACGGGTTCCGAAACATGGCCTTGGCAGAGACCAAACCATTTCGAAACGGTGCATACCGTTTCGGACGCCTGGGTTCATGTAAGGCACCCGTTCCGAAACGGTGCACACTGTTCCGAAACGCCTGCACAGATTGCAGCAAACGAGCATACCAAAATATGCAATTGATCATTCAAACATGCTCCAAATGTCACCAAACTTTATCAGCATGCAATTCAACATATATATGACTTATAGGAATCATCAAAACAACAATCTAACATCATATGCAAAAAGCCCCTCTTGCTTTACTTGTACTTGAACTCTTGCCCCTCTTGCTGCCCTTCAAGATACTCTAATGCTCTGCATTATTGAATTAAGAAAACGAAGAGAGCGTAAGCAAAAGCTTAGTGAGGAAAGCTCTTAAAAACTATTCAATAATGCAATTCAAAACATTTACAAAACATGCTTTAAATCAACCTTTGCACATGCTCAAAAGCATACTTAACAAGCAATTTCATGCTTCAACATAAACATTAAAACAAGCATCTCATGCTTCACAATATTCTTAACATGTCATATTGGCTCAAGTGATACATATCATTTATTAAAACAAGTTCATCAACTCCCCAAGGACTTTTAAACACCTTGGTCCCAAGGACTTTTAAACACCTTGGCCATGGACTTTTAAACACCATGAATAAGGACCACACAAGGACTTTTAACCACCTTTGTGTCCAATGCTTGAATCACCCCAAGGACTTTTAAACACCTTGGCCCCAAGGACTTTTAAACACCTTGGCCCCATGGACTTTTAAACACCATGGAAAGGATCACCTAAGGACTTTTAACCACCTTAGTGTCCGCAACAAGACTCATCCAAGGACTTTTAACCACCTTGATGATCTTAAGTAACAAGGCTCACTCAAGGACTTTTAACCACCTTAGTGGCCTTAATCTTTTCAAAACATCACTTGCCAATATACATCATATTCATCATTTAATCCACTGTTTTAAAGCATTAAACCAAGCCATTTTCATCATGCATTTTAAAGCATCAAACCATATTATTTCAATGTATAAAAGCAAGGTACTCCTACCTAGAGTTACCTTCAACATATGGCTTACATCATCAGCAAAATCCATGCTAAAACATGCTTTCAAAATAGTAATTAAAACATGCAAATCATCATCTTGCATCACAACAAAAATCATGGCCACCACTAGAGAGAAAATCCGAAAACTTACACTTGAGCTTAGCAAAGTTGTTTAGACTTAAACTAAGCTCCCAAAACCTTCAAACCTTGGTTTTAAAGCTGAAAATCCAATTTCCACAAACTCACTCACCGATTTCCACTTTGCTTCAAGCCAAAGCACCAAATCAAGCTTCCGAATCAACAATCCTTGGATCCAAAGATGCCTCCCCTGTTTCAACACATCAAAGCAGAGGATTAATGCATCATCATGCATTAATTGCTTCAATGAAAGCACCTAAACTCGCTGCTCTCATCCAACCTCCATTTTCGGCCACCAAACACAACCAAAAATGCATCCAAACCACTTCTAAACAAAGCCCAGCCATAAACCAGCAAAACCTCACTTCCATTAACATCATATAACATCTAAAAACAACCTATTAACAACCTTATACCTCCAGCAACATCAGATCACCAAGATCACCTCAAAAACTACCTTGAAACACAAGCTAAACTTAGGAAACTCAACCTATCCGGGATTGCATCAATCAAGACTCAATTCCTTATCAATTTAGAGATCATTTAACATCAAAAACACCTCTCAAATCACAGATTACTCAGATCTAACGAAAATCATCAAAAATCATCAAAATCTTGCATAATAAGCCAAGATCCATTTCAACACTTAAAAACCTTTAATTAAACATCAATTAAGGATTGAAAACTTAGGAATTTCAGTAAAGAACTGATAGTTTAGAGGAGAAGGACGTTCTTACCTCCAAACTTGTGTTTCTCCACTTTTTGGAATGAAAAACCTTGATGAATCAAGAAGCAATTGAAGAGGTTTTGAAGATATGTTGATTAGAAATCAAAAGAGAGTTAAAAGGAGAGATTTAGGTGAGAAAATCAGAAACAATTCTCTGGAAATGGAGTGTTTGGGTTGAGAGAAAATGAGATAAAGAAAATTGAGAAGTTAGTTAAGAAATTAGCCAAATGGCTTTTCCCTCCTTTTTGATATACTTTAAAATCAGATTATAACTCAAAATATCTTAGAAAAATCTGGAGAAACCACTTTTGGATTAATAGCTCCTTAAAGATTCAAAGTTCCAACCCTTTATAAAACAGCCACCAAACTTGCGAAAATTACATTTTGGTCACTAGCCAAAATGTCACACTTCCAAAACTCATTTTCCAAAATTGATTTCACAGTTCACTTAATTATATTAAAAGATGATTTTAGAACATTTTTCCATATTTTTAATGCAACCCGAACTAGGCTTTCCTAATTTAACCTCTTAAGATTCGAACAGCACTTTGACCAACCGGTCAACGCCCAAAACCGGGGCGTTACAACTCTCCCCCCCTTAAGAAATTTCGTCCTCGAAATTTACCTGAAGGAAAGAGATAAGGAGACTGCTTCAGCATGTCTTCCTTTCGCTCCTACGTGGCTTCCTCAACACCTCGATGCTTCCACAGCACCTTCACCAACTCAATGGTCTTGCCACGAAGAACCTTGCTATCCGAATCCAGAACCTTCACCGGTTCCTCATCATAGGTCAAAACCGGATTCAAAACCACTTCCTCCACAGGCATCACATGCGAAGGATCAGATCTATACTTCCGGAGCATAGAAACATGGAACACATCATGAATCTTCTCCAACTCCTGAGGTAACCTCAGCCGATACGCAACAGGACCCACACGCTCAACCACCTCATATGGTCTAATATACCGAGGGCTCAACTTACCCTTCCGGCCAAACCTCATCACCTTCTTCCAAGGCGAAACCTTCAAGAACACACGGTCACCCACCGCATACTCTATCTCCTTACGCTTCAAATCCGCGTAAGACTTTTGCCGATCAGAGGCAGCCTTCAACCTCTCACAAATGAGCTTCACCTTCTCGGTGGTCCCTTTCAACAAAGCAGGCATCGAAACCAACTTTTGACGAGTTTCAGCCCAACAAAGAGGAGTCCTACACTTCCTTCCATACAGAGCCTCATAAGGTGCCATCTGTATACTCGCCTGATAACTATTGTTATAAGCGAACTCAACCAAAGGCAGATGCTTCTCCCAAGAACCTTGGAACTCAATCACGCAGCATCTCAACATATCCTCCAAAATCTGAATAACCCGCTCAGACTGACCATCCGACTGAGGATGATAGGATGTACTGAAATGCAACCTTGTACCCTGAGCTTGATGCAAACACTGCCAGAAACGCGATGTGAACCTCGGATCCCTATCTGACACAATCGACTTAGGCACACCATGCAACCTCACTATCTCAGCAATGTACAGCTCTGCCAGCTTATCCAAAGAAAACGTAGTATGCACAGGCAAGAAATGCGCACACTTCGTCAAGCGATCCACAATCACCCAAACAGAATTCTTCTTTGATGGAGACAAAGGCAAACCAGATACGAAATCCATGGTAACCCTCTCCCACTTCCATTCAGGGATTTTCAACGGTTGCAACAAACCAGAAGGAACCTGATGTTCAGCCTTAACTCGCTGACACACCAAACACTTGCTCACAAACTCTGCAACATCCTTCTTCAAACCCACCCAATAGTACTCATCACGTAGATCACGATACATCTTAGTACTACCAGGGTGCATAGCAAAAGGACTACTATGACCTTCAGTCAGAATAGCACGCCTCAACTCAACATCAGCAGGCACTACTATCTGACTACCAAAACACAACACACCATCCTCATTAAAGCAGAAATCCGAAGGTCTACCCTCCGCGATATCCTGAACATGAGACACCAAGGAATCATCCAACAACTGCTTTTCCTTGATCAACTGAACCAAAGATGGTTTCACTTGCAACTCAGCAACAAGACCACCATCTCGCGATATGCTCAAGCTAGCAAACATAGCTCTCAGCTCAACAGCTACCTTCCTACTCAAGGCATCAACAACAACATTAGCTTTACCAGGATGATACTCAATCGTAAGATCATAATCCTTGAGCAACTCCAACCAACGTCGCTGCCTAAGATTCAACTCCTTCTGAGACATCAAATACCTCAAACTCTTGTGATCTGTGTACACAGTACACTTCTCACCATACAGATAATGTCTCCAGATCTTCAGAGCAAACACCATCGCAGCCAACTCAATGTCATGCGTAGGATAGTTGCGCTCATGCACCTTCAACTGTCGCGACGCATAAGCCACAACCTTACCCTCTTGCATCAGCACACACCCCAAACCAACATAGGATGCATCACTATAGACCACAAACTCTTTCCCTGATTCAGGCTGAATCAAGATAGGAGCTTGCGTCAAAGCCGCCTTAAGCTTCTTAAAAGCCTGTTGTCTCGCTTCCGTCCACTCATACTTAACATCCTTTTGCAACAGCTTCGTCAAAGGAGCAGCAATCTTGGAAAAACCATCCACAAACCTCCGGTAGTATCCCGCCAAACCAAGGAAACTACGGACTTCATGAACAGACTTAGGAACTTTCCAGTTCATCACCGCTTCAATCTTCTGAGGATCAACACGAATCCCCTCAGCTGAGACCACATGCCCAAGAAACACCACCTCCTTAAGCCAAAACTCACACTTGCTCAACTTAGCATAAAGCTGATTCTCCAACAAGGCTTGCAGCACAATCCTCAAATGCTCTTCGTGCTCCTCCTCAGTACGCGAGTACACGAGGATATCATCAATGAACACCACAACTAACTTGTCCAGGTACTCATGAAACACACGATTCATCATGTCCATGAAAGCAGCAGGAGCATTTGTCAACCCAAACGGCATCACAAGGAACTCATAATGCCCATACCTTGTCCTGAAAGCTGTCTTAGGCACATCCACATCCTTCACCTTCAACTGATAATACCCTGACCTCAAGTCAATCTTAGAGAACACAGCAGCTCCCCGAAATTGATCAAAGAGATCATCAATCCTCGGCAAAGGATACCGATTCTTGATAGTCAACTTGTTCAGCTGACGGTAATCAATGCACATCCTCATAGTGCCATCCTTCTTCTTCACAAACAAGACAGGAGCACCCCAAGGCGACACACTCGGCCGGATGAAACCACGATCTAGCAGCTCTTGCAACTGCGTCTTCAGCTCCTTCAGCTCCTTAGGTGCCATTCTATAGGGAGTAATGGACACAGGAGTTGTATTCTCATACAGCTCAATTCCAAACTCCACCTCGCGATTAGGAGGTAAACCAGGCAACTCTTCAGGAAAAACACCAGGAAACTCCTTCACAACCTTGATATCTTGCACCCTCAACTCCTTAGAGCTAGGATTCATCACAAAAGCTAGATAAGCTTCGCAACCTTGCCTCAGCATCCTACTCGCCTCCAAGGTAGACACCACATTAGCAAGAAACTTCACATTCTCGCCAACTACAACGACTTCATAATCATCCGCAAGCTTAAGTGAAACCCGCTTATTCTCACAATCCACAACAGCACGATGCTCAGCAAGCCAATCCATACCAAGGATCACATCAAAACCATAGAAAGGCAACTCCATAAGATCAACATGAAAGACATGTTCTTGAACAACCAAGGGACACCTTCTATAAAGCTTTCGAGTCACAACAGTTTCACCAAAAAAACTAGTGACACGAACTCCAACATCCAAAGACTCAACAGGCAAACCAAGGAATTCAGCATGCTCACGCAAAATGTATGAATGCGTAGATCCAGAATCAATCAAAGAAAGCAATGACAAGGATTGCAAAGTAAAGGTACCTGCAATCACATCAGCATCATTCCTTCCCTCGCGCTGAGCATACACCCTCGCTTGGCCTCCACCCTCAGGCTGAATAGCCACAACATGAGCTACTCCGCGACCACCTTCCTCTCTCCTCTGGAAATTACCACGGCCGCGCCCACGACCTCTCTGCGGTGCAACAACAGGAGCACGATCTTGGCCACCAGCCAACCTTGGACAATCTCGCCTCAGATGGTCAACAGAACCACAGTTCCAACATCCATTCCCAGCTGCCGCAGCAGGAGCTTGCACCTCCCTCACAGCACGAGGACAGTCACGCTTCATGTGACCACGCGAACCACAGATCCAGCAAGCACTAAGATCAGCTCTAGCAAAACCACCTCTAGCAGGTGCACCACCACCTCTCTTGGCTGAGGACTGATACTTCTGATCACGTCCCCTCTTGTTCCGTCCACCTCCGGAACTATACTCAGCAGCTCTCTTGCCAGAACTTGCTCCAGCACCTTTCGCAGCTAAACCCAAGTTCATCTCAATGTCCTTGGATCGACTCACCAACACATCAAAATCATTGTACTCAGCAGCCAACATGTAGGTCTTTACTTCCGTCACCAAGCCATAACGGAACCTTTCGCACCTCTCTCGCTCATCAGGTATCAGCTCCGGTGCATACTGACTGAGCCGTACAAACTGCACTTCATACTCAGCCACACTCATGCTCCCTTGGGTAAGAGACATGAATTCACGCTTTTTCTCATCCAGATATCTCACTCCAAGATATCTCCTCTTGAACGCATTCTGGAAGAATGTCCAAGTAACATCAACTTCAGCCATCCCAGCTATGGTGGTCGTCCACCACGTATACGCATCGTCCTGCAGCAAGGACACAACACATCCCAACTTTTGCACATCCGTGCAGCTCATCTGACCCAAGATACGCTTGGTACTCTCTAGCCAAGCTTCCGAACTCTCAGCAGACATACCTCTGAACTCAGACCCACCAAGACTGCACAGACGCTCCAAAGGTAATCTGACTCCAGCATCTCCCTGATGCCCAGCTCTTTGAGCTCCAGCTACTGCTGCTCGAAAAGCACCCGCAATAGCTTGTACCTGCATAGACATATCAAGCATAGCTTGCCCCTGACCAACCTCTGGTCCAGCAGCTCCAGCACCAGCTGCAGCTTCAGCTCGCTCACCTCCAGCACCACCACCAGGCGGAGGAGGGGGTAACACTGCACTACCCGTATTCTCTTCATTCTCGTTCTCATTGGGAGCCGTAGCTCGCACACTACCTCTTAACTCTCTACGTGGTGCCATACTTTTACCATGCAATCACAATGCAAAATAAAACAAGTCAGGCCCAGCAAGGTAAGCAATCCAAGTATTCAAGCTCAATTTCATTCAAAATCAACATCCTTTCATTAGCTTTTGTTTGGCAATGGGTACCCTCAGCATGCAACATCACAGCATACATCTCAATTGCATCAACATCACAAGCCACTGAGCATGCTTTCAAACAACAAGCATACAAGCCAAACATACTTCAATCATGCATACATTCATTCCCAATTACTCGCAAACTCAGCTCTGATACCACCAAATGTAACCCCCTTAACCCGGCCTAGACGGTTGACCCGAATTAAGAAAGTCACACGGGGAAAACCAAAGTCAACCCGAAAGTCAACCTTGATTAACGACCTTTTTTTTTTCTTTTTAATCTTGTCTAGATGCACATTAATCCTAATTGTGATCACACAAACATCATACTCAAAGATCACAAACATCAGAGATCAAACAGGGACCCAAATGAACAAATTACAACTTTAGGGACCAAATTGTAATTTCTGATAATTAAAAGGACTTAACCCAAATTAAAGTTACCAACTTGAAATTAATCAGGTTTCATGCTTCTCTGTGAAATTTCAGCTCAAAAGGACTTCACAAGCTCATACAATTGAACAAACAAGATTCGGGACCAAAACGTAAACAATTCAAAACATATAACTGCCAATGTCAGCCCCCAACGGTCGACCGTTCCGAAACAGGTAGACCCTGTTCCGAATCACGGGCCGTTCCGAAACGGGTTCCGAAACATGGCCTTGGCAGAGACCAAACCGTTTCAAAACGGTGCATACCGTTTCGGACGCTTGAGTTCATATAAGGCACCCGTTCCGAAACGGTGCACACTGTTCCGAAACGCCTGCACAGATTGCAGCAAACGAGCATACCAAAACATGCAATTGATCATTCAAACATGCTCCAAATGTCACAAAACTTTACCAGCATGCAATTCAACATATATATGACTTATAGGAATCATCAAAACAACAATCTAACATCATATGCAAAAAGCCCCAATTCAATAGACATGCTTCCTACACAAGCTAGCTATTCAAAACACCAAACTTCCAAAACAAGCATGCAATGATCCAATCCAAAAACCAACATTCAAAACAACATTCAACATACTTAGGGAGTCTCAAACACCTCCCAAAACATACACATTGGTCCCCCATTGCCAAATCACCCAAAAGCTAAATGTTTAACAAAAACCTTCCATACATTGAGCTTTACTTGTACTTGAACTCTTGCCCCTCTTGCTGCCCTTCAAGATACTCTAATGCTCTGCATTATTGACTTAAGAAAACGAAGAGAGCGTAAGCAAAAGCTTAGTGAGGAAAGCTCTTAAAAACCATTCAATAATGCAATTCAAAACATTTACAAAACATGCTTTAAATCAACCTTTGCACATGCTCAAAAGCATACTTAACAAGCAATTTCATGCTTCAACATACATTAAAACAAGCATCTCATGCTTCACAATATTCTTAACATGTCATATTGGCTCAAGTGATACATTTCATTTATTAAAACAAGTTCATCAACTCCCCAAGGTCTTTTAAACACCTTGGTCCCAAGGACTTTTAAACACCTTGGCCATGGACTTTTAAACACCATGAATAAGGACCACACAAGGACTTTTAACCACCTTTGTGTCCAATGCTTGAATCACCCCAAGGACTTTTAAACACCTTGGCCCCAAGGACTTTTAAACACCTTGGCCCCATGGACTTTTAAACACCATGGAAAGGATCACCTAAGGACTTTTAACCACCTTAGTGTCCGCAACAAGACTCATCCAAGGACTTTTAACCACCTTGATGATCTTAAGTAACAAGGCTCACTCAAGGACTTTTAACCACCTTAGTGGCCTTAATCTTTTCAAAACATCACTTGCCAATATACATCATATTCATCATTTAATCCACTGTTTTAAAGCATTAAACCAAGCCATTTTCATCATGCATTTTAAAGCATCAAACCACATTATTTCAATGTATAAAAGCAAGGTACTCCTACCTAGAGTTACCTTCAACATATGGCTTACATCATCAGCAAAATCCATGCTAAAACATGCTTTCAAAACAGTAATTAAAACATGCAAATCATCATCTTGCATCACAACAAAAATCATGGCCACCACTAGAGAGAAAATCCGAAAACTTACACTTGAGCTTAGCAAAGTTGTTTAGACTTAAACTAAGCTCCCAAAACCTTCAAACCTTGGTTTTAAAGCTGAAAATCCAATTTCCACAAACTCACTCACCGATTTCCACTTTGCTTCAAGCCAAAGCACCAAATCAAGCTTCGGATCAACAATCCTTGGATCCAAAGATGCCTCCCCTGTTTCAACACATCAAAGCAGAGGATTAATGCATCATCATGCATTAATTGCTTCAATGAAAGCACCTAAACTCGCTGCTCTCATCCAACCTCCATTTTCGGCCACCAAACACAACCGAAAATGCATCCAAACCACTTCTAAACAAAGCCCAGCCTTAAACCAGCAAAACCTCACTTCCATTAACATCATATAACATCTAAAAACAACCTATTAACAACCTTATACCTCCAGCAACATCAGATCACCAAGATCACCTCAAAAACTACCTTGAAACACAAGCTAAACTTATGAAACTCAACCTATCCGGGATTGCATCAATCAAGACTCAATTCCTTATCAATTTAGAGATCATTTAACATCAAAAACACCTCTCAAATCACAGATTACTCAGATCTAACGAAAATCATCAAAATCTTGCATAATAAGCCAAGATCCATTTCAACACTTAAAAACCTTTAATTAAACATCAATTAAGGATTGAAAACTTAGGAATTTCAGTAAAGAACTGATAGTTTAGAGGAGAAGGACGTTCTTACCTCCAAACTTGTGTTTCTCCACTTTTTGGAATGAAAAACCTTGATGAATCAAGAAGCAATTGAAGAGGTTTTGAAGATATGTTGATTAGAAATCAAAAGAGAGTTAAAAGGAGAGACTTAGGTGAGAAAATCAGAAACAATTCTCTGGAAATGGAGTGTTTGGGTTGAGAGAAAATGAGAGAAAGAAAATTGAGAAGTTAGTTAAGAAATTAGCCAAATGGCTTTTCCCTCCTTTTTGATATACTTTAAAATCAGATTATAACTCAAAATATCTTAGAAAAATCTGGAGAAACCACTTTTGGATTAATAGCTCCTTAAAGATTCAAAGTTCCAACCCTTTATAAAACAGCCACCAAACTTGCGAAAATTACATTTTGGTCACTAGCCAAAATGTCACACTTCCAAAACTCATTTTCCAAAATTGATTTCACGGTTCACTTAATTATATTAAAAGATGATTTTAGAACATTTTTCCATATTTTTAATGCAACCCGAACTAGGCTTTCCTAATTTAACCTCTTAAGATTCGAACAGCACTTTGACCAACCGGTCAACGCCCAAAACCGGGGCGTTACAAAGTTGTATCATTCTCAGTGATACAAGACAACTTTCTCAAGATCAAGTTTAAAGAAGTTAAGAATTGCTATGAAATTCTCAACCGCGGACCTTGGTTGTACAAGGATGAATGGCTTGTAGTCACAGAATACGTTCCAGCCAAATCCTTAAATGACTACAACTTTAACACAATGCGTATATGGATCAGAATCTTCTCCCTTCCCGATTCACTCTTTGATGATTTAGATCGTTCCCATCTGGTGGGACATGCCTTAGGTTCGATGGTAGGCAATGTCCTCCGAACGGATACCCGCAAAGTTGATGGAAATATGGTAGAATTCCTCCGAGTTGAAATCTTTCTCAACATAACAAGACCAGTTACTCGATTTGTGTTCATTGGCTCCGGTGAGAACACAATTATGTGTCGTCTCCAATATGAACGACTTCCAACTCTCTGCCCGGGTTGTGGAATTATCAGTCATACCTTAGAGAATTGTCCCCACCGATCTTCTCTTGACCCCAGCAAACTGCAATACGCAGAATGGCTCCGTTATCTTCCTCCTAGACGTCACCCAGTTGGAATCCGTGGGCGCATTCGTACTGTAGAACCGAATCTGAATCCAAATGTTCCTCCAGTTAATGGTATATGTTTCTCATCTAATACAATTACATCTGATTTTCCTTATTCTTCTTTATCAAACTTCATTTTAAATTTCTATTCCCCTAACTTTTTTGTAGCAAACCCGATGAATAACCCAGCTATACCGGTCAATCCCACAGTTCCTCCAAATAACCAGAACAACTTGGGTAACTCACTTAACTCTTTTATCATCCCTATTACAAACTGTTACAAACCTCTAATATTATTATTTTTTCAAATTAAAGGTTCTCTAAATGAAGGTGATGCAGCCTCATTTACGGAACAAGTTACCGAAGAAGCTCAGAATGTCGACATGACAATGGAAGATGGTCCTAATACGGTCTCTGATCCCCTTGCTGATTTGAAACAAAAGGCTCCTCTTGAGCCTCAACCCCTGACTACAATCTACCCAATTCCGGAAGATGGTTCTGATGATGATTGGGAAACCAATGATGACTATGGTGTTCCCAGTCCTACTGCTGACCAAATCAAAAAATTCGACTCTGAATCGAGTAAGCCTTCTAATCCCACTGATTCACTTTTCAACGATTTTAATCAGTGGTTGCTAAAAACTTACCCAAATGATGCAGCCCCTGCACCTGCTCCTGTTCCAGCTCCTGCACCAGCACCCGCACCAATCCAAAATAACCGAGGCATGAAACGCCGCTCCCCAATACAAGTTTCGCTCCCGCCGAAAAAATCCAAACAATCAGGATCTACTCCAAAAGCTGGGATGAGCAGCTCTAAAAACTCTCCGGCGGCGGCTGACTCCCAGCCCCGCCGAGCAAAATGAAGATCCTCTGCTGGAACTGTCAGGGCCTAGGACAAGCCCCGACGGTTCAACATCTCCGAGACTATGTCCAACGTACCAACCCTAATATTATATTTTTATGTGAAACCAAGTTAAATAATGCGGATTGTAACCGCTTATGTCTATCATTAGGTATGTTAGACATTATTTCTATCCCCCCCTCGGAAGGGTGTTCCGGTATTTCATTATTCGCTGCAAAAGATATCAATATAAGTTTAATTTCCTATTCGCTGCGTTATATTCACATTCAAATTACTAACAATAATAGCACTATGTTTTTCACTGGAATACATGGTTTTTCAGAAACTAGCCAAAAATATAAAACATGGGAATTAATTGATTCCTTACACACTTCTACTAAAAATAAACCTTGGCTTATCGGAGGAGATCTTAATGAGATCCTAACAGATTCGGAAAAACAAGGGGGTCCACGGAGAGCTAGATCCCAAATCAAAAATTTTAGAAATTGCCTTATCCGAAACAAATTATTTGACTGCAAACCAACTTCGGGATGGTTTACATGGACGAAAGTAGGGCCTTTAACCCCGGTTATTCATGAACGTCTTGACCGTTTTGTCGCTAACTACGAATGGAAAGATCTCTACCCTAGTCATTGTATAATTACGGAATATGTCGCAAAATCCGACCACTGCTTCCTCCTTCTTGAATTCGATAAACCTAATAATACAATCAAAACACATATCCCTAAAAATTTCAGATTTGAAAGTTGTTGGGCTAATAATAAAGACAACATCCAAACAATCAAACGAGCATGGGTAGATACCCCTGGTTCAGCCATTAACAAAATTAAAGCGGTAGGACTATACTTAGATGATTGGCAAAATCAACAACGTTTCAAAACAACAGGACACATTAAATTTCTTACCAAAAAAATAAACAAACTTCTCTACCGCCCCTTAACAGTCACAAATAAACAAACTTATTTAAACTATAGAACGGAATTAAATAATCTCTTAACCGAACAAGAAGCTTATTGGGCCCAAAGATCCCGAACTCTTTGGCTAGCCCAGGGAGACAAAAATACCAAATTCTTTCATGCCAGAGCTACTAATCGTAATAAGAAAAATTCAATCAAAGGCCTCTATGACGCCAATTCTAATTGGTGTACCTCTGAATCTGAGATAATGGATATCGCTTCGAATTATTTTAAAAACCTATTCACAACTTCTAACCCCCAATTATCGAAACTCATTCTTGATAAAATCCAACCCTCCATTAATTCTTCTATTAACGACAACCTTCTAAAGCCGTTCTCCAAAGAAGAAATTCTACATGCCTTTAAAGATATTGACCCTAGGAAGGCTCCGGGTGCGGATGGCCTGCCTAGTAGCTTCTTTAGACAACACTGGGACACAGTTGGTAATGATGTTCTTAATCTTTGTATGGATCTTTTAAATGGTAATGCAGATATGTCCTTAGTCAACAAAACTATACTAGTGCTAATACCCAAAGTTCAGGATCCAACATCCATGAAACAACTCAGACCAATAAGCTTATGTACTATCCTTTATAAAATTGTTGCGAAAACAATTGTTAATAGAATAAAACAGGCTATACCTCTTTGTATTAGCCCTAATCAAGCCGCCTTTGTTCAGGGACGCAACATCTCGGATAATATTCTTGTTGCGCATGAAATAATTCACAATATCAACTCCGGTGCGACTAAACTATACTAGTGCAGATATGTCCTTAGTCAACAAAACTTTGTATGGATCTTTTAAATGGTAATGCAGATATGTCCTTAGTCAACAAAACTATACTAGTGCTAATACCCAAAGTTCAGGATCCAACATCCATGAAACAACTCAGACCAATAAGCTTATGTACTGTCCTCTATAAAATTGTTGCGAAAACAATTGTTAATAGAATAAAACAGGCTATACCTCTTTGTATTAGCCCTAATCAAGCCGCCTTTGTTCAGGGACGCAACATCTCGGATAATATTCTTGTTGCGCATGAAATAATTCACAATATCAACTCCGGTGCGACTAAATCCTCACAAGGAGCTGCTCTCAAGCTTGATATGGAAAAAGCTTTCGATAGAGTTGAATGGTCTTTTCTTGCAAACGTCATGACTCGAATGGGTTTTGCACCAGGTTGGATTGAACTTATAATGCGTTGTATCTCCACGGTTTCTTTCTCGGTTAAAATTAATAATTCCTTTTCACCAACATTTTACCCTCAACGTGGTCTTCGACAGGGGGATCCTCTTTCCCCTTTTCTTTTTCTATTCTGCACTCAAGGACTTTCGGCTTACTTAGCTGCCGCTCAACAAACTAATATTCTTCCCGACCTAGGTGCATGTAAGCATGGGCCCAAAGTTAACCACCTACTTTTTGCTGATGATTGTATGGTATTTATAAATACCAATCAATCTGAAGCATCCCTTCTGAAAAATGCTCTTCAAGTTTATGCTAATGCATCTGGTCAAGCTATAAATTTTGAAAAATCAACAATTTTCTATAACCCACGTACACCTTCTGCAACAAGAAATGCTCTCAATAGCCTTTTACAAGTACGTGAAGTTTCTAATCCCGGAGTATACCTAGGCATCCCGCTTCTTATAGGAAAAAACAAAACTGAATCCTTAGGCTTTGTACGTGATAAAGTACATGATCGTCTCTCTAGCTGGGACAAACACCTTCTATCCTTAAGTGGTAGAGAGATTTTTATTAAAGCTGTTCTACAATCTCTCCCACAATATGTGATGTCTTGCTACCTTCTACCACACAATATCATCGATGACATGACAACATCAATCCGCCAATACTGGTGGACTGGTAAATCCAACAAAAATGGTTGGCATATGTTACCGTGGAATCGGATATGTTTACCCAAATCCGCTGGTGGTATGGGCTTTAAAGACCTACATGACTTCAACATCGCTCTTTTGGGTAAGCAAATTTGGAAACTAATTTGCGAACCAGACTCTTTACTAGGACAAATATACCGATCTAAATATTTCCCTTCATGCAATATTCTGGATGCGACGAAACCTAGTAGGGGCTCCTTTGCTTGGCAAGGTATATACAACGCTCTTCAGCGCCTTTTCCCTGGTTTTCTTCATCGCCCAGGTATAAACAGTAATATCAGAATACACAAAGATATATGGGGTGGGTCGACCCCAATTGAGCTAACTGGGGACTATGAAATTTCTGATGAATTTCACATTCGATGTCGGGATTTCATGATCCACAATCAAACTGCTTGGGATACGGTAAAGGTGTACAATTATTTCAATCCAACTGATGCGGATGCCATTCTCCGTATCCCCATCATAAATGATCATCGGGATTCAATTTTATGGTCTCCCAATGATTCAGAGTTCAAATAATTGATTAGGAGCTTTTCAACACAATTATATTGCAAAACCTCAATTTCTGTACTTTTTACTCATTTAAAATTCCAACTAGTCCATTGAAAAGCCCATTTCGACTCGCTCGTCCGAAACCTCTACAAAAAGGACTGCAAAACAAGTTTTAATCAAATTTTAGGAGTTCATGTAATTGATTAGAAGCTTTTCAACACAATTATATTACAGAACCTCAATTTCTGTACTTTTTACTCAGTTAAAATTCCAACGGGTCCATTGAAAGGCCCATTTAGACCTTCTCGTCCCAAACCTCTACAAAAAGGACCGCAAAAATTTTTTATTCAAATATTAGAAGTTCAAATAATTGATTAGGAGCTTTTGAACACAATCATATTGCAAAACCTCAATTTCTGTACTTTTTACTCAGTTAAAATTCCAACAGGTCCATTGAAAGACCAATTTCGACCCGCTCGTCCGAAACCTCTATAAAAAGGAACGCAAAAAAAGTTTTAGTCAAATATTAGGAGTTCAAATAATTGATTAGGAGCTTTTCAACACAATTATAGTGCAAAACCGCAATTTCTGTACTTTTTACTTAGTTAAAATTCCAACGGGTCCATTGAAAGGCACATTAAGACCCACTCGTCTGAAACCTCTACAAAAAGGACTGCAAAACAACTTTTAATCAAATTTTAGAAGTTCATGTAAATGATTAGGAGCTTTTCAACACAATTATGTTGCAAAACATCAATTTTTGTACTTTTTACTCAGTTAAAATTCCAACATGTCCTTTGAAAGACCCATTTCGACCCGCTCGTCCGAAACCTCTACAAAAAGGACCGCAAAACAAGTTTTAATCAAATTTTAGGAGTTTATGTAATTGATTAGAAGCTTTTCAACACAATTATATTGCAAAATCTCAATTTCTATACTTTTTACTCAGTTAAAATTCCAACGGGTCCATTGAAAGGCCCATTTCGACCCACTCGTCTGAAACCTCTACAAAAAGGACTGCAAAACAACTTTTAATCAAATATTAGGAGTTCAAATAATTGATTAGGAGCTTTTCAACACAATTATATTGCAAAACCTCAATTTTTGTACTTTTTACTCATTTAAAATTCCAACAAGTCCATTGAAAGGCCCATTTCGACCCGCTCGTCCAAAACCTCTACAAAAAGGACTGCAAAACAACTTTTAATCAAATTTTAGGAGTTCATGTAAATGAGTAGGAGCTTTTCAACACAATTATATTGCAAAACCGCAATTTCTGTACTTTTTACTCAGTTAAAATTCCAACGGGTCCATTAAAAGGCCCATTTAGACCTGCTCGTCCGAAACCTCAACAAAAGGACTGCAGAACAACTTTTAATCAAATTTTAGGAGTTCATGTAATTGATTAGGAGCTTTTCAACACAATTATATTGCAAAACCTCAATTTCTGTACTTTTTACTCAGTTAAAATTCCAACGGGTCCATTGAAAGGCCCATTTAGACCTCCTCGTCCGAAACCTCTACAAAAAGGACCGCAAAAATGTTTTATTCAAATATTAGGAGTTCAAATAATTGATTAGGAGCTTTTCAACACAATTATATTGCAAAACCTCAAGTTCTGTACTTTTTACTAATTTAAAATTCCAACAAGTCCATTGAAAGGCCCATTTCGACCCGCTCGTCCGAAACATCTATAAAAAGGACTGCAAAACAAGTTTTAATCAAATATTAGGAGTTCAAATAATTGATTTGGAGCTTTTCAACACAATTATATTGCAAAACCGCAATTTCTGTACTTTTTACTCAATTAAAATTCCAACGGGTCCATTGAAAGGCCCATTTCGACCCACTCGTCCGAAACCTCTACAAAAAGGACTGCAAAACAACTTTTAATCAAATTTTAGGAGTTCATGTAAATGATTAGGAGCTTTTCAACACAATTATATTGCAAAACCGCAATTTCTGTACTTTTTACTCAGTTAAAATTCCAACGGGTCCATTGAAAGGCCCATTTCGACCCACTCGTCCGAAACCTCTACAAAAAGGACTGCAAAACAACTTTTAATCAAATTTTAGGAGTTCATGTAAATGATTAGGAGTTTTTCAACACAATTATATTGCAAAACCGCAATTTCTGTACTTTTTACTCAGTTAAAATTCCAACGGGTCCATTGAAAGGCCCATTTCGACCCGCTCGTCCGAAACCTCTACAAAAGGACTGCAAAACAACTTTTAATCAAATTTTAGGAGTTCATGTAATTGATTAGGAGCTTTTCAACACAATTATATTGCAAAATCTCAATTTCTGTACTTTTTACTCAGTTAAAATTCCAACGGGTCCATTGAAAGGCCCATTTAGACCTCCTCGTCCGAAACCTCTACAAAAAGGACCGCAAAAATGTTTTATTCAAATATTAGGAGTTCAAATAATTGATTAGGAGCTTTTCAACACAATTATATTGCAAAACCTCAATTTCTGTACTTTTTACTCATTTAAAATTCCAACAAGTCCATTGAAAGGCCCATTAAGACCCACTCGTCCGAAACCTCTACAAAAAGGACTGCAAAACAACTTTTAATCAAATTTTAGAAGTTCATGTAAATGATTAGGAGCTTTTCAACACAATTATGTTGCAAAACATCAATTTCTGTACTTTTTACTCAGTTAAAATTCCAACATGTCCTTTGAAAGACCCATTTCGACCCGCTCGTCCGAAACCTCTACAAAAAGGACCGCAAAACAAGTTTTAATCAAATTTTAGGAGTTTATGTAATTGATTAGAAGCTTTTCAACACAATTATATTGCAAAATCTCAATTTCTATACTTTTTACTCAGTTAAAATTCCAACGGGTCCATTGAAAGGCCCATTTCGACCCACTCGTCTGAAACCTCTACAAAAAGGACTGCAAAACAACTTTTAATCAAATATTAGGAGTTCAAATAATTGATTAGGAGCTTTTCAACACAATTATATTGCAAAACCTCAATTTTTGTACTTTTTACTCATTTAAAATTCCAACAAGTCCATTGAAAGGCCCATTTCGACCCGCTCGTCCAAAACCTCTACAAAAAGGACTGCAAAACAACTTTTAATCAAATTTTAGGAGTTCATGTAAATGAGTAGGAGCTTTTCAACACAATTATATTGCAAAACCGCAATTTCTGTACTTTTTACTCAGTTAAAATTCCAACGGGTCCATTAAAAGGCCCATTTAGACCTGCTCGTCCGAAACCTCAACAAAAGGACTGCAGAACAACTTTTAATCAAATTTTAGGAGTTCATGTAATTGATTAGGAGCTTTTCAACACAATTATATTGCAAAACCTCAATTTCTGTACTTTTTACTCAGTTAAAATTCCAACGGGTCCATTGAAAGGCCCATTTAGACCTCCTCGTCCGAAACCTCTACAAAAAGGACCGCAAAAATGTTTTATTCAAATATTAGGAGTTCAAATAATTGATTAGGAGCTTTTCAACACAATTATATTGCAAAACCTCAAGTTCTGTACTTTTTACTAATTTAAAATTCCAACAAGTCCATTGAAAGGCCCATTTCGACCCGCTCGTCCGAAACATCTATAAAAAGGACTGCAAAACAAGTTTTAATCAAATATTAGGAGTTCAAATAATTGATTTGGAGCTTTTCAACACAATTATATTGCAAAACCGCAATTTCTGTACTTTTTACTCAATTAAAATTCCAACGGGTCCATTGAAAGGCCCATTTCGACCCACTCGTCCGAAACCTCTACAAAAAGGACTGCAAAACAACTTTTAATCAAATTTTAGGAGTTCATGTAAATGATTAGGAGCTTTTCAACACAATTATATTGCAAAACCGCAATTTCTGTACTTTTTACTCAGTTAAAATTCCAACGGGTCCATTGAAAGGCCCATTTCGACCCACTCGTCCGAAACCTCTACAAAAAGGACTGCAAAACAACTTTTAATCAAATTTTAGGAGTTCATGTAAATGACTAGGAGTTTTTCAACACAATTATATTGCAAAACCGCAATTTCTGTACTTTTTACTCAGTTAAAATTCCAACGGGTCCATTGAAAGGCCCATTTCGACCCGCTCGTCCGAAACCTCTACAAAAGGACTGCAAAACAACTTTTAATCAAATTTTAGGAGTTCATGTAATTGATTAGGAGCTTTTCAACACAATTATATTGCAAAATCTCAATTTCTGTACTTTTTACTCAGTTAAAATTCCAACGGGTCCATTGAAAGGCCCATTTAGACCTCCTCGTCCGAAACCTCTACAAAAAGGACCGCAAAAATGTTTTTTTCAAATATTAGGAGTTCAAATAATTGATTAGGAGCTTTTCAACACAATTATATTGCAAAACCTCAATTTCTGTACTTTTTACTCATTTAAAATTCCAACAAGTCCATTGAAAGGCCCATTAAGACCCACTCGTCCGAAACCTCTACAAAAAGGACTGCAAAACAACTTTTAATCAAATTTTAGAAGTTCATGTAAATGATTAGGAGCTTTTCAACACAATTATGTTGCAAAACATCAATTTCTGTACTTTTTACTCAGTTAAAATTCCAACATGTCCTTTGAAAGACCCATTTCGACCCGCTCGTCCGAAACCTCTACAAAAAGGACCGCAAAACAAGTTTTAATCAAATTTTAGGAGTTTATGTAATTGATTAGAAGCTTTTCAACACAATTATATTGCAAAATCTCAATTTCTATACTTTTTACTCAGTTAAAATTCCAACGGGTCCATTGAAAGGCCCATTTCGACCCACTCGTCTGAAACCTCTACAAAAAGGACTGCAAAACAACTTTTAATCAAATATTAGGAGTTCAAATAATTGATTAGGAGCTTTTCAACACAATTATATTGCAAAACCTCAATTTTTGTACTTTTTACTCATTTAAAATTCCAACAAGTCCATTGAAAGGCCCATTTCGACCCGCTCGTCCAAAACCTCTACAAAAAGGACTGCAAAACAACTTTTAATCAAATTTTAGGAGTTCATGTAAATGAGTAGGAGCTTTTCAACACAATTATATTGCAAAACCGCAATTTCTGTACTTTTTACTCAGTTAAAATTCCAACGGGTCCATTAAAAGGCCCATTTAGACCTGCTCGTCCGAAACCTCAACAAAAGGACTGCAGAACAACTTTTAATCAAATTTTAGGAGTTCATGTAATTGATTAGGAGCTTTTCAACACAATTATATTGCAAAACCTCAATTTCTGTACTTTTTACTCAGTTAAAATTCCAACGGGTCCATTGAAAGGCCCATTTAGACCTCCTCGTCCGAAACCTCTACAAAAAGGACCGCAAAAATGTTTTATTCAAATATTAGGAGTTCAAATAATTGATTAGGAGCTTTTCAACACAATTATATTGCAAAACCTCAAGTTCTGTACTTTTTACTAATTTAAAATTCCAACAAGTCCATTGAAAGGCCCATTTCGACCCGCTCGTCCGAAACATCTATAAAAAGGACTGCAAAACAAGTTTTAATCAAATATTAGGAGTTCAAATAATTGATTTGGAGCTTTTCAACACAATTATATTGCAAAACCGCAATTTCTGTACTTTTTACTCAATTAAAATTCCAACGGGTCCATTGAAAGGCCCATTTCGACCCACTCGTCCGAAACCTCTACAAAAAGGACTGCAAAACAACTTTTAATCAAATTTTAGGAGTTCATGTAAATGATTAGGAGCTTTTCAACACAATTATATTGCAAAACCGCAATTTCTGTACTTTTTACTCAGTTAAAATTCCAACGGGTCCATTGAAAGGCCCATTTCGACCCACTCGTCCGAAACCTCTACAAAAAGGACTGCAAAACAACTTTTAATCAAATTTTAGGAGTTCATGTAAATGATTAGGAGTTTTTCAACACAATTATATTGCAAAACCGCAATTTCTGTACTTTTTACTCAGTTAAAATTCCAACGGGTCCATTGAAAGGCCCATTTCGACCCGCTCGTCCGAAACCTCTACAAAAGGACTGCAAAACAACTTTTAATCAAATTTTAGGAGTTCATGTAATTGATTAGGAGCTTTTCAACACAATTATATTGCAAAATCTCAATTTCTGTACTTTTTACTCAGTTAAAATTCCAACGGGTCCATTGAAAGGCCCATTTAGACCTCCTCGTCCGAAACCTCTACAAAAAGGACCGCAAAAATGTTTTATTCAAATATTAGGAGTTCAAATAATTGATTAGGAGCTTTTCAACACAATTATATTGCAAAACCTCAATTTCTGTACTTTTTACTCATTTAAAATTCCAACAAGTCCATTGAAAGGCCCATTAAGACCCACTCGTCCAAAACCTCTACAAAAAGGACTGCAAAACAACTTTTAATCAAATTTTAGAAGTTCATGTAAATGATTAGGAGCTTTTCAACACAATTATGTTGCAAAACATCAATTTCTGTACTTTTTACTCAGTTAAAATTCCAACATGTCCTTTGAAAGACCCATTTCGACCCGCTCGTCCGAAACCTCTACAAAAAGGACCGCAAAACAAGTTTTAATCAAATTTTAGGAGTTTATGTAATTGATTAGAAGCTTTTCAACACAATTATATTGCAAAATCTCAATTTCTATACTTTTTACTCAGTTAAAATTCCAACGGGTCCATTGAAAGGCCCATTTCGACCCACTCGTCTGAAACCTCTACAAAAAGGACTGCAAAACAACTTTTAATCAAATATTAGGAGTTCAAATAATTGATTAGGAGCTTTTCAACACAATTATATTGCAAAACCTCAATTTTTGTACTTTTTACTCATTTAAAATTCCAACAAGTCCATTGAAAGGCCCATTTCGACCCGCTCGTCCAAAACCTCTACAAAAAGGACTGCAAAACAACTTTTAATCAAATTTTAGGAGTTCATGTAAATGAGTAGGAGCTTTTCAACACAATTATATTGCAAAACCGCAATTTCTGTACTTTTTACTCAGTTAAAATTCCAACGGGTCCATTAAAAGGCCCATTTAGACCTGCTCGTCCGAAACCTCAACAAAAGGACTGCAGAACAACTTTTAATCAAATTTTAGGAGTTCATGTAATTGATTAGGAGCTTTTCAACACAATTATATTGCAAAACCTCAATTTCTGTACTTTTTACTCAGTTAAAATTCCAACGGGTCCATTGAAAGGCCCATTTAGACCTCCTCGTCCGAAACCTCTACAAAAAGTACCGCAAAAATGTTTTATTCAAATATTAGGAGTTCAAATAATTGATTAGGAGCTTTTCAACACAATTATATTGCAAAACCTCAAGTTCTGTACTTTTTACTAATTTAAAATTCCAACAAGTCCATTGAAAGGCCCATTTCGACCCGCTCGTCCGAAACATCTATAAAAAGGACTGCAAAACAAGTTTTAATCAAATATTAGGAGTTCAAATAATTGATTTGGAGCTTTTCAACACAATTATATTGCAAAACCGCAATTTCTGTACTTTTTACTCAATTAAAATTCCAACGGGTCCATTGAAAGGCCCATTTCGACCCACTCGTCCGAAACCTCTACAAAAAGGACTGCAAAACAACTTTTAATCAAATTTTAGGAGTTCATGTAAATGATTAGGAGCTTTTCAACACAATTATATTGCAAAACCGCAATTTCTGTACTTTTTACTCAGTTAAAATTCCAACGGGTCCATTGAAAGGCCCATTTCGACCCACTCGTCCGAAACCTCTACAAAAAGGACTGCAAAACAACTTTTAATCAAATTTTAGGAGTTCATGTAAATGATTAGGAGTTTTTCAACACAATTATATTGCAAAACCGCAATTTCTGTACTTTTTACTCAGTTAAAATTCCAACGGGTCCATTGAAAGGCCCATTTCGACCCGCTCGTCCGAAACCTCTACAAAAGGACTGCAAAACAACTTTTAATCAAATTTTAGGAGTTCATGTAATTGATTAGGAGCTTTTCAACACAATTATATTGCAAAATCTCAATTTCTGTACTTTTTACTCAGTTAAAATTCCAACGGGTCCATTGAAAGGCCCATTTAGACCTCCTCGTCCGAAACCTCTACAAAAAGGACCGCAAAAATGTTTTTTTCAAATATTAGGAGTTCAAATAATTGATTAGGAGCTTTTCAACACAATTATATTGCAAAACCTCAATTTCTGTACTTTTTACTCATTTAAAATTCCAACAAGTCCATTGAAAGGCCCATTAAGACCCACTCGTCCGAAACCTCTACAAAAAGGACTGCAAAACAACTTTTAATCAAATTTTAGAAGTTCATGTAAATGATTAGGAGCTTTTCAACACAATTATGTTGCAAAACATCAATTTCTGTACTTTTTACTCAGTTAAAATTCCAACATGTCCTTTGAAAGACCCATTTCGACCCGCTCGTCCGAAACCTCTACAAAAAGGACCGCAAAACAAGTTTTAATCAAATTTTAGGAGTTTATGTAATTGATTAGAAGCTTTTCAACACAATTATATTGCAAAATCTCAATTTCTATACTTTTTACTCAGTTAAAATTCCAACGGGTCCATTGAAAGGCCCATTTCGACCCACTCGTCTGAAACCTCTACAAAAAGGACTGCAAAACAACTTTTAATCAAATATTAGGAGTTCAAATAATTGATTAGGAGCTTTTCAACACAATTATATTGCAAAACCTCAATTTTTGTACTTTTTACTCATTTAAAATTCCAACAAGTCCATTGAAAGGCCCATTTCGACCCGCTCGTCCAAAACCTCTACAAAAAGGACTGCAAAACAACTTTTAATCAAATTTTAGGAGTTCATGTAAATGAGTAGGAGCTTTTCAACACAATTATATTGCAAAACCGCAATTTCTGTACTTTTTACTCAGTTAAAATTCCAACGGGTCCATTAAAAGGCCCATTTAGACCTGCTCGTCCGAAACCTCAACAAAAGGACTGCAGAACAACTTTTAATCAAATTTTAGGAGTTCATGTAATTGATTAGGAGCTTTTCAACACAATTATATTGCAAAACCTCAATTTCTGTACTTTTTACTCAGTTAAAATTCCAACGGGTCCATTGAAAGGCCCATTTAGACCTCCTCGTCCGAAACCTCTACAAAAAGGACCGCAAAAATGTTTTATTCAAATATTAGGAGTTCAAATAATTGATTAGGAGCTTTTCAACACAATTATATTGCAAAACCTCAAGTTCTGTACTTTTTACTAATTTAAAATTCCAACAAGTCCATTGAAAGGCCCATTTCGACCCGCTCGTCCGAAACATCTATAAAAAGGACTGCAAAACAAGTTTTAATCAAATATTAGGAGTTCAAATAATTGATTTGGAGCTTTTCAACACAATTATATTGCAAAACCGCAATTTCTGTACTTTTTACTCAATTAAAATTCCAACGGGTCCATTGAAAGGCCCATTTCGACCCACTCGTCCGAAACCTCTACAAAAAGGACTGCAAAACAACTTTTAATCAAATTTTAGGAGTTCATGTAAATGATTAGGAGCTTTTCAACACAATTATATTGCAAAACCGCAATTTCTGTACTTTTTACTCAGTTAAAATTCCAACGGGTCCATTGAAAGGCCCATTTCGACCCACTCGTCCGAAACCTCTACAAAAAGGACTGCAAAACAACTTTTAATCAAATTTTAGGAGTTCATGTAAATGATTAGGAGTTTTTCAACACAATTATATTGCAAAACCGCAATTTCTGTACTTTTTACTCAGTTAAAATTCCAACGGGTCCATTGAAAGGCCCATTTCGACCCGCTCGTCCGAAACCTCTACAAAAGGACTGCAAAACAACTTTTAATCAAATTTTAGGAGTTCATGTAATTGATTAGGAGCTTTTCAACACAATTATATTGCAAAATCTCAATTTCTGTACTTTTTACTCAGTTAAAATACCAACGGGTCCATTGAAAGGCCCATTTAGACCTCCTCGTCCGAAACCTCTACAAAAAGGACCGCAAAAATGTTTTATTCAAATATTAGGAGTTCAAATAATTGATTAGGAGCTTTTCAACACAATTATATTGCAAAACCTCAATTTCTGTACTTTTTACTCATTTAAAATTCCAACAAGTCCATTGAAAGGCCCATTTCGACCCGCTCGTCCGAAACCTCTACAAAAAGGACGGCAAAACAAGTTTTAATCAAATTTTAGGAGTTAATGTAATTGATTAGGTGCTTTTCAACACAATTATATTGGAAAACCTCAATTTCTGTACTTTTTACTCAGTTAAAATTCCAACGGCTCCATTCAAAGGCCCATTTAGACCTGCTCGTCCGAAACCTCTACAAAAAGGACTGCAAAAATGTTTTATTCAAATATTAGGAGTTCAAATAATTGATTATGAGCTTTTCAACACAATTATATTGCAAAACCTCAATTTCAGTACTTTTTACTCAGTTAAAATTCCAACGGGTCCATTGAAAGCCCCATTTAGACCCGCTCGTCCGAAACCTCTATAAAAAGGACTGCAAAACAAGTTTTAATCAAATATTAGGAGTTCAAATAATTGATTAGGAGCTTTTCAACACAATTATATTGCAAGACCGCAATTTCTGTACTTTTTACTCAATTAAAATTCCAACGGGTCCATTGAAAGGCCCATTTCGACCCACTCGTCCGAAACCTCTACAAAAAGGACTGCAAAACAACTTTTAATCAAATTTTAGGAGTTCATGTAAATGATTAGGAGCTTTTAAACACAATTATATTGCAAAACCTCAATTTATGTTCTTTTTACTCAGTTAAATTTCCAACGAGTCCATTGAACGGCCCATTTCGACCCGCTCGTCCGAAACCTCTATAAAAAGGAATGCAAAACAAGTTTTAATCAAATATTCGGAGTTCAAATAATTGATTAAGAGCTTTTCAACACAATTATATTGCAAAACCGCAATTTCTGTACTTTTTACTCAATTAAAATTCCAACGGGTCCATTGAAAGGCTCATTTCGACCCAATCGTACGAAACCTCTACAAAAAAGACTGCAAAACAACTTTTAATCAAATTTTAGGAGTTCATGTAAATGATTAGGAGCTTTTCAACACAATTATATTGCAAAACCTCAATTTATGTTCTTTCTACTCAGTTAAATTTCCAACGAGTCCATTGAACGGCCCATTTCGACCCGCTCGTCCGAAACCTCTATAAAAAGGAATGCAAAACAAGTTTTAATCAAATATTCGGAGTTCAAATAATTGATTAAGAGCTTTTCAACACAATTATATTGCAAAACCGCAATTTCTGTACTTTTTACTCAATTAAAATTCCAACGGCTCCATTGAAAGGCTCATTTCGACCCAATCGTCCGAAACCTCTACAAAAAAGACTGCAAAACAACTTTTAATCAAATTTTAGGAGTTCATGTAAATGATTAGGAGCTTTTCAACACAATTATATTGCAAAACTGCAATTTCTGTACTTTTTACTCAGTTAAAATTCCAACGGGTCCTTTGAAAGGCCCATTTAGACCTCCTCGTCCGAAACCTCTACAAAAAGGACCGCAAAAACGTTTTATTCAAATATTAGGAGTTCAAATAATTGATTAGGAGCTGTTCAACACAATTATATTGCAAAACCTCAATTTCTGTACTTTTTACTCAATTAAATTCCAACAGGTCCATTGAAAGGCCCATTTAGACCTGCTCGTCCGAAACCTCTACAAAAAGGAACGCAAAAATGTTTTTTTCAAATATTAGGAGTTCATGTAATTGATTAGGAGCTTTTCAACACAATTATATTGCAAAACATCAATTTTTGTACTTTTTAATCAGTTAAAATTTCAACGGGTCCATTGAAAGGCCCATTTCGACCAACTCGTCCGAAACCTCTAAAAAAGGACCGCAAAACAAGTTTTAATCAAATTTTAGGAGTTCATGTAATTAATTAGGAGCTTTTCAACACAATTATATTGCAAAACCTCAATTTCTGTACTTTTTACTCAGTTAAAATTCCAAAGGGTCCATTGAAAGGCCCATTTAGACCTCCTCGTCCCAAAACCTCTAGAAAAAGGACCGCAAAAATGTTTTATTCAAATATTAGGAGTTCAAATAATTGATTAGGAGCTTTTCAACACCATTATATTGCAAAACCTCAATTTCTGTACTTTTTACTCAGTTAAAATTCCAACGGGTCCATTGAAAGGCCCATTTCGACCCGCTCGTCCGAAACCTCTACAAAAGGACTGCAAAACAACTTTTATTCAAATTTTAGGAGTTCATGTAATTGATTAGGAGCTTTTCAACACAATTATATTGCAAAACCTCAATTTCTGTACTTTTTACTCAGTTAAAATTCCAACGGGTCCATTGTAAGGCCCATTGAGATCTCCTCGTCTGAAACCTCTACAAAAAGGACCGCAAAAATGTTTTATTCAAATATTAGGAGTTCAAATAATTGATTAGGAGCTTTTCAACACAATCATATTGCAAAACCTCAATTTCTGTACTTTTTACTCATTTAAAATTCCAACAAGTCCATTGAAAGGCCCATTTCGACCCGCTCGTCCGAAACCTCTACAAAAAGGACCGCAAAACAAGTTTT
This sequence comes from Hibiscus tridactylites, assembly GCA_958450335.1. Taxonomy (NCBI): domain Eukaryota; kingdom Viridiplantae; phylum Streptophyta; class Magnoliopsida; order Malvales; family Malvaceae; genus Hibiscus; species Hibiscus tridactylites. The sequence goes on along the minus strand of OY288289.1, from coordinate 38,707,741 downwards.
AATCAAGTTTTAGGAGTTCATGTAATTCATTAGGTGCTTTTCAACACAATTATATTGGAAAACCTCAATTTCTGTACTTTTTACTCAGTTAAAATTCCAACGGGTCCATTCAAAGGCCCATTTAGACCTGCTCGTCCGAAACCTCTACAAAAAGGACTACAAAAATGTTTTATTCAAATATTAGGAGTTCAAATAATTGATTAGGAGCTTTTCAACACAATTATATTGCAAAACCTCAATTTCTGTACTTTTTACTCAGTTAAAATTCCAACGGGTCAATTGAAAGGCCCAGTTCGACCCGCTCGTCCGAAACCTCTATAAAAAGGACTGCAAAACAAGTTTTAATCAAATATTAGGAGTTCAAATAATTGATTAGGAGCTTTTCAACACAATTATATTGCAAGACCGCAATTTCTGTACTTTAGACTCAATTAAAATTCCAACGGGTCCATTGAAAGGCCCATTTCGACCCACTCGTCCGAAACCTCTACAAAAAGGACCGCAAAAATGTTTTATTCAAATTTTAGGAGTTCAAATAATTGATTAGGAGCTTTTTAACACAATTATAATGCAAAACCTCAAGTTCTGTACTTTTTACTCATTTAAAATTCCAACGGGTCCATTGAAAGGCCCATTTCGACCCACTCGTCCGAAACCTCTACAAAAAGGACTGCAAAACAACTTTTAATCAAATTTTAGGAGTTCATGTAAATGATTAGGAGCTTTTCAACACAATTATATTGCAAAACCTCAATTTATGTTCTTTTTACTTAGTTAAAATTCCAACGGGTCCATTGAAAGTCCCATTTCGACCACCTCGTCCGAAACCTCTAAAAAAGGACCGAAAAACAAGTTTTAATCAAATTTTAGGAGTTCATGTAATTGATTAGGAGCTTTTCAACACAATTATATTGCAAAACCTCAATTTCTCTAGTTTTTACTTATTTAAAATTCCAACTAGTCCATTGAAAGGCCCATTTCGACTCGCTCGTCCGAAACCTCTACAAAAAGGACTGCAAAACAAGTTTTAATCAAATTTTAGGAGTTCATGTAATTGATTAGGAGCTTTTCAACACAATTATATTACAAAACCTCAATTTATGTACTTTTTACTCAGTTAAAATTCCAACGGGTCCATTGAAAGGCCCATTTAGACCTTCTTGTCCGAAACCTCTACAAAAGGACTACAAAACAACTTTTAATCAAATTTTAGGAGTTCATGTAATTGATTAAGAGCTTTTCAACACAATTATATTGCAAAACCTCAATTTCTGTACTTTTTACTCATTTAAAATTCCAACGGGTCCATTGAAAAGCCCATTTAGACCTGCTCGTCCGAAACCTCTACAAAAAGGACTGCAAAAATGTTTTATTCAAATATTAGGAGTTCAAGTAATTGATTAGGAGCTTTTCAACACAATTATATTGCAAAACCTCAATTTCTGTACTTTTTACTCAGTTAAAATTCCAACGGGTCCATTGAAAGGCCCATTTCGACCCGCTCGTCCGAAACCTCTAGAAAAGGACTACAAAACAACTTTTAATCAAATTTTAGGAGTTCATGTAATTGATTAGGAGCTTTTCAACACAATTATATTGCAAAACCTCAATTTCTGTACTTTTTACTCAGTTAAAATTCCAACGGGTCCATTGAAAGGCCCATTTAGACCTCCTCGTCCGAAACCTGTACAAAAAAGACCGCAAAAATGTTTTATTCAAATATTAGGAGTTCAAATAATTGATTAGGAGCTTTTCAACACAATTATATTGCAAAACCTCAATTTCTCTACTTTTTACTCAGTTAAAATTCTAACGGGTCCATTGAAAGGCCCATTTCGACCCGCTCGTCCGAAACCTCTACAAAAGGACTGCAAAACAACTTTTAATCAAATTTTAGGAGTTCATGTAATTGATTAGGAGCTTTTCAACACAATTATATTGCAAAACCTCAATTTCTGTACTTTTTATTCAGTTAAAATTCCAACGGGTCCATTGTAAGGCCCATTTAGACCTTCTCGTCCGAAACCTCTATAAAAAGGACCGCAAAAATGTTTTATTCAAATATTAGGAGTTCAAATAATTGATTAGGAGCTTTTCAACACAATTATATTGCAAAACCTCAATTTCTCTAGTTTTTACTTATTTAAAATTCCAACTAGTCCATTGAAAGGCCCATTTCGACTCGCTCGTCCGAAACCTCTACAAAAAGGACTGCAAAACAAGTTTTTATCAAATTTTAGGAGTTCATGTAATTGATTAGGAGCTTTTCAACACAATTATATTACAAAACCTCAATTTATGTACTTTTTACTCAGTTAAAATTCCAACGGGTCCATTGAAAGGCCCATTTAGACCTTCTTGTCCGAAACCTCTACAAAAGGACTACAAAACAACTTTTAATCAAATTTTAGGAGTTCATGTAATTGATTAAGAGCTTTTCAACACAATTATATTGCAAAACCTCAATTTCTGTACTTTTTACTCAGTTAAAATTCCAATGGGTCCATTGAAAGGCCCATTTCGACCCGCTCGTCCGAAACCTCTACAAAAGGACTACAAAACAACTTTTAATCAAATTTTAGGAGTTCATATAATTGATTAGGAGCTTTTCAACACAATTATATTGCAAAACCTCAATTTCGGTACTTTTTACTCAGTTAAAATTCCAACGGGTCCATTGAAAGGCCCATTTAGACCTCCTCGTCCGAAACCTGTACAAAAAGGACCGCAAAAATGTTTTATTCAAATATTAGGAGTTCAAATAATTGATTAGGAGCTTTTCAACACAATTATATTGCAAAACCTATTTTTCTCTACTTTTTACTCATTTAAAATTCCAACTAGTCCATTGAAAGGCCCATTTCGACTCGCTCGTCCGAAACCTCTACAAAAAGGACTGCAAAACAAGTTTTAATCAAATTTTAGGAGTTCATGTAATTGATTAGGAGCTTTTCAACACAATTATATTACAAAACCTCAATTTATGTACTTTTTACTCAGTTAAAATTCCAACGGGTCCATTGAAAGGCCCATTTAGACCTTCTCGTCCGAAACCTCTACAAAAAGGACCGCTAAATTTTTTTATTCAAATATTAGGAGTTCAAATAATTGATTAGGAGCTTTTGAACACAATTATATTGCAAAACCTCAATTTATGTTCTTTTTACACAGTTAAAATTCCAATAGGTCCTTTGAAAGACCCATTTCGACCCGCTCGTCCGAAACCTCTATAAAAAGGACCGCAAAACAAGTTTTAATCAAATTTTAGGAGTTCATGTAATTGATTAGGAGCTTTTCAACACAATTATATTGCAAAATCTCAATTTCTATACTTTTTACTCAGTTAAAATTCCAACGGGTCCATTGAAAGGCCCATTTAGACCTGCTCGGTTGAAACCTCTACAAAAAGGACTACAAAAATATTTTATTCAAATATTAGGACTTCAAATAATTGATTAGGAGCTTTTCAACACAATTATATTGCAAAACCTCAATTTCTGTACTTTTTACTCAGTTAAAATTCCAACGGGTCCATTAAAAGGCCCATTTCGACCCGCTCGTCCGAAACCTCTACAAAAGGACTACAAAACAACTTTTAATCAAATTTTAGGAGTTCATGTAATTGATTAGGAGCTTTTCAACACAATTATATTGCAAAACCTCAATTTCTGTACTTTTTACTCTGTTAAAATTCCAACGGGTCAATTGAAAGGCCCATTTCGACCCGCTCGTCCGAAACCTCTACAAAAAGGACTGCAAAACAAGTTTTAGTCAAATATTAGGAGTTCAAATAATTGATTAGGAGCTTTTCAACACAATTATATTGCAAGACCGCAATTTCTGTACTTTTTACTCAATTAAAATTCCAACGGGTCCATTGAAAGGCCCATTTCGACCCACTCGTCCGAAACCTCTACAAAAAGGACTGCAAAACAACTTTTAATCAAATTTTAGGAGTTCATGTAAATGATTAGGAGCTTTTCAACACAATTATATTGCAAAACCTCAATTTCTGTACTTTTTACTCAGTTAAAATTCCAACGGGTCCATTCAAAGGCCCATTTAGACCTGCTCGTCCGAAACCTCTACAAAAAGGACTACAAAAATGTTTTATTCAAATATTAGGAGTTCAAATAATTGATTAGGAGCTTTTCAACACAATTATATTGCAAAACCTCAATTTCTCTACTTTTTACTCAGTTAAAATTCCAACGTGTCCATTGAAAGGCCCATTTCGACCCGCTCGTCCGAAACCTCTACAAAAAGGACCGCAAAACAAGTTTTAATCAAATTTTAGGAGTTCATGTAATTGATTAGGAGCTTTTCAACACAATTATATTGCAAAACCTCAATTTCTGTACTTTTTACTCAGTTAAAATTCCAACGGGTCCATTGAAAGGCCCATTTCGACGCGCTCGTCCGAAATCTCTACAAAAAGGACTGCAAACAAAGTTTTAATTAAATTTTAGGAGTTCATGTAATTGATTAGGAGCTTTTCAACACAATTATATTGCATAACCTCAATTTCTATAATTTTTACTCAGTTAAAATTCCAACGGGTCCATTGAAAGGCCCATTTAGACCTGCTCGTCCGAAACCTCTACAAAAAGGACTACAAAAATGTTTTATTCAAATATTAGGAGTTCAAATAATTGATTAGGAGCTTTTCAACACAATTATATTGCAAAACCTCAATTTCTCTACTTTTTACTCATTTAAAATTCCAACTAGTCCATTGAAAGGCCCATTTCGACCTGCTCGTCCGAAACCTCTACAAAAAGGACTGCAAAACAAGTTTTAATCAAATATTAGGAGTTCAAATAATTGATTAGGAGCTTTTCAACACAATTATATTGCAAGACCGCAATTTATGTACTTTTTACTCAATTAAAATTCCAACGGGTCCATTGAAAGGCCCATTTCGACCCACTCGTCCGAAACCTCTACAAAAAGGACTGCAAAACAACTTTTAATCAAATTTTAGGAGTTCATGTAAATGATTAGGAGCTTTTCAACACAATTATATTGCAAAACCTCAATTTATGTTCTTTTTACTCAGTTAAAATTCCAACAGGTCCTTTGAAAGACCCATTTCGACCCGCTCGTCCGAAACCTCTATAAAAAGGACCGCAAAACAAGTTTTAATCAAATTTTAGGAGTTCATGTAATTGATTAGGAGCTTTTCAACACAATTATATTGCAAAATCTCAATTTCTATACTTTTTACTCAGTTAAAATTCCAACGGGTCCATTGAAAGGCCCATTTAGACCTGCTCGGTTGAAACCTCTACAAAAAGTACTACAAAAATATTTTATTCAAATATTAGGAGTTCAAATAATTGATTAGGAGCTTTTCAACACAATTATATTGCAAAACCTCAATTTCTGTACTTTTTACTCTGATAAAATTCTAACGGGTCAATTGAAAGGCCCATTTCGACCCGCTCGTCCGAAACCTCTACAAAAAGGACTGCAAAACATGTTTTAATCAAATATTAGGAGTTCAAATAATTGATTAGGAGCTTTTCAACACAATTATATTACAAAACCGCAATTTCTGCATTTTTTACTCAGTTAAAATTCCAACGGGTCCATTGAAAGGCCCATTTCGATCCGCTCGTCCGAAACTTCTATAAAAAGGACTGCAAAACAAGTTTTAATCAAATATTAGGAGTTCAAATAATTTATTAGGAGCTTTTCAACACAATTATATTGCAAAACCGCAATTTATGTACTTTTTACTCAATTAAAATTCCAACGGGTCCATTGAAAGGCCCATTTCGACCCACTCGTCCGAAACCTCTACAAAAAGGACTGCAAAACAACTTTTAATCAAATTTTAGGAGTTCATGTAAATGATTAGGAGCTTTTCAACACAATTATATTGCAAAACCTCAATTTCTGTACTTTTTACTCAGTTAAAATTCCAACGGGTCCATTCAAAGGCCCATTTAGACCTGCTCGTCCGAAACCTCTACAAAAAGGACTACAAAAATGTTTTATTCAAATATTAGGAGTTCAAATAATTGATTAGGAGCTTTTCAACACAATTATATTGCAAAACCTCAATTTCTCTACTTTTTACTCATTTAAAATTCCAACTAGTCCATTGAAAGGCCAATTTCGACCTGCTCGTCCGAAACCTCTACAAAAAGGACTGCAAAACAAGTTTTAATCAAATATTAGGAGTTCAAATAATTGATTAGGAGCTTTTCAACACAATTATATTGCAAGACCGCAATTTCTGTACTTTTTACTAAATTAAAATTCCAACGGGTCCATTGAAAGGCCCATTTCGACCCACTCGTCCGAAACCTCTACAAAAAGGACTGCAAAACAACTTTTAATCAAATTTTAGGAGTTCATGTAAATGATTAGGAGCTTTTCAACACAATTATATTGCAAAACCTCAATTTATGTTCTTTTTACTCAGTTAAAATTCCAACGGGTCCATTGAAAGTCCCATTTCGACCCGCTCGTCCGAAACCTCTAAAAAAGGACCGAAAAACAAGTTTTAATCAAATTTTAGGAGTTCATGTAATTGATTAGGAGCTTTTCAACACAATTATATTGCAAAACCTCAATTTCTGTACTTTTTACTCATTTAAAATTCCAACGGGTCCATTAAAAGGCCCATTTAGACCTGCTCGTCCGAAACCTCAACAAAAGGACTGCAGAACAACTTTTAATCAAATTTTAGGAGTTCATGTAATTGATTAGGAGCTTTTCAACACAATTATATTGCAAAACCTCAATTTCTGTACTTTTTACTCAGTTAAAATTCCAACGGGTCCATTGAAAGGCCCATTTAGACCTCCTCGTCCGAAACCTCTACAAAAAGGACCGCAAAAATGTTTTATTCAAATATTAGGAGTTCATGTAATTGATTAGGAGCTTTTCAACACAATTATATTGCAAAACCTCAATTTTTTTACTTTTTACTCAGTTAAAATTCCAACGGGTCCATTGATAGGCCCATTTCGACCCGCTCGTCCGAAACCTCTACAAAAGGACTGCAAAACAACTTTTAATCAAATTTTAGGAGTTCATGTAATTGATTAGGAGCTTTTCAACACAATTATATTGCAAAACCTCAATTTATGTACTTTTTACTCAGTTAAAATTCCAACGGGTCCATTGAAAGGCCCAATTAGACCTCCTCGTCCGAAACCTCTACAAAAAGGACCGCAAAAATGTTTTATTCAAATATTAGGAGTTCAAATAATTGATTAGGAGCTTTTCAACACAATTATATTGCAAAACCTCAATTTCTGTACTTTTTACTCATTTAAAATTCCAACAAGTCCATTGAAAGGCCCATTTCGACCCGCTCGTCCGAAACCTCTACAAAAAGGACCGCAAAACAAGTTTTAATCAAATTTTAGGAGTTCATGTAATTGATTAGGTGCTTTTCAACACAATTATATTGGAAAACCTCAATTTCTGTACTTTTTACTCAGTTAAAATTCCAACGGGTCCATTCAAAGGCCCATTTAGACTGCTCGTCCGAAACCTCTACAAAAAGGATTGCAAAAATGTTTTATTCAAATATTAGGAGTTCAAATAATTGATTAGGAGCTTTTCAACACAATTATATTGCAAAACCTCAATTTCTGTACTTTTTACTCAGTTAAAATTCCAACGGGTCCATTGAAAGGCCCATTTCGACCCGCTCGTCCGAAACCTCTAAAAAAGGACCGAAAAACAAGTTTTAATCAAATTTTAGGAGTTCATGTAATTGATTAGGAGCTTTTCAACACAATTATATTGCAAAACCTCAATTTCTGTACTTTTTACTCATTTAAAATTCCAACGGGTCCATTGAAAGGCCCATTTAGACCTCCTCGTCCGAAACCTCTACAAAAAGGACCGCAAAAATGTTTTATTCAAATATTAGGAGTTCATGTAATTGATTAGGAGCTTTTCAACACAATTATATTCCAAAACCTCAATTTTTGTACTTTTTAATCAGTTAAAATTCCAACGGGTCCATTGAAAGGCCCATTTCGACCCGCTCGTCCGAAACCTTTAAAAAAGGACCGCAAAACAAGTTTTAATCAAAATTTAGGAGTTCATGTAATTGATTAGGAGCTTTTCAACACAATTATATTGCAAAACCTCAATTTCTATACTTTTTACTCTGTTAAAATTCCAACGGGTCCATTGAAAGGCCCATTTCGACCCGCTCGTCCGAAACATATACAAAAAGGACTGCAAAACAAGTTTTAATCAAATTTTAGGAGTTCGTGTAATTTATTAGGAGCTTTTCAACACAATTATATTGCAAAACCTCAATTCATGTACTTTTTACTCAGTTAAAATTCCAACAGGTCCATTGAAAGGCCCATTTAGACCTGCTCGTCCGAAACCTCTACAAAAAGGAACGCAAAAATGTTTTATTCAAATATTAGGAGTTCATGTAATTGATTAGGAGCTTTTCAACACAATTATATTTCAAAACATCAATTTTTGTACTTTTAATCAGTTAAAATTTCAACGTGTCCATTGAAAGGCCCATTTCTACCAGCTCGTCCGAAACCTCTAAAAAAGGACCGCAAAACAAGTTTTAATCAAATTTTAGGAGTTCATGTAATTAATTAGGAGCTTTTCAACACAATTATATTGCAAAGCTCAATTTCTGTACTTTTTACTCAGTTAAAATTCCAAAGGGTCCATTGAAAGGCCCATTTAGACCTCCTCGTCCCAAAACCTCTAGAAAAAGGACCGCAAAAATGTTTTATTCAAATATTAGGAGTTCAAATAATTGATTAGGAGCTTTTCAACACCATTATATTGCAAAAACTCAATTTCTGTACTTTTTACTCAGTTAAAATTCCAACGGGTCCATTGAAAGGCCCATTTCGACCCGCTCGTCCGAAACCTCTACAAAAGGACTGCAAAACAACTTTTAATCAAATTTTAGGAGTTCATGTAATTGATTAGGAGCTTTTCAACACAATTATATTGCAAAACCTCAATTTCTGTACTTTTTACTCAGTTAAAATTCCAACGGGTCCATTCAAAGGCCCATTTAGACCTGCTCGTCCGAAACCTCTACAAAAAGGACTGCAAAAATATTTTATTCAAATATTAGGAGTTCAAATAATTGATTAGGAGCTTTTCAACACAATTATATTGCAAAACCTCAATTTGTGTACTTTTTACTCAGTTAAAATTCCAACGGGTCCTTTGAAAGGCCTATTTCGACCCGCTCGTCCGAAACCTCTATAAAAAGGACTGCAAAACAAGTTTTAATCAAATATTAGGAGTTCAAATAATTGATTAGGAGCTTTTCAACACAATTATTTTGCAAGACTGCAATTTATGTACTTTTTACTCAATTAAAATTCCAACGGGTCCATTGAAAGGCCCATTTCGACCCACTCGTCCGAAACCTCTACAAAAGGGACTGCAAAACAACTTTTAATCAAATTTTAGGAGTTCATGTAAATGATTAGGAGCTTTTCAACACAATTAAATTGCAAAACCTCAATTTATGTTCTTTTTACTCAGTTAAAATTCCAACGGGTCCATTGAAAGGCCCATTTCGACCCGCTCGTCCGAAATCTCTACAAAAAGGACCGCAAAACAAGTTTTAATCAAGTTTTAGGAGTTCATGTAATTGATTAGGTGCTTTTCAACACAATTATATTGGAAAACCTCAATTTCTGTACTTTTTACTTAGTTAAAATTCCAACGGGTCCATTCAAAGGCCCATTTAGACCTGCTCGTCCGAAACCTCTACAAAATGGACTACAAAAATGTTTTATTCAAATATTAGGAGTTCAAATAATTGATTAGGAGCTTTTCAACACAATTATATTGCAAAACCTCAATTTCTGTACTTTTTACTCAGTTAAAATTCCAACGGGTCCATTGAAAGGCCCATTTCGACCCGCTCGTCCGAAACCTCTATAAAAAGGACTGCAAAACAAGTTTTAATCAAATATTAGGAGTTCAAATAATTTATTAGGAGCTTTTCAACACAATTATATTGCAAGACCGCAATTTCTGTACTTTTTACTCAATTAAAATTCCAACGGGTCCATTGAAAGGCCCATTTCGACCAACTCGTCCGAAAACTCTACAAAAAGGACTGCAAAACAACTTTCAATCAAATTTTAGGAGTTCATGTAAATGATTAGGAGCTTTTCAACACAATTATATTGCAAAACCTCAATTTATGTTCTTTTTACTCAGTTAAAATTCCATTGAAAGGCCCATTTAGACCTCCTCGTCCGAAACCTCTACAAAAAGGACCGCAAAAATGTTTTATTCAAATATTAGGAGTTCAAATAATTTATTAGGAGCTTTTGAACACAATTATATTGCAAAAACTCCATTTTTGTACTTTTTAATCAGTTAAAATTTCAACGGGTCCATGGAAAGGCCCATTTCGACCCGCTCGTCCGAAACCTCTAAAAAAGGACCGCAAAACAAGTTTTAATCAAAATTTAGGATTTCATGTAATTGATTAGGAGCTTTTCAACACAATTATATTGCAAAACCTCAATTTATGTACTTTTTACTCTGTTAAAATTCCAACGGGTCCATTGAAAGGCCCATTTCGACCCGCTCGTCCGAAACCTATACAAAAAGGACTGCAAAACAAGTTTTAATCAAATTTTGAGAGTTCATGTAATTGATTAGGAGCTTTTCAACACAATTATATTGCAAAACCTCAATTTTTGTACTTTTTACTCTGTTAAAATTCCAACAGGTCCATTGAAAGGCCCATTTAGGCCTGCTCGTCCGAAACCTCTACAAAAAGGAACGCAAAAATATTTTATTCAAATATTAGGAGTTCATGTAATTGATTAGGAGCTTTTCAACACAATTATATTGCAAAACATCAATTTTTGTACTTTTTAATCAGTTAAAATTCCAACGGGTCCATTGAAAGGCCCATTTCGACCTACTCGTCCGAAACCTCTACAAAAGGACTGCAAAACAACTTTTAATCAAATTTTAGGAGTTCATGTAATTGATCAGGAGCTTTTCAGCACAATTATATTGCAAAACCTCAATTTATGTACTTTTTACTCAGTTAAAATTCCAACGGGTCCATAGAAAGGCCCATTTAGACCTCCTCGTCCAAAACCTCTACAAAAAGGACCGCAAAAATGTTTTATTCAAATATTAGGAGTTCAAATAATTGATTAGGAGCTTTTCAACACAATTATATTTCAAAACCTCAGTTTCTGTACCTTTTACTCATTTAAAATTCCAACAAGTCCATTTAAAGGCCCATTTCGACCCGCTCGTCCGAAACCTCTACAAAAAGGACCGCAAAACAAGTTTTAATCAAATTTTAGGAGTTCGTGTAATTGATTAGGTGCTTTTCAACACAATTATATTGGAAAACCTCAATTTCTGTACTTTTTACTCATTTAAAATTCCAACGGGTCCATTGAAAGGCCCATTTAGACCTCCTCGTCCGAAACCTCTACAAAAAGGACCGCAAAAATGTTTTATTCAAATATTAGGAGTTCATGTAATTGATTAGGAGCTTTTCAACACAATTATATTCCAAAACCTCAATTTTTGTACTTTTTAATCAGTTAAAATTCCAACGGGTCCATTGAAAGGCCCATTTCGACCCGCTCGTCCGAAACCTCTATAAAGAGGACTGCAAAACAAGTTTTAATCAAATATTAGGAGTTTAAAAAATTGATTAGGAGCCTTTCAACACAATTATATTGCAAGACCGCAATTTCTGTACTTTTTACTCAATTAAAATTCCAACGGGTCCATTGAAAGGCCCATTTCAACCCACTCGTCCGAAACCTCTACAAAAAGGACTGCAAAACAACTTTTAATCAAATTTTAGGAGTTCATGTAAATGATTAGGAGCTTTTCAACACAATTATATTGCAAAACCTCAATTTATGTTCTTTTTACTCAGTTAAAATTCCAACGGGTCCATTGAAAGGCCCATTTAGACTTGCTCGTCCGAAATCTCTACAAAAAGGACCGCAAAATTTTTTTATTCAAATATTTAGAGATCAAATAATTGATTAGGAGCTTCTCAACACAATTATATTGAAAAACCTCAATTTATGTACTTTTTACTCAGTTAAAATTCCAACGGGTGCATTGAAAGTCCCATTTCGACCCGCTCGTCCGAAACCTCTAAAAAAGGACCGAAAACAAGTTTTAATCAAATTTTAGGAGTTCATGTAATTGATTAGGAGCTTTTCAACACAATTATATTATAAAACCTCAATTTCTGTACTTTTTACTCATTTAAAATTCCAACGGGTCCATTGAAAGGCCCATTTAGACCTTCTCGTCCGAAACCTCTACAAAAAGGACTGCAAAAATGTTTTACTAAAATATTAGGAGTTCAAGTAATTGATTAGGAGCTTTTCAACACAATTATATTGCAAAACCTCAATTTCTGTACTTTTTACTCAGTTAAAATTCCAACGGGTCCATTGAAAGGCCCATTTCGACCCGCTCGTCCGAAACCTCTACAAAAGGACTACAAAACAACTTTTAATAAAATTTTAGGAGTTCATGTAATTGATTAGGAGCTTTTCAACACAATTATATTGCAAAACCTCAATTTCTGTACTTTTTACTCAGTTAAAATTCTGACGGGTCCATTGAAAGGCCCATTTAGACCTCCTCGTCCGAAACCTCTACAAAAAGGACCGCAAAAATGTTTTATTCAAATATTAGGAGTTCAAATAATTGATTAGGAGCTTTTCAACACAATTATATTGCAAAACCTCAATTTCTCTACTTTTTACTCATTTAAAATTCCAACTAGTCCATTGAAAGGCCCATTTCGACTTGCTCGTCCGAAACCTTTACAAAAAAGACTGCAAAACAAGTTTTAATCAAATTTTAGGAGTACATGTAATTGATTAGGAGCTTTTCAACACAATTATATTACAAAACCTCAATTTATGTACTTTTTACTCAGTTAAAATTCCAACGGGTCCATTGAAAGGCCCATTTAGACCTTCTCGTCCGAAACCTCTACAAAAAGGACCGCAAAAATGTTTTATTCAAATATTAGGATTTAAAATAATTGATTAGGAGCTTTTGAACACAATCATATTGCAAAACCTCAATTTCTGTACTTTTTACTCAGTTAAAATTCTAACAGGTCCATTAAAAGGCCAATTTCGACCCGCTCGTCAGAAACCTCTATAAAAAGGAACGCAAAAAAAGTTTTAGTCAAATATTAGGAGTTCAAATAATTGATTAGGAGCTTTTCAACACAATTATATTGCAAAACCGCAATTTCTGTACTTTTTACTCATTTAAAATTCCAACAAGTCCATTGAAAGGCCCATTTCGACCCGCTCGTCCGAAACCTCTACAAAAAGGACCGCAAAACAAGTTTTAATCAAATTTTAGCGGTTCATGTAATTGATTAGGTGCTTTTCAACACAATTATATTGGAAAACCTCAATTTCTGTACTTTTTACTCAGTTAAAATTCCAAAGGGTCCATTCAAAGGTCCATTTAGACCTGCTCGTCCGAAACCTCTACAAAAAGGACTGCATAAATGTTTTATTCAAATATTAGGAGTTCAAATAATTGATTAGGAGCTTTTCAACACAATTATATTGCAAAACCTCAATTTCTGTACCTTTTACTCAGTTAAAATTTTAACGGGTCCATTGAAAGGCCCATTTTGACCCGCTCGTCCGAAACCTCTATAAAAAGGACTGCAAAACAAGTTTTAATCAAATATTAGGAGTTCAAATAATTTATTAGGAGCTTTTCAACACAATTATATTGCAAGACCGCAATTTCTGTACTTTTTACTCAATTAAAATTCCAACGGGTCCATTGAAAGGCCCATTTCGACCCACTCGTCCGAAACCTCTACAAAAAGGACTGCAAAACAACTTTTAATTAAATTTTAGGAGTTCATGTAAATGATTAGGAGCTTTTCAACACAATTATATTGCAAAACCTCAATTTATGTTCTTTTTACTCAGTTAAAATTCCAACGGGTCCATTGAAAGGCCCATTTAGACCTCCTCGTACGAAACCTCTACAAAAAGGACCGCAAAAATGTTTTATTCAAATATTAGGAGTTCAAATAATTTATTAGGAGCTTTTGAACACAATTATATTGCAAAAACTCAATTTTTGTACTTTTTAATCAGTTAAAATTTCAACGGGTCCATGGAAAGGCCCATTTCGACCCGCTCGTCCGAAACCTCTAAAAAAGGACCGCAAAACAAGTTTTAATCAAAATTTAGGAGTTCATGTAATTGATTAGGAGCTTTTCAACACAATTATATTGCAAAACCTCAATTTATGTACTTTTTACTATGTTAAAATTCCAACGGGTCCATTGAAAGGCCCATTTCGACCCGCTCGTCCGAAACCTATACAAAAAGGACTGCAAAACAAGTTTTAATTAAATTTTGAGAGTTCATGTAATTGATTAGGAGCTTTTCAACACAATTATATTGCAAAACCTCAATTTTTGTACTTTTTACACTGTTAAAATTCCAACAGGTCCATTGAAAGGCCCATTTAGACCTGCTCGTCCGAAACCTCTACAAAAAGGAACGCAAAAATGTTTTATTCAAATATTAGGAGTTCATGTAATTGATTAGGAGCTTTTCAACACAATTATATTGCAAAACATCAATTTTTGTACTTTTTAATCAGTTAAAATTTCAACGGGTCCATTGAAAGGACCATTTCGACCCGCTCGTCCGAAACCTCTAAAAAAGGACCGCAAAACAAGTTTTAATGAAATTTTAGGAGTTCATGTAATTAATTAGGAGCTTTTCAACACAATTATATTGCAAAACCTCATTTTCTGTACTTTTTACTCAGTTAAAATTCCAAAGGGTCCATTGAAAGGCCCTTTTAGACCTCCTCGTCCCAAAACCTCTAGAAAAAGGACCGCAAAAATGTTTTATTCAAATATTAGGAGTTCATGTAATTGATTAGGAGCTTTTCAACACAATTATATTACAAAACCTCAATTTCTGTACTTTTTACTCAGTTAAAATTCCAACGGGTCCATTGAAAGGCCCATTTCGACCTGCTCGTCCGAAACCTCTACAAAAGGACAGCAAAACAACTTTTAATCAAATTTTAGGAGTTCTTGTAATTGATTAGGAGCTTTTCAGCACAATTATATTGCAAAACCTCAATTTATATAATTTTTACTCAGTTAAAATTCCAACGGGTCCATTGAAAGGCCCATTTAGACTTGCTCGTCCGAAACCTCTACAAAAAGGACCGCAAAAATGTTTTATTCAAATATTAGGAGTTCAAATACTTGATTAGGAGCTTTTCAACACAATTATATTGCAAAACTTCAATTTCTGTACTTTTTACTCATTTAAAATTCCAACAAGTCCATTGAAAGGCCCATTTCGACCCGCTCGTCCGAAACCTCTACAAAAAGGACCGCAAAACAAGTTTTAATCAAATTTTAGGAGTTCATGTAATTGATTAGGTGCTTTTCAACACAATTATATTGGAAAACCACAATTTCTGTACTTTTTACTCAGTTAAAATTCCAACGGGTCCATTCAAAGGCCCATTTAGACCTGCTCGTCCGAAACCTCTACAAAAAGGACTGCAAAAATGTTTTATTCAAATATTAGGAGTTCAAATAATTGATTAGGAGCTTTTCAACACAATTATATTGCAAAACCTCAATTTCTCTACTTTTTACTCATTTAAAATTCCAACTAGTCCATTGAAAGGCCCATTTCGACTCGCTCGTCCGAAACCTTTACAAAAAGGACTGCAAAACAAGTTTTAATCAAATTTTAGGAGTTCATGTAATTGATTAGGAGCTTTTCAACACAATTATATTGCAAAACCTCAATTTCTGTACTTTTTACTCAGTTAAAATTCCGACGGGTCCATTGAAAGGCCCATTTAGACCTCCTCGTCCGAAACCTCTACAAAAAGGACCGCAAAAATGTTTTATTCAAATATTAGGAGTTCAAATAAATTATTAGGAGCTTTACAACACAATTATATTGCAAAACCTCAATTTCTCTACTTTTTACTCATTTAAAATTCCAACTAGTCCATTGAAAGGCCCATTTCGACTCGCTCGTCCGAAACCTTTACAAAAAGGACTGCAAAACAAGTTTTAATCAAATTTTAGGAGTTCATGTAATTGATTAGGAGCTTTTCAACACAATTATATTACAAAACCTCAATTTATGTACTTTTTACTCAGTTAAAATTCCAACGGCTCCATTGAAAGGCCCATTTAGACCTTCTCGTCCGAAACCTCTACAAAAAAGACCACAAATTTTTTTATTCAAATATTAGGAGTTCAAATAATTGATTAGGAGCTTTTGAACACAATCATATTGCAAAACCTCAATTTCTGTACTTTTTACTCAGTTAAAATTCCAACAGGTCCATTGAAAGGCCAATTTCGACCCGCTCGTCCGAAACCTCTATAAAAAGGAACGCAAAAAAAGTTTTAGTCAAATATTAGGAGTTCAAATAATTGATTAGGAGCTTTTCAAAACAATTATATTGCAAAACCGCAATTTCTGTACTTTTTACTCATTTAAAATTCCAACAAGTCCATTGAAAGGCCCATTTCGACCCGCTCGTCCGAAACCTCTACAAAAAGGACCGCAAAACAGGTTTTAATCAAATTTTAGGAGTTCATGTAATTGATTAGGTGCTTTTCAACACAATTATATTGGAAAACCTCAATTTCTGTACTTTTTACTTAGTTAAAATTTCAACGGGTCCATTGAAAGGCCCATTTAGACCTGCTCGTCCGAAACCTCTACAAAAAGGACTGCAAAAATGTTTTATTCAAATATTAGGAGTTCAAATAATTGATTAGGAGCTTTTCAACACAATTATATTGCAAAACCTCAATTTCTCTACTTTTTACTCATTTAAAATTCCAACTAGTCCATTGAAAGGCCCATTTCGACTCGCTCGTCCGAAACCTTTACAAAAAGGACTGCAAAACAAGTTTTAATCAAATTTTAGGAGTTCATGTAATTGATTAGGAGCTTTTCAACACAATTATATTACAAAACCTCAATTTATGTACTTTTTACTCTGTTAAAATTCCAACGGGTCCATTGAAAGGCCCATTTCGACCCGCTTGTCCGAAACCTATACAAAAAGGACTGCAAAACAAGTTTTAATCAAATTTTGAGAGTTCATGTAATTGATTAGGAGCTTTTGAACACAATCATATTGCAAAACCTCAATTTCTGTACTTTTTACTCAGTTAAAATTCCAACAGGTCCATTGAAAGGCCAATTTCGACCCGCTCGTCCGAAACCTCTATAAAAAGGAACGCAAAAAAAGTTTTAGTCAAATATTAGGAGTTCAAATAATTGATTAGGAGCTTTTCAAAACAATTATATTGCAAAACCGCAATTTCTGTACTTTTTACTCATTTAAAATTCCAACAAGTCCATTGAAAGGCCCATTTCGACCCGCTCGTCCGAAACCTCTACAAAAAGGACCGCAAAACAAGTTTTAATCAAATTTTAGGAGTTCATGTAATTGATTAGGTGCTTTTCAACACAATTATATTGGAAAACCACAATTTCTGTACTTTTTACTTAGTTAAAATTTCAACGGGTCCATTCAAAGGCCCATTTAGACCTGCTCGTCCGAAACCTCTACAAAAAGGACTGCAAAAATGTTTTATTCAAATATTAGGAGTTCAAATAATTGATTAGGAGCTTTTCAACACTATTATATTGCAAAACCTCAATTTCTGTACTTTTTACTCAGTTAAAATTCCAACGGGTCCATTGAAAGGCCCATTTCGACCCACTCGTCCGAAACCTCTACAAAAAGGACTGCAAAACAACTTTTAATCAAATTTTAGGAGTTCATGTAAATTATTAGGAGCTTTTCAACACAATTATATTGCAAAACCTCAATTTATGTTCTTTTTACTCAGTTAAAATTCCAACGGGTCCATTGAAAGGCCCATTTAGACTTGCTCGTCCGAAATCTCTATAAAAAGGATCGCAAAAATTTTTTATTCAAATATTTGGAGTTCAAATAATTGATTTGGAGCTTCTCAACACAATTATATTGCAAAACCTCAATTTATGTACTTTTTACTCAGTTAAAATTCCAACGGGTCCATTGAAAGTCCCATTTCGACCCGCTCGTCCGAAACCTCTAAAAAAGGACCGAAAAACAAGTTTTAATCAAATTTTAGGAGTTCATGTAATTGATTAGGAGCTTTTCAACACAATTATATTGCAAAACCTCAATTTCTGTACTTTTTACTCATTTAAAATTCCAACGGGTCCATTGAAAGGCCCATTTAGACCTTCTCGTCCGAAACCTCTACAAAAAGGACCGCAAATTTTTTTTATTCAAATATTAGGAGTTCAAATAATTGATTAGGAGCTTTTTAACACAATCATATTGCAAAACCTCAATTTCTGTACTTTTTACTCAGTTAAAATTCCAACAGGTCCATTGAAAGGCCAATTTCGACCCGCTCGTCCGAAACCTCTATAAAAAGGAACGCAAAAAAAGTTTTAGTCATATATTAGGAGTTCAAATAATTGATTAGGAGCTTTTCAACACAATTATATTGCAAAACCGCAATTTCTGTACTTTTTACTCATTTAAAATTCCAACAAGTCCATTGAAAGGCCCATTTCGACCCGCTCGTCCGAAACCTCTACAAAAAGGACCGCAAAACAAGTTTTAATCAAAGTTTAGGAGTTCATGTAATTGATTAGGTGCTTTTCAACACAATTATATTGGAAAACCTCAATTTCTGTACTTTTTACTCATTTAAAATTCGAACAAGTCCATTGAAAGGCCCATTTCGACCCGCTCGTCCGAAACCTCTAAAAAAGGACCGAAAAACAAGTTTTAATCAAATTTTAGGAGTTCAAGTAATTGATTAGGAGCTTTTCAACACAATTATATTGCAAAACCTCAATTTCTATACTTTTTACTCAGTTAAAATTCCAACGGGTCCATTGAAAGGCCCATTTCGACCCGCTCGTCCGAAACCTCTACAAAAGGACTACAAAACAACTTTTAATCAAATTTTAGGAGTTCATGTAATTGATTAGGAGATTTTCAACACAATTATATTGCAAAACCTCAATTTCTGTACTTTTTACTCAGTTAAAATTCCGACGGGTCCATTGAAAGGCCCATTTAGACCTCCTCGTCCGAAACCTCTACAAAAAGGACCGCAAAAATGTTTTATTCAAATATTAGGAGTTCAAATAATTGATTAGGAGCTTTTCAACACAATTATATTGCAAAACCTCAATTTCTCTACTTTTTACTCATTTAAAATTCCAACTAGTCCATTGAAAGGCCCATTTCGACTCGCTCGTCCGAAACCTTTACAAAAAGGACTGCAAAACAAGTTTTAATCAAATTTTAGGAGTTCATGTAATTGATTAGGAGCTTTTCACCACAATTATATTGGAAAACCTCAATTTCTGTACTTTTTACTCATTTAAAATTCCAACAAGTCCATTGAAAGGCCCATTTCGACCCGCTCGTCCGAAACCTCTAAAAAAGGACCGAAAAACAAGTTTTAATCAAATTTTAGGAGTTCATGTAATTGATTAGGAGCTTTTCAACACAATTATATTGCAAAACCTCAATTTCTGTACTTTTTACTCATTTAAAATTCCAACGGGTCCATTGAAATGCCCATTAGACCTGCTCGTCCGAAACCTCTACAAAAAGGACTGCAAAAATGTTTTATTCAAATATTAGGAGTTCAAGTAATTGATTAGGAGCTTTTCAACACAATTATATTGCAAAACCTCAATTTCTATACTTTTTACTCAGTTAAAATTCCAACGGGTCCATTGAAAGGTCCATTTCGACCCGCTCGTCCGAAACCTCTACAAAAGGACTACAAAACAACTTTTAATCAAATTTTAGGAGTTCATGTAATTGATTAGGAGCTTTTCAACACAATTATATTGCAAAACCTCAATTTCTGTACTTTTTACTCAGTTAAAATTCCGACGGGTCCATTGAAAGGCCCATTTAGACCTCCTCGTCCGAAACCTCTACAAAAAGGACCGCAAAAATGTTTTATTCAAATATTAGGAGTTCAAATAATTGATTAGGAGCTTTTCAACACAATTATATTGCAAAACCTCAATTTCTCTAATTTTTACTCATTTAAAATTCCAACTAGTCCATTGAAAGGCCCATTTCGACTCGCTCGTCCGAAACCTTTACAAAAAGGACTGCAAAACAAGTTTTAATCAAATTTTAGGAGTTCATGTAATTGATTAGGAGCTTTTCAACACAATTATATTACAAAACCTCAATTCATGTACTTTTTACTCTGTTAAAATTCCAACGGGTCCATTGAAAGGCCCATTTAGACCTTCTCGTCCGAAACCTCTACAAAAAGGACCGCAAAATTTTTTTATTCAAATATTAGGAGTTCAAATAATTGATTAGGAGCTTTTGAACACAATCATATTGCAAAACCTCAATTTTTGTACTTTTTACTCAGTTAAAATTCCAACAGGTTCATTGAAAGGCCAATTTCGACCCGCTCGTCCGAAACCTCTATAAAAAGGAACGCAAAAAAAGTTTTATTCAAATATTAGGAGTTCAAATAATTGATTAGGAGCTTTTCAACACAATTATATTGCAAAACCTCAATTTCTCTAATTTTTACTCATTTAAAATTCCAACTAGTCCATTGAAAGGCCCATTTCGACTCGCTCGTCCGAAACCTTTACAAAAAGGACTGCAAAACAAGTTTTAATCAAATTTTAGGAGTTCATGTAATTGATTAGGAGCTTTTCAACACAATTATATTACAAAACCTCAATTCATGTACTTTTTACTCTGTTAAAATTCCAACGGGTCCATTGAAAGGCCCATTTAGACCTTCTCGTCCGAAACCTCTACAAAAAGGACCGCAAAATTTTTTTATTCAAATATTAGGAGTTCAAATAATTGATTAGGAGCTTTTGAACACAATCATATTGCAAAACCTCAATTTTTGTACTTTTTACTCAGTTAAAATTCCAACAGGTTCATTGAAAGGCCAATTTCGACCCGCTCGTCCGAAACCTCTATAAAAAGGAACGCAAAAAAAGTTTTAGTCAAATATTAGGAGTTCAAATAATTGATTAGGAGCTTTTCAACACAATTATATTGCAAAACCGCAATTTCTGTACTTTTTACTCATTTAAAATTCCAACAAGTCCATTGAAAGGCCCATTTCGACCCGCTCGTCCGAAACCTCTAGAAAAAGGACCGCAAAACAAGTTTTAATCAAATTTTAGGAGTTCATGTAATTGATTAGGTGCTTTTCAACACAATTATATTGGAAAACCTCAATTTCTGTACTTTTTACTCAGTTAAAATTCCAACGGGTCCATTCAAAGGCCCATTTAGACCTGCTCGTCCGAAACCTCTACAAAAAGGACTGCAAAAATGTTTTATTCAAATATTAGGAGTTCAAATAATTGATTAGAAGCTTTTCAACACAATTATATTGCAAAACCTCAATTTCTGTACTTTTTACTCAGTTAAAATTTTAACGGGTCCATTGAAAGGCCTATTTCGACCCGCTCGTCTGAAACCTCTATAAAAAGGACTGCAAAACAAGTTTTAATCAAATATTAGGAGTTCAAATAATTTATTAGGAGCTTTTCAACACAATTATATTGCAAGACCGCAATTTCTGTACTTTTTACTCAATTGAAATTCCAACGGGTCCATTGAAAGGCCCATTTCGACCCACTCGTCCGAAACCTCTACAAAAAGGACTGCAAAACAACTTTTAATCAAATTTTAGGAGTTCATGTAAATGATTAGGAGCTTTTCAACACAATTATATTGCAAAACCTCAATTTATGTTCTTTTTACTCAGTTAAAATTCCAACGGGTCCATTGAAAGGCCCATTTAGACCTCCTCGTCCGAAACCTCTACAAAAAGGACCGCAAAAATGTTTTATTCAAATATTAGGAGTTCAAATAATTTATTAGGAGCTTTTGAACACAATTATATTGCAAAAACTCAATTTTTGTACTTTTTAATCAGTTAAAATTTCAACGGGTCCATGGAAAGGCCCATTTCGACCCGCTCGTCCGAAACCTCTAAAAAAGGACCGCGAAACAAGTTTTAATCAAAATTTAGGAGTTCATGTAATTGATTAGGAGCTTTTCAACACAATTATATTGCAAAACCTCAATTTATGTACTTTTTACTCTGTTAAAATTCCAACGGGTCCATTGAAAGGCCCATTTCGACCCGCTTGTCCGAAACCTATACAAAAAGGACTGCAAAACAAGTTTTAATCAAATTTTGAGAGTTCATGTAATTGATTAGGAGCTTTTCAACACAATCATATTGCAAAACCTCAATTTCTGTACTTTTTACTCAGTTAAAATTCCAACAGGTCCATTGAAAGGCCAATTTCGACCCGCTCGTCCGAAACCTCTATAAAAAGGAACGCAAAAAAAGTTTTAGTCAAATATTAGGAGTTCAAATAATTGATTAGGAGCTTTTCAACACAATTATATTGCAAAACCGCAATTTCTGTACTTTTTACTCATTTAAAATTCCAACAAGTCCATTGAAAGGCCCATTTCGACCCGCTCGTCCGAAACCTCTACAAAAAGGACCGCAAAACAAGTTTTAATCAAATTTTAGGAGTTCATGTAATTGATTAGGTGCTTTTCAACACAATTATATTGGAAAACCTCAATTTCTGTACTTTTTACTCAGTTAAAATTCCAACGGGTCCATTCAAAGGCACATTTAGACCTGCTCGTCCGAAACCTCTACAAAAAAGACTGCAAAAATGTTTTATTCAAATATTAGGAGTTCAAATAATTGATTAGAAGCTTTTCAACACAATTATATTGCAAAACCTCAATTTCTGTACTTTTTACTCAGTTAAAATTTTAACGGGTCCATTGAAAGGCCTATTTCGACCCGCTCGTCCGAAACCTCTATAAAAAGGACTGCAAAACAAGTTTTAATCAAATATTAGGAGTTCAAATAATTTATTAGGAGCTTTTCAACACAATTATATTGCAAGACCGCAATTTCTGTACTTTTTACTCAATTAAAATTCCAACGGGTCCATTGAAAGGCCCATTTCGACCCACTCGTCCGAAACCTCTACAAAAAGGACTGCAAAACAACTTTTAATCAAATTTTAGGAGTTCATGTAAATGATTAGGAGCTTTTCAACACAATTATATTGCAAAACCTCAATTTATGTTCTTTTTACTCAGTTAAAATTCCAACGGGTCCATTGAAAGGCCCATTTAGACCTCCTCGTCCGAAACCTCTACAAAAAGGACCGCAAAAATGTTTTATTCAAATATTAGGAGTTCAAATAATTTATTAGGAGCTTTTGAACACAATTATATTGCAAAAACTCAATTTTTGTACTTTTTAATCAGTTAAAATTTCAACGGGTCCATGGAAAGGCCCATTTCGACCCGCTCGTCCGAAACCTCTAAAAAAGGACCGCAAAACAAGTTTTAATCAAAATTTAGGAGTTCATGTAATTGATTAGGAGCTTTTCAACACAATTATATTGCAAAACCTCAATTTATGTACTTTTTACTCTGTTAAAATTCCAACGGGTCCATTGAAAGGCCCATTTCGACCCGCTTGTCCGAAACCTATACAAAAAGGACTGCAAAACAAGTTTTAATCAAATTTTGAGAGTTCATGTAATTGATTAGGAGCTTTTCAACACAATCATATTGCAAAACCTAAATTTCTGTACTTTTTACTCAGTTAAAATTCCAACAGGTCCATTGAAAGGCCAATTTCGACCCGCTCGTCCGAAACCTCTATAAAAAGGAACGCAAAAAAAGTTTTAGTCAAATATTAGGAGTTCAAATAATTGATTAGGAGCTTTTCAACACAATTATATTGCAAAACCGCAATTTCTGTACTTTTTACTCAGTTAAAATTCCAACGGGTCCATTGAAAGGCCTATTTCGACCCACTCGTCCGAAACCTCTACAAAAAGGAATGCAAAACAAGTTTTAATCAAATTTTAGGAATTCATGTAATTGATTAGGAGCTTTTCAACACAATTATATTGCAAAACCGCAATTTCTGTACTTTTTACTCAGTTAAAATTCCAACGGGTCCATTGAAAGGCCCATTTTGACCTGCTCGTCCGAAACCTCTACAAAAAGAACCGCAAAAATGTTTTATTCAAATACTAGGAGTTCAAATAATTGATTAGGAGCTTTTCAAAACAATTATATTGCAAAACCTCAATTTCTGTACTTTTTACTCAGTTAAAATTCAAACGAGTCCATTGAAAGGCTCATTTCGACCTGTTTGTCTGAAACCTCTACAAAAAGGACTGCAAAACAAGTTTTAACCAAATTTTAGGGGTTCATGTAATTGATTAGGAGCTTTTCAACACAATTATATTGAAAAACATCAATTTCTGTACTTTTTACTCTGTTAAATTTCTAACGGGTCCATTGAAATGCCCATTTAGATCTGCTCGTCCGAAACCTATACAAAAAGGACCGCAAAAATGTTTTATTCAAATATTAGGAGTTCAAATAATTGATTAGGAGCTTTTGAACACAATTATATTGCAAAATCTCAATTTCTGTACTTTTTACTAAGTTAAAATTCCAACAGGTCCATTGAAAGGCCCATTTAGACCCGCTCGTCCGAAACCTCTACAAAAAGGAGCGCAAAACAAGTTTTAATCAAATTTTAGGAGTTCATGTAATTGATTAGGATCTTTTCAACACAATTATATCGCAAAACCTCAATTTCTGTACTTTTTACTCAGTTAAAATTCCAACTGGTCCATTGAAAGGCCCATTTAGACCTCCTCGTCAGAAACCTCTACAAAAACGACCGCAAAAATGTTTTATTCAAATATTAGGAGATCAAATAATTGATTAGGAGCTTTTCAATACAATTTTATTGCAAAACCTCAATTTCTGTACTTTTTACTTAGTTAAAATTCCAACGGGTCCATTAAAAGGCCCATTTCGACTCGCTAGTCCGAAACCTCTACAAAAAGGACTGCAAAACTAGTTTTAATCAAATTTTATGAGTTCATGTAATTGATTAGGAGCTTTTCAACACAATTATATTGCAAAACCTCAATTTCTGTACTTTTTGCTCAGTTAAAATTCCAACGGGTCCATTGAAAGTCCCATTTAGACCTGCTCATCCGAAACCTCTACAAAAAGGACCGCAAAAATGTTTAATTCAAATATTAGGAGTTCAAATAATTGATTAGGAGCTTTTCAACACAATTATATTGCAAAACCTCAATTTCTGTACATTTTACTAAGTTAAAATTCCAACGGGTCTATTGAAAGGCCCATTTAGACCTGCTCGTCCGAAACCTCTACAAAAAGGACCGCAAAACAAGTTTTAATCAAATATTAGGAGTTCAAGTAATTTATTAGGAGCTTTTCAACACAATTATATTGCAAAACCGCAATTTCTGTACTTTTTACTCAGTTAAAATTCCAACGGGTCCATTGAAAGGCCCATTTCGACCCGCTCGTCTGAAACCTCGAAAAAAGGATTGCAAAACAAGTTTTAATCAAATTTTAGGAGTTCATGTAATTGATTAGGAGCTTTTCAACACAATTATATTGCAAAACCTCAATTTCTGTACTTTTTACTCAGTTAAAATTCCAACAGGTCCATTGAAAGGCCTATTTAGACTTGCTCGTCCGGAACCTCTACAAAACGGACCGCAAAAAATGTTTTATTAAAATACTAGGAGTTCAAATAATTATTAGGAGCTTTTCAACACAATTATATTGCAAAACCTCAATTTCTGTACTTTTTACTTAGTTAAAATTCCAACGGGTCCATTGAAAGGCCTATTTCGACCTGCTCGTCTGAAACCTCTACAAAAAGGACCGCAAAACAAGTTTTAGTCAAATATTAGGAGTTCAAATAATTGATTAGGAGCTTTTCAACACAATTATATTGCATTACCAGAATTTTTGTACTTTTTACTCATTTAAAATTCCAACGGGTCCATTGAAAGGCCCATTTCGACCCGCTTGTCCGAAACCTCTACAAAAAGGACCGCAAAACAGTTTTCATCAAATTTTAGGAGTTCATGTAATTGATTAGGAGCTTTTCAACACAATTATATTGCAAAACCTTAATTTCTGTACTTTTTACTTAGTTAAAATTCCAACGGGTCCATTGAAAGGCACATTTAGACCTGCTCGTCCGAAACCTCTACAAAATGGATTGCAAAAATGTTTTATTCAAATATTAGGAGTTCAAATAATTGATTAGGAGCTTTTCAACACAAGTATATTGCAAAACCTCAATTTCTGTACTTTTTACTCAGTTAAAATTCCATCGGGTCCATTGAAAAGCCCATTTAGACCCGCTCGTCTGAAACCTCTACAAAAAGGACCGCAAAACAAGTTTTATTCAAATATTAGGAGTTCATGTAATTGATTAGGAGCTTTTCAACACAATTCTATTGCAAAACCTCAATTTCTGTACTTTTTACTTAGTTAAAATTCCAACGGGTAGGTGTGAGTCGTAGAGCTAGATCACAAATATCCAACTTTCGTCAATGCCTCTCACGCAACAACCTTTTTGATTGTAAGCCATCATCGGGCTGGTTTACTTGGTCGAAAGTTGGGCCCTTAACTCCAACTATTCACGAAAGACTAGACCGATTCGTTGCGAACTCAGCTTGGCAAAACCTTTTTCCTTCATTTCACATCACAACGGAATATGTAGCCAAATCTGACCACTACTTCCTGTCACTTGACACATCCCCTGCGTCCAACCGTCCTCACCGCTCATCCAGTACTTTCCGCTTTGAGAACTGCTGGGCCAATCATAAGGACAATATCTCAACTATTCAAAGTACTTGGATTAATACTCCTGGTTCGGCTATTAATAAAATAAATGCTGTTGGCACAAGACTAGAGGATTGGCAGAATCAACAGAGACTCAAGTCATCTGGGCGTATTAAATTTTTAACGAAAATAATAAACAAATGCCTATGTCGGCCTTTAACCGCTGCAACTGAAAACAATTACTTAAAACACCGAACTGAACTTAATAAACTACTGCTGGAACAAGAAACTTATTGGGCTCAAAGATCTCGTACACTTTGGCTTTCTCAAGGTGATAAAAATACAAGATTCTTTCATGCTCGAGCAAACAATAGAAGGAAAAAGAACTCGATTAATGGTTTATTTGACTCCAACTCTAACTAGTGTACAGCTGAATCGGACATCATGTCTATCGCTTCTAGCTATTTCCAAAATCTCTTTACATCTTCTAACCCCCAAATATCTGATAACATCCTTAATAAAATTACCCCATCCATTACCCAGTCTATGAATGACAATTTACAACGCCCTTTCACTAAAGAAGAAATACTCCACGCTTTCCGGGACATTGACCCTAGGAAAGCTCCTGGTATTGATGGACTACCTAGTAGTTTCTTCCGACAGCACTGGGATACTGTTGGAGAAGACGTTACCAATCTATGTCTCAGCTTATTACAAGGCACCATTGACATGTCTTTGGTCAATAAAACTATTTTAGTTCTAATCCCCAAAATAAATGACCCAACTACCATGAGACACCTTAGACCGATTAGTCTTTGTATTGTTCTTTACAAAATAGTTGCTAAAACCATTGTTAACAGAATGAAGCAAATAATTCCCATTTGTATCAGCCCTAATCAAACAGCTTTGTCCAGGGGAGAAACATCTCTGATAATATTCTTGTCGCCCATGAAATTATTCACAATATTAACTCAGGGGTAACCAATTCATCTAAAGGGGCTGCTCTCAAACTCGACATGGAAAAAGCTTTTGATCGAGTGGAATGGCCCTTCTTAGCAAATGTTATGGAACGCATGGGCTTTGCACCTAACTGGATCTCCCTTATAATGCGTTGTATTACCACAATCTCTTTTTCAGTTAAAATTAACAACTCTTTATCCCCTTTTTTTTCAACCTCAGCGCGGTTTACGACATGGAGATCCTCTCTCCTCCTTCCTCTTCCTATTTTGCACGCAAGGGCTCTCTGCCTACCTATCTGCTGCACAACAAACGAACATTCTTCCGGGACTTGGTGCATGCAAATATGGACCCAAAGTCAATCACCTTCTTTTTGTTGATGATTGCATGGTTTTCATCAACAACTCTACAACTGAAGCTGCGCTTCTCAAACGAGCTCTGCAAACTTACACTGATGCCTCTGGTCAAGCGGTAAATTTTGAAAAATCAACAATCTTCTATAATCCACGTACCTCATCTTCTCTAAGATCTGCGATAAATAATCTCCTGCAAGTACGCGAGGTGTCCAACCCTGGGGTTTATTTAGGTATTCCACTGCTCATAGGAAAGAACAAAACTGAATCCCTAGGATTTGTGCGTGATAAAGTCCACGACCGTCTTTCTAGCTGGGATAAACATCTTTTGTCCTTTAGTGGCCAAGAGATCTTCATTAAAGTAGTACTCCAATCCCTACCTCAATATGTTATGTCCTGTTATCTCCTTCCACAAAACATCATTGATGATATGACCACAGCTATCAGACAATATTGGTGGTCAGGTAAGTCCAACAAAAAAGGATGGCATATGCTACCATGGAATAATGTCTGTTTACCTAAGGCTGCTGGAGGAATGGGATTTAAGGATTTACATGACTTCAATATTTCTCTTTTGGGTAAACAAATATGGAAACTAATTTGTGAACCAAATTCTCTACTAGGCCAGATTTATCGAGCTAAATATTTCCCGTCTGGGAATATCCTTGATTCCTCCAGGCCTATTCGTGGCTCTTTCGCTTAGCAAGGCATGTACAATGCTATTCAACGCCTTCTCCCAGGATTCCTATATCGCTCAGGAATTAATAGTAATATAAGAGTTCATAAAGGCATCTGGGGAGGTCACTCCCCTATTACCCTTACTAGGAATTATGAAATTTTCAGATGAAGTCCATATCCGATGTCGTGATTTCATGATCCGTAACCAAACTGCCTGGGATCCTGCCAAAGTACATCGATATTTTACTCCAACAGATGCCTCCACTGTACTTGGTATACCGATTATAAATGATCAGCGTGACTCTATTCTCTGGTCTTCTAACGACTCGGGCATTTACTCGGTTCACTCTCGTTATCTCTTCTTACAACGCCCTGTGCTCCCACAAACTCCGCCCAATCGCTTATGGAAATTCCTGTCAAAAATCAAGGCCTTGCCTAAAGTCAAAACATTTGGATGGCGCATGGCGTCTGGTGCTTTACCAGTTGGTTCTAAAATGCAAGTCTTTGCTCCAGAATCGGGGCCCTGTCCCATTTGTGGTCATCATTCAGAGACTATCCTCCATGCCCTTCGTGATTGCTCAGGGGCCACCGAAGCTCTTCAGCTTTCTGGTATCCCCATTCGCCTTTACAGAAGTTCGACTCCTTCTACTCTGCAATGGTTAGAAGAAGCCGCCCACCTTCTATCCTCCGATAATTTTGGTCTTTTTCTTACTACTATATGGAATATTTGGAACAGGCGTAATGATTGGATTCATAATCGCCATTTGCAACCATCCTGGCTTACTGCTGTCAACTCTATTAGTCTTCATAATGACTTTTACAGTGCAACGGCGTCTACCA
This sequence comes from Hibiscus tridactylites, assembly GCA_958450335.1. Taxonomy (NCBI): domain Eukaryota; kingdom Viridiplantae; phylum Streptophyta; class Magnoliopsida; order Malvales; family Malvaceae; genus Hibiscus; species Hibiscus tridactylites. The sequence goes on along the minus strand of OY288289.1, from coordinate 38,678,141 downwards.
TTCCAGCACCTTCTTTTCCTTCTTCCACAAACTGGAGTCCTCCTCCGTCTAACCATATCAAAATTAATGTAGATGGGGCTTTCAATCCTTCTACTCGTGCCGCGGCGGTTGGTGCTGTGGAACGAGATTCTACAGGTGCAGTGGTGGGGGGGCTCGCCTTTTCGCTAGGCAACCGTCCGGATGCAGTCACTTGTGAAGGTGAAAGCCTTCTTGCCGGAGTCACCTTTGCCCGCTCTCAAGGATGGACTCGGATCTTGCTGGAAACTGATTGTGCTTCCATTTCAAATAGAATCAACAACCCAGGACTAGACCTCTCAACGTTGGGGCCTCTTCTTCATCAAATTCGGGAATCTCTTCATGACTTTGTATCAGCTTCTGTTTCCTTTGTACGCCGTCAGGCAAATCATGTAGCGCATTCTTTGGCGACCTTTTCGCTTGGCAAATATGTCTGCCTTATCTTTTACTTCTGATATTCCCCCTTGTATCAAACATCTTGTAACAACTCTTTCATGAAATAAAATATAGGCACTCTTTCCCCCTTTTTAGGGTCCTCTAGCTCTGCTTGAAGGACAATAGTAGGGGTTTTAACGAGGCCTTTATTTCAAAAAAAAATTCCAACGGGTCCATTGAAAAGCTCATTTAGACCTGCTCGTCCGAAACCTCTACAAAACAGACCGCAAAAATGTTTTATTAAAATACTAGGAGTTCAAATAATTGATTAGGAGCTTTTCAACACAATTATATTGAAAAACCTCAATTTCTATACTTTTTACTCAGTTAAAATTCACATGGGTCCAGATTGAAATGCCCATTTCGACCTGCTCGTCTGAAACCTCTACAAAAAGGACCGCAAAACAAGTTTTAGTCAAATATTAGGAGTTCAAATAATTGATTAGGAGCTTTTCAACACAATTATATTTCAAAACCGCAATTTCTGTACTTTTTACTCAGTTAAAATTCCAACGGGTCCATTGAAAGGCCCATTTAGACCTGCTCGTCCGAAACCTCTACAAAAAGGACCGCAAAAATGTTTTATTCAAATACTAGGAGTTCAAATAATTGATTAGGAGCTTTTCAACACAATTATATTGAAAAACCTCAATTTCTATAATTTTTACTCAGTTAAAATTCCAACGGGTCCATTGAAAGGCCCATTTCGACCTGCTCGTCTGAAACCTCTACAAAAAGGACCGCAAAACAAGTTTTAGTCAAATATTAGGAGTTCAAATAATTGATTAGGAGCTTTTCAGCACAACTTTATTGCAAAACCTCAATTTTTGTACTTTTTACCCAATTAAAATTCCAACGGGTCCATTGAAAGGCCCAATTCGACCCGCTCGTCCGAAACCAGTACAAAAAGGACTTTAAAACAAGTTTTAATCAAATTTTAGGAATTCATGTAATTTAATAGGAGCTTTTCAACACAATTATATTGCAAAACCGCAATTTCTGTACTTTTTACTCAGTTAAAATTCCAACGGGTCCATTGAAAGGCCCATTTAGACCTGCTCGTCCGAAACATCTACAAAATGGACCGCAAAACAAGTTTTAATCAAATATTAGGAGTTCAAATAATTGATTAGGAGCTTTTCAACACAATTATATTGCAAAACCACAATTTCTGTACTTTTTACTCAGTTATAATTCCAACGGGTCGATTGAAAGGCCCATTTAGACCTGCTCGTCCGAAACCTCTACAAAAAGGACTGCAAAAATGTTTTATTCAAATACTAGGAGTTCAAATAATTGATTAGGAGCTTTTTAACACAATTATATTGCAAAACCTCAATTTCTATAATTTTTACTCAGTTAAAATTCCAACGGGTCCATTGAAAGGCCCATTTCGACCTGTTCGTCTGAAACCTCTACAAAAAGGACCGCAAAACAAGTTTTAGTCAAATATTAGGAGTTCAAATAATTGATTAGGAGCTTTTCAGCACAACTTTATTGCAAAACCTCAATTTTTGTACTTTTTACCCATTTAAAATTCCAACGGGTCCATTGAAAGGCCCAATTCGACCCGCTCGTCCGAAACCAGTACAAAAAGGACTTTAAAACAAGTTTTAATCAAATTTTAGGAATTCATGAAATTTATTAGGAGCTTTTAAACACAATTATATTGCAAAACCGCAATTTCTGTACTTTTTACTCAGTTAAAATTCCAACGGGTCCATTGAAAGGCCCATTTAGACCTGCTCGTCCGAAACCTCTACAAAATGGACCGCAAAACAAGTTTTAATCAAATATTAGGAGTTCAAATAATTGATTAGGAGCTTTTCAACACAATTATATTGCAAAACCGCAATTTCTGTACTTTTTACTCAGTTATAATTCCAACGGGTCGATTGAAAGGCCCATTTAGACCTGCTCGTCCGAAACCTCTACAAAAAGGACCGCAAAAATGTTTTATTCAAATACTAGGAGTTAAAATAATTTATTAGTAGCTTTTCAACACAATTATATTGCAAAACCTCAATTTCTATAATTTTTACTCAGTTAAAATTCCAACGGGTCCATTGAAAGGCCAATTTCGACCTGCTCGTCTGAAACCTCTACAAAAAGGACCGCAAAACAAGTTTTAGTCAAATATTAGGAGTTCAAATAATTGATTAGGAGCTTTTCAGCACAATTTTATTGCAAAACCTCAATTTTTGTACTTTTTACCCAATTAAAATTCCAACGGGTCCATTGAAAGGCCTAATTCGACCCGCTCGTCCGAAACCAGTACAAAAAGGACTTTAAAACAAGTTTTAATCAGAATTTAGGAATTCATGTAATTTATTAGGAGCTTTTCAACACAATTATATTGCAAAACCGCAATTTCTGTACTTTTTACTCAGTTAAAATTCCAACGGGTCCATTGAAAGGCCCATTTAGACCTGCTCGTCCGAAACCTCTACAAAATGGACCGTAAAACAAGTTTTAATCAAATTTTAGGAGTTCAAATAATTGATTAGGAGCTTTTCAACACAATTATATTGCAAAACCGCAATTTCTGTACTTTTTACTCAGTTATAATTCCAACGGGTCGATTGAAAGGCCCATTTAGACCTGCTCGTCCGAAACCTCTACAAAAAGGACCGCAAAAATGTTTTATTCAAATACTAGGAGTTAAAATAATTGATTAGGAGCTTTTCAACACAATTATATTGCAAAACCTCAATTTCTATAATTTTTACTCAGTTAAAATTCCAACGGGTCCATTGAAAGGCCCATTTCGACCTGCTCGTCTGAAACTTCTACAAAAAGGACCGCAAAACAAGTTTTAGTCAAATATTAGGAGTTCAAATAATTGATTAGGAGCTTTTCAGCACAATTTTATTGCAAAAACTCAATTTTTGTACTTTTTACCCAGTTAAAATTCCAACGGGTCCATTGAAAGGCCCATTTCGACCCGCTCGTCCGAAACCACTACGAAAAGGACTTTAAAACAAGTTTTAATCAAATTTTAGGAATTCATGTAATTTATTCGGAGCTTTTCAACACAATTATGTTGCAAAACCGCAATTTCTGTACTTTTTACTCAGTTAAAATTCCAACGGGTCCATGAAAGGCCCATTTAGACCTGCTCGTCCGAAACCTCTACAAAATGGAACGCAAAACAAGTTTTATTCATATATTAGGAGTTCATGTAATTGATTAGGAGCTTTTCAACAAAATTATATTGCAAAACCTCAATTTCTGTACTTTTTACTTAGTTATAATTCCAACGGGTCGATTGAAAGGCCCATTTAGACCTGCTCATCCGAAACCTCTACAAAAAGGACCGCAAAAATGTTTTATTCAAATACTAGGAGTTCAAATAATTGATTAGGAGCTTTTCAACACAATTATATTGCAAAACCTCAATTTCTGTACTTTTTAATTAGTTAAAATTCCAACGGGTCCATTGAAAGGCCCATTTCGACCCGCTCGTCCGAAACCTCTACAAAAAGGACCGCAAAACAAGTTTTAATCAAATTTTAGGAATTCATGTAATTTATTAGGAGCTTTTCAACACAATTATATTGCAAAACCGCAATTTCTGTACTTTTTACGCAGTTAAAATTCCAACGGGTCCATTGAAAGGCCCATTTAGACCTGCTCGTCCGAAACCTCTACAAAATGGACCGCAAAACAAGTTTTAATCAAATATTAGGAGTTCAAATAATTGATTAGGAGCTTTTCAACACAATTATATTGCAAAACCGCAATTTCTGTACTTTTTACTCAGTTATAATTCCAACGGGTCGATTGAAAGGCCCATTTAGACCTGCTCGTCCGAAACCTCTACAAAAAGGACCGCAAAAATGTTTTATTCAAATACTAGGAGTTAAAATAATTGATTAGGAGCTTTTCAACACAATTATATTGCAAAACCTCAATTTCTATAATTTTTACTCAGTTAAAATTCCAACGGGTCCATTGAAAGGCCCATTTCGACCTGCTCGTCTGAAACTTCTACAAAAAGGACCGCAAAACAAGTTTTAGTCAAATATTAGGAGTTCAAATAATTGATTAGGAGCTTTTCAGCACAATTTTATTGCAAAAACTCAATTTTTGTACTTTTTACCCAGTTAAAATTCCAACGGGTCCATTGAAAGGCCCATTTCGACCCGCTCGTCCGAAACCACTACGAAAAGGACTTTAAAACAAGTTTTAATCAAATTTTAGGAATTCATGTAATTTATTCGGAGCTTTTCAACACAATTATGTTGCAAAACCGCAATTTCTGTACTTTTTACTCAGTTAAAATTCCAACGGGTCCATGAAAGGCCCATTTAGACCTGCTCGTCCGAAACCTCTACAAAATGGAACGCAAAACAAGTTTTATTCATATATTAGGAGTTCATGTAATTGATTAGGAGCTTTTCAACAAAATTATATTGCAAAACCTCAATTTCTGTACTTTTTACTTAGTTATAATTCCAACGGGTCGATTGAAAGGCCCATTTAGACCTGCTCATCCGAAACCTCTACAAAAAGGACCGCAAAAATGTTTTATTCAAATACTAGGAGTTCAAATAATTGATTAGGAGCTTTTCAACACAATTATATTGCAAAACCTCAATTTCTGTACTTTTTAATTAGTTAAAATTCCAACGGGTCCATTGAAAGGCCCATTTCGACCCGCTCGTCCGAAACCTCTACAAAAAGGACCGCAAAACAAGTTTTAATCAAATTTTAGGAATTCATGTAATTTATTAGGAGCTTTTCAACACAATTATATTGCAAAACCGCAATTTCTGTACTTTTTACGCAGTTAAAATTCCAACGGGTCCATTGAAAGGCCCATTTAGACCTGCTCGTCCGAAACCTCTACAAAATGGACCGCAAAACAAGTTTTAATCAAATATTAGGAGTTCAAATAATTGATTAGGAGCTTTTCAACACAATTATATTGCAAAACCGAAATTTCTGTACTTTTTACTCAGTTATAATTCCAACGGGTCGATTGAAAGGCCCATTTAGACCTGCTCGTCCGAAACCTCTACAAAAAGGACCGCAAAAATGTTTTATTCAAATACTAGGAGTTAAAATAATTGATTAGGAGCTTTTCAACACAATTATATTGCAAAACCTCAATTTCTAAAATTTTTACTCAGTTAAAATTCCAACGGGTCCATTGAAAGGCCCATTTCGACCTGCTCGTCTGAAACTTCTACAAAAAGGACCGCAAAACAAGTTTTAGTCAAATATTAGGAGTTCAAATAATTGATTAGGAGCTTTTCAGCACAATTTTATTGCAAAAACTCAATTTTTGTACTTTTTACCCAGTTAAAATTCCAACGGGTCCATTGAAAGGCCCATTTCGACCCGCTCGTCCGAAACCACTACGAAAAGGACTTTAAAACAAGTTTTAATCAAATTTTAGGAATTCATGTAATTTATTAGGAGCTTTTCAACACAATTATGTTGCAAAACCGCAATTTCTGTACTTTTTACTCAGTTAAAATTCCAACGGGTCCATGAAAGGCCCATTTAGACCTGCTCGTCCGAAACCTCTACAAAATGGAACGCAAAACAAGTTTTATTCATATATTAGGAGTTCATGTAATTGATTAGGAGCTTTTCAACAAAATTATATTGCAAAACCTCAATTTCTGTACTTTTTACTTAGTTATAATTCCAACGGGTCGATTGAAAGGCCCATTTAGACCTGCTCATCCGAAACCTCTACAAAAAGGACCGCAAAAATGTTTTATTCAAATACTAGGAGTTCAAATAATTGATTAGGAGCTTTTCAACACAATTATATTGCAAAACCTCAATTTCTGTACTTTTTAATTAGTTAAAATTCCAACGGGTCCATTGAAAGGCCCATTTCGACCCGCTCCTCCGAAACCTCTACAAAAAGGACCGCAAAACAAGTTTTAATCAAATTTTAGGAATTCATGTAATTTATTAGGAGCTTTTCAACACAATTATATTGCAAAACCGCAATTTCTGTACTTTTTACGCAGTTAAAATTCCAACGGGTCCATTGAAAGGCCCATTTAGACCTGCTCGTCCGAAACCTCTACAAAATGGACCGCAAAACAAGTTTTAATCAAATATTAGGAGTTCAAATAATTGATTAGGAGCTTTTCAACACAATTATATTGCAAAACCGAAATTTCTGTACTTTTTACTCAGTTATAATTCCAACGGGTCGATTGAAAGGCCCATTTAGACCTGCTCGTCCGAAACCTCTACAAAAAGGATCGCAAAAATGTTTTATTCAAATACTAGGAGTTAAAATAATTGATTAGGAGCTTTTCAACACAATTATATTGCAAAACCTCAATTTCTAAAATTTTTACTCAGTTAAAATTCCAACGGGTCCATTGAAAGGCCCATTTCGACCTGCTCGTCTGAAACTTCTACAAAAAGGACCGCAAAACAAGTTTTAGTCAAATATTAGGAGTTCAAATAATTGATTAGGAGCTTTTCAGCACAATTTTATTGCAAAAACTCAATTTTTGTACTTTTTACCCAGTTAAAATTCCAACGGGTCCATTGAAAGGCCCATTTCGACCCGCTCGTCCGAAACCACTACGAAAAGGACTTTAAAACAAGTTTTAATCAAATTTTAGGAATTCATGTAATTTATTAGGAGCTTTTCAACACAATTATGTTGCAAAACCGCAATTTCTGTACTTTTTACTCAGTTAAAATTCCAACGGGTCCATGAAAGGCCCATTTAGACCTGCTCGTCCGAAACCTCTACAAAATGGAACGCAAAACAAGTTTTATTCATATATTAGGAGTTCATGTAATTGATTAGGAGCTTTTCAACACAATTATATTGCAAAACCTCAATTTCTGTACTTTTTACTTAGTTATAATTCCAACGGGTCGATTGAAAGGCCCATTTAGACCTACTCATCCGAAACCTCTACAAAAAGGACCGCAAAAATGTTTTATTCAAATACTAGGAGTTCAAATAATTGATTAGGAGCTTTTCAACACAATTATATTGCAAAACCTCAATTTCTGTACTTTTTAATTAGTTAAAATTCCAACGGGTCCATTGAAAGGCCCATTTCGACCCGCTCGTCCGAAACCTCTACAAAAAGGACCGCAAAACAAGTTTTAATCAAATTTTAGGAATTCATGTAATTTATTAGGAGTTTTCAACACAATTATATTGCAAAACCGCAATTTCTGTACTTTTTACGCAGTTAAAATTCCAACGGGTCCATTGAAAGGCCCATTTAGACCTGCTCGTCCGAAACCTCTACAAAATGGACCGCAAAACAAGTTTTAATCAAATATTAGGAGTTCAAATAATTGATTAGGAGCTTTTCAACACAATTATATTGCAAAACCGAAATTTCTGTACTTTTTACTCAGTTATAATTCCAACGGGTCGATTGAAAGGCCCATTTAGACCTGCTCGTCCGAAACCTCTACAAAAAGGACCGCAAAAATGTTTTATTCAAATACTAGGAGTTAAAATAATTGATTAGGAGCTTTTCAACACAATTATATTGCAAAACCTCAATTTCTATAATTTTTATTCAGTTAAAATTCCAACGGGTCCATTGAAAGGCCCATTTCGACCTGCTCCTCTGAAACCTCTACAAAAAGGACCGCAAAAATGTTTTATTCAAATACTAGGAGTTCAAATAATTGATTAGGAGCTTTTCAACACAATTATATTGCAAAACCTCAATTTATGTACTTTTTAATTAGTTAAAATTCCAACGGGTCCATTGAAAGGCCCATTTCGACCCGCTCGTCCGAAACCACTACGAAAAGGACTTTAAAACAAGTTTTAATCAAATTTTAGGAATTCATGTAATTTATTAGGAGCTTTTCAACACAATAATGTTGCAAAACTGCAATTTCTGTACTTTTTACTCAGTTAAAATTCCAACGGGTCCATTGAAAGGCCCATTTAGACCTGCTCGTCCGAAACCTCTACAAAATGGACCGCAAAACAATTTTTAATCAAATATTATGAGTTCAAATAATTGATTAGGAGCTTTTCAACACAATTATATTTCAAAACCGCAATTTCTGTACTTTTTACTCAGTTATAATTCCAACGGGTCCATTGAAAGGCCCATTTAGACCTGCTCGTCCGAAACCTCTACAAAAAGGACCGCAAAAATGTTTTATTCAAATATTAGGAGTTCAAATAAATGATTAGGAGCTTTTCAACACAAGTATATTGCAAAACCTCAATTTCTGTACTTTTTAATCAGTTAAAATTCCAACGGGTCCATTGAAAGGCCCATTTAGACCTGCTCGTCCGAAACCTCTACAAAAAGGACCGCAAAAATGTTTTATTCAAATATTAGGAGTTCAAATAATTGATTAGGAGCTTTTCAACACAATTATATTGAAAAAACCGCAATTTCTGTACTTTTTACTCAGTTATTATTCCAACGGGTCGATTGAAAGGCCCATTTAGACCTGCTCGTCCGAAACCTCTACAAAAAGGACCGCAAAAATGTTTTATTCAAATACTAGGAGTTCAAATAATTGATTAGGAGCTTTTCATCACAATTATATTGAAAAACCTCAATTTCTGTACTTTTTACTCAGTTAAAATTCCAACGGGTCCATTGAAAGGCCCATTTCGACCTGCTCGTCTGAAACCTCTACAAAAAGGAGCGCAAAACAAGTTTTAGTCAAATATTAGGAGTTCAAATAATTGATTAGGAGCTTTTCAACACAATTATATTGCAAAACTTCAATTTCTGTACTTTTTACTCAGTTAAAATTCCAACGGGTCCATTGAAAGGCCCATTTAGACCTGCTCGTCCAAAACCTCTACAAAAAGGACCGCAAAAATGTTTTATTCAAATATTAGGAGTTCAAATAATTGATTAGAAGCTTTTCAACCCAATTATATTGCAAAACCACAAATTCTGTACTTTTTACTCAGTTAAAATTCTAACGGGTCCATTGAAAGGCCCATTTAGACCTGCTCATCCGAAACATCTACAAAAAGTATTGCAAAAATGTTTTATTCAAATATTAGGAGATAATATAATTGATTAGGAGCTTTTCAACACAATTATATTGCAAAACCTCAATTTCTGTACTTTTTACATAGTTAAAATTCCAACGGGTCCATTGAAAGGCCCATTTAGACCCGCTCGTCCGAAACCTCTATGAAAAGGACCGCAAAACAAGTTTTATTCAAATATTAGGAGTTCATGTAATTGATTAGGAGCTTTTCAACACAATTATATTGCAAAACCTCAATTTCTATACTTTTTACTCAGTTAAAATTCCAACGGGTCCATTGAAAGGCCCATTTAGACCTGCTCGTCCGAAACTTCTACAAAAAGGATTGCAAAAATGTTTTATTCAAATATTAGGAGATCAAATAATTGATTAGGAGCTTTTCAACACAATTATATTGCAAAACCTCAATTTCTGTACTTTTTACTCAGTTAAAATTCTAACGGGTCCATTGAAAGGCCCATTTCGACCTGCTCGTCCGAAACCTCTACAAAAAGGACCGCAAAACAAGTTTTAATCAAATATTAGGAGTTTAAATAATTCATTAGGAACTTTTCAACACAATTATATTGCAAAACCGCAATTTCTGTACTTTTTACTCAGTTAAAATTCCAACGGGTCCATTGAAAGGCCCATTTAGACCTACTCGTCCGAAACTTCTACAAAAAGGACTGCAAAACAAGTTTTAATCAAATTTTAGGAGTTCAAATAATTGATTAGGAGCTTTTCAACACAATTATAATGCAAAACCTCAATTTCTGTACTTTTTACTCATTTAAAATTCCAACGGGTCCATTGAAAGGCCCATCTCGACCTAGTCATCTGAAACATCTACAAAAAGGATTGCAAAAATGTTTTATTCAAATATTAGGAGATAAAATAATTGATTAGGAGCTTTTCAACACAATTATATTGCAAAACCTCAATTTCTGTACTTTTTACTCAGTTAAAATTCCAACGGGTCCATTGAAAGGCCCATCTCGACCTGGTCATCTGAAACATCTACAAAAAGGATTGCAAAAATGTTTTATTCAAATATTAGGAGATAAAATAATTGATTAGGAGCCTTTCAACACAATTATATTGCAAAACCTCAATTTCTGTACTTTTTACTCAGTTAAAATTCCAACGGGTCCATTGAAAGGCCCATTTAGACCCGCTCGTCCGAAACCTCTACGAAAAGGACCGCAAAACAAGTTTTATTCTAATATTAGGAGTTCATGTAATTGATTAGGAGCTTTTCAACACAATTATATTGCAAAACCTCAATTTCTATACTTTTTACTCAGTTAAAATTCCAACGGGTCCATTGAAAGGCACATTTAGACCTTCTCGTCCGAAACCTCTACAAAAAGGATTGCAAAAATGTTTTATTCAAATATTAGGAGATCAAATAATTAATTAGGAGCTTTTCAACACAATTATATTGCAAAACCTCAATTTCTGTACTTTTTACTCAGTTAAAATTCCAACGGGTCCATTGAAAGGCCCATTTAGACCCGCTCGTCCGAAACCTCTACAAAAAGGACCGCAAAACAAGTTTTAATCAAATATTAGGAGTTCAAATAATTCATTAGGAGCTTTTCAACACAATTATATTGCAAAACCGCAATTTATGTACTTTTTACTCAGTTAAAATTCCAACGGGTCCATTGAAAGGCCCATTTAGACCTCCTCGTCCGAAACTTCTAAAAAAGGACTGCAAAACAAGTTTTAATCAAATTTTAGGAGTTCAAATAATTGATTAGGAGCTTTTCAACACAATTATATTGCAAAACCTAAATTTCTGTACTTTTTACTCAGTTAAAATTCCAACGGGTCCATTGAAAGGCCCATCTCGACCTGCTCGTCCGAAACCTCTACAAAAAGGACCGCAAAAATGTTTTCTTCAAATATTAGGAGTTCAAATAATTGATTAGGAGCTTTTCAACACAATTATATTGCAAAACCTATATTTCTGTACTTTTTACTCAGTTAAAATTCCAACGGGTCAATTGAAAGGCCCATTTCGACCCGCTAGTCCGAAACCACTACAAAAAGGACCGCAAAAATGTTTTATTCAAATATTAGGAGTTCAAATAATTTATTAGAAGCTTTTCAACACAATTATATTGCAAAACCTCAATTTCTGTACTTTTTACTAAGTTAAAATTCCAACGGGTCTATTGAAAGGCCCATTTAGACCTGCTCGTCTGAAACCTCTACAAAAAGGACCGCAAAAATGTTTTATTCAAATATTAGGAGTTCAAAAAATTGATTAGGAGCTTCTCAAATCAATTATATTGCAAATCCTCAATTTCTGTACTTTTTACTCAGTTAAAACTCCAATGGGTCCATTGAAAGGCCCATTTAGACCTGCTCGTCCGAAACCTCTACAAAAAGGACAGCAAAAATGTTTTATTCAAATATTGGGAGTTCAAATAATTGTTTAGGAGCTTTTCAACACAATTATATTGCAAAACCTCAATTTCTGTACTTTTTACTAAGTTAAAATGCCAACGAGTCTATTGAATGGCCCATTTAGACCTCCTCGTCCGAAAGCTCTACAAAAAGGACCGCAAAACAAGTTTTAATCAAATATTAGGAGTTCAAATAACTTATTAGGAGCTTTTCAACAAAATTATATTGCAAAACTGCGATTTCTGTACTCTTTACTCAGTTAAAATTCCAACGGGTCCATTGAAAGGCCCATTTCGACCCGCTCGTCCGAAACCTCTAGAGAAAGGACCGCAAAAATGTTTTATTCAAATACTAGGAGTTCAAATAATTGATTAGGAGCTTTTCAACACAATTATATTGCAAAACCTCAATTTCTGTACTTTTTACTTAGTTAAAATTCCAACGGGTCCATTGAAAGGCCCATTTCGACCTGCTCGTCTGAAACCTCTACAAAAAGGACCGCAAAACAAGTTTTAGTCAAATACTAGGAGTTCAAATAATTGATTAGGAGCTTTTCAACACATTTTATTGCAAAACCTCAATTTCTGTACTTTTTACTTAGTTAAAATTCCAACGGGTCCATTGAAAGGCCCATTTCGACCCGCTCGTCCGAAACTTCTACAAAAAGGACTGCAAAACAAGTTTTAATCAAATTTTAGGAGTTCATGTAATTGATTAGGAGCTTTTCAACACAATTATATTGCAAAACCTCAATTTATGTACTTTTAACTTAGTTATAATTCCACTGGGTCCATTTAAAGGCCCATTTAGAACTGCTCGTCCGAAATCTCTACAAAAAGGACCGCAAAAATGTTTTATTCAAATATTAGGAGTTCAAATAACTGATTAGGAGCTTTTCAACACAATTATATTGCAAAACCTCAATTTCTTTACTTTTTACTAAGTTAAAATTCCAACGAGTCTATTGAAAGGCCCATTTCGACCTACTCGTCCGAAACCTCTACAAAAAGGACCGCAAAACAAGTTTTAATCAAATATTAGGAGTTCAAATAATTCATTAGGAGCTTTTCAACACAATTATATTGAAAAACCGCAATTTTAGTATTTTTTACTCAGTTAAAATTCGAACGGGTCCATTGAAAGGCTCATTTCGACCCGCTCGTCCGAAACATCTACAAAAAGGACTGCAAAACAAGTTTTAATCAAATTTTTGGAGTTCATGTAATTGATTAGGAGCTTTTCAACACAATTATATTGCAAAACCTCAATTTCTGTACTTTTTACTAAGTTAAAATTCCAACGGGTCCATTGAAAGGCCCATTTAGACTTGCTCGTCCGAAACCTCTACAAAAAGGACCGCAAAAATGTTTTATTCAAATATTAGGAGTTCAAATAATTGATTAGGAGCTTTTCAACACAATTATATTGCAAAACCTCAATTTCTGTACTTTTTACTAAGTTCAAATTCCAACGAGTCTATTGAAAGGCCCATTTCGACCTGCTCATCCTAAATCTCTACAAAAAGGACCGCAAAAATGTTTTATTCAAATATTAGGAGTTCAAATAATTGATTAGGAGCTTTTCAACACAAGTATATTGCAAAACCTCAATTTCTTTACTTTTTACTAAGTTAAAATTCCAACGAGTCTATTAAAAGGTCCATTTAGACCTACTCGTCCGAAACCTCTACAAAAAGGACCGCAAAACAAGTTTTAATCAAATATTAGGAGTTCAAATAATTTATTAGGAGCTTTTAAAAACAATTATATTGCAAAACTGCAATTTCTGTACTTTTTACTCAGTTAAAATTCCAACGGGTCCATTGAAAGGCCCATTTCGACCTGCTCGTCCGAAACCTCTACAAAATGGACTGCTAAACAAGTTTTAATCAAATTTTAGGAGTTCATGTAATTGATTAGGATCTTTTCAACACAATTATATTGCAAAACCTCAATTTCTGTACTTTTTACTCAGTTAAAATTCCAACGGGTCCATTGAAAGGCCCATTTAGACCTGCTCGTCCGAAACCTCTACAAAAAGGATTGCAAAAATGTTTTATTCAAATACTAGGAGTTCAAATAATTGATTAGGAGCTTTTCATCACAATTATATTGCAAAACCTCAATTTCTGTACTTTTTACTTAGTTAAAATTCTAACGGGTCCATTGAAAGGCCCATTTAGACCTGCTCATCCGAAACCTCTACAAAAAGGATCGCAAAAATGTTTTATTCAAATATTAGGAGTTCAAATAACTGATTAGGAGCTTTTCAAATCAATTATATTGCAAAACCTTAATTTCTGTACTTTTTACTCAGTTATAATTCCAACGGGTCCATTGAAAGGCCCATTTAGACCTCCTCGTCAGAAACCTCTACAAAAAGGACCGCAAAAATGTTTTATTCAAATATTAGGAGATCAAATAAATTATTAGGAGCTTTTCAACACAATTTTATTGCAAAACCTCAATTTCTATACTTTTTACTTAGTTAAAATTCCAACGAGTCCATTGAAAGGCCCATTTCGACTCGCTCGTCTGAAACCTCTACAAAAAGGACTGCAAAATAAGTTTTAATCAAATTTTAGGAGTTCATGTAATTGATTAGGAGCTTTTCAACACAATTATATTGTAAAACCTCAATTTCTGTACTTTTTACTAAGTTAAAATTCCAACGAATACATTGAAAGGCCCATTTAGACCTGCTCGTCCGAAACCTCTACAAAAAGGACCGCAAAATGTTTTATTCAAATACTAGGAGTTCAAATAATTGATTAGGAGCTTTTCAACACAATTATATTGCAAAACCTCAATTTCTGTACTTTTTACTAAGTTAAAATTCCAACGGGTCTATTGAAAGGCCCATTTAGACCTGCTCGTCCGAAACCTCTACAAAAAGGAACGCAAAAATGTTTTATTCAAATATTAGGAGTTCAAATAATTGATTAGGAGCTTTTAAAATCAATTATATTACAAAACCTCAATTTCTGTAGTATTTACTTAGTTAATAATTCAACGGGTCCATTGAAAGGCCCATTTAGACCAGCTCGTCCGAAACCTCTACAAAAAGGGCCGTAAAAATATTTTATTCAAATATTAGGAGTTAAAAAAATTGATTAGGAGCTTTTCAAATCAATTATATTGCAAAACCTCATTTTCTGTACTTTTCTCTCAGTTAAAATTCCAACGGGTCCATTGAAAGGCCCATTTAGACCTCCTCGTCAGATACCTCTACAAAAAGGACCGCAAAAATGTTTTATTCAAATATTAAGAGATCAAATAATTGATTAGGAGCTTTTCAACACAATTATATTGCAAAACCTCAATTTATGTACTTTTTACTTAGTTAAAATTCCAACGGGTCCATTGAAAGGCCCATTTCGACCCGCTCGTCCGAAACCTCTACAAAAAGGACTGCAAAACAAGTTTTAATCAAATTTTAGGAGTTCAAATAATTGATTAGGATCTTTTCAACACAATTATATTGCAAAACCTCAATTTCTGTACTTTTTACTCAGTTAAAATTCCAACGGGTCCATTGAAAGGCCCATTTAGACCTGCTCGTCCGAAACCTCTACAAAAAGGATTGCAAAAATGTTTTATTCAAATACTAGGAGTTCAAATAATTGATTAGGAGCTTTTCATCACAATTATATTGCAAAACCTCAATTTCTGTACTTTTTACTTAGTTAAAATTCTAACGGGTCCATTGAAAGGCCCATTTAGACCTGTTCATCCGAAACCTCTACAAAAAGGATCGCAAAAATGTTTTATTCAAATATTAGGAGTTCAAATAACTGATTAGGAGCTTTTCAAATCAATTATATTGCAAAACCTTAATTTCTATACTTTTTACTCAGTTATAATTCCAACGGGTCCTTTGAAAGGCCCATTTAGACCTCCTCGTCAGAAACCTCTACAAAAAGGACCGCAAAAATGTTTTATTCAAATATTAGGAGATCAAATAAATTATTAGGAGCTTTTCAACACAATTTTATTGCAAAACCTCAATTTCTGTACTTTTTACTTAGTTAAAATTCCAACGAGTCCATTGAAAGGCCCATTTCGACTCGCTCGTCTGAAACCTCTACAAAAAGGACTGCAAAATAAGTTTTAATCAAATTTTAGGAGTTCATGTAATTGATTAGGAGCTTTTCAACACAATTATATTGTAAAACCTCAATTTCTGTACTTTTTACTAAGTTAAAATTCCAACGAATACATTGAAAGGCCCATTTAGACCTGCTCGTCCGAAACCTCTACAAAAAGGACCGCAAAATGTTTTATTCAAATACTAGGAGTTCAAATAATTGATTACGAGCTTTTCAACACAATTATATTGCAAAACCTCAATTTCTGTACTTTTTACTAAGTTAAAATTCCAACGGGTCTATTGAAAGGCCCATTTAGACCTGCTCGTCCGAAACCTCTACAAAAAGGAACGCAAAAATGTTTTATTCAAATATTAGGAGTTCAAATAATTGATTAGGAGCTTTTCAAATCAATTATATTACAAAACCTCAATTTCTGTAGTTTTTACTTAGTTAATAATTCAACGGGTCCATTGAAAGGCCCATTTAGACCTGCTCGTCCGAAACCTCTACAAAAAGGGCCGTAAAAATATTTTATTCAAATATTAGGAGTTCAAATAATTGATTAGGAGCTTTTCAAATCAATTATATTGCAAAACCTCATTTTCTGTACTTTTTACTCAGTTAAAATTCCAACGGGTCCATTGAAAGGCCCATTTAGACCTCCTCGTCAGATACCTCTACAAAAAGGACCGCAAAAATGTTTTATTCAAATATTAAGAGATCAAATAATTGATTAGGAGCTTTTCAACACAATTATATTGCAAAACCTCAATTTATGTACTTCTTACTTAGTTAAAATTCCAACGGGTCCATTGAAAGGCCCATTTTGACCCGCTCGTCCGAAACCTCTACAAAAAGGACTGCAAAACAAGTTTTAATCAAATTTTAGGTATTGATGTAATTTATTAGGAGCTTTTCAACACAATTATATTGCAAAACCGCAATTTCTGTACTTTTTACTCAGTTAAAATTCCAACGGGTCCATTGAAAGGCCCATTTAGACCTGCTCGTCCGAAACCTCTACAAAAAGGACCACAAAACAAGTTTTAATGAAATATTAGGAGTTCAAATAATTGATTAGGAGCTTTTCAACACAATTATATTACAAAACCGCAATTTTCTGTAGTTTTTACTCGGTTAAAATTCTAACAGGTCCATTGAAAGGCCCATTTAGACCTGCTCATCCGAAACCTCTACAAAAAGGATCGCAAAAATGTTTTATTCAAATATTAGGAGTTCAAATAACTGATTAGGAGCTTTTCAAATCAATTATATTGCAAAACCTTAATTTCTATACTTTTTACTCAGTTATAATTCCAACGGGTCCTTTGAAAGGCCCATTTAGACCTCCTCGTCAGAAACCTCTACAAAAAGGACCGCAAAAATGTTTTATTCAAATATTAGGAGATCAAATAAATTATTAGGAGCTTTTCAACACAATTTTATTGCAAAACCTCAATTTCTGTACTTTTTACTTAGTTAAAATTCCAACGAGTCCATTGAAAGGCCCATTTTGACTCGCTCGTCTGAAACCTCTACAAAAAGGACTGCAAAATAAGTTTTAATCAAATTTTAGGAGTTCATGTAATTGATTAGGAGCTTTTCAACACAATTATATTGTAAAACCTCAATTTCTGTACTTTTTACTAAGTTAAAATTCCAACGAATACATTGAAAGGCCCATTTAGACCTGCTCGTCCGAAACCTCTACAAAAAGGACCGCAAAATGTTTTATTCAAATACTAGGAGTTCAAATAATTGATTACGAGCTTTTCAACACAATTATATTGCAAAACCTCAATTTCTGTACTTTTTACTAAGTTAAAATTCCAACGGGTCTATTGAAAGGCCCATTTAGACCTGCTCGTCCGAAACCTCTACAAAAAGGAACGCAAAAATGTTTTATTCAAATATTAGGAGTTCAAATAATTGATTAGGAGCTTTTCAAATCAATTATATTACAAAACCTCAATTTCTGTAGTTTTTACTTAGTTAATAATTCAACGGGTCCATTGAAAGGCCCATTTAGACCTGCTCGTCCGAAACCTCTACAAAAAGGGCCGTAAAAATATTTTATTCAAATATTAGGAGTTCAAATAATTGATTAGGAGCTTTTCAAATCAATTATATTGCAAAACCTCATTTTCTGTACTTTTTACTCAGTTAAAATTCCAACGGGTCCATTGAAAGGCCCATTTAGACCTCCTCGTCAGATACCTCTACAAAAAGGACCGCAAAAATGTTTTATTCAAATATTAAGAGATCAAATAATTGATTAGGAGCTTTTCAACACAATTATATTGCAAAACCTCAATTTATGTACTTCTTACTTAGTTAAAATTCCAACGGGTCCATTGAAAGGCCCATTTTGACCCGCTCGTCCGAAACCTCTACAAAAAGGACTGCAAAACAAGTTTTAATCAAATTTTAGGAATTGATGTAATTTATTAGGAGCTTTTCAACACAATTATATTGCAAAACCGCAATTTCTGTACTTTTTACTCAGTTAAAATTCCAACGGGTCCATTGAAAGGCCCATTTAGACCTGCTCGTCCGAAACCTCTACAAAAAGGACCACAAAACAAGTTTTAATGAAATATTAGGAGTTCAAATAATTGATTAGGAGCTTTTCAACACAATTATATTGCAAAACCGCAATTTTCTGTAGTTTTTACTCGGTTAAAATTCTAACAGGTCCATTGAAAGGCCCATTTAGACCTGCTCATCCGAAACCTCTACAAAAAGGATCGCAAAAATGTTTTATTCAAATATTAGGAGTTCAAATTATTGATTAGGAGCTTTTCAAATCAATTATATTGCAAAAACTAAATTTCTGTACTTTTTTACTCAGTTAAAATTCCAACGGGTCCATTGAAAGGCCCATTTAGACCTCCTCGTCAGAAACCTCTACAAAAAGGACCGCAAAAATGTTTTATTAAAATATTAGGAGAACAAATAATTGATTATGAGCTTTTCAACACAATTTTATTGCAAAACCTCAATTTCTGTACTTTTTACCAGATAAAATTCCAACGGGTCCATTGAAAGGCCCATTTCGACCCGCTCGTCCGAAACCTCTACAAAAAGGACCGCAAAACAAGTTTTAATCAAATTTTAGGAGTTAATGTAATTGATTAGGAGCTTTTCAACACAATTATATTGCAAAACCTCAATTTCTGTACTTTTTACTCAGTTAAAATTCCAACGGGTCTATTGAAAGGCCCATTTAGACCTGCTCGTCCGAAACCTCAACAAAAAGGATTGCAAAAATGTTTTATTCAAATATTAGGAGTTCAAATAATTGATTAGGAGCTTTTCAACACAATTATATTGCAAAACCGCAATTTATGTACTTTTTACTCAGTTAAAATTCCAACGGGTCCATTGAAAGGCCCATTTAGACCTGCTCGTCCGAAACCTCTACAAAAAGGACCGCAAAGCAAGTTTTAATCAAATATAAGGAGTTCTAGCAATTTTTGTACTTTTTACTCAGTTAAAATTCCAACGGGTCCATTGAAAGGCCTATTTAGACCTGCTCGTCTGAAACCTCTACAAAAAGGACCGCAAAAATGTTTTATTCAAATATTAGGAGTTCAAATAATTGATTAGGAGCTTTTCAACACTATTATATTGCAAAACCTCAATTTCTGTACTTTTTACTCAGTTAAAATTCCAACGGGTCCATTGAAAGGCCCATTTAGACCTCCTCGTTAAAAACCTCTACAAAAAGGACCGCAAAACAAGTTTTAATCAAATATTAGGAGTTCAAATAATTGATTAGGAGCTTTTCAACACAATTATATTTCAAAACCGCAATTTATGTACTTTTTACTCAGTTAAAATTCCAACGGGTCCATTGAAAGGCCCATTTAGACCTGCTCGTCCGAAACCTATTAAAAAAGGACCGCAAAAATGTTTTATTCAAATAATAGGAGTTCAAATAATTGATTAGGAGCTTTTGAACACAATTATATTGCAAAACATCAATTTCTGTACTTTTTACTCAGTTAAAATTCCAACGAGTCCATTGAAAGGCCCATTTCGACCCGCCCGTCCGAAACCTCCACAAAAAGGACAACAAAAATGTTTTATTCAAATATTAGGAGTTCAAATAATTTATTAGGAGCTTTTCAAATCAATTATATTGCAAAATCTCAATATATGTACTTTTTACTCAGTTAAAATTCCAACGGATCCATTGAAAGGCCCATTAGGACCTGCTCGTCCGAAACCTTTACAAAAAGGACCACAAAAATGTTTAATTCAAATATTAGGAGTTCAAATAATTGATTAGGAGCTTTTCAACACAATTATATTGCAATTCCTCAATTTCTGTACTTTTTACTCAGTTAAAATTCCAACGGGTCCATTGAAAGGCCCATTTCGACCTGCTCGTCCAAAACCTCTACAAAAAGGACCGCAAAAAAAGTTTTAATCAAATATTAGGAGTTCAAATAATTCATTAGGAGCCTTTCAACACAATTATATTGCAAAACCGCAATTTCTGTACTTTTTACTCAGTTAAAATTCCAACGGGTCCATTGAAAGGCCCATTTAGACCTGCTCGTCCGAAACTTCTACAAAAAGGACTGCAAAACAAGTTTTAATCAAATTTTGGGAGTTCAAATAATTGATTAGGAGCTTTTCAACACATTTTATTGTAAAACCTCAATTTCTGTACTTTTACTTAGTTAAAATTCCAACGGGTACTCAGTTAAAATTCTAACGGGGGGTGTGTGGGTGGGATAGCTCTCAATTCTCTCTCAATGTTTTTCGGGGTTCTTGCTTGGTTTTGGCTTCCTCTTTTTCCGATGGGTTTTGTCACAAGATCCCTTTCCCCTCACGGCATCTGTTCATTTTCTACCGTTTTTGCCAATATCAGATCAAGATACGGGTTTCCCCTTATCTCCTTGGGAATCGGGATGAGAATCCCAAGAGTTATCCCACTCATCCAACCACCTCCGATATCAGGTTGTATCTTTATCCTTATCTTTTATTTTTTCCATCTTTGTTTTATATCATTTCGGCTGCCTTTCACTCTTTATGAGTTTTGGGCGGCCTTTGAGTTCTTTTTTTGGTTCACTAGATTTGTTTCTCCTTTTGCGAGATTCTATTGCTTATGTGTGTGTTACCGCCGTTTGGCTCCGATGAGCCCCTACCAGAGACACAGATATCAGGTTTGCAAGGACAGATCTTATCATAGTCCTCTTCGCAACCACAGATCTGGTTTTCAAGGCCGGTCGAGCCCATTTTTGCTTCTCCTTTCTTCATCAGGGGAATCGTCAAATCTGATAGATTTTTTCAACTTTTTCCCTTATTTTTTTCCTTATTCTTTTTATATACTTTTATTTTCTAATCAGTTTTTCTTTTTTGCTTTTGGGATTCACCCTTCGGTTGTCTCCGGTGGTGAATCTCCGTCTTTCCCACGCCGCCGGCAAGGAGTGATCCACATGCAGAACCCTTTTCCCTACGGCTCGGAATCTCACAGACCCTTCTTTTTATTTGTTATTGTTTGTCCTTTCTTTTTACTCCTTTTACATTTTCTCTTAACAATCTTTTTCTTTTTGTGCAGATCTAAGCCCCAGTTGGATTTTTCCCATCCATTCGACTGGACTTATTTCATCTTACTGTTTCTGGGTTTTCAGCAAACATCTTTGTGGATTTTTTCGGTGACATCCATCCACCGCCGCCATAAGGACTCCCCAAAATCCTTTTATGTTCTAGGGTTTTTTCATCTTTTTTTTAATTTTGTTTATCCTTATTTCTTATTTATCTAATTTCCTTTGTTTGCATTCTGTTATAGGTTTTATATGTCTTGCTAGTCTGCTATCTCTATTGTTGGATTTCCATCTATTCGTGTGGCGGCTCCGATCGGCGCTCCAAAGTCGGCTAGGGTTTCCCTCCCCCCTTTTTTCTTTTTTCATTATAATTTTTCTTTACTATATTTGTCTAATCCTTTTTTCTTCTTTCCAGACATGCTTAATCTTCCCTCTCAAAAGGATGGTATTTAATATTGTCTTAAATCGAATCTCCTGGTATGTCAATCATTTGTTCCTACTCTGTTTTCCTTTCTGCACTTTTATTACTGTTGCAACACCTAATATGCATTATTATAACTTATCTTTCTGCTGCTCATATATTCCTGTGTTATATCTTTTCCTAATCTGCCTGTTTACATATATTGTTATATGTTTAAACAATTTTTGTGCTTATCCTTTGCTGCCCCTAAACATTGATGCTATTGTTTTCCTATCCGCTATACTGAGAACTATTCTATCATATACTCTACCTATTTCCTTATCTCTAACTCAAGCCCTTATAGGGAATATACAACAAGCCCATCATATGGGAACATATAGCCTCAATTATTACTGCAATATATTATATACTATATCCAACTATCTGAACTATTTTTATTGTGATTATCTTGCTCTAGTTCAATCATCTATATACATTCATTGGCTTATTGATTATAAGTATCACAACCTTTTAATCTACAATAAATTCTATTCTCATTATAATACTTATCTACACTGCGTACATGCTCTGGATAATAATATACTGAATGCCTTAACTAATTTTTTTACAATGGTCAATCCTGATTTAGTTAACTTTCGGATTGATTTGAGTAATGTTCAGCTTTGCACTGGCCATCCTACACTGTTTATGTGTTATTTACTTCTCCAGATTAATTTAACCATCCAAATCTTCTTGCATCTTATTCATTTTCTGTGTTTGTATTCTATGTTCACCATCATAAGCTATAACCAATATTCTATTATTAGAACTGAATTTTTGCAACAATTTTCAATAAATCTAAGACTGGCTAATCATTTCACTAAAATTCATATCTATTTCTCTAATTCAAATTTAATAACCTTTATGGTCTTGTACGATTTACTTCTGATTACATATTTCTTTTATATTACTAGTATTTTCAAGGGTTTATCTGTTACTCACTGTACTCGTTTTCTTTATGATCTTGTCATTGTTGGGACTCTCTATGCTACATCGTCGGATGCAATATTACAAGCTACTCCTCCTGGGTTACATCTTCACCTTAATTCTTTTAATTATCATGTTATTTTTTTATCCCCCCACATCTTTTTGCTCGTTTGGACTGTATTAATTTTCTTATCCCCGCTTCTTCTTTCCCTTGGGTCTGTAATTATTTTTTCCTGTTTTCTTCTTTTCTTGCTTTCCTTTTATTTTTCCTATGCTTTTAATTGCTTTTTAGTTTATATCATTACTGCTATGCATGATTTACTCTACTTGCTAAATGTATGTTATTTTGTGCGCGAGATTGTTTTTTTGTTATGTTCGTTTAACACCCCTTCCCTCTACACCTTATTAGGTGAAATTTCACAAGCCCAATTTTGGGACTCTAATCAAATCCTTCCCATAAGGAAATTAGACTTCAGAATTCAATTTTGCTCAAAAATTTTCTTAATTTTATTCAACTCGACTCTTCAAAAAATAGTTTCAAATCTCACCCACAACCATCCCTTTCAGCTTTATACAATATCTCTGAATTACCTCATAAATTTTCCTATTTTGAAAAGTTTCATAAATTCTTACTCTACTATTCAAAGCTTCCCTAATTTCTATACCATCATTCAATACTCCAAAAAAATTTATTTCATCATTGTTTCCCTAAAAAAACTAGCTTTAATTCCTTTTATACAGTTTTATAAAAGTCAACTTCTTCCAAATATACTAAATTCTTCTTCTTTCCATCTCTATGACGCTATAATTCCTTATAAAGCTCCTTTTAAAACAAATTTAAATTTTGTCAACAATAACTCCAATTTTCCGTTTTTACTCTGTTTACAACAATCAAATTTATTGCCAAATTTATTTTCATTAACCTACGCCTTAAATTTTGTTATATCAATTCTATTATTGAAAATTATTTTCAGCAGTTACATAATATATCCCCATTTATTAGCCCCAACATCTTTTATTCCCAGCTTTAAATATTTAATATTGAAAAGGTTTGCCTTTATTAACAAAATTACTTTACTCTTTCTTTTTTCAACCCCTTTATACAGTCAATACTTCAATCAAATACCTTTAATATTACTATCAATTAATTACCAAATCTTTTATAGTTTTTCAATATACTTTCCTCTAATAATAACCTCAGCTTCTTCCTTTTTCACGTTATCCTCCTCTTTTAAGGTAAGTACATTAATTAATTTACCAATTAATATTAGTAAATCCAATCTTTTACAATTGTCAATCTGTCACACGTATCTCTCTCTACCCACTTTCCTTATATTCTCCCCCCTATCCTTTTACGTTTTCTTTATATACTCATACCCCAATTACTCTAAACCACCACAAAACCTTATTCACTCGACTTCCTCATATTATCGAAAACCCTCAATGGCTTCATCCTCTTCCATCCCCCAACTCAATTTGATTAACCTCACCAATGAAGAATCGAAATTGCTCTACACTCCTGATTTCGATTTCATCAAGGAGGATCCAAAACTCTTTGTCATTGGTCGTTTCATATCGTCCAAGCCTCTAGATATCTATGCTGTTATCTCTGCCTTTGAAGGTATCTGGAAACCCAATGAAGTCGTATCCATCTCAGTGATACAAAACAATTTTCTCAAGATCAAGTTTAAAGAAATCAAGAACTGCTATGAAATCCTCAACCGTGGACCTTGGCTGTACAAGGATGAATGGCTTGCAGTCACCGAATATGATCCAGCAAAATCCTTATCCGACTACAACTTTAACACAATGCGTATATGGATCAGAATATTCTCCCTTCCTGACTCTCTCTTTGCTGACATAGATCGATCCCATCTGGTGGGACATGCTTTGTGATCGATGGTGGGCAATGTTCTCCGAACGGATACCCGCCAAGTTGATGGGAATATGGTGGAATTCCTTCGGGTGGAAATCTTTCTCAATATTACAAGACCTGTTACTCGCTTCGTGTTCATCGGCTCCGGTGAAAACAGAATTATGTGCCGCCTGCAGTATGAAAGACTTCCAATTTTATGCCCTGGCTGCGGCATCATAAGTCACACCTTCGAGAATTGTCCTACCCGTTCTTCAATCGACCCCAACAAACTACAATACAGAGATTGGCTCCGTTACCTTCCTCCTAGACGTTGCCCAGTTGGAATTCGAGGGCGTATCCGTAATGTTGAACCAAATCTGAATCCAAACATTCCCCCAGCTAATGGTAATTTTTTTTTTTTTTATAATTACAACTTTTATCTACTCTCCCTTATCAAATTTTCTTTCGAATTTTCCCGCAGCAATTCCGATGAATAACCCTGCTGTCCCGGTAAATCCTATAGCTCCTCCCAACGACCAGAATAATCTGGGTAATCCTCTCTACTCATTTATCTTCCTTTTTACAAATAATTGCAAATCTCTAATACTCCTCTTTTTTCCATGTAAAGGCTCTCTAAATGATGGCGATGCCGCCTCATTTACGGAACAAGTTACCGAAGAAGCCCAAAATGTCGACATGACCATGGACGATGGACCCAATACTGTCAACGATCCCCCTGCTACCGATCCGAAACAAAAAGCTCCTCTTGAGCCTCAGCCCTTGAATACCATCTATCCAATTCCGGAAGATGGTTCCGATGATGATTGGGAAACCAATGATGACTATGGTGTTCCCAGCCCTACTGCCGAACAAATCAAAAAATTTGACTCTGAATCGAGTAAGCCTTCTAAACCCACTGATCCATTATTCAATGAATTTAATCAGTGGTTGCTTAAAACTTACCCAAATGATGCAGCCCCTGCACCTGCTCCTGTTCCAGCACCCGCACCAGCCCCTGCACCAACCCAAACTAACCGAGGCATGAAACGCCGCTCACCAATTCAAGTATCGTTCCCGCCGAAAAAATCCAAACAATCAGGATCTACTCCAAAAGCTGGGATGAGCAGCTCTAAAAACTCTCCGGCGGCGGCTGACTCCCAGCCCCGCCGAGCAAAATGAAGATCCTCTGCTGGAACTGTCAGAGCCTTGGACAAGCCCCGACGGTTCAACATCTCCGAAGCTATGTCCAACGTACCAACCCTAATATTATCTTTTTATGTGAAACCAAGTTAAATAATGCGGAATGTAACCGCTTATGTCTTTCATTAGGTATGTTAGACATTATTTCTATTCCCGCTTCGGAAGGGTGTTCCGGAATTTCTTTATTCGCCGCAAATGATATCAATATAAGTTTAATTTCCTATTCGCTGCGTTATATTCACATTCAAATTACGAATAATAACAGCACTATGTTTTTTACTGGAATGCATTGATTTTCGGAAACTAGCCAAAAATATAAAACGTGGGAATTAATTGATTCCTTATACACTTCTACTAAAAATAAACCTTGGCTTATTGGAGGAGATCTTAATGAGATTCTAACAGATTCAGAAAAACAAGGGAGTCCACGTAGAGCTAGATCCCAAATCAAAAATTTTCGAAACTGTTTAATTCGAAACAACCTTTTCGATTGCAAACCAACCTCGGGATGGTTTACATGGACAAAGGTAGGTCCGTTAACCCCTGTAATTCATGAACGACTTGACCATTTTGTAGCTAACTATGCTTGGAAAGATCTCTACCCTAATCATCGAATAAATACAGAATATGTCGCAAAATCCGACCACTGTTTCCTTCTTCTTGAAATTGATAAACCAACTACCACACCCAAATCTCAAATCCCCAAAAATTTCAGATTTGAAAATTGTTGGGCTAATAATAAAGATAACATCCAAACTATTAAAAGGGCATGGGCTGACACCCCTGGAACGGCCATCAATAAAATCAAAGCGGTAGGAACATACTTAGATGACTGGCAAAACCAACAACGCTTTAAAACAACAGGACGTATTAAATTCCTTACCAAAAAAATTAATAAAATTCTTTATCGCCCCTTGACAGCTACTAATAAACAAACTTATTTAAATTATAGAACGTAATTAAATAAACTCTTAACGGAACAAGAAGCTTATTGGGCTCAAAGATCTCGAACACTTTGGCTATCCCAAGGGGACAAAAATACCAAATTCTTCCATGCCAGAGCTTCTAATCGTAATAAGAAAAATTCCATCATAGGGCTTTATGATGCCAATTCCAATTGGTGCACCTCGGAATCTGATATTATGGATATCGCTTCGAATTATTTCCAAAACCTATTTACAACCTCTAATCCCCAACTTTCGGAAATTATCCTTGACAAAATCCACCCCTCCATTAATTCTTCAATGAATGGAAGTCTTCTCAAGCTGTTCACCAGAGAAGAAATTCTACATGCCTTTAAAGGTATTGACCCTAGGAAGGCTCCTGGTGCCGATGGTCTACCTAGTAGTTTCTTTCGACAACATTGGGACACAGTTGGTGACGATGTCCTTAATCTTTGTATGGATCTTTTAAATGGCAAGGCAGATATGACTTTAGTTAACAAAACCATTCTGGTGCTAATTCCCAAAGTTAAGGACCCAACTTCCATGAAACAACTCAGACCAATTAGCCTATGTACCGTTCTCTATAAAATAGTTGCCAAAATAATTGTAAATAGAATGAAACAGGCTATACCTCTCTGTATTAGCCCTAATCAAGCTGCCTTTGTCCAGGGACGCAACATCTCTGATAATATCCTTGTTGCGCATGAAATTATTCACAACATCAATGCTGGAGCAACTAAATCCTCGCAAGGAGCTGCTCTCAAACTTGACATGGAAAAAGCTTTCGATAGAGTTGAATGGTCTTTCCTTGCAAATGTTATGACACGTATGGACTTTGCATCCGGTTGGATTGATCTTATAATGTGTTGTATATCTACTGTCTCTTTCTCAGTTAAAATTAATAACTCATTTTCACCCACTTTTCAACCTCAACGTGGTCTCCGTCAGGGGGATCCTCTATCCCCTTTTCTTTTCCTATTCTGCACTCAAGGTCTCTCGGCTTACTTAGCGGCCGCTCAACAAACTAATATACTTCCAGGTCTAGGTGCCTGTAAGCATGGGCCCAAAGTTAACCACCTTCTTTTTGCAGATGATTGTATGGTATTTATAAATACCAATCAATCGGAAGCATCCCGTCTGAAAAATGCTCTCCAAGTATATGCTAATGCATCTGGTCAAGCAATAAACTTCGAGAAATCAACTATTTTTTATAACCCACGTACACCTTCTGCAACAAGAAATATAATCAATAGCATTTTACAAGTACGTGAAGTTTCTAACCCCGGAGTATACCTAGGTATCCCGCTCCTCATAGGGAAAAATAAAACTGAATCTTTAGGTTTTGTTCGAGATAAAGTACATGATCGACTCTCTAGCTGGGACAAACACCTTCTATCCTTTAGTGGTAGAGAGATTTTTATCAAAGCTGTTTTACAATCTCTCCCACAGTATGTGATGTCTTGCTATCTTCTACCTCACAATATCATTGACGACATGACTACATCAATCCGCCAATACTGGTGGACCGGAAAATCCAACAAAAAAGGTTGGCACATGTTGCCATGGAACCGGATTTGTTTACCAAAATCCGCTGGTGGCATGGGCTTCAAAGACCTACACGATTTCAACATCGCCCTTCTAGGGAAGCAAATTTGGAAACTAATTTGCGAACCAGATTCCTTATTAGGACAAATATACCGTTTCAAATATTTCCCTTCAGGTAACATCCTGGATGTACCGAAACCTAGTAGGGGCTCCTTTGCCTGGCAAGGTATATACAACGCTCTTCAGCGCCTTTTCCCTGGCTCTCTTCATCGCCCTGGTATAAATAGTAATATCAGAATACACAAAGATATATGGGGTGGGTCTTCCCCGATTGAGCTAACTGGGGATTATGAAATCTCAGATGAATTCCACATCCGATGTCGGGATTTCATGATCTGCAATCAAACTGCCTGGGATACAGTAAAATTAAACAATTATTTCAATCCAATTGATGCGGATGCCATTCTTCGTATCCCCATCATAAATGATCATCGGGATTCAATTTTATGGTCCCCCAATGATTCAGGTATCTATTCAGTTTGCTCTGGATATATTTTCTTACAACGCTCCTTTTCCCAACCTTCGCCGCCTACTCGGTTATGGAAATTTTTATCTAAAATAAAAGCTTTACCCAAAGTCAAAACTTTTGGATGGCGTATGGCATCTGATGCTCTACCCGTTGGCTCTAAAATGCTAGCTTTCTCCCCTAGCTCGGGGTTATGCTCTATCTGTGGTAATCACTCGGAAACAATTCTTCATGCGCTTCGTGATTGTCCTGGGGCTACTGAAGCCCTTCAAATTAGTGGTATTCCGATCTCTCTCTATAAGAGTATAGCTCCTTCACCATTTCAATGGTTAGAGGAAGCAGCCTCTACAATTTCCCCTGATAAATTTGGCCTCTTTCTTATAGTGTTATGGAATATTTGGAACAGACGTAATGATTGGGTTCACAACCACCATCTACAACCCTCATGGTTAATTGCAGTCAATTTAATTAGCCTACATGACGAATTTTGTAAATTCGTAATCTCATCAGATCCACCTCCATCCACTATTACTAATCCCTCCTGTTCTTCTCCATCTAATTTTATCAAAATTAATGTGGATGGCGCTTTTAACCCTTCAACTCGTGCAGCAGTTGTCGGCGTTGTTGCTCGTGACCCTGCCGGAGAAGTCGTGGGTGGTCTCGCTTTCCCTCTCGGTAGCCGCCAGGACGCTATCACTAGTGAGGGAGAAAGCATCCTTGCTGGTCTCACCTTTGCCCGTTCTCATGGATGGAAGCGTATCATGATCGAAACGGACTGCGCTTCTCTTGCGAACAGGATCAACAATCCTGCTCAGGACCTATCTACTATGGGACCAATTATTCTTCAGATACAAGCTGCTCTTCATGATTTCGACTTTACTTCCATTTCCTTTGTACGCCGAGAGGCAAATGTTATAGCCCATACGTTGGCTTCTTTTTCTTTGAATTCTATGACTTCTACGTCTTTTGAATCGGATATTCCCCATTGTATCCATCATCTTGTAACAAATATTTATTGATTAATAATATTTGGGCACTCTTTTCCCCTTTTTAGGGTCCTCTAGCTTTGCTTGAAGGACAGTAGTAGGGGTTTTTAATGAGGCCTTTTCTTCAAAAAAAAAAATTCCAACGGGTCCATTGAAAGGCCCATTTCGACCCGCTCGTCCGAAACTTCTACAAAAAGGACTGCAAAACAAGTTTTAATCAAATTTTAGGAGTTCATGTAATTAATTAGGAGCTTTTCAACACAATTATATTGCAAAACCTCAATTTATGTACTTTTAACTTAGTTAAAATTCCACTGGGTCCATTTAAAGGCCCATTTAGACCTGCTCGTCCGAAATCTCTACAAAAAGGACCGCAAAAATGTTTTATTCAAATATTAGGAGTTCAAATAATTGATTAGGAGCTTTTCAACACAATTATATTGCAAAACCTCAATTTCTGTACTTTTTACTAAGTTAAAATTCCAACGAGTCTATTGAAAGGTCCATTTAGACCTACTCGTCCGAAACCTCTACAAAAAGGACCGCAAAACAAGTTTTAATCAAACATTAGGAGTTCAAATAATTCATTAGGAGCTTTTCAACACAATTATATTGCAAAACCGCAATTTCAGTACTTTTTACTCGGTTAAAATTCGAACGGGTCCATTGAAAGGCCCATTTCGACCCGCTCGTCCGAAACCTCTACAAAAAGGACTGCAAAACAAGTTTTAATCAAATTTTAGGAGTTCATGTAATTGATTAGGAGCTTTTCAACACAATTATATTGCAAAACCTCAATTTCTGTACTTTTTACTAAGTTAAAATTCCAACGGGTCCATTGAAAGGCCCATTTAGACCTGCTCGTCCGAAACCTCTACAAAAAGGACCGCAAAAATGTTTTATTCAAATATTAGGAGTTCAAATAATTGATTAGGAGCTTTTCAACACAATTATATTACAAAACCTCAATTTCTTTACTTTTTACTAAGTTAAAATTCCAACGAGTCTATTGAAAGGCCCATTTAGACCTGCTCGTCCGAAACCTCTACAAAAAAGACCGCAAAACAAGTTTTAATCAAATATTAAGAGTTCAAATAATTTATTAGGAGCTTTTAAACACAATTATATTGCAAAACTGCAATTTCTGTACTTTTTACTCAGTTAAAATATTCCAACGGGTAGTTAAAATTCTAACGGGTAACGGGGATTAGGAAATGAAAATTCTCTCTGAAATCTCTCATTTCCTCCTTTTGCTTTTTCTCTCTCTCTCATCTCCTCCACACCAACCACCATCCATTCCGCCACAATCTTGACACCCCCCCACGCCCACCACATCTTTACCACCTAAAATGCCATCTCCTGCCAGCATGTAACCACTGTTCTTGGCTACATGCTCCCGACAACCACCGAGCCATCCTCAGCAACCACCTTCACAACCATAGGCATTGGTTGCATGCCACAATCGGAGCTGATTTAGCAAAGGTACGTTCTCTTCCCCTTATTAGCTTTATTATCATTTTTCAATGGTGTAATTATGTTATAATTACCTTTTTACGGATCCAACCTTGGTTCGATCCCACTGGCCACATCTCCTATGATGACAATGTATTGGGGATGTGGAATCAGCATCGGTCGGGTTATGCCTTATTTCTAAGGCCCCCGACAGTGATGCAACGATCCTGGCTTTTGAAGCCTTGTAACCAATTTTCCCATTCTTATGAATGGGTCCTCTCCTGGCCCTCCGGGCCTTGCAATTTTACTGGATTATTCGAAAGTTTTAGGACAGTGGGTCCACTGAAACGATGGCAATTGAGGCCCTCGTGGCTAACCCCTGGGCATAGTACGCCTAACACGCATGCTGCAGGCGTTCCCATGCATGCAGGACAGGGCTTCCGCTTATACGCTATTACTGAAATTTTCATGCAGTTTGCATGGCACATGCAGACGGAGTGCATGAAAGTCACTGCAACCACATGCCACCATATACGATGGCAGCAGTGGCCTTGGCAGCTGCCGGTGGCTGGCTCTCTCCGACCACCGTCCACCCCAACGTTCTCCAAGCCCCAAAATATCGGGATTATCCAAGTTCACGATAAAGGCCTGATTTTTCGGGATTTATCTTATTTTAAAATTTTATCAATACTCCCTTGGAGTCTTCAACCAAAACTCAAACTCTATCCAACTTTGAACTCCCTATTATCTGGGAATTTTATTGGGATACAGATTCGTGATTGGTGGCCCCTACCACTTGAATTACAAACTGAATTATCCTCTTTTATTATACTAATTCTAGGTAAGTTGGATACTCTCCCTAAAATTAGGAATTCTTCTCGAATCCTCCTCTGCTACTACTCCCATTGGATTACATTCTATCCGAACCAACCCTATCTCACAAATTTGAACTTTATTCGAATTGTACGGGTGAAGTACCTCAAACTATCTTTTAGTGAGCAATACTTTTGGAGCAGCATTACATACGGCTCCATTCTAGGTTATTGCTTCACTCGAAATCCTTACTCCAAACCTTCACAAACAATGGCTTCCTCGGACTCGTTCCTGGATCACTTTGACAATTTACAATTCACTGCTGAAGAACAGGCAGTGGTTTACGCCCCAAAGGCCACCAAGGCCATTCCTTTGGACGACCAACGTTGTTCCTTATTAGGGAAACTCTTCCCCACAACGACACCGGACGACACAGCTCTGGTGAAGGTTTTTACGGCTGTTTGGAAGGAGGACAAGCTTCTCTCCACCACCATACTTGGCTCAGGATATTACCTTTTCAAGTTCGAGACCGCTGCAAAAGTCAGGGATATCCTCAAAAGGGGGCCATGGACGTTCAAAAGGGATTGGCTAGCTCTCACTCCCATCCAACCCCAGTTGACATTGGAGGAATACAAGTTTACCCACATGAGGATATGGGTCCGTATCCTCCGTGTTCCATTAGCCATGATGATTGGCGACACTGTGGCTAATACATCCGAGCGTGCTTTAGGCTGTGGTCTAGGTACTGTGATAAGCACAGACACTCGAAAAGACGATGAAGGGAATCGTGTACACTTCCTCCGTGTTGGAGTGCTTATAGACGTTACCCGACCCCTAAGAAGGGGCGTCGCTCTTGCTGATGAGGAGAATCCGGCTAAACCCAAGATGCTCCCGGTTAGGTATGAGAAGCTACCTAATTTTTGCCTTGGCTGTGGAATGTTGTTTCACCTACGTGAAACCTGTGCTACATTCAAGGACAAGCCAAATGAAGGATTGCCATACAGTGAATGGCTGCGTGCACCTGCTCCTAAACCTAAGGTGAAAACAAATGTTCGAGGACGGATACGATATTTCGAGCCGGGTTCCTCTTCTACCAGGCGTGAACAATCCACAGGTTCCCCCTTATTTTTTTCTAAGCACCTAGGATACTGGATTAGACCAACAAACTTCTATTCCACCGTGCTATATATTTGTGGTATTATAATCCAAATTTTCGTTTTGGTTGTTGGGCCCACCATCATATTTCCCCACAATTTTATTACATATGTATGTTTATGCATGCCCTTTCGATTTAATGGTTGGATAACATGCATGCCTTCTAGCTTTTTACGCACTCCCTGGTTTGTATCATTGTTACATCGTATTAGATACAATGAACATATATGGACTGCATATGTATATTTGATGGCAAGCTTTGTAATCTTGCTTTACTTTGTTTCATTATTATTTGGTTTGCCCTTATATTTATGGGTTTTCGTTGCTGTCCTTCCAGGGAACAAGGGGAAGGACAAAGTTGCTGCCTCCCCATTGGCCACTGCCACTCCGGACGTGGCAACAGGTGCACCTTCAGTGCAGCCGGGAGATGGTTCATTGAATCTAGAGGATGATGATTTATTTGGCGAGGAAATTGCCACCCCCCCTACGGACGATGCAGTGCCACTGCCGGCAGTAGGGACAGCTGCTGCTGTCAATGCTAAAACTGCTGTAGATGTTGTTCCGGCACAGCAGGAGCCGCTGGATATTCCACCTCTGGCCATGATACCAGCTGATGCTGAATCCGTGATCAACGACTCTAGGGAAGCAGACGTTGAGATGGAACGGGACCTGCAGCTTCACAAGTCCGACACTCCGCCGGACAAACGCTTTATTTTGATCGATAATGACTCATTCTCGGTGCCAATCACGGATGACACTGCCATTGGGGAGAGCTCGAACAAAGGGAAAGGTCCGAGGGACAAGGGGAAGGAACCGGTCAACCCGGAATTTGAAGTCTGGTTGGCTGCCACAACCGACAAGGCTCCGGACGCTGCAACTCTAAAGAAAGCTAAACGCACATCGCCCATTATCACTGGTGGGATAGCTAAACGCCCGAGATCTTCACCACTGGCGGCTGGGAAAACAGTGAAACAAGTTGAGAAAAGTCAAAGGAAAGCTGGGATGAGCAGCAAAAACTCTTCGGCGGTGGTTGACGGTCAACCCCGCCGAGAGAAATGAGAGCCATATGTTGGAACTGTCGGGGACTTGGTATGTCTTCGGCAGTTCACGAGCTTCGCTCTATTGTTTCACGTTTAGGTCCAGATTTTATTTTTCTGTCTGAAACTCGTTTAAACGCATTTAAATTTGATTCCATTAAACATTCTCTTGATATGGAGGGCTTTTTTGCTGTGGATAGCAGCCCTACTTGTGCAGGTTTATGCCTGCTTTTTAATAAAAACATTTCTTTAGATTTTCTCTCGTCTTCGACGAGATACATTGATGTTATTGTGAATAGCTCTAACTGTCGCTTTCGTTTTACGGGAATTTATGGATACGCAGCCACTAACATGAAAAAATATACGTGGGACCTAATCGATTCCCTTAAAACAAAATCATCTCTTTCGTGGCTTATCGGAGGTGACTTAAATGATATCTTAGATGACTCGGAAAAACAAGGTGGCAATCGTAGACCTCGTTCACAAATCCTAAACTTTCGTGATTGTTTAACGAGAAATAACCTGTTCGATTGTCGACCGAACTCGGGATGGTTTACTTGGACCCGTACTGGGCCTAATGTCGAGCCGGTTTGCGAACGGCTGGATCGGTTCTTAGCATGCTCGCAATGGATGCACAAATTTCCCAACTACGGCCATTTTCACTCCTTTTCTCTCGAGTCGGATCATAGTGTCATAATATTGGACACCGAAAATGCTCCATTATCAAACCAATATACCCAGCATACAATGGATCACTTTCGTTTTGAAACATGTTGGGCTCATGACCCAGCGGGCATCCAAGTTTGTAAACAAACATGGGCTGCCACGCAGGGGTCCATTTTGGACAAACTCTCCGCGATGGGTCATTCCCTTCAAGAGTGGCAACACGCTCAACGTAAACTATCCTCTCTTCGCATGCAACAGTTGCAACGATCTATCAACAATATTCTGCGCCGTAAGCACATCTCTAGGAAAGCTCTTTCCGCATTGCACAGTGCCAAATTAGAACTACGGAAATTGTCAGTGGCTAAAGAGGCTTACTGGGCCCAACGCTCCCGCATCTCATGGTTAACCAATGGAGATAAAAATACCACCTACTTCCATGTGAGAGCCACTAAACGACGACGGAAAAACACAATCAAGGGATTGATGGATACTACCGGAGTCTGGCAGTCCTCCACTGAGGACATTTTACAAGTTGCGTCGTCGTACTTTAAAGATATTTTTTCATCAGCTTACCCGGTATCCTCACCGGAATTGCTGAACAATATTCGGCCCACGGTGACAACAGATATGAATGATACTCTTCTACGGCCCTTCACGGTAGACGAAATCCGTGCCGCTTTTCTGGATATCAATCCTAAGAAAGCGCCTGGTATTGATGGATTCCCAGGTAGTTTTTACAGACAACATTGGGATATGATTGGTCCAGAATTCATCTCTCTATGTATGGATCTCCTTCAAGGGAAAGCCGATATGGCTTCTGTTAACCGATCGGTCATTGTGCTAATTCCCAAGATTTTTGACACCACCACCATGAAGCACTTCCGTCCAATCAGTCTGTGCACGGTCATTTATAAGACGGTCGCTAAAGTTCTGGTGAATCGCCTGAAGATATCCCTATCTTCTTGTATCAGCGATTCGCAAGCGGCGTTTATCAGCGAACGAAATATTACCGACAATATTTTGACTGCACACGAGCTGGTGCATACCCTTCAATCTTGTGGCACACTCTCCTCTCAAGGAGCGGCTGTTAAGCTCGATATGGAAAAGGCCTTTGATAGGGTGGAATGGTCCTTTCTAAGGGATGTCATGCTCCGTATGGTTTTGCACGGGACTGGGTTAACCTTATCCTACGGTGCGTCTCCTCGGTCTCTTTTTCGGTACGAATTAATGGCACGATATCGGAGGAATTTTTTCCTACCCGGGGTATCCATCAAGGTGACCCCTTATCACCCTTCTTATTCCTAATTTGTTCCCAAGGACTATCAGCAGCTTTGGAAACAGAGCAAAGAGAAGGACGCCTCTCCGGTCATAGTGCTAGTCGCTATGGGCCCAGGGTTACACATCTTCTATTCGCAGATGATAGTTTGGTTTTCCTCCGCAATGATCCAGGGGAGGTTGATAGATTGCGTTACGTCCTTTCCCAGTATGCCTCGTCTTCCGGTCAAACGGTAAACTTTGACAAGTCTACCGCTTACTGCAGTCGTGGGTGCTCCTCCGCCTTTCTCCATACAATGCGATCAACCTTGGGTGTCCGCCTAGTGGATGATCCAGGCATATATTTGGGTGTTCCCCTCTTAATCAAAAGGAACCGCACTGCTTCCTTAGGCTTTGTACGAGATAAAGTCCAATCCCGTATGAGCAAATGGGATAACAGTTTCCTTTCCTATAGCGGAAGAGAAATCCTCATTAAGGCTGTCGCACAAGCGATGCCACAATATGTGATGCCATGCTACCTCTTACCGCAAAACATAATTGACGATATTACTACGACCATACGGCGCTACTGGTGGTCTGGGCGTAGTAATAAGCGTGGATGGCCTCTTTTGTCGTGGGACACCCTCTGCACGCCTAAAAATGCAGGAGGTCTAGGTTTCCGCGACCTACGATCATTTAATATTGCCCTGTTAGGGAAGCAAATTTGGCACTTGCTGGCACATCCGAACTCTTTGTTGGCAAGGGTCCTCGGTGCTAAATACTACCCTTCCGGTGACCTCCTGCATGCCTCGACGGACAAGCGGGCTTCTTTTGCATGGAAAGGCCTGCACCAAGCTATCCAACTCCTAGGACCTGGTTATTTTTGGCGACCAGGGACTCAGAGCTCGATATGTCTGCTCAGTGATACATGGGGAGGGGATAACCCTATAACTCTTTTTGGACAATATGAGGATAATGACGAACTTCCAGTGCGCTGCCGGGATTACATGTTGCGCGGCGGGGCATCTTGGGATGAGGCCAAAATCTAAAATGCATTCGATAAGGATGATGCTGAAAGTATCCTTAGGGTGCCGATTTATCAGGATAGACCAGACAAGCTGGTTTGGGGACGCCATGACTCCGGGACTTATACCGTCAGGTCGGGGTATTTTTTTCTCCATCAACCGGCGAGACCGGCAATGCGTCCTTCACGCCTATGGAAAGTACTTTCCAAATCTCCGACTTTACCTAAAGTTCGCTCCTTCAGTTGGAGAGCGGGCCGTGATGCCCTACCCACTGGGGAAAAGCTTCGTGCAATACATCAAACGGATGGATACTGTCCCTTTTGCCCAACGGTGCTGGAGTCCGCTATACATGCCCTTCGGGATTGCCCAACTGCTCAGGAGGTTCTTCGCCTTGTGGGGCTTCCATCGAGCGTTTACGCCAGCCATACCAACTCCATAATGGCTTGGCTATCGGAAGGAACTTATTACTTGGACACTTCAGGGTTTGCCCTGCTCCTCACCACAATTTGGAATATCTGGAACCGTCGTAACGACTGGATCCATTCCCAGAGACTTCAGCCAACATGGCTGATCGCTATGAATGCTACAGGTCTTCTACAGGAATACGCAGCCGCTAACGCTCTCCCCGCCGTGTCAGCCGCAGTACCAGCAGCAGCCCCCCCACGATGGACGACGCCTAGACCAGGCTGCATCAAGATAAACGTTGACGGAGCCTTCCATCCAGGATCTGGTGCTGCAGCCATCGGAGTCGTTGCTAGGGATGCAAATGGCTCAGTTGTTGGAGGATGCGCTGTCTATGAGGCGGGCTGTCGGGATGCCCCCATGGTCGAGCTACATGCCATTGTTGCGGGTATCATGTTGACCCGAGATAGAGGGTGGGGCGAGGTGATTATTGAATCCGACTCGGCTACGGTGATCAACAAGCTCTCCCGCACCACTGGGGACAATTCCCTTCTGGGACCACAGATTGTTGATACCCAGGCTTTGCTTAGGTCTTATCCTTTAATCACTTTATCTTTTGTACCTAGATCGGCCAATTTTATGGCTCACAACTTAGCCGCTTGGGCTTTACGCTTTGCCTCTTCGGTGTATTTTGATTCAGTTATTCCTGACTGTATAAACGTTGATGTAATGGCTGACTCTCAGCCTCTTTATTGTTATAATAATAACAATACTCAGGGTACTCTTTTCCCCTTAGATTCACTTTGTGCTTCGGCACGAGGTGGTTAGAGGGGTTTTTAATGAGGCCCTTTTCTTCAAAAAAAAAAATCCAATGGGTCCATTGAAAGGCCCATTTCGACCTGCTCGTTCGAAACCTCTACAAAATGGACTGCTAAACAAGTTTTAATCAAATTTTAGGAGTTTATGTAATTGATTAGGATCTTTTCAACACAATTATATTGCAAAACCTCAATTTCTATAATTTTTACTCAGTTAAAATTCCAACGGGTCCATTGAAAGGCCCATTTCGACCCGCTCGTCTGAAACCTCTACAAAAAGGACCGCAAAACAAGTTTTAATCAAATTTTAGGAGTTCATGTAATTTATTAGGAGCTTTTCAACACAATTATATTGCAAAACCTCAATTTCTGTACTTTTTACTCAGTTAAAATTCCAGCGGGTCCATTGAAAGGCCCATTTAGACCTGCTCGTCCGAGACCTCTACAAAAAGGATCGCAAAAATGTTTTATTCAAATACTAGGAGTTCAAATAATTGATTAGGAGCTTTTCATCACAATTATATTGCAAAACCTCAATTTCTGTACTTTTTACTCAGTGAAAATTCTAACGGGTCCATTGAAAGGCCCATTTAGACCTGCTCATCCGAAACCTCTACAAAAAGGATCGCAAAAATGTTTTATTCAAATATTAGGAGTTCAAATAACTGATTAGGAGCTTTTCAAATCAATTATATTGCAAAACCTTAATTTCTGTACTTTTTACTCAGTTATAATTCCAACGGGTCCATTGAAAGGCCCATTTAGACCTCCTCGTGAGAAACCACTACAAAAAGGACCGCAAAAATGTTTTATTCAAATATTAGGAGATCAAATAAATTATTAGGAGCTTTTCAACACAATTTTATTGCAAAGCCTCAATTTCTGAACTTTTTACTTAGTTAAAATTCCAACGAGTCCATTGAAAGGCCCATTTCGACTCGCTCGTCTGAAACCTCTACAAAAAGGACTGCAAAATAAGTTTTAATTAAATTTTAGGAGTTCATGTAATTGATTAGGAGCTTTTCAACACAATTATATTGTAAAACCGCAATTTCTGTACTTTTTACTAAGTTAAAATTCCAACGGGTCCATTGAAAGGCCCATTTAGACCTGCTCGTCGGAAACCTCTACAAAAAGGACCGCAAAAATGTTTTATTCAAATATTAGGAGTTCAAATAATTGATTAGGAGCTTTTCAACACAATTATTTTTGCAAAACCTCAATTTCTGTACTTTTTACTAAGTTAAAATCCCAACGTGTCTATTGAAAGGCCCATTTAGACCTGCTCCTCCAAAACCTCTACAAAAAGGACCGCAAAACAAGTTTTAATCAAATATTAGGAGTTCAAATAATTGATTAGGAGCTTTTCAACACAATTATATTGCAAAACCTCAATTTCTGTACTTTTTACTCAGTTAAAATTCCAACGAATACATTGGAAGGCCCATTTAGACCTGCTCGTCCGAAATCTCTACAAAAAGGACCGCAAAAATGTTTTATTCAAATACTAGGAGTTCAAATAATTGATTAGGAGCTTTTCAACACAATTATATTGCAAAACCTCAATTTCTGTACTTTTTACTAAGTTAAAATTCCAACGGGTCTATTGAAAGGCCCATTTAGACATGCTCGTCCGAAACCTCTACAAAAAGGAACGCAAAAATGTTTTATTCAAATATTAGGAGTTCAAATAATTGATTAGGAGCTTTTCAAATCAATTATATTACAAAACCTCAATTTCTGTACTTTTTACTTAGTTAATAATTCAACGGGTCCATTGAAAGGCCCATTTAGACCTGCTCGTCCGAAACCTCTACAAAAAGGACCGTAAAAATATTTTATTCAAATATTAGGAGTTTAAATAATTGATTAGGAGCTTTTGAAATCAATTATATTGCAAAACCTCATTTTCTGTACTTTTTACTCAGTTAAAATTCCAACGGGTCCATTAAAAGGCCCATTTAGACCTCCTCGTCAGAAACCTCTACAAAAAGGACCGCAAAAATGTTTTATTCAAATATTAGGAGATCAAATAATTGATTAGGAGCTTTTCAACACAATTATATTGCAAAACCTCAATTTATGTACTTTTTACTTAGTTAAAATTCCAACGGGTCCATTGAAAGGCCCATTTTGACCCGCTCGTCCGAAACCTCTACAAAAAGGACTGCAAAACAAGTTTTAATCAAATTTTAGGAATTCATGTAATTTATTAGGAGCTTTTCAACACAATTATATTGAAAAACCGCAATTTCTGTACTTTTTACTCAGTTAAAATTCCAACGGGTCCATTGGAAGGCCCATTTAGACCTGCTCGTCCGAAACCTCTACAAAAAGGACCGCAAAACAAGTTTTAATCAAATATTAGGAGTTCAAATAATTGATTAGGAGCTTTTCAACACAATTATATTGCAAAACTGCAATTTTCTGTAGTTTTTACTCAGTTAAAATTCTAACAGGTCCATTGAAAGGCCCATTTAGACCTGCTCATCCGAAACCTCTACAAAAAGGACCGCAAAAATGTTTTATTAAAATATTAGGAGATAAAATAATTGATTATGAGCTTTTCAACACAATTTTATTGCAGAACCTCAATTTCTGTACTTTTTACCCAGTTAAAATTCCAACGGGTCCATTGAAAGGCCCATTTCGACCCGCTCGTCCGAAACCTCTACAAAAAGGACCGCAAAACAAGTTTTAATCAAATTTTAGGAGTTAATGTAATTGATTAGGAGCTTTTCAACACAATTATATTGCAAAACCTCAATTTCTGTACTTTTTACTCAGTTAAAATTCCAACGGGTCCATTGAAAGGCCCATTTAGACCTGCTCGTCCGAAACCTCAACAAAAAGGATAGCAAAAATGTTTTATTCAAATATAAGGAGTTCAAATAATTGATTAGGAGCTTTTCAACACAAGTATATTGCAAAACCTCAATTTCTGTACTTTTTACTCTGTTAAAATTCCAACGGGTTAATTGAAAGGCCCATTTAGACCCGCTCGTCCGAAACCTCTACAAAAAGGACCACAAAACAAGTTTTATTCAAATATTAGGAGTTCATGTAATTGATTAGGAGCTTTTCAACACAATTATATTGCAAAACCTCAATTTCTGTACTTTTTACTCAGTTAAAATTCCAACGGGTCCATTGAAAGGCCCATTTAGACTTGCTCGTCCGAAACCTCTACAAAAAGGACCGGAAAAATGTTTTATTCAAATATTAGGAGATCAAATAATTGATTAGGAGTTTTTCAAC
This sequence comes from Hibiscus tridactylites, assembly GCA_958450335.1. NCBI lineage: Eukaryota > Viridiplantae > Streptophyta > Magnoliopsida > Malvales > Malvaceae > Hibiscus > Hibiscus tridactylites. The sequence continues at coordinate 38,636,329 of OY288289.1, read as the reverse complement.
TCAATTATATATCAAAACCTCAATTTATGTACTTTTTACTCAGTTAAAATTCCAACGGGTCCATTTTAAGGCCCATTTCGACCCGCTCGTCCGAAACGTCTACAAAAAGGACCGCAAAACAAGTTTTAATCAAATTTTAGGAATTCATGTAATTTATTAGGATCTTTTCAACACAATTATATTGCAAAACCGCAATTTATGTACTTTTAACTCAGTTAAAATTCCAACGGGTCCATTGAAAAGCCCATTTAGACCTGCTCGTCCGAAACCTCTACAAAAAGGACCGCAAAACAAGTTTTAATCAAATATAAGGAGTTCTAGAAATTTATGTACTTTTTACTCAGTTAAAACTCCAACGGGTCCATTGAAAGGCCCATTTAGACCTGCTCGTCCGAAACCTCTACAAAAAGGACCGCAAAAATGTTTTATTCAAATATTAGGAGTTCAAATAATTGATTAGGAGCTTTTCAACACAATTATATTGCAAAACCTCAATTTCTGTACTTTTTACTCAGTTAAAATTCCAACGGGTCCATTGAAAGGCCCATTTAGACCCGCTCGTCCGAAACCTCTACAAAAAGGACCGCAAAACAAGTTTTAATCAAATATTAGGAGTTCAAAGAATTCATTAGGAGCTTTTCAACACAATTATATTGCAAAACCGCAATTTCTGTACTTTTTACTCAGTTAAAATTCCAACGGGTCCATTGAAAGGCCCATTTAGACCTCCTCGTCCGGAACTTCTACAAAAAGGACTGCAAAAGAAGTTTTAATCAAATTTTAGGAGTTCAAATAATTGATTAGGAGCTTTTCAACACAATTATATTGCAAAACCTCAATTTCTGTACTTTTTACTAAGTTAAAATTCCAACGGGTCCATTGAAAGGCCCATTTCGACCTGCTCGTCCGAAACCTCTACAAAAAGGACCGCAAAAAGAGTTTTAATCAAATATTAGGAGTTCAAATAATTCATTAGGAGCTTTTCAACACAATTATATTGCAAAATCGCAATTTCTGTACTTTTTACTCAGTTAAAATTTCAACGGGTCCATTGAAAGGCCCATTTAGACCTACTCGCCCGAAACTTCTACAAAAAGGACTGCAAAACAAGTTTTAATCAAATTTTAGGAGTTCAAATAATTGATTAGGATCTTTTCAACACAATTATATTGCAAAACCTCAATTTCTGTACAAAAAGGATTGCAAAAATGTTTTATTCAAATATTAGGAGATCAAATAATTGATTAGGAGATTTTCAACACAATTATATTGCAAAACCTCAATTTCTGTACTTTTTACTCAGTTAAAATTCCAACGGGTCCATTGAAAGGCCCATTTAGACCCGCTCGTCCGAAGCCTCTACGAAAAGGACCGCAAAACAAGTTTTATTCAAATATTAGGAGTTCATGTAATTGATTAGGAGCTTTTCAACACAATTATATTGCAAAACCTCAATTTCTATACTTTTTACTCAGTTAAAATTCCAACGGGTCCATTGAAAGGCCCATTTAGACCTGCTCGTCCGAAACCTCTACAAAAAGGATTGCAAAAATGTTTTATTCAAATATTAGTAGATCAAATAATTGATTAGGAGCTTTTCAACACAATTATATTGCAAAACCTCAATTTCTGTAATTTTTACTTAGTTAAAATTCCAACGGGTCCATTGAAAGGCCCATTTAGACCCGCTCGTCCGAAACCTCTACAAAAAGGACCGCAAAACAAGTTTTATTCAAATATTAGGAGTTCAAAGAATTCATTAGGAGCTTTTCAACACAATTATATTGCAAAACCGCAATTTCTGTACTTTTTACTCAGTTAAAATTCCAACGGGTCCACTGAAAGGCCCATTTAGACCTCCTCGTCCGGAACTTCTACAAAAAGGACTGCAAAACAAGTTTTAATCAAATTTTAGGAGTTCAAATAATTGATTAGGAGCTTTTCAACACATTTTATTGCAAAACCTCAATTTTTGTACTTTTTACTTAGTTAAAATTCCAACAGGTCCATTGAAAGGCCCATTTCGACCCGCTCGTCCGAAACTTCTACAAAAAGGACTGCAAAACAAGTTTTAATCAAATTTTAGGAGTTCATGTAATTGATTAGGAGCTTTTCAACACAATTATATTGCAAAACCTCAATTTATGTACTTTTAACTTAGTTAAAATTCCACTCGGTCCATTTAAAGGCCCATTTAGACCTGCTCGTCCGAAATCTCTACAAAAAGGACCGCAAAAATGCTTTATTCAAATATTAGGAGTTCAAATAATTGTTTAGGAGCTTTTCAACACAATTATATTGCAAAACCTCAATTTCTGTTCTTTTTACTAAGTTAAAATTCCAACGAGTCTATTGAAAGGTCCATTTAGACCTACTCATCCGAAACCTCTACAAAAAGGACCGCAAAACAAGTTTTAATCAAATATTAGGAGTTCAAATAATTCATTAGGAGCTTTTCAACACAATTATATTGCAAAACCGCAATTTCAGTACTTTTTACTCAGTTAAAATTCGAACAGGTCCATTGAAAGGCCCATTTCGACCCGCTCGTCCGAAACCTCTACAAAAAGGACTGCAAAACAAGTTTTATCAAATTTAAGTAGTTCATGTAATTGATTAGGAGAAAAACCTCAATTTCTGTACTTTTTACTAAGTTAAAATTCCAACGGGTCCATTGAAAGGCCCATTTAGACCTACTCGTCCGAAACCTCTACAAAAAGGACCGCAAAAATGTTTTATTCAAATATTAGGAGTTCAAATAATTGATTAGGAGCTTTTCAACACAATTATATTGCAAAACCTCAATTTATGTACTTTTTACTAAGTTAAAATTCCAACGAGTCTATTGAAAGGCCCATTTAGACCTGCTCGTCCGAAACTCTACAAAAAGGACCGCAAAACAAGTTTTAATCAAATATTAGGAGTTCAAATAATTTATTAGGAGCTTTTCAACACAATTATATTGCAAAACTGCAATTTCTGTACTTTTTACTCAGTTAAAATTCCAACGGGTCCATTGAAAGGCCCATTTAGACCTGCTCGTCCGAAACCTCTACAAAAAGGATCGCAAAAATGTTTTATTCAAATACAAGGAGTTCAAATAATTGATTAGGAGCTTTTCATCACAATTATATTGCAAAACCTCAATTTCTGTACTTTTTACTCAGTTAAAATTCTAACGGGTCCATTGAAAGGCCCATTTAGACCTGCTCATCCGAAACCTCTACAAAAAGGATCGCAAAAATGTTTTATTCAAATATTAGGAGTTCAAATAACTGATTAGGAGCTTTTCAAATCAATTATATTGCAAAACCTTAATTTTTGTACTTTTTACTCAGTTATAATTCCAACGGGTCCATTGAAAGGCCCATTTAGACCTCCTCGTCAGAAACCTTTACAAAAAGGACCGCAAAAATGTTTTATTCAAATATTAGGAGATCAAATAATTTATTAGGAGCTTTTCAACACAATTTTATTGCAAAACCTCAATTTCTGTACTTTTTACTTAGTTAAAATTCCAACGGGTCCATTGAAAGGCCCATTTCGACTCGCTCGTCTGAAACCTCTACAAAAAGGACTGCAAAATAAGTTTTAATCAAATTTTAGGAGTTCATGTAATTGATTAGGAGCTTTTCAACACAATTATATCGTAAAACCTCAATTTCTGTACTTTTTACTAAGTTAAAATTCCAACGGGTCCATTGAAAGGCCCATTTAGACCTACTCGTCGGAAACCTCTACAAAAAGGATTGCAAAAATGTTTTATTCAAATATTAGTAGATCAAATAATTGATTAGGAGCTTTTCAACACAATTATATTGCAAAACCTCAATTTCTGTACTTTTTACTTAGTTAAAATTCCAACGGGTCCATTGAAAGGCCCATTTAGACCCGCTCGTCCGAAACCTCTACAAAAAGGACCGCAAAACAAGTTTTATTCAAATATTAGGAGTTCAAATGACTTATTAGGAGCTTTTCAACAAAATTATATTTTAAAACTGCAATTTCTGTACTTTTTACTCAGTTAAAATTCCAACGGGTTAATTGAAAGGCCTATTTAGACCCGCTCGTCCGAAACCTCTACAAAAAGGACCGCAAAACAAGTATTAATCAAATTTTAGGAGTTCATGTAATTGATTAGGATCTTTTCAACACAATTATATTGCAAAACTACAATTTCTGTACTTTTTACTCTTTTAAAATTCCAACGGGTCCATTGAAAGGCCCATTTCGACCTGCTCCTCCGAAACCTCTACAAAAAGGACCGCAAAAATGTTTTATTCAAATATTAGGAGTTCAAATAATTAATTAGGAGCTTTTCAACACAATTATATTGCAAAACCTCAATTTCTGTACTTTTTACTCAGTTAAAATTCCAACGGGTCCATTGAAAGGCCCATTTCGACCCGCTCGTCCGAAACCTCTACAAAAAGGAATGCAAAAGCTGTTTTAATCAAATTTTAGGAGTTCAAATAATTGATTAGGAGCTTTTCAACACAATTATATTGCAAAACCTCAATTTCTGTACTTTTTACTCAGTTAAAATTCCAACGGGTCAATTGAAAGGCCAATTTAGACCCGCTCGTCCGAAACCTCTACAAAAAGGACCGCAAAACAAGTTTTAATCAAATATTAGGAGTTCAAATAATTCATTAGGAGCTTTTCAACACAATTATATTGCAAAACCGCAATTTCTGTACTTTTTCCTCAGTTAAAATTCCAACGGGTCCATTGAAAGGCCCATTTAGACCTGCTCGTCCGAAACTTCTACAAAAAGGACTGCAAAACAAGTTTTAATCAAATTTTAGGAGTTAATGTAATTGATTAGGAGCTTTTCAACACAATTATATTGAAAAACCTCAATTTCTGTACTTTTTACTCAGTTAAAATTCCAACGGGTCCATTGAAAGGCTCATTTAGACCTGCTCGTCCGAAACCTCAACAAAAAGGATTGCAAAAATGTTTTATTCAAATATTAGGAGTTCAAATAATTGATTAGGAGCTTTTCAACACAAGTATATTGCAAAACCTCAATTTCTATACTTTTTACTCAGTTAAAATTCCAACGGGTTAATTGAAAGGCCCATTTAGACCCGCTCGTCCGAAACCTCTACAAAAAGGACCGCAAAACAAGTTTTATTCAAATATTAGGAGTTCATGTAATTGATTAGGAGCTTTTCAACACAATTATATTGCAAAACCTCAATTTCTGTACTTTTTACTCAGTTAAAATTCCAACGGGTCCATTGAAAGGCCCATTTAGACTTGCTCGTCCGAAACCTCTACAAAAAGGACCGGAAAAATATTTTATTCAAATATTAGGAGATCAAATAATTGATTAGGAGCTTTTCAACTCAATTATATATCAAAACCTCAATTTATGTACTTTTTACTCAGTTAAAATTCTAACGGGTCCATTGAAAGGCCCATTTCGACCCGCTCGTCCGAAACCTCTACAAAAACGACCGCAAAACAAGTTTTAATCAAATATTAGGAGTTCAAATGACTTATTAGGAGCTTTTCAAGAAAATTATATTTTAAAACTGCAATTTCTGTACTTTTTACTTAGTTAAAATTCCAACGGGTCCATTGAAAGGCCCATTTAGACCTGCTCGTCCGAAACCTCAACAAAAAGGATTGCAAAAATGTTTTATTCAAATATTAGGAGTTCAAATAATTGATTAGGAGCTTTTCAACACAAGTATATTGCAAAACCTCAATTTCTATACTTTTTACTCAGTTAAAATTCCAACGGGTTAATTGAAAGGCCCATTTAGACCCGCTCGTCCGAAACCTCTACAAAAAGGACCGCAAAACAAGTTTTATTCAAATATTAGGAGTTCATGTAATTGATTAGGAGCTTTTCAACACAATTATATTGCAAAACCTCAATTTCTGTACTTTTTACTCAGTTAAAATTCCAACGGGTCCATTGAAAGGCCCATTTAGACTTGCTCGTCCGAAACCTCTACAAAAAGGACCGGAAAAATGTTTTATTCAAATATTAGGAGATCAAATAATTGATTAGGAGCTTTTCAACTCAATTATATATCAAAACCTCAATTTATGTACTTTTTACTCAGTTAAAATTCCAACGGGTCCATTGAAAGGCCCATTTCGACCCGCTCGTCCGAAACCTCTACAAAAAGGACCGCAAAACAAGTTTTAATCAAATATTAGGAGTTCAAAAAACTTATTAGGAGCTTTTCAAAAAAATTATATTTTAAAACTGCAATTTCTGTACTTTTTACTCAGTTAAAATTCTAACGGGTCCATTGAAAGGCCCATTTCGACCCGCTCGTCCGAAACCTCTAGAGAAAGGACCGCAAAAATGTTTTATTCAAATACTAGGAGTTCAAATAATTGATTAGGAGCTTTTCAACACAATTATATTGCAAAACCTCAATTTCTGTACTTTTTACTCAGTTAAAATTCCAACGGGTCCATTGAAAGGCCCATTTAGACCCGCTCGTCCGAAACCTCTACAAAAAGGACTGCAAAACAAGTTTTAATCAAATATTAGGAGTTCAAATAATTCATTAGGAGCTTTTCAACACAATTATATTGCAAAACCGCAATTTCTGTACTTTTTACTCAGTTAAAATTCCAACGGGTCCATTGAAAGGCCCATTTAGACCTCCTCGTCTGAAACTTCTACAAAAAGGACTGCAAAACAAGTTTTAATCAAATTTTAGGAGTTCAAATAATTGATTAGGAGTTTTCAACACAATTATATTGCAAAACCTCAATTTATGTACCTTTTATTAAGTTAAAATTCCAACGGGTCCATTGAAAGGCCCATTTCGACCCGCTCGTCCGAAACCTCTACAAAAAGGACCGCAAAACAAGTTTTAATCAAATTTTAGGAGTTAATGTAATTGATTAGGAGCTTTTCAACACAATTATATTGCAAAACCTCAATTTCTGAACTTTTTACTCAGTTAAAATTCCAACGGGTCCATTGAAAGGCCCATTTAGACCTGCTCGTCTGAAACCTCTACAAAAAGGATTGCAAATTTTTTTTATTCAAATATTAGTAGATCAAATAATTGATTAGGAGCTTTTCAACACAATTATATTGCAAAACCTCAATTTCTGTACTTTTTACTCAGTTAAAATTCCAACGGGTCCATTGAAAGGCCCATTTAGACCCGCTCGTCCGAAACCTCTACAAAAAGGATTGCAAAACAAGTTTTAATCAAATATTAGGAGTTCAAAGAATTCATTAGGAGCTTTTCAACACAATTATATTGCAAAACCGCAATTTATGTACTTTTTACTCAATTAAAATTCCAACGGGTCCATTGAAAGGCCCATTTAGACCCGCTCGTCCGAAACCTCTACGAAAAGGACCGCAAAACAAGTTTTATTCAAATATTAGGAGTTCATGAAATTGATTAGGAGCTTTTCAACACAATTATATTGCAAAACCTCAATTTCTATACTTTTTACTCAGTTAAAATTCCAACGGGTCCATTGAAAGGCCCATTTAGACCTGCTCGTCCGAAACCTCTACAAAAAGGATTGCAAAAATGTTTTATTCAAATATTAGTAGATCAAATAATTGATTAGGAGCTTTTCAACACAATTATATTGCAAAACCTCAATTTCTGTACTTTTTACTCAGTTAAAATTCCAACGGGTCCATTGAAAGGCCCATTTAGACCCGCTCGTCCGAAACCTCCACAAAAAGGACCGCAAAACAAGTTTTAATCAAATATTAGGAGTTCAAATAATTCATTAGGAGCTTTTCAACACAATTATATTGCAAAACCGCAATTTCTGTACTTTTTCCTCAGTTAAAATTCCAACGGGTACATTGAAAGGCCCATTTAGACATCCTCGTCTGAAACTTCTAGAAAAAGGACTGCAAAACAAGTTTTAATCAAATTTTAGGAGTTCAAATAATTGATTAGGAGCTTTTCAACACAATTATATTGCAAAACCTCAATTTCTGTACTTTTTACTCAGTTAAAATTCCAACGGGTCCATTGAAAGGCCCATCTCGACCTGCTCATCTGAAACATCTACAAAAAGGATTGCAAAAATCTTTTATTCAAATATTAGGAGATCAAATAATTGATTAGGAGCTTTTAAACACAATTATATTGCAAAACCTCAATTTCTGTACTTTTTACTCAGTTAAAATTCCAACGGGTCCATTGAAAGGCCCATTTAGACCCGCTCGTCCGAAACCTCTACGAAAAGGACCGCAAAACAAGTTTTATTCAAATATTAGGAGTTCATGTAATTGATTAGGAGCTTTTCAACACAATTATATTGCAAAACCTCAATTTCTATACTTTTTACTCAGTTAAAATTCCAACGGGTCCATTGAAAGGCCCATTTAGACCTGCTCGTCCGAAACCTCTACAAAAAGGATTGCAAAAATGTTTTATTCAAATATTAGTAGATCAAATAATTGATTAGGAGCTTTTCAACACAATTATATTGCAAAACCTCAATTTCTATACTTTTTACTCAGTTAAAATTTCAACGGGTCCATTGAAAGGCCCATTTAGACCCGCTCGTCAGAAACCTCTACAAAAAAGGACCGCAAAACAAGTTTTAATCAAATATTAGGAGTTCAAATAATTCATTAGGAGCTTTTCAACACAATTATATTGCAAAACCGCAATTTCTGTACTTTTCCCTCAGTTAAAATTCCAACGGGTCCATTGAAAGGCCCATTTAGACCTTCTCGTCCGAAACTTCTACAAAAAGGACTGCAAAACAAGTTTTAATCAAATATTAGGAGTTCAAATAATTCATTAGGAGCTTTTCAACACAATTATATTGCAAAACCGCAATTTCTGTACTTTTTACTCAGTTAAAATTCCAACGGGTCCATTGAAAGGCCTATTTAGACCTCCTCGTCCGAAACTTCTACAAAAAGGACTGCAAAACAAGTTTTAATCAAATTTTAGGAGTTCAAATAATTGATTAGGAGTTTTCAACACAATTATATTGCAAAACCTCAATTTCTGTACTTTTTATTAAGTTAAAATTCCAACGGGTCCATTGAAAGGCCCATTTCGACCCGCTCGTCCGAAACCTCTACAAAAAGGACCGCAAAACAAGTTTTAATCAAATATTAGGAGTTCAAAAAACTTATTAGGAGCTTTTCAAAAAAATTATATTTTAAAACTGCAATTTCTGTACTTTTTACTCAGTTAAAATTCTAACGGGTCCATTGAAAGGCCCATTTCGACCCGCTCGTCCGAAACCTCTAGAGAAAGGACCGCAAAAATGTTTTATTTAAATACTAGGAGTTCAAATAATTGATTAGGAGCTTTTCAACACAATTATATTGCAAAACCTCAATTTCTGTACTTTTTACTCAGTTAAAATTCCAACGGGTCCATTGAAAGGCCCATTTAGACCCGCTCGTCCGAAACCTCAACAAAAAGGATTGCAAAAATGTTTTATTCAAATATTAGGAGTTCAAAAAATTGATTAGGAGCTTTTCAACACAAGTATATTGCAAAACCTCAATTTCTATACTTTTTACTCAGTTAAAATTCCAACGGGTTAATTGAAAGGCCCATTTAGACCCGCTCGTCCGAAACCTCTACAAAAAGGACCGCAAAACAAGTTTTATTCAAATATTAGGAGTTCATGTAATTGATTAGGAGCTTTTCAACACAATTTTATTGCAAAACCTCAATTTCTGTACTTTTTACTCAGTTAAAATTCCAACGGGTCCATTGAAAGGCCCATTTAGACTTGCTCGTCCGATACCTCTACAAAAAGGACCGCAAAAAAGGTTTTATTCAAATATTAGGAGTTCATGTAATTGATTAGGAGCTTTTCAACACAATTATATTGCAAAACCTCAATTTCTGTACTTTTTACTCAGTTAAAATTCCAACGGGTCCATTGAAAGGCCCATTTAGACTTGCTCGTCCGAAACCTCTTCAAAAAAGACCGCAAAACAAGTTTTAATCAAATATTAGGAGTTCAAATAATTTATTAGGAGCTTTTCAACAAAATTATATTTTAAAACTGCAATTTCTGTACTTTTTACTCAGTTAAAATTCCAACGGGTCCATTGAAAGGCCCATTTCGACCCGCTCGTCCGAAACCCCTAGAGAAAGGACCGCAAAAATGTTTTATTTAAATACTAGGAGTTCAAATAATTGATTAGGAGCTTTTCAACACAATTATATTGCAAAACCTCAATTTCTGTACTTTTTACTCAGTTAAAATTCCAACGGGTCCATTGAAAGGCCCATTTAGACCCGCTCGTCCGAAACCTCTACAAAAAGGACCGCAAAACAAGTTTTAATCAAATTTTTGGAGTTAATGTAATTGATTAGGAGCTTTTCAACACAATTATATTGCAAAACCACAATTTCTGAACTTTTTACTCAGTTAAAATTCCAACGGGTCCATTGAAAGGCCCATTTCGACCCGCTCGTCCGAAACCTCTGCAAAAAAGACCGCAAAACAAGTTTTAATCAAATATTAGGAGTTCAAATAATTTATTAGGAGCTTTTCAACAAAATTATATTGCAAAACTGCAATTTCTGTACTTTTTACTCAGTTAAAATTCCAACGGGTCCATTGAAAGGCCCATTTCGACCCGCTCGTCCGAAACCCCTACAAAAAGGACCGCACAAATGTTTTATTCAAATATTAGGAGTTCAAATAATTGATTAGGAGCTTTTCAACACATTTTATTGCAAAACCTCAATTTTTGTACTTTTTACTTAGTTAAAATTCCAACAGGTCCATTGAAAGGCCCATTTCGACCCGCTCGTCCGAAACTTCTACAAAAAGGACTGCAAAACAAGTTTTAATCAAATTTTAGGAGTTCATGTAATTGATTAGGAGCTTTTCAACACAATTATATTGCAAAACCTCAATTTATGTACTTTTAACTTAGTTAAAATTCCACTGGGTCCATTTAAAGGCCCATTTAGACCTGCTCGTCCGAAATCTCTACAAAAAGGACCGCAAAAATGCTTTATTCAAATATTAGGAGTTCAAATAATTGTTTAGGAGCTTTTCAACACAATTATATTGCAAAACCTCAATTTCTGTTCTTTTTACTAAGTTAAAATTCCAACGAGTCTATTGAAAGGTCCATTTAGACCTACTCGTCCGAAACCTCTACAAAAAGGACCGCAAAACAAGTTTTAATCAAATATTAGGAGTTCAAATAATTCATTAGGAGCTTTTCAACACAATTATATTGCAAAACCGCAATTTCAGTACTTTTTACTCAGTTAAAATTCGAACAGGTCCATTGAAAGGCCCATTTCGACCCGCTCGTCCGAAACCTCTACAAAAAGGACTGCAAAACAAGTTTTATCAAATTTAAGTAGTTCATGTAATTGATTAGGAGCAAAACCTCAATTTCTGTACTTTTTACTAAGTTAAAATTCCAACGGGTCCATTGAAAGGCCCATTTAGACCTACTCGTCCGAAACCTCTACAAAAAGGACCGCAAAAATGTTTTATTCAAATATTAGGAGTTCAAATAATTGATTAGGAGCTTTTCAACACAATTATATTGCAAAACCTCAATTTATGTACTTTTTACTAAGTTAAAATTCCAACGAGTCTATTGAAAGGCCCATTTAGACCTGCTCGTCCGAAACTCTACAAAAAGGACCGCAAAACAAGTTTTAATCAAATATTAGGAGTTCAAATAATTTATTAGGAGCTTTTCAACACAATTATATTGCAAAACTGCAATTTCTGTACTTTTTACTCAGTTAAAATTCCAACGGGTCCATTGAAAGGCCCATTTAGACCTGCTCGTCCGAAACCTCTACAAAAAGGATCGCAAAAATGTTTTATTCAAATACAAGGAGTTCAAATAATTGATTAGGAGCTTTTCATCACAATTATATTGCAAAACCTCAATTTCTGTACTTTTTACTCAGTTAAAATTCTAACGGGTCCATTGAAAGGCCCATTTAGACCTGCTCATCCGAAACCTCTACAAAAAGGATCGCAAAAATGTTTTATTCAAATATTAGGAGTTCAAATAACTGATTAGGAGCTTTTCAAATCAATTATATTGCAAAACCTTAATTTTTGTACTTTTTACTCAGTTATAATTCCAACGGGTCCATTGAAAGGCCCATTTAGACCTCCTCGTCAGAAACCTTTACAAAAAGGACCGCAAAAATGTTTTATTCAAATATTAGGAGATCAAATAATTTATTAGGAGCTTTTCAACACAAGTATATTGCAAAACCTCAATTTCTATACTTTTTACTCAGTTAAAATTCCAACGGGTTAATTGAAAGGCCCATTTAGACCCGCTCGTCCGAAACCTCTACAAAAAGGACCGCAAAATAAGTTTTAATCAAATTTTAGGAGTTCATGTAATTGATTAGGAGCTTTTCAACACAATTTTATTGCAAAACCTCAATTTCTGTACTTTTTACTCAGTTAAAATTCCAACGGGTCCATTGAAAGGCCCATTTAGACTTGCTCGTCCGATACCTCTACAAAAAGGACCGCAAAAAAGGTTTTATTCAAATATTAGGAGTTCATGTAATTGATTAGGAGCTTTTCAACACAATTATATTGCAAAACCTCAATTTCTGTACTTTTTACTAAGTTAAAATTCCAACGGGTCTATTGAAAGGCCCATTTAGACCTGCTCCTCCAAAACCTCTACAAAAAGGACCGCAAAACAAGTTTTAATCAAATATTAGGAGTTCAAATAATTGATTAGGAGCTTTTCAACACAATTATATTGCAAAACCTCAATTTATGTACTTTTTACTCAGTTAAAGTTCCAACGAATACATTGAAAGGCCCATTTAGACCTGCTCGTTCGAAAACTCTTCAAAAAGGACTGCAAATACGTTTTATTCAAATACTAGGAGTTCAAATAATTGATTAGGAGCTTTTCAACACAATTATATTGCAAAACCTCAATTTCTGTAATTTTTACTAAGTTAAAATTCCAACGGGTCCATTGAAAGGCCCATTTAGACCTGCTCGTCCGAAACCTCTACAAAAAGGGCCGTAAAAATATTTTATTCAAATATTAGGCGTTCAAATAATTGATTAGGAGCTTTTCAAATCAATTATATTGCAAAACCTCATTTTCTGTACTTTTTACTCAGTTAAAATTCCAACGGGTCCATTGAAAGGCCCATTTAGACCTCCTCGTCAGAAACCTCTACAAAAAGGACCGCAAAATTGTTTTATTCAAATATTATGAGATCAAATAATTGATTAGGAGCTTTTCAACACATTTATATTGCAAAACCTCAATTTATGTACTTTTTACTTAGTTAAAATTCCAACGGGTCCATTGAAAGGCCCATTTCGACCCGCTCGTCCGAAACCTCTACAAAAAGGACTGCAAAACAAGTTTTAATCAAATTTTAGGAATTCATGTAATTTATTAGGAGCTTTTCAACACAATTATATTGCAAAACCACAATTTCTGTACTTTTTACTCAGTTAAAATTCCAACTGGTCCATTGAAAGGCCCATTTAGACCTGCTCGTCCGAAACCTCTACAAAAATGACCGCAAAACAAGTTTTAATCAAATATTAGGAGTTCAAATAATTGATTAGGAGCTTTTCAACACAATTATATTGCAAAACCGCAATTTCTGTAGTTTTTTACCCAGTTAAAATCCCAACGGGTCCATTGAAAGGCCCATTTAGACCTCCTCGTCCGAAACCTCTACAAAAAGGGCCGTAAAAATGTTTTATTCAAATATTAGGAGTTCAAATAATTGATTATGAGCTTTTCAACACAATTTTATTGCAAAACTTCAAATTCTGTACTTTTTACTCAGTTAAAATTCCAACGGGTCAATTGAAAGGCCCATTTAGACCCGCTCGTCCGAAACCTCTACAAAAAGGACCGCAAAAAAGGTTTTATTCAAATATTAGGAGTTCATGTAATTGATTAGGAGCTTTTCAACACAATTATATTGCAAAACCTCAATTTTTGTACTTTTTACTCAGTTAAAATTCCAACGGGTCCATTGAAAGGCCCATTTAGACTTGCTCGTCCGAAACCTCTACAAAAAGGACCGGAAAACAAGTTTTAATCAAATTTTAGGAATTCATGTAATTTATTAGGATCTTATCAACACAATTATATTGCAAAACCGCAATTTATGTACTTTTTACTCAGTTAAAATTCCAACGGGTCCATTGAAAGGCCCATTTAGACCTGCTCGTCCGAAACCTCTACAAAAGAACCGCAAAACATGTTTTAATCAAATATAAGGAGTTCTAGCAATTTATGTACTTTTTACTCAGTTAAAATTCCAACGGGTCCATTGAAAGGCCCATTTAGACCTGCTCGTCCGAAACCTCTACAAAAAGGACTGCAAAAATGTTTTATTCAAATATTAGGAGTTCAAATAATTGATTAGGAGCTTTTCAACACTATTATATTGCAAAACCTCAATTTCTGTACTTTTTACTCAGTTAAAATTCCAACGGGTCCATTGAAAGGCCCATTTAGACCTCCTCGTCAAAAACCTCTACAAAAAGGACCGCAAAACAAGTTTTAATCAAATATTAGGAGTTCAAATAATTGATTAGGAGCTTTTCAACACAATTATATTTCAAAACCGCAATTTCTGTACTTTTTACTCAGTTAAAATTCCAACGGGTCCATTGAAAGGCCCATTTAGACCTGCTCGTCCGAAACCTATACAAAAAGGACCGCAAAAATGTTTTATTCAAATAATAGGAGTTCAAATAATTTATTAGGAGCTTTTGAACACAATTATATTGCAAAACCTCAATTTCTGTACTTTTTACTCAGTTAAAATTCCAACAGGTCCATTGAAAGGCCCATTTCGACCCGCCCGTCCGAAACCTCCACAAAAAGGACTGCAAAAATGTTTTATTCAAATATTAGGAGTTCAAATAATTGATTAGGAGCTTCTCATATCAATTATATTGCAAAATCTCAATTTATGTACTTTTTACTCAGTTAAAGTTCCAACGGATCCATTGGAAGGCCTATATAGACTTGCTCGTCCGAAACCTTTACAAAAAGGACCGCAAAAATGTTTAATTCAAATATTAGGAGTTCAAATAATTGATTAGTAGATTTTCAAATAAATTATATTGCAAAACCTCAATTTCTGTACTTTTTACTCAGTTAAAATTCCAACGGGTCCATTGAAAGGCCCATTTACACCTCCTCGTCAGAAATCTCTATAAAAAGGACCGCAAAAATGTTTTATTCAAATATTAGGAGATCAAATAATTGATTAGGAGCTTTTCAACACAATTATATTGCAAAACCTCAATTTCTTTACTTTTTACTTAGTTAAAATTCCAACGGGTCCATTGAAAGGCCCATTTCGACCCGCTCGTCCGAAACCTCTACAAAAAGGACTGCAAAAAAAGTTTTAATCAAATTTTAGGTATTCAAGTAATTGATTAGGAGCTTTTCAACACAATTATATTGGAAAACCGCAATTTATGCACTTTTAACTCAGTTAAAATTCCAACGGGTTTATTGAAAGGCCCATTTAGACCTGCTCGTCCGAAACCTCTACAAAAAGGACCGCAAAACAAGTTTTAATCAAATATTAGGAGTTCAAATAATTGATTAGGAGCTTTTCAACACAATTATAATGCAAAACCGCAATTTATGTACTTTTTACTCAGTTAAAATTCCAACGGGTCCATTGAAAGGCCCATTTAGACCTGCTCGTCCGAAACCTATACAAAAAGGACCACAAAAATGTTTTATTCAAATATTAGGAGTTCATGTAATTGATTAGGAGCTTTTCAACACAATTATATTGCAAAACCTCAATTTCTGTACTTTTTACTCAGTTAAAATTCCAACGGGTCCATTGAAAGGCCCATTTCGACCAGCTTGTCCGAAACCTCCACAAAAAGGACAGCAAAAATGTTTTATTCAAATATTAGGAGTTCAAATAATTGATTAGGAGCTTTTCAAATCAATTATATTGCAAAACCTCAATTTCTGTACTTTTTACTCAGTTAAAATTCCAACAGGTCCACTAAAAGGCCCATTTAGACCTCCTCGTCCGAAACCTCTACAAAAAGGACCGCAAAAATGTTTTATTCAAATATTAGGAGTTCAAATAATTGATTAGAAGCTTTTCAACACAATTATATTGCAAAACCTCAATTTCTGTACTTTTTACCAATTTAAAATTCTAACGAGTCCATTGAAAGGCCCATTTAGACCTGCTAGTCCGAAACCTCTACAAAAAGGACCGCAAAACAAGTTTTAATAAAATTTTAGGAGTTCTTGTTATTGATTAGGAGCTTTTCAACACAATTATATTGCAAAACCTCAATTTTTGTACTTTTTACTCAGTTAAAATTCCAACGGGTCCATTGAAAGGCCCATTTAGACCTACTCGTCCGAAACCTCTACAAAAAGAATTGCAAAAATGTTTTATTCAAATATTAGGAGCTCAAATAATTGAGTAGGAGCTTTTCAACACAAGTATATTGCAAAGCCTCAATTTCTGTACTTTTTACTCTGTTAAAATTCCAACGGGTCCATTGAAAGGCCCATTTCGACCCGCTCGTCCGAAACCTCTACAAAAAGGACTGCAAAACAGGTTTTAATCAATTTTTAGGAGTTCATGTAATTGATTAGGAGCTTTTAAACACAATTATATTGCAAAACCTCAATTTCTGTACCTTTTACTCAGTTAAAATTCCAACGGGTCCATTGAAAGGGCCATTTAGACCTGCTCGTCCGAAACCTCTACAAAAAGGACCGCAAAAATGTTTTATTCAAATCCTAAGATTTCAAATAATTGATTAGGAGATTTTCAACACAATTATATTGCAAAACCTCAATTTCTGTACTTTTTACTCAGTTAAAATTCCAACGGGTCCATTGAAAAGGCCCATTTCGATCTGCTCGTCTGAAACCTCTACAAAAAGGACCGCAAAACAAGTTTTAGTCAAATATTAGGAGTTCAAATAATTGATTAGGAGCTTTACAACACAATTATATTGCAAAACCGCAATTTCTGTACTTTTTACTCAGTTAAAATTCCAACAGGTCCATTGAAAGGCCCATTTCGACCCGCTCGTCCGAAACCTCTACAAAAAGGACTACAAAAAAAGTTTTAATCAAATTTTAGGATTTCGTGTAATTGATTAGGAGCTTTTCAACACAATTATATTGCAAAACCTCAATTTCTGTACTTTTTACTCAGTTAAAATTCCAACGGGTCCACTAAAAGTCCCATTTAGCCCTTCTCGATCGAAACCTCTACAAAAAGGACCGCAAAATTGTTTTATTCAAATAGTAGGAGTTCAAATAATTGATTAGGAGCTTTTCAACACAATTATATTGCAAAACCTCAATTTCTTTACTTTTTACTAAGTTAAAATTCCAACGGGTCTATTGAAATGCCCATTTAGACCTGCTCGTCCGAAACCTCTACAAAAAGGACCGCAAAATGTTTTATTCAAATATGAGTAGTTCAAATAATTGATTAGGAGCTTTTCAACACAATTATATTGCAAAACCTGAATTTCTGTACTTTTTACTCAGTTAAAATTCCAACAGGTCCATTGAAAGGCCCATTTCGACCGGTTCGTCCGAAACTTCTACAAAAAGGACCGCAAAACAAGTTTTAATCAAATTTTAGGAGTTCATGTAATTGATTAGGAGCTTTTCAACACAATTATATTGCAAAACCTCAATTTCTGTACTTTTTACACAATTAAAATTCCAACGGGTCCATTGAAAGGCCCATTTAGACCTGCTCGTCCGAAACCTCTACAAAAAGGATCGCAAAAATGTTTTATTCAAATATTAGGAGTTCAATTAAATAATTAGGAGATTTTCAACACAATTATATTGCAAAACCGCAATTTCTGTACTTTTTACTCAGTTAAAATTCCAACGGGTCCATTGAAAGGCCCATTTCGACCCGCTGGTCCGAAACCTCTACAAAAAGGAATGCAAAACAAGTTTTAATCAAACTTTAGGAGTTCATGTAATTGATTAGGAGCTTTTCAACACAATTATATTGCAAAACCTCAATTTCTGTACTTTTTATTCAGTTAAAATTCCAACGGGTCCATTGAAAGGTCCATTTAGATTTGCTCGTCCGAAACCTCTACAAAAAGGACCGCAAAAATGTTTTATTCAAATATGAGGAGTTCAAATAATTGATTAGGAGCTTTACAACACAATTATATTGCAAAACCTCAATTTCTGTACTTTTTACCCAGTTAAAATTCCAACAGGTCCATTGAAAGGCCCATTTCGAACCGCTCGTCCGAAACCTCTACAAAAAGGACCGCAAAAATGTTTTATTCAAATATGAGGAGTTCAAATAATTGATTAAGAGCTTTTCAACACAATTATATTGCAAAACCTCAATTTCTGTACTTTTTACTCAGTTAAAATTCCAACGGGTCCATTGAAAGGCCCATTTCGACCTGCTCGTCTGAAACCTCTACAAAAAGGACCGCAAAACAAGTTTTAGTCAAATATTAGGAGTTCAAATAATTGCTTGGGAGCTTTACAACACAATTATATTGCAAAACCGCAATTTCTGTACTTTTTACTCTGTTAAAATTCCAAAGGTCCATTGAAATGCCCATTTCGACCCGCTCGTCCGAAACATTTACAAAAAGGACTGCAAAACAAGTTTTAATCAAATTTTAGGAGTTCGGGTAATTTATATGGACCTTTTCAACACAATTATATTGCAAAACCTCAATTTCTGTACTTTTTACTCAGTTAAAATTCCAATGGGTCCACTAAAAGGCCCATTTAGACCTACTCGTCCGAAACCTCTACAAAAAGGACTGTAAAACAAGTTTTAATCAAATTTTAGGAGTTCATGTAATTGATTAGGATCTTTTCAACACAATTATATTGCAAAACCTCAATTTCTGTACCTTTTACTCAGTTAAAATTCCAACGGGTCCATTGAAAGGCCCATTTAGATCTGCTCGACCGAAACCTCTACAAAAAGGACCGCAAAAATGTTTTATTCAAATATGAGGAGTTCAAATAATTGATTAGGAGCTTTTCAACACAATTATATTGCAAAACCTAAATTTATGTACTTTTTACTCAGTTAAAATTCCAACGGGTCCATTGAAAGGCCCATTTCGACCTGCTCGTCTGAAACCTCTACAAAAAGGACCGCAAAACAAGTTTTAGTCAAATATTAGGAGTTCAAATAATTGCTTAGGAGCTTTACAACACAATTATATTGCAAAACCGCAATTTCTGTACTTTTTACTCTATTAAAATTCCAACGGGTCCATTGAAAGGCCCATTTCGACACGCTCGTCCGAAACCTTTACAAAAAGGACTGCAAAACAAGTTTTAATCAAATTTTAGGAGTTCGTGTAATTTATTAGAACCTTTTCAACACAATTATATTGCAAAACCTCAATTTATGTACTTTTTATTCAGTTAAAATTCCAACGGGTCCACTAAAAGGCCCATTTAGACCTGCTCGTCCGAAACCTCTACAAAAAGGACTGTAAAACAAGTTTTAATCAAATTTTAGGAGTTTATGTAATTGATTAAGATCTTTTCAACACAATTATATTGCAAAACCTCAATTTTTGTACCTTTTACTCAGTTAAAATTCCAACGGCTCCATTGAAAGGCCCATTTCGACCCGCTCGTCCGAAACCTCTACAAAAAGGACTGCAAAACAAGTTTTAATCAAATTTTAGGTGTTCATGTAATTGATTAGGAGCTTTTCAACACAATTATATTGCAAAACCTCAATTTTTGTACTTTTTATTCAGTTAAAATTCCAACGGGTCCATTGAAAGGTCCATTTAGATCTGCTCGTCCGAAACCTCTACAAAAAGGACCGCAAAAATGTTCTATTCAAATATGAGGAGTTCAAATATTTGATTAGGAGCTTTTCAACACAATTATATTGCAAAACCTCAATTTCTGTACTTTTTACTCAGTTAAAATTCCAACAGGTCCATTAAAAGGCCCATTTCGACCCGCTCGTCCGAAACCTCTACAAAAAGGACCGCAAAAATGTTTTATTCAAATATGAGGAGTTCAAATAATTGATTAGGAGCTTTTCAACACAATTATATTGCAAAACCTCAATTTCTGTACTTTTTACTCAGTTAAAATTCCAACGGGTCCATTGAAAGGCCCATTTCGACCTGCTCGTCTGAAACCTCTACAAAAAGGACCGCAAAAAAAGTTTTAGTCAAATATTAGGATTTCAAATAATTGCTTAGGAGCTTTACAACACAATTATATTGCAAAACCGCATTTTCTGTACTTTTTACTCTGTTAAAATTCCAACGGGTCCATTGAAAGGCCATTTCGACCCGCTCGTCCGAAACCTTTACAAAAAGGATTGCAAAACAAGTTTTAATCAAATTTTAGGAGTTCGTGTAATTTATTAGGAGCTTTTCAACACAATTATATTGCAAAACCTCAATTTCTTTACTTTTTACTCAGTTAAAATTCCAACAGGTCTATTGAAAGGCCCATTTCGACCCGCTCGTCCGAAACCTCTACAAAAAGGACTGCAAAACAATGTTTAATCAAATTTTAGGAGTTCACGTAATTGATTAGGAGCTTTTCAACACAATTATATTGCAAAACCTCAATTTCAGTACCTTTTACTTAGTTAAAATTCCAACGGGTCCATTGAAAGGCCCATTTGGATCTACTCGTCCGAAACCTCTACAAAAAGGACCGCAAAAATGTTTTATTCAAATCCTAACATTTCAAATAATTGATTAGGAGCTTTTCAACACAATTATATTGCAAAACCTCAATTTCTGTACTTTTTACTCAGTTAAAATTCCAACGGGTCCATTGAAAGGCCCATTTCGACCTGCTCGTTTGAAACCTCTACAAAAAGGACCGCAAAACAAGTTTTAGTCAAATATTAGGATTTCAAATAATTGCTTAGGAGCTTTACGACACAATTATATTGCAAAACCGCTATTTCTGTACTTTTTACTCTGTTAAAATTCCAACGGGTCCATTGAAAGGCCCATTTCGACCTGCTCGTCTGAAACCTCTACAAAAAGGACCGCAAAACAAGTTTTGGTCAAATATTAGGATTTCAAATAATTGCTTAGGAGCTTTACAACACAATTATATTGCAAAACCACAATTTCTGTACTTTTTACTCTGTTAAAATTCCAACGGGTCCATTGAAAGGCGCATTTCGACCCGCTCGTCCGAAACCTTTACAAAAAGGACTGCAAAACAAGTTTTAATCAAATTTTAGGAGTTCATGTAATTGATTAGGAGCTTTTCAACACAATTATATTGCAAAACCTCAATTTCTGTACTTTTTACTAAGTTAAAATTCCAACGGGTCCATTGAAAGGCCCATTTCGACCCGCTCGTCTGAAACCTCTACAAAAAGGAGCACAAAACAAGTTTTAGTCAAATATTAGGATTTCAAATAATTGCTTAGGAGCTTTACAACACAATTATATTGCAAAACCGCAATTTCTGTACTTTTTACTCTGTTAAAATTCCAACGGGTCCATTGAAAGGCCCATTTCGACCCGCTCGTCCGAAACCTCTAAAAAAAGGAC
Source organism: Hibiscus tridactylites (assembly GCA_958450335.1). Classification (NCBI taxonomy): domain Eukaryota; kingdom Viridiplantae; phylum Streptophyta; class Magnoliopsida; order Malvales; family Malvaceae; genus Hibiscus; species Hibiscus tridactylites. The sequence goes on along the minus strand of OY288289.1, from coordinate 38,614,804 downwards.
TGCAAAACAGGTTTTAATCAAATTTTAGGAGTTTATGTAATTGATTAGGAACTTTTCAACACAATTATATTGCAAAACCTCAATTTCTGTACCTTTTACTCAGTTAAAATTCCAACGGGTCCATTGAAAGGCCCATTTAGATCTTCTCGTCCGAAACCTCTACAAAAAGGACCGCAAAAATGCTTTATTCAAATCCTAAGATTTCAAATAATTGATTAGGAGATTTTCAACACAATTATATTGCAAAACCTCAATTTCTGTACTTTTTACTCAGTTAAAATTCCAACGGGTCCATTGAAAGGCCCATTTCGACCTGCTCGTCTGAAACCTCTACAAAAAGGACTGCAAAACAAGTTTTAATCAAATTTTAGGAGTTCATGTAATTGATTAGGAACTTTTCAACACAATTATATTGCAAAACCTCAATTTCTGTACCTTTTACTCAGTTAAAATTCCAACGGGTCCATTGAAAGGCCCATTTAGATCTGCTCGTCCGAAACCTCTACAAAAAGGACCGCAAAAATGCTTTATTCAAGTCCTAAGATTTCAAAAAATTGATTAGGAGATTTTCAACACAATTATATTGCAAAACCTCAATTTCTGTACTTTTTACTCAGTTAAAATTCCATCGGGTCCATTGAAAGGCCCATTTCGACCTGCTCGTCTGAAACCTCTACAAAAAGGACCGCAAAACAAGTTTTGGTCAAATATTAGGATTTCAAATAATTGCTTAGGAGCTTTACAACACAATTATATTGCAAAACCGCAATTTCTGTACTTTTTACTCTGTTAAAATTCCAACGGGTCCATTGAAAGGCCCATTTCGACCCGCTCGTCCAAAACCTTTACAAAAAGGACTGCAAAACAAGTTTTAATCAAATTTTAGGAGTTCGTGTAATTTATTAGGAGCTTTTCAACACAATTATATTGCAAAACCTCAATTTCTGTACTTTTTTACTCAGTTAAAATTCCAACAGGTCCATTGAAAGGCCCATTTCGACCCGCTCGTCCGAAACCTCTACAAAAAGGACTGCAAAACAAGTTTTAATCAAATTTTAGGAGTTCATGTAATTGATTAGGAACTTTTCAACACAATTATATTGCAAAACCTCAATTTCTGTACCTTTTACTCCGTTAAAATTCCAACGGGTCCATTGAAAGGCCAGTTCGACCCGCTCGTCCGAAACCTCTACAAAAAGGACCGCAAAAATGCTTTATTCAAATCCTAAGATTTCAAATAATTGATTAGGAGATTTTCAACACAATTATATTGCAAAACCTCAATTTCTGTACTTTTTACTCAGTTAAAATTCCAACGGGTCCATTGAAAGGCCCATTTCGACCTGCTCGTCTGAAACCTCTACAAAAAGGACCGCAAAACAAGTTTTGGTCAAATATTAGGATTTCAAATAATTGCTTAGGAGCTTTACAACACAATTATATTGCAAAACCGCAATTTTTGTACTTTTTACTCTGTTAAAATTCCAACGGGTCCATTGAAAGGCCCATTTCGACCCGCTCGTCCGAAACCTTTACAAAAAGGACTGCAAAACAAGTTTTAATCAAATTTTAGGAGTTCGTGTAATTTATTAGGAGCTTTTCAACACAATTATATTGCAAAACCTCAATTTCTGTACTTTTTACTCAGTTAAAGTTCCAACAGGTCCATTTAAAGGCCCATTTCGACCGGTTCGTCCGAAACCTCTACAAAAAGGACCGCAAAACAAGTTTTAATCAAATTTTAGGAGTTCATGTAATTGATTAGGAGCTTTTCAACACAATTATATTGTAAAACCTCAATTTCTATACTTTTTACTCAGTTAAAATTCCAACAGGTCCATTGAAAGGCCCATTTCGACCCGCTCGTCCGAAACCTCCACAAAAAGGACTGCAAAACAAGTTTTAATCAAATTTTAGGAGTTCATGTAATTGATTAGGAGCTTTTCAACACAATTATATTGCAAAACCTAAATTTCTGTACCTTTTACTCAGTTAAAATTCCAACGGGTCCATTGAAAGGCTCATTTAGATCTGCTCGTCCGAAACCTCTACAAAAAGGACCGCAAAAATGTTTTATTCAAATCCTAACATTTCAAATAATTGATTAGGAGCTTTTCAACACAATTATATTGCAAAACCTCAATTTCTGTACTTTTTACTCAGTTAAAATTCCAACGGGTCCATTGAAAGGCCCATTTCGACCTGCTCGTCTGAAACCTCTACAAAAAGGACCGCAAAAAAAGTTTTAGTCAAATATTAGGATTTCAAATAATTGCTTAGGAGCTTTACAACACAATTATATTGCAAAACCGCAATTTCTGTACTTTTTACTCTGTTAAAATTCCAACGGGTCCATTGAAAGGCCCATTTCGACCTGCTCGTCCGAAACCTCTACAAAAAGGACTGCAAAACAAGTTTTAATCAAATTTTAGGAGTTCATGTAATTGATTAGGAGCTTTTCAACACAATTATATTGCAAAACCTCAATTTCTGTACTTTTTACTCAGTTAAAATCCCAACGGGTCCACTAAAAGTCCCATTTAGCCTTTCTCGATCGAAACCTCTACAAAAAGGACCGCAAAATTTTTTTATTCAAATAGTAGGAGTTCAAATAATTGATTAGGAGCTTTTCAACACAATTATATTACAAAACCTCAATTTCTTTACTTTTTACTAAGTTAAAATTCCAACAGGTCTATTTAAAAGCCCATTTAGACCTGCTCGTCTGAATCCTCTACAAAAAGGACCGCAAAATGTTTTATTCAAATATGAGGAGTTCAAATAATTGATTAGGAGCTTTTCAACTTAATTATATTGCAAAACCTCAATTTCTGTACTTTTTACTCAGTTAAAATTCCAACAGGTCCATTGAAAGGCCCATTTCGACCGGTTCGTCCGAAACCTCTACAAAAAGGACTGCAAAACAAGTTTTAATCAAATTTAGGAGTTCATGTAATTGATTAGGAGCTTTTCAACACAATTATATTGCAAAACCTCAATTTCTGTACTTTTTACTTAGTTAAAATCCCAACGGGTCCACTAAAAGTCCCATTTAGCCTTTCTCGATCGAAACCTCTACAAAAAGGACCGCAAAATTGTTTTATTCAAATAGTAGGAGTTCAAATAATTGATTAGGAGCTTTTCAACACAATTATATTGCAAAACCTCAATTTCTTTACTTTTTACTAAGTTAAAATTCCAACAGGTCTATTGAAAAGCCCATTTAGACCTGCCCGTCCGAATCCTCTTCAAAAAGGACCGCAAAATGTTTCATTCAAATATGAGGAGTTCAAATAATTGATTAGGAGCTTTTCAACTTAATTATATTGCAAAACCTCAATTTTTGTACTTTTTACTCAGTTAAAATTCCAACAGGTCCATTGAAAGGCCCATTTCGACCGGTTCGTCCGAAACCTCTACAAAAAGGACCGCAAAACAAGTTTTAATCAAGTTTTAGGAGTTCATGTAATTGATTAGGAGCTTTTCAACACAATTATATTGCAAAAACTCAATTTCTGAACTTTTTACTCAATTAAAATTCCAACGGGTCCATTGAAAGGCCCATTTAGACCTGCTCGTCCGAAACCTCTACAAAAAGGACCGCAAAAATGTTTTATTCAAATATTAGGAGTTCAATTAATTGATTAGGAGATTTTCAACACAATTATATTGCAAAACCAAAATTTCTGTACTTTTTACTAAGTTAAAATTCCAACGGGTCCATTGAAAGGCCCATTTCGACCCGCTCGTCCGAAACCTCTACAAAAAGGACTGCAAAACAAGTTTTAATCAAATTTTAGGTGTTCATGTAATTGATTAGGAGCTTTTCAACACAATTATATTGCAAAACCTCAATTTCTGTACTTTTTATTCAGTTAAAATTCCAACGGGTCCATTGAAAGGTCAATTTAGATCTGCTCGTCCGAAACCTCTACAAAAAGGACCGTAAAAATGTTTTATTCAAATATGAGGAGTTCAAATAATTGATTAGGAGCTTTTCAACACAATTATATTGCAAAACCTCAATTTCTGTACTTTTTACTCAGTTAAAATTCCAACAGGTCCATTGAAAGGCCCATTTCGACCCGCTTGTCCGAAATCTCTACAAAAAGGACCGCAAAAATGTTTTATTCAAATATGAGGAGTTCAAATAATTGAGTAGGAGCTTTTCAACACAATTATATTGCAGAACCTCAATTTCTGTACTTTTTACTCAGTTAAAATTCCAACGGGTCCATTGAAAGGCCCATTTCGACCTGCTCGTCTGAAACCTCTATAAAAAGGACCGCAAAACAAGTTTTAGTCAAATATTAGGATTTCAAATAATTGCTTAGGAGCTTTACAACACAATTATATTGCAAAACCGCAATTTCTGTACTTTTTACTCTGTTAAAATTCCAACGGGTCCATTGAAAGGCCCATTTCGACCCGCTCGTCCGAAACCTCTACAAAAAGGACTGCAAAACAAGTTTTAATCAAATTTTAGGAGTTCATGTAATTGATTAGGAGCTTTTCAACACAATTATATTGCAAAACCTCAATTTCTGTACTTTTTACTCAGTTAAAATCCCAACGGGTCCACTAAAAGTCCCATTTAGCCTTTCTCGATCGAAACCTCTACAAAAGGGACCGCAAAATTGTTTTATTCAAATAGTAGGAGTTCAAATAATTGATTAGGAGCTTTTCAACACAATTATATTGCAAAACCTCAATTTCTGTACCTTTTACTTAGTTAAAATTCCAACGGGTCCATTGAAAGGGCCATTTAGATCTGCTCGTCCGAAACCTCTACAAAAAGGACCGCAAAAATGTTTTATTCAAATCCTAAGATTTCAAATAATTGATTAGGAGATTTTCAACGGGTCCATTGAAAGGCCCATTTCGACCCGCTCTTCTGAAATCTCTAAAAAAAGGACCGCAAAACAAGTTTTAGTCAAATATTAGGAGTTCAAATAATTTATTAGGAGCTTTACAACACAATTATATTGCAAAACCGCAATTTCTGTACTTTTTACTCAGTTAAAATTCCAACAGGTCCATTGAAAGGCCCATTTCGACTCGCTCGTCCGAAACCTCTACAAAAAGGACTGCAAAACAAGTTTTAATCAAATTTTAGGAGTTCATGTAATTGATTAGGAGCTTTTCAACACAATTATATTGCAAAACCTCAATTTCTGTACTTTTTACTCAGTTAAAATCCCAACGGGTCCACTAAAAGTCCCATTTAGCCTTTCTCGATCGAAACCTCTACAAAAAGGACCGCAAAATTGTTTTATTCAAATAGTAGGAGTTCAAATAATTGATTAGGAGCTTTTCAACACAATTATATTGCAAAACCTCAATTTCTTTACTTTTTACTAAGTTAAAATTCCAACAGGTCTATTGAAAAGCCCATTTAGACCTGCTCGTCCGAATCCTCTACAAAAAGGACCGCAAAATGTTTTATTCAAATATGAGGAGTTCAAATAATTGATTAGGAGCTTTCAACTTAATTATATTGCAAAACCTCAATTTCTGTACTTTTTACTCAGTTAAAATTCCAACAGGTCCATTGAAAGGCCCATTTCTACCGGTTCGTCCGAAACCTCTACAAAAAGGACTGCAAAACAAGTTTTAATCAAATTTTAGGAGTTCATGTAATTGATTAGGAGCTTTTCAACACAATTATATTGCAAAACCTCAATTTCTGTACTTTTTACTCAGTTAAAATCCCAACGGTTCCACTAAAAGTCCCATTTAGCCTTTCTCGATCGAAACCTCTACAAAAAGGACCGCAAAATTGTTTTATTCAAATAGTAGGAGTTCAAATAATTGATTAGGAGCTTTTCAACACAATTATATTGCAAAACCTCAATTTCTTTACTTTTTACTTAGTTAAAATTCCAACAGGTCTATTTAAAAGCCCATTTAGACCTGCCCGTCCGAATCCTCTACAAAAAGGACCGCAAAATGTTTCATTCAAATATGAGGAGTTCAAATAATTGATTAGGAGCTTTTCAACTTAATTATATTGCAAAACCTCAATTTCTGTACTTTTTACTCAGTTAAAATTCCAACAGGTCCATTGAAAGGCCCATTTCGACCGGTTCGTCCGAAACCTCTACAAAAAGGACCGCAAAACAAGTTTTAATCAAGTTTTAGGAGTTCATGTAATTGATTAGGAGCTTTTCAACACAATTATATTGCAAAACCTCAATTTCTGAACTTTTTACTCAATTAAAATTACAACGGGTCCATTGAAAGGCCCATTTAGACCTACTCGTCCGAAACCTCTACAAAAAGGACCGCAAAAATGTTTTATTCAAATATTAGGAGTTCAATTAATTGATTAGGAGATTTTCAACACAATTATATTGCAAAACCGCAATTTCTGTTCTTTTTACTAAGTTAAAATTCCAACAGGTCCATTGAAAGGCCCATTTCGACCCGCTTGTCCGAAATCTCTACAAAAAGGACCGCAAAAATGTTTTATTCAAATATGAGGAGTTCAAATAATTGAGTAGGAGCTTTTCAACACAATTATATTGCAAAACCTCAATTTCTGTACTTTTTACTCAGTTAAAATTCCAACAGGTCCATTGAAAGGCCCATTTCGACCCGCTTGTCCGAAATCTCTACAAAAAGGACCGCAAAAATGTTTTATTCAAATATGAGAAGTTCAAATAATTGAGTAGGAGCTTTTCAACACAATTATATTGCAAAACCTCAATTTCTGTACTTTTTACTCAGTTAAAATTCCAACGGGTCCATTGAAAGGCCCATTTCGACCTGCTCGTCTGAAACCTCTACAAAAAGGACCGCAAAACAAGTTTTAGTCAAATATTAGGATTTCAAATAATTGCTTAGGAGCTTTACAACACAATTATATTGCAAAACCGCAATTTCTGTACTTTTAACTCTGTTAAAATTCCAACGGGTCCATTGAAAGGCCCATTTCGACCCGCTCGTCCGAAACCTCTACAAAAAGGACTGCAAAACAAGTTTTAATCAAATTTTAGGAGTTCATGTAATTGATTAGGAGCTTTTCAACACAATTATATTGCAAAACCTCAATTTCTGTACTTTTTACTCAGTTAAAATCCCAACGGGTCCACTAAAAGTCCCATTTAGCCTTTCTCGATCGAAACCTCTACAAAAGGGACCGCAAAATTGTTTTATTCAAATAGTAGGAGTTCAAATAATTGATTAGGAGCTTTTCAACACAATTATATTGCAAAACCTCAATTTCTGTACCTTTTACTTAGTTAAAATTCCAACGGGTCCATTGAAAGGCCCATTTAGATCTGCTCGTCCGAAACCTCTACAAAAAGGACCGCAAAAATGTTTTATTCAAATCCTAAGATTTCAAATAATTGATTAGGAGCTTTTCAACACAATTATATTGCAAAACCTCAATTTCTATAATTTTTACTCAGTTAAAATTCCAACGGGTCCATTGAAAGGCCCATTTCGACCTGCTCTTCTGAAATCTCTAAAAAAAAGGACCGCAAAACAAGTTTTAGTCAAATATTAGGAGTTCAAATAATTTATTAGGAGCTTTACAACACAATTATATTGCAAAACCGCAATTTCTGTACTTTTTACTCAGTTAAAATTCCAACATGTCCATTGAAAGGCCCATTTCGACCCGCTCGTCCGAAACCTCTACAAAAAGGACTGCAAAACAAGTTTTAATCAAATTTTAGGAGTTCATGTAATTGATTAGGAGCTTTTCAACACAATTATATTGCAAAACCTCAATTTATGTACTTTTTACTCAGTTAAAATCCCAACGGGTCCACTAAAAGTCCCATTTAGCCTTTCTCGATCGAAACCTCTACAAAAAGGAGCGCAAAATTGTTTTATTCAAATAGTAGGAGTTCAAATAATTGATTAGGAGCTTTTCAACACAATTATATTGCAAAACCTCAATTTCTTTACTTTTTACTAAGTTAAAATTCCAACAGGTCTATTGAAAAGCCCATTTAGACCTGCTCGTCCGAATCCTCTACAAAAAGGACCGCAAAATGTTTTATTCAAATATGAGGAGTTCAAATAATTGATTAGGAGCTTTTCAACTTAATTATATTGCAAAACCTCAATTTCTGTACTTTTTACTCAGTTAAAATTCCAACAGGTCCATTGAAAGGCCCATTTCGACCGGTTCGTCCGAAACCTCTACAAAAAGGACTGCAAAACAAGTTTTAATCAAATTTTAGGAGTTCATGTAATTGATTAGGAGCTTTTCAACACAATTATATTGCAAAACCTCAATTTCTGTACTTTTTACTCAGTTAAAATCCCAACGGGTCCACTAAAAGTCCCATTTAGCCTTTCTCGATCGAAACCTCTACAAAAAGGACCGCAAAATTGTTTTATTCAAATAGTAGGAGTTCAAATAATTGATTAGGAGCTTTTCAACACAATTATATTGCAAATACTCAATTTCTTTACTTTTTACTAAGTTAAAATTCCAACAGGTCTATTGAAAAGCCCATTTAGACTTGCCCGTCCGAATTCTCTACAAAAAGGACCGCAAAATGTTTCATTCAAATTTGAGGAGTTCAAATAATTGATTAGGAGCTTTTCAACTTAATTATATTGCAAAACCTCAATTTCTGTACTTTTTACTCAGTTAAAATTCCAACAGGTCCATTGAAAGGCCCATTTCGACCGGTTCGTCCGAAACCTCTACAAAAAGGACCGCAAAACAAGTTTTAATCAAGTTTTAGGAGTTCATGTAATTGATTAGGAGCTTTTCAACACAATTATATTGCAAAACCTCAATTTCTGAACTTTTTACTCAATTAAAATTCCAACGGGTCCATTGAAAGGCCCATTTAGACCTGCTCGTCCGAAACCTCTACAAAAAGGACAGCAAAAATGTTTTATTCAAATATTAGGAGTTCAATTAATTGATTAGGAGATTTTCAACACAATTATATTGCAAAACCGCAATTTCTGTACTTTTTACTAAGTTAAAATTCCAACGGGTCCATTGAAAGGCCCATTTCGACCCGCTCGTCCGAAACCTCTACAAAAAGGACTGCAAAACAAGTTTTAATCAAATTTTAGGTGTTCATGTAATTAATTAGGAGCTTTTCAACACAATTATATTGCAAAACCTCAATTTCTGTACTTTTTATTCAGTTAAAATTCCAACGGGTCCATTGAAAGGTCAATTTAGATCTGCTCGTCCGAAACCTCTACAAAAAGGACCGCAAAAATGTTTTATTCAAATATGAGGAGTTCAAATAATTGATTAGGAGCTTTTCAACACAATTATATTGCAAAACCTCAATTTCTGTACTTTTTACTCAGTTAAAATTCCAACAGGTCCATTGAAAGGCCCATTTCGACCCGCTTGTCCGAAATCTCTACAAAAAGGACCGCAAAAATGTTTTATTCAAATATGAGGAGTTCAAATAATTGAGTAGGAGCTTTTCAACACAATTATATTGCAAAACCTCAATTTCTGTACTTTTTACTCAGTTAAAATTCCAACGGGTCCATTGAAAGGCCCATTTCGACCTGCTCGTCTGAAACCTCTACAAAAAGGACCGCAAAACAAGTTTTAGTCAAATATTAGGATTTCAAATAATTGCTTAGGAGCTTTACAACACAATTATATTGCAAAACCGCAATTTCTGTACTTTTTACTCTGTTAAAATTCCAACGGGTCCATTGAAAGGCCCATTTCGACCCGCTCGTCCGAAACCTCTACAAAAAGGACTGCAAAACAAGTTTTAATCAAATTTTAGGAGTTCATGTAATTGATTAGGAGCTTTTCAACACAATTATATTGCAAAACCTCAATTTCTGTACTTTTTACTCAGTTAAAATCCCAACGGGTCCACTAAAAGTCCCATTTAGCCTTTCTCGATCGAAACCTCTACAAAAGGGACCGCAAAATTGTTTTATTCAAATAGTAGGAATTCAAATAATTGATTAGGAGCTTTTCAACACAATTATATTGCAAAACCTCAATTTCTGTACCTTTTACTTAGTTAAAATTCCAACGGGTCCATTGAAAGGCCCATTTAGATCTGCTCGTCCGAAACCTCTACAAAAAGGACCGCAAAAATGTTTTATTCAAATCCTAAGATTTCAAATAATTGATTAGGAGCTTTTCAACACAATTATATTGCAAAACCTCAATTTTTGTAATTTTTACTCAGTTAAAATTCCAATGGGTCCATTGAAAGGCCCATTTCGACCTGCTCTTCTGAAATCTCTAAAAAAAGGACCGCAAAACAAGTTTTAGTCAAATATTAGGAGTTCAAATAATTTATTAGGAGCTTTACAACACAATTATATTGCAAAACCGCAATTTCTGTACTTTTTACTCAGTTAAAATTCCAACAGGTCCATTGAAAGGCCCATTTCGACCCGCTCGTCCGAAACCTCTACAAAAAGGACTGCAAAACAAGTTTTAATCAAATTTTAGGAGTTCTTGTAATTGATTAGGAGCTTTTCAACACAATTATATTGCAAACCTCAATTTTTGTACTTTTTACTCAGTTAAAATTCCAACGGGTCCACTAAAAGTCCCATTTAGACCTGCTCGACCGAAACCTCTACAAAAAGGACCGCAAAATTGTTTTATTCAAATAGTAGGATTTCAAATAATTTATTAGGAGCTTTTTAACACAATTATATTGCAAAACCTCAATTTCTTTACTTTTTACTAAGTTAAAATTCCAACGGGTCTATTGAAAAGCCCATTTAGACCTGCTCGTCCGAAACCTCTACAAAAAGGACCGTAAAAATGTTTTATTCAAATATTAGGAGTTCAAATAATTGATTAGGAGCTTTTCAAATCAATTATATTGCAAAACCTCAATTTCTGTACTTTTTACTCAGTTAAAATTCCAACGGGTCCACTGAAAGGCCCATTTCGACCTGCTCGTCTGATAACTCTACAAAAAGGACCGCAAAACAAGTTTTAGTCAAATATTAGGAGTTCAAATAATTGATTAGGAGCTTTACAACACAATTATATTGCAAAACCGCAATTTCTGTACTTTTTACTCAGTTAAAATTGCAACAGGTCCATTGAAAGGCCCATTTCGACCCGCTCGTCCGAAACCTCTACAAAAAGGACTGCAAAACAAGTTTTAATCAAACTTTAGGAGTTCATGTAATTGATTTGGAGCTTTTCAACACAATTATATTCCAAATCCTCAATTTCTGTACTTTTTACTCAGTTAAAATTCCAACGGGTCCATTGAAAGGACCATTTAGACCTCCTCGTCAGAAACCTCTACAAAAAGGACCGCAAAAATGTTTTATTCAAATATTAGGAGATCAAATAATCGATTAGGAGCTTTTCAACAAAAATATTGCAAAACCTCAATTTCTGTACTTTTTACTCAGTTAAAATTCCAACATGTCCATTGAAAGGCCCATTTCGACCCGCTCGTCCGAAACCTCTACAAAAAGGACTGCAAAACAAGTTTTAATCAAATTTTAGGAGTTCATGTAATTGATTAGGAGCTTTTCAACACAATTATATTGCAAAACCTCAATTTCTGTACCTTTTACTTAGTTAAAATTCCAACGGGTCCATTGAAAGGCCCATTTAGATCTGCTCGTCCGAAACCTCTACAAAAAGGACCGCAAAAATCTTTTATTCAAATCCTAAGATTTCAAATAATTGATTAGGAGCTTTTCAACACAATTATATTGCAAAACCTCAATTTATGTACTTTTTACTCAGTTAAAATTCCAACGGGTCCATTGAAAGGCCCATTTCGAACTGCTCGTCTGAAATCTCTACAAAAAGGACCGCAAAACAAGTTTTAGTCAAATATTAGGAGTTCAAATAATTGATTAGGAGCTTTACAACACAATTATATTGCAAACCCGCAATTTCTGTACTTTTTACTCAGTTAAAATTCCAACAGGTCCATTGAAAGGCCCATTTCGACCCGCTCGTCCGAAACCTCTACAAAAAGGACTGCAAAACAAGTTTTAATCAAATTTTAGGAGTTCTTGTAATTGATTAGGAGCTTTTCAACACAATTATATTGCAAACATCAATTTCTGTACTTTTTACTCAGTTAAAATTCCAACGGGTCCACTAAAAGTCCCATTTAGACCTGCTCGACCGAAACCTCTACAAAAAGGACCGCAAAATTGTTTCATTCAAATAGTAGGACTTCAAATAACTAATTAGGAGCTTTTTAACACAATTATATTGCAAAACCTCAATTTCTTTACTTTTTACTAAGTTAAAATTCCAACGGGTCTATTGAAATGCCCATTTATACCTGCTCGTCCGAAACCTCTACAAAAAGGACCGCAAAAATGTTTTATTCAAATATTAGGAGTTCAAATAATTGATTAGGAGCTTTTCAAATCAATTATATTGCAAAACCTCAATTTCATTACTTTTTACTCAGTTAAAATTCCAACGGGTCCATTGAAAGGCCCATTTAGACCTGCTAGTCCGAAACCTCTACAAAAAGGACCGCAAAACAAGTTTTAATCAAATATTAGGAGTTCAAATAATTGATTAGGATCTTTTCAACACAATTATATTGCAAAACCTCAATTTCTTTACTCTTTACTTAGTTAATATTCCAACGGGTCCATTGAAAGGACCATTTAGTCCTGCTCGTCGGAAACCTCTACAAAAAGGACCGCAAAAACGTTTTATTCAAATATGAGGAGTTCAAATAATTGATTAGGAGCTTTTCAACACAATTATATTGCAAAACCTCAATTTATGTACTTTTTGCTCAGTTAAAATTCCAACGGGTCCATTGAAAGGCCCATTTAGACCTGCTCGTCCGAAACCTTTACAAAAAGGACCGCAAAAATATTTTATTCAAATCCTAGGATTTCAAATAATTGATTATGTGCTTTTCAACACAATTATATTGCAAAACCTCAATTTCTGTACTTTTTACTCAGTTAAAATTCCAACGGGTCCATTGAAAGGCCCATTTCGACCTGCTCGTCTGAAACCTCTACAAAAAGGACCGCAAAACAAGTTTTAGTCAAATATTAGGAGTTAAAATAATTGATTAGGAGCTTTTCAACACAATTATATTGCAAAACCTCAATTTCTGTACTTTTTACTCAGTTAAAATTCCAACAGGTCCATTGAAAGGCCCATTTCGACCGGTTCGTCCGAAACCTCTACAAAAAGGACTGCAAAACAAGTTTTAATCAAATTTTAGGAGTTCATGTAATTGATTAGGAGCTTTTCAACACAATTATATTCCAAATCCTCAATTTCTGTACTTTTTACTCAGTTAAAATTCGAACGGGTCCATTGAAAGGACCATTTAGACCTCCTCGTCAGAAACCTCTACAAAAAGGACCACAAAAATGTTTTATTCAAATATTAGGAGATCAAATAATCGATTAGGAGCTTTTCAACACAATTATATTGCAAAACCTCAATTTTCTGTACTTTTTACTCAGTTAAAATTCCAACCAGTCCATTGAAAGGCCCATTTCGACCCGCTCATCCGACACCTCTACAAAAAGGACTGCAAAACAAGTTTTAATCAAATTTTAGGAATTCATGTAATTGATTAGGAGCTTTACAACACAATTATATTGCAAAACCTCAATTTCTGTACTTTTTACTCAGTTAAAATTCCAACGGGTCCATTGAAAGGCCCATTTAGACCTGCTCGTCCGAAACCTCTAAAAAAGGACTGCAAAAATATTTTATTCAAATCCTAGGAGTTCAAATAATTGATTCGGAGCTTTTCAACACAATTATATTGCAAAACCTCAATTTCTGTACTTTTTAATCAGTTAAAATTCCAACGGGTCCATTGTAAGGCCCATTTCAACCGGCTCATCTAAAACCTCTACAAAAAGGACCGCAAAACCAGTTTTAGTCAAATATTAGGAGTTCAAATAATTTATTAGGAGCTTTTCAACACAATTATATTGCAAAACCGCAATTTCTGTACTTTTTACTCAGTTAAAATTCCAACAGGTCCATTGAAAGGCCCATTTCGACCCGCTTGTCCGAAACCTCTACAAAAAGGACCGCAAAAATGTTTTATTCAAATATGAGGAGTTCAAATAATTGATTAGGAGCTTTTCAACACAATTATATTGCAAAACCTCAATTTCTGTACTTTTTACTCAGTTAAAATTCCAACGGGTCCATTGAAAGGCCCATTTCGACCTGATCGTCTGAAACCTCTACAAAAAGGACCGCAAAACAAGTTTTAGTCAAATATTAGGATTTCAAATAATTGCTTAGGAGCTTTACAACACAATTATATTGCAAAACCGCAATTTCTGTACTTTTTACTCTGTTAAAATTCCAACGGGTCCATTGAAAGGCCCATTTTGACCCGCTTGTCCGAAACCTTTACAAAAAGGACTGCAAAACAAGTTTTAATCAAATTTTAGGAGTTCGTGTAATTTATTAGGAGCTTTTCAACACAATTATATTGCAAAACCTCAATTTCTGTACTTTTTACTTAGTTAAAATTCCCACAGGTCCATTGAAAGGCCCATTTCGACCCGCTCGTCCGAAACCTCTACAAAAAGAACTGCAAAACAAGTTTTAATCAAATTTTAGGAGTTCATGTAATTGATTAGGAGCTTTTCAACACAATTATATTGCAAAACCTCAATTTCTGTACCTTTTACTCAGTTAAAATTCCAACGGGTGCATTGAAAGGCCCATTTAGATCTGCTCGTCCGAAAACTCTACAAAAAGGACCGCAAAAATGTTTTATTCAAATCCTTAGATTTCAAATAATTGATTAGGAGCTTTTCAACACAATTATATTGCAAAACCTCAATTTCTGTACATTTTACTCAGTTAAAATTCCAACGGGTCCATTGAAAGGCCCATTTCGACCTGCTCGTCTGAAACCTCTACAAAAAGGACCGCAAAACAAGTTTTAGTCAAATATTAGGATTTCAAATAATTGCTTAGGAGCTTTACAACACAATTATATTGCAAAACCACAATTTCTGTACTTTTTACTCTGTTAAAATTCCAACGGGTCCATTGAAAGGCCCATTTCGACCCGGTCGTCCGAAACCTTTACAAAAAGGACTGCAAAACAAGTTTTAATCAAATTTTAGGAGTTCGTGTAATTTATTAGGAGCTTTTCAACACAATTATATTGCAAAACCTCAATTTCTGTACTTTTTACTCAGTTAAAGTTCCAACAGGTCCATTGAAAGGCCCATTTCGACCCGCTCGTCCGAAACCTCTACAAAAAGGACCGCAAAACAAGTTTTAATCAAATTTTAGGAGTTCATGTAATTGATTAGGAGCTTTTCAACACAATTATAATGCAAAACCTCAATTTCTGTACTTTTTACTCAGTTAAAGTTCCAACAGGTCCATTGAAAGGCCCATTTCGACCCGCTCGTCCGAAACCTCTACAAAAAGGACTGCAAAACAAGTTTTAATCAAATTTTAGGAGTTCATGTAATTGATTAGGAGCTTCTCAACACAATTATAATGCAAAACCTCAATTTCTGTACCTTTTACTTAGTTAAAATTCCAACGGGTCCATTGAAAGGCCCATTTAGATCTGCTCGTCCGAAACCTCTACAAAAAGGACTGCAAAACAAGTTTTAATCAAATTTCAGGAGTTCATGTAATTTATTAGGAGCTTTTCAACACAATTATATTGCAAAACCTCAATTTCTGTACTTTTTACTCAGTTAAAATTCCAACAGGTCCATTGAAAGGCCCATTTCGACCCGCTCGTCCGAAACCTCTACAAAAAGGACTGCAAAACAAGTTTTAATCAAATTTTAGGAGTTCATGTAATTGATTAGGAGCTTTTCAACACAATTATATTGCAAAACCTCAATTTCTGTACCTTTTACTTAGTTAAAATTCCAACGGGTCTATTGAAAGGCCAATTTAGATCTGCTCGTCCGAAACCTCTACAAAAAGGACCGCAAAAATGTTTTATTCAAATCCTAAGATTTCAAATAATTTATTAGGAGCTTTTCTACAAAATTATATTGCAAAACCTCAATTTCTGTACTTTTTACTCAGTTAAAATTCCAACGGGTTAATTGAAAGGCCTATTTAGACCTGCTCGTCCGAAACCTCTACAAAAAGGACCGTAAAAATGTTTTATTCAAATATTAGGAGTTCAAATAATTGATTAGGAGCTTTTCAAATCAATTATATTGCAAAACCTCAATTTCTGTACTTTTTACTCAGTTAAAATCCCAACGGGTCCACTAAAAGTCCCATTTAGCCTTTCTCGATCGAAACCTCTACAAAAGGGACCGCAAAATTGATTTATTCAAATAGTAGGAGTTCAAATAATTGATTAGGAGCTTTTCAACACAATTATATTGCAAAACCTCAATTTCTGTACTTTTTACTCAGTTAAAATCCCAACGGGTCCACTAAAAGTCTCATTTAGCCTTTCTCGATCGAAACCTCTACAAAAAGGACTGCAAAACAAGTTTTAATCAAATTTTAGGAGTTCGTGTAATTGATTAGGAGCTTTTCAACACAATTATATTGCAAAACATCAATTTATGTACTTTTTAATCAGTTAAAATTCCAATGGGTCCATTGAAAGGCCCATTTAGATCTGCTCGTCCGAAACCTCTACAAAAAGGACCGCAAAAATGTTTTATTCAAATCCTAAGATTTCAAATAATTTATTAGGAGCTTTTCTACAAAATTATATTGCAAAACCTCAATTTCTGTACTTTTTACTCAGTTAAAATTCCAACGGGTCCATTGAAAGGCCTATTTAGACCTGCTCGTCCGAAACCTCTACAAAAAGGACCGTAAAAATGTTTTATTCAAATATTAGGAGTTCAAATAATTGATTAGGAGCTTTTCGAATCAATTATATTGCAAAACCTCAATTTCTGTACTTTTTACTCAGTTAAAATCCCAACGGGTCCACTAAAAGTCCCATTTAGCCTTTCTCGATCGAAACCTCTACAAAAGGGACCGCAAAATTGTTTTATTCAAATAGTAGGAGTTCAAATAATTGATTAGGAGCTTTTCAACACAATTATATTGCAAAACCTCAATTTCTGTACTTTTTACTCAGTTAAAATCCCAACGGGTCCACTAAAAGTCCCATTTAGCCTTTCTCGATCGAAACCTCTACAAAAAGGACTGCAAAACAAGTTTTAATCAAATTTTAGGAGTTCATGTAATTGATTAGGAGCTTTTCAACACAATTATATTGCAAAACCTCAATTTCTGTACTTTTTACTCAGTTAAAATCCCAACGGGTCCACTAAAAGTCCCATTTAGCCTTTCTCGATCGAAACCTCTACAAAAGGGACCGCAAAATTGTTTTATTCAAATAGTAGGAGTTCAAATAATTGATTAGGAGCTTTTCAACACAATTATATTGCAAAACCTCAATTTCTGTACCTTTTACTTAGTTAAAATTCCAACGGGTCCATTGAAAGGCCCATTTAGATCTGCTCGTCCGAAACCTCTACAAAAAGGACCGCAAAAATGTTTTATTCAAATCCTGAGATTTCAAATAATTTATTAGGAGCTTTTCTACAAAATTATATTGCAAAACCTCAATTTCTGTACTTTTTACTCAGTTAAAATTCCAACGGGTCCATTGAAAGGCCTATTTAGACCTGCTCGTCCGAAACCTCTACAAAAAGGACCGTAAAAATGTTTTATTCAAATATTAGGAGTTCAAATAATTGATTAGGAGCTTTTCAAATCAATTATATTGCAAAACCTCAATTTCTGTACTTTTTAATCAGTTAAAATTCCAACGGGTCCATTGAAAGGCCCATTTCGACCTGCTCGTCTGATAAGTCTACAAAAAGGACCGCAAAACAAGTTTTAGTCAAATATTAGGAGTTCAAATAATTGATTAGGAGCTTTACAACACAATTATATTGCAAAACCGCAATTTCTGTACTTTTTACTCAGTTAAAATTGCAACAGGTCCATTGAAAGGCCCATTTCGACCCGCTCGTCCGAAACCTCTAAAAAAAGGACTGCAAAACAGGTTTTAATCAAATTTTAGGAGTTTATGTAATTGATTAGGAACTTTTCAACACAATTATATTGCAAAACCTCAATTTCTGTACCTTTTACTCAGTTAAAATTCCAACGGGTCCATTGAAAGGTCCATTTAGATCTGCTCGTCCGAAACCTCTACAAAAAGGACCGCAAAAATGCTTTATTCAAATCCTAAGATTTCAAATAATTGATTAGGAGATTTTCAACACAATTATATTGCAAAACCTCAATTTCTGTACTTTTTACTCAGTTAAAATTCTAACGGGTCCATTGAAAGGCCCATTAAGACCTGCTAGTCCGAAACCACTACAAAAAGGACCGCAAAACAAGTTTTAATCAAATATTAGGAGTTCAAATAATTGATTAGGAGCTTTTCAACACAATTATATTGCAAAACCTCAATTTCTTTACTCTTTACTTAGTTAAAATTCCAACGGGTCCATTGAAAGGACCATTTAGACCTGCTCGTCGGAAACCTCTACAAAAAGGACCGCAAAAATGTTTTATTCAAATATGAGGAGTTCAAATAATTGATTAGGAGCTTTTCAACACAATTATATTGCAAAACCTCAATTTATGTACTTTTTGCTCAGTTAAAATTCCAATGGGTCCATTGAAAGGCCCATTTAGACCTGCTCGTCCGAAACCTCTACAAAAAGGACCGCAAAAATATTTTATTCAAATCCTAGGATTTCAAATAATTGATTAGGAGCTTTTCAACACAATTATATTGCAAAACCTCAATTTCTGTACTTTTTACTCAGTTAAAATTCCAACGGGTCCATTGAAAGGCCCATTTCGACTGCTCGTGTGAAACCTCTACAAAAAGGACCGCAAAACAAGTTTTAGTCAAATATTAGGAGTTAAAATAATTGATTAGGAGCTTTTCAACACAATTATATTGCAAAACCTCAATTTCTGTACTCTTTACTCAGTTAAAATTCCAACAGGTCCATTGAAAGGCCCATTTCGACCGGTTCGTCCGCAACCTCTACAAAAAGGACCGCAAAACAAGTTTTAATCAAATTTTAGGAGTTCATGTAATTGATTAGGAGCTTTTCAACACAATTATATTGCAAAACCTCAATTTCTGAACTTTTTACTCAATTAAAATTCCAACGGGTCCATAGAAAGGCCCATTTAGACCTACTCGTCCGAAACCTCTACAAAAAGGACCGCAAAAATGTTTTATTCAAATATTAGGAGTTCAATTAATTGATTAGGAGATTTTCAACACAATTATATTGCAAAACCGCAATTTCTGTACTTTTTACTAAGTTAAAATTCCAACGGGTCCATTGAAAGGCCCATTTCGACCCGCTCGTCCGAAACCTCTACAAAAAGGACTGCAAAACAAGTTTTAATCAAAATTTAGGTGTTCATGTAATTGATTAGGAGCTTTTCAACACAATTATATTGCAAAACCACAATTTCTGTACTTTTTATTCAGTTAAAATTCCAACGGGTCCATTGAAAGGTCCATTTAGATCTGCTCGTCCGAAACCTCTACAAAAAGGACCGCAAATATGTTTTATTCAAATATGAGGAGTTCAAATAATTGATTAGGAGCTTTTCAACACAATTATATTGCAAAACCTCAATTTATGTACTTTTTACTCAGTTAAAATTCCAACGGGTCCATTGAAAGGCCCATTTCGACCTGCTCGTCTGAAACCTCTACAAAAAGGACCGCAAAACAAGTTTTAGTCAAATATTAGGATTTCAAATAATTGCTTAGGAGCTTTACAACACAATTATATTGCAAAACCGCAATTTCTGTACTTTTTACTCTGTTAAAATTCCAACGGGTCCATTGAAAGGCCCATTTTGACCCGCTCGTCCGAAACCTTTACAAAAAGGACTGCAAAACAAGTTTTAATCAAATTTTAGGAGTTCGTGTAATTTATTAGGAGCTTTTCAACACAATTATATTGCAAAACATCAATTTCTGTACTTTTTACTCAGTTAAAGTTCCAACAGGTCAATTGAAAGGCCCATTTCGACCCGCTTGTCCGAAACCTCTACAAAAAGGACTGCAAAACAAGTTTTAATCAAATTTTAGGAGTTCATGTAATTGATTAGGAGCTTTTCAACACAATTATAATGCAAAACCTCAATTTCTGTACTTTTTACTCAGTTAAAGTTCCAACAGGTCCATTGAAAGGCCCATTTCGACCCGCTCGTCCGAAACCTCTACAAAAAGGACTGCAAAACAAGTTTTAATCCAATTTTAGGAGTTCATGTAATTGATTAGGAGCTTTTCAACACAATTATATTTCAAAACCTCAATTTCTGTACCTTTTATTTAGTTAAAATTCCAACGGGTCGATTGAAAGGCCCATTTAGACCTGCTCGTCCGAAACCTCTATAAAAAGGACCGCAAAAATGTTTTATTCAAATCCTTAGATTTCAAATAATTGATTAGGAGCTTTTCAACACAATTATATTGCAAAACCTCAATTTCTGTACTTTTTACTCAGTTAAAATTCCAACGGGTCCATTGAAAGGCCCGTTTCGACCTGCTCGTCTGAAACCTCTACAAAAAGGACCGCAAAACAAGTTTTAGTCAAATATTAGGATTTCAAATAATTTCTTAGGAGCTTTACAACACAATTATATTGCAAAACCACAATTTCTGTACTTTTTACTCTGTTAAAATTCCAACGGGTCCATTGAAAGGCCCATTTATACCCGCTCGTCCGAAACCTTTACAAAAAGGACTGCAAAACAAGTTTTAATCAAATTTTAGGAGTTCGTGTAATTTATTAGGAGCTTTTCAACACAATTATATTGCAAAACCTCAATTTCTGTACTTTTTACTCAGTTAAAGTTCCAACAGGTCTATTGAAAGGCCCATTTCGACCCGCTTGTCCGAAACCTCTACAAAAAGGACTGCAAAACAAGTTTTAATCAAATTTTAGGAGTTCATGTAATTGATTAGGAGCTTTTCAACACAATTATAATGCAAAACCTCAATTTCTGTACTTTTTACTCAGTTAAAGTTCCAACAGGTCCATTGAAAGGCCCATTTCGACCCGCTCGTCCGAAACCTCTACAAAAAGGACTGCAAAACAAGTTTTAATCAAATTTTAGGAGTTCATGTAATTGATTAGGAGCTTTTCAACACAATTATAATGCAAAACCTCAATTTCTGTACCTTTTACTCAGTTAAAATTCCAACCGGTCCATTGAAAGGCCCATTTAGATCTGCTCGTCCGAAACCTCTACAAAAAGGACCGCAAAAATGTTTTATTCAAATACTAAGATTTCAAATAATTGATTAGGAGCATTTCAACACAATTATATTGCAAAACCGCAATTTCTGTACTTTTTACTCAGTTAAAATTCCAACAGGTCCATTGAAAGGCCCATTTCGACCCGCTCGTCCGAAACCTCTACAAAAAGGACTGCAAAACAAGTTTAATCAAATTTTAGGAGTTCTTGTAATTGATTAGGAGCTTTTCAACACAATTATATTGCAAACCTCAATTTATGTACTTTTTACTCAGTTAAAATTCCAACGGGTCCACTAAAAGTCCCATTTAGACCTGCTCGACCGAAACCTCTACAAAAAGGACCGCAAAATTGTTTTATTCAAATAGTAGGATTTCAAATAATTGATTAGGAGCATTTTAACACAATTATATTGCAAAACCTCAATTTCTTTACTTTTTACTAAGTTAAAATTCCAACGGGTCTATTGAAATGCCCATTTAGACCTGCTCGTCCGAAACCTCTACAAAAAGGAACGCAAAAATGTTTTATTCAAATATTAGGAGTTCAAATAATTGATTAGGAGCTTTTCAAATCAATTATATTGCAAAACCTCAATTTCTGTACTTTTTACTCAGTTAAAATTCCAACGGGTCCATTGAAAGGCCTATTTAGACCTGCTCGTCCGAAACCTCTACAAAAAGGACCGTAAAAATGTTTTATTCAAATATTAGGAGTTCAAATAATTGATTAGGAGCTTTTCAAATCAATTATATTGCAAAACCTCAATTTCTGTACTTTTTACTCAGTTAAAATTCCAACGGGTCCATTGAAAGGCCCATTTCGACCTGCTCGTCTGAAATCTCTACAAAAAGGACCGCAAAACAAGTTTTAGTCATATATTAGGAGTTCAAATAATTGATTAGGAGCTTTACAACACAATTATATTGCAAAACCGCAATTTCTGTACGTTTTACTCTGTTAAAATTCCAACGGGCCCATTGAAAGGCCCATTTCGACCCGCTCGTCCGAAACTTCTACAAAAAGGACTACAAAACAAGTTTTAATCAAAATTTAGGAGTTCATGTAATTTATTAGGAGCTTTTCAACACAATTATATTGCAAAACCTCAATTTCTGTACTTTTTCCTTAGTTAAAATTCCAACAGGTCCATTGAAAGGCCCATTTCGACCCGCTCGTCCGAAACCTCTACAAAAAGGACTGCAAAACAAGTTTTAATCAAATTTTAGGAGTTCATGTAATTGATTAGGAGCTTTTCAACACAATTATATTCCAAAACCTCAATTTCTGTACTTTTTACTCAGTTAATTCCAACGGGTCCATTGAAAGGACCATTTAGACCTCCTCGTCAGAAACCTCTACAAAAATTACCGTAAAAATGTTTTATTCAAATATTAGGAGATCAAATAATTTATTAGGAGCTTTTCAACACAATTATATTGCAAAACCTCAATTTTCTGTACTTTTTACTCAGTTAAAATTCCAACCAGTCCATTGAAAGGCCCATTTCGACCCGCTCATCCGACACCTCTACAAAAAGGACTGCAAAACAAGTTTTAATCAAATTTTAGGAATTCATGTAATTGATTAGGAGCTTTACAACACAATTATATTGCAAAACCTCAATTTCTATACTTTTTACTCAGTTAAAATTCCAACGGGTCCATTGAAATGCCCATTTAGACCTGCTCGTCCGAAACCTCTAAAAAAGGACTGAAAAAATGTTTTATTCAAATCCTAGGAGTTCAAATAATTGATTAGGAGCTTTTCAACACAATTATATTGCAAAACCTCAATTTCTGTACTTTTTAATCAGTTAAAATTCCAACGGGTCCATTGTAAGGCCCATTTCAACCGGCTCATCTGAAACCTCTACAAAAAGGACCGCAAAACCAATTTTAGTCAAATATTAGGAGTTCAAATAATTTATTAGGAGCTTTTCAACACAATTATATTGCAAAACCGCAATTTCTGTACTTTTTACTCAGTTAAAATTCCAACGGGTCCATTGAAAGGCCCATTTCGACCCACTCGTCCGAAACCTCTACAAAAAGGACTGCAAAACAAGTTTTAATCAAATTTTAGGAGCTCGTGTAATTCATTAGGAGCTTTTCAACACAATTATATTGCAAAACCTCATTTTCTGTACTTTTTACTCAGTTAAAATTCCAACGGGTCCCCTAAAAGGACCATTTAAACTTGCTCGACCGAAACCTCTACAAAAAGGACCGCAAAAATGTTTTATTCAAATATTAGGAGTTCAAATAATTGATTAAGAGCTTTTCAACACAATTATATTGCAAAACCTCAATTTTTTTACTTTTTATTTAGTTAAAATTCCAACGGGTCTATTGAAAGGCCCATTTAGACCTGCTCGTCCGAAACCTCTACAAAAACGACCGCAAAACTGTTTTATTCAAATATTAGGAGTTCAAATAATTGATTAGGAGCTTTTCAAATCAATTATATTGCAAAACCTCAATTTCTGTACGTTTTACTCAGTTAAAATTCCAACAGGTCCATTGAAAGGCCCATTTAGACCTGCTAGTCCGAAACCTCTACAAAAAGGACCGCAAAACAAGTTTTAATCAAATATTAGGAGTTCAAATAATTGATTAGGAGCTTTTCAACACAATTATATTGCAAAACCTCAATTTATTTACTCTTTACTTAGTTAAAATTCCAACGGGTCCATTGAAAGGACCATTTAGACCTGCTCGTCGGAAACCTCTACAAAAAGGACCGCAAAAATGTTTTATTCAAATATGAGGAGTTCAAATAATTGATTAGGAGCTTTTCAACACAATTATATTGCAAAACCTCAATTTATGTACTTTTTGCTCAGTTAAAATTCCAACGGGTCCATTGAAAGGCCCATTTAGACCTGCTCGTCCGAAACCTCTACAAAAAGGACCGCAAAAATATTTTATTCAAATCCTAGGATTTCAAATAATTGATTAGGAGCTTTTCAACACAATTATATTGCAAAACCTCAATTTCTGTACATTTTACTCAGTTAAAATTCCAACGGGTCCATTGAAAGGCCCATTTCGACCTGCTCGTCTGAAGCCTCTACAAAAAGGACCGCAAAACCAGTTTTAGTCAAATATTAGGAGTTCAAATAATTGATTAGGAGCTTTACAACACAATTATATTGCAAAACCGCAATTTCTGTACTTTTTACTCAGTTAAAATTCCAACAGGTCCATTGAAAGGCCCATTTCGACCCGCTCGTCCGAAACCTCTACAAAAAGGACTGCAAAACAAGTTTTAATCAAATTTTAGGAGTTCGTGTAATTGATTAGGAGCTTTTCAACACAATTATATTGCAAAACATCAATTTCTGTACTTTTTACTCAGTTAAAGTTCCAACAGGTCCATTGAAAGGCCCATTTCGACCCGCTTGTCCGAAACCTCTACAAAAAGGACTGCAAAACAAGTTTTAATCAAATTTTAGGAGTTCATGTAATTGATTAGGAGCTTTTCAACACAATTATAATGCAAAACCTCAATTTCTGTACTTTTTACTCAGTTAAAGTTCCAACAGGTCCATTGAAAGGCCCATTTCGACCCGCTCGTCCGAAACCTCTACAAAAAGGACTGCAAAACAAGTTTTAATCAAATTTTAGGAGTTCATGTAATTGATTAGGAGCTTTTCAACACAATTATAATGCAAAACCTCAATTTCTGTACCTTTTACTCAGTTAAAATTCCAACCGGTCCATTGAAAGGCCCATTTAGATCTGCTCGTCCGAAACCTCTACAAAAAGGACCGCAAAAATGTTTTATTCAAATACTAAGATTTCAAATAATTGATTAGGAGCATTTCAACACAATTATATTGCAAAACCGCAATTTCTGTACTTTTTACTCAGTTAAAATTCCAACAGGTCCATTGAAAGGCCCATTTCGACCCGCTCGTCCGAAACCTCTACAAAAAGGACTGCAAAACAAGTTTAATCAAATTTTAGGAGTTCTTGTAATTGATTAGGAGCTTTTCAACACAATTATATTGCAAACCTCAATTTATGTACTTTTTACTCAGTTAAAATTCCAACGGGTCCACTAAAAGTCCCATTTAGACCTGCTCGACCGAAACCTCTACAAAAAGGACCGCAAAATTGTTTTATTCAAATAGTAGGATTTCAAATAATTGATTAGGAGCATTTTAACACAATTATATTGCAAAACCTCAATTTCTTTACTTTTTACTAAGTTAAAATTCCAACGGGTCTATTGAAATGCCCATTTAGACCTGCTCGTCCGAAACCTCTACAAAAAGGAACGCAAAAATGTTTTATTCAAATATTAGGAGTTCAAATAATTGATTAGGAGCTTTTCAAATCAATTATATTGCAAAACCTCAATTTCTGTACTTTTTACTCAGTTAAAATTCCAACGGGTCCATTGAAAGGCCTATTTAGACCTGCTCGTCCGAAACCTCTACAAAAAGGACCGTAAAAATGTTTTATTCAAATATTAGGAGTTCAAATAATTGATTAGGAGCTTTTCAAATCAATTATATTGCAAAACCTCAATTTCTGTACTTTTTACTCAGTTAAAATTCCAACGGGTCCATTGAAAGGCCCATTTCGACCTGCTCGTCTGAAATCTCTACAAAAAGGACCGCAAAACAAGTTTTAGTCATATATTAGGAGTTCAAATAATTGATTAGGAGCTTTACAACACAATTATATTGCAAAACCGCAATTTCTGTACGTTTTACTCTGTTAAAATTCCAACGGGCCCATTGAAAGGCCCATTTCGACCCGCTCGTCCGAAACTTCTACAAAAAGGACTACAAAACAAGTTTTAATCAAAATTTAGGAGTTCATGTAATTTATTAGGAGCTTTTCAACACAATTATATTGCAAAACCTCAATTTCTGTACTTTTTCCTTAGTTAAAATTCCAACAGGTCCATTGAAAGGCCCATTTCGACCCGCTCGTCCGAAACCTCTACAAAAAGGACTGCAAAACAAGTTTTAATCAAATTTTAGGAGTTCATGTAATTGATTAGGAGCTTTTCAACACAATTATATTCCAAAACCTCAATTTCTGTACTTTTTACTCAGTTAATTCCAACGGGTCCATTGAAAGGACCATTTAGACCTCCTCGTCAGAAACCTCTACAAAAATTACCGTAAAAATGTTTTATTCAAATATTAGGAGATCAAATAATTGATTAGGAGCTTTTCAACACAATTATATTGCAAAACCTCAATTTTCTGTACTTTTTACTCAGTTAAAATTCCAACCAGTCCATTGAAAGGCCCATTTCGACCCGCTCATCCGACACCTCTACAAAAAAGACTGCAAAACAAGTTTTAATCAAATTTTAGGAATTCATGTAATTGATTAGGAGCTTTACAACACAATTATATTGCAAAACCTCAATTTCTATACTTTTTACTCAGTTAAAATTCCAACGGGTCCATTGAAATGCCCATTTAGACCTGCTCGTCCGAAACCTCTAAAAAAGGACTGAAAAAATGTTTTATTCAAATCCTAGGAGTTCAAATAATTGATTAGGAGCTTTTCAATACAATTATATTGCAAAACCTCAATTTCTGTACTTTTTAATCAGTTAAAATTCCAACGGGTCCATTGTAAGGCCCATTTCAACCGGCTCATCTGAAACCTCTACAAAAAGGACCGCAAAACCAATTTTAGTCAAATATTAGGAGTTCAAATAATTTATTAGGAGCTTTTCAACACAATTATATTGCAAAACCGCTATTTCTGTACTTTTTACTCAGTTAAAATTCCAACGGGTCCATTGAAAGGCCCATTTCGACCCACTCGTCCGAAACCTCTACAAAAAGGACTGCAAAACAAGTTTTAATCAAATTTTAGGAGCTCGTGTAATACATTAGGAGCTTTTCAACACAATTATATTGCAAAACCTCATTTTCTGTACTTTTTACTCAGTTAAAATTCCAACGGGTCCCCTAAAAGGACCATTTAAACTTGCTCGACCGAAACCTCTACAAAAAGGACCGCAAAAATGTTTTATTCAAATATTAGGAGTTCAAATAATTGATTAAGAGCTTTTCAACACAATTATATTGCAAAACCTCAATTTTTTTACTTTTTATTTAGTTAAAATTCCAACGGGTCTATTGAAAGGCCCATTTAGACCTGCTCGTCCGAAACCTCTACAAAAACGACCGCAAAACTGTTTTATTCAAATATTAGGAGTTCAAATAATTGATTAGGAGCTTTTCAAATCAATTATATTGCAAAACCTCAATTTCTGTACGTTTTACTCAGTTAAAATTCCAACAGGTCCATTGAAAGGCCCATTTAGACCTGCTAGTCCGAAACCTCTACAAAAAGGACCGCAAAACAAGTTTTAATCAAATATTAGGAGTTCAAATAATTGATTAGGAGCTTTTCAACACAATT
Source organism: Hibiscus tridactylites (assembly GCA_958450335.1). Classification (NCBI taxonomy): domain Eukaryota; kingdom Viridiplantae; phylum Streptophyta; class Magnoliopsida; order Malvales; family Malvaceae; genus Hibiscus; species Hibiscus tridactylites. The sequence goes on along the minus strand of OY288289.1, from coordinate 38,587,198 downwards.
ATATTGCAAAACCTCAATTTATTTACTCTTTACTTAGTTAAAATTCCAACGGGTCCATTGAAAGGACCATTTAGACCTGCTCGTCGGAAACCTCTACAAAAAGGACCGCAAAAATGTTTTATTCAAATATGAGGAGTTCAAATAATTGATTAGGAGCTTTTCAACACAATTATATTGCAAAACCTCAATTTATGTACTTTTTGCTCAGTTAAAATTCCAACGGGTCCATTGAAAGGCCCATTTAGACCTGCTCGTCCGAAACCTCTACAAAAAGGACCGCAAAAATATTTTATTCAAATCCTAGGATTTCAAATAATTGATTAGGAGCTTTTCAACACAATTATATTGCAAAACCTCAATTTCTGTACATTTTACTCAGTTAAAATTCCAACGGGTCCATTGAAAGGCCCATTTCGACCTGCTCGTCTGAAGCCTCTACAAAAAGGACCGCAAAACCAGTTTTAGTCAAATATTAGGAGTTCAAATAATTGATTAGGAGCTTTACAACACAATTATATTGCAAAACCGCAATTTCTGTACTTTTTACTCAGTTAAAATTCCAACAGGTCCATTGAAAGGCCCATTTCGACCCGCTCGTCCGAAACCTCTACAAAAAGGACTGCAAAACAAGTTTTAATCAAATTTTAGGAGTTCGTGTAATTGATTAGGAGCTTTTCAACACAATTATATTGCAAAACATCAATTTCTGTACTTTTTAATCAGTTAAAATTCCAATGGGTCCATTGAAAGGCCCATTTCAACCTGCTCATCTGAAACCTCTACAAAAAGGACCGCAAAACAAGTTTTAATCAAATATTAGGAGTTCAAATAATTGATTAGGAGCTTTTCAACACAATTATATTGCAAAACCTCAATTTCTTTACTCCTTACTTAGTTAAAATTCCAACGGGTCCATTGAAAGGACCATTTAGACCTGCTCGTCGGAAACCTCTACAAAAAGGACCGCAAAAATGTTTTATTCAAATATGAGGAGTTCAAATAATTGATTAGGAGCTTTTCAACACAATTATATTGCAAAACCTCAATTTATGTACTTTTTGCTCAGTTAAAATTCCAACGGGTCCATTGAAAGGCCTATTTAGACCTGCTCGTCCGAAACCTCTACAAAAAGGACCGCAAAAATATTTTATTCAAATCCTAGGATTTCAAATAATTGATTAGGAGCTTTTCAACACAATTATATTGCAAAACCTCAATTTCTGTACTTTTTACTCAGTTAAAATTCCAACGGGTCCATTGAAAGGCCCATTTCGACCTGCTCGTCTGAAACCTCTACAAAAAGGACCGCAAAACCAGTTTTAGTCAAATATTAGGAGTTCAAATAATTGATTAGGAGCTTTACAACACAATTATATTGAAAAACCGCACTTTCTATACTTTTTACTCTGTTAAAATTCCAACGGGCCCATTGAAAGGCCCATTTCGACCCGCTCGTCCGAAACCTCTACAAAAAGGACTACAAAACAAGTTTTAATCAAAATTTAGGAGTTCATGTAATTTATTAGGAGCTTTTCAACACAATTATATTGCAAAACCTCAATTTCTACACTTTTTACTCAGTTAAAATTCCAACGGGTCCATTGAAATGCCCATTTAGACCTGCTCGTCCGAAACCTCTAAAAAAGGACTGAAAAAATGTTTTATTCAAATCCTAGGAGTTCAAATAATTGATTAGGAGCTTTTGAACACAATTATATTGCAAAACCTCAATTTCTGAACTTTTTAATCAGTTAAAATTTCAACGGGTCCATTGTAAGGCCCATTTCAACCGGCTCATCTGAAACCTCTACAAAAAGGACCGCAAAACCAGTTTTAGTCAAATATTAGGAGTTCAAATAATTTATTAGGAGCTTTTCAACACAATTATATTGCAAAACCGCAATTTCTGTACTTTTTACTCAGTTAAAATTCCAACGGGTCCATTGAAAGGCCCATTTCGACCCGCTCGTCCGAAACCTCTACAAAAAGGACTGCAAAACAAGTTTTAATCAAATTTTAGGAGTTCGTGTAATTGATTTGGAGCTTTTCAACACAATTATATTGCAAAACCTCATTTTCTGTACTTTTTACTCAGTTAAAATTCCAACGGGTCCACTAAAAGGCCCATTTAGACCTGCTCGACCGAAACCTCTACAAAAAGGACCGCAAAAATGTTTTATTCAAATATTAGGAGTTCAAATAATTGATTAAGAGCTTTTCAACACAATTATATTGCAAAACCTCAATTTTTTTACTTTTTATTTAGTTAAAATTCCAACGGGTCTATTGAAAGGCCCATTTAGACCTGCTCGTCCGAAACCTCTACAAAAAGGACCGCAAAATTGTTTTATTCAAATATTAGGAGTTCAAATAATTGATTAGGAGCTTTTCAAATCAATTATATTGCAAAACCTCAATTTCTGTACTTTTTACTCAGTTAAAATTCCAACAGGTCCATTGAAAGGCCCATTTAGACCTGCTAGTCCGAAACCTCTACAAAAAGGACCGCAAAACAAGATTTAATCAAATATTAGGAGTTCAAATAATTGATTAGGATCTTTTCAACACAATTATATTGCAAAACCTCAATTTCTTTACTCTTTACTTAGTTAAAATTCCAACGGGTCCATTGAAAGGACCATTTAGACCTGCTCGTCGGAAACCTCTACAAAAAGGACCGCAAAAATGTTTTATTCAAATATGAGGAGTTCAAATAATTGATTAGGAGCTTTTCAACACAATTATATTGCAAAACCTCAATTTATGTACTTTTTGCTCAGTTAAAATTCCAACGGGTCCATTGAAAGGCCCATTTAGACCTGCTCGTCCGAAACCTCTACAAAAAGGACCGCAAAAATATTTTATTCAAATCCTAGGATTTCAAATAATTGATTAGGAGCTTTTCAACACAATTATATTGCAAAACCTCAATTTCTGTACTTTTTACTCAGTTAAAATTCCAACGGGTCCATTGAAAGGCCCATTTCGACTGCTCGTGTGAAACCTCTACAAAAAGGACCGCAAAACAAGTTTTAGTCAAATATTAGGAGTTAAAATAATTGATTAGGAGCTTTTCAACACAATTATATTGCAAAACCTCAATTTCTGTACTTTTTACTCAGTTAAAATTCCAACAGGTCCATTGAAAGGCCCATTTCGACCGGTTCGTCCGCAACCTCTACAAAAAGGACCGCAAAACAAGTTTTAATCAAATTTTAGGAGTTCATGTAATTGATTAGGAGCTTTTCAACACAATTATATTGCAAAACCTCAATTTCTGAACTTTTTACTCAATTAAAATTCCAACGGGTCCATAGAAAGGCCCATTTAGACCTACTCGTCCGAAACCTCTACAAAAAGGACCGCAAAAATGTTTTATTCAAATATTAGGAGTTCAATTAATTGATTAGGAGATTTTCAACACAATTATATTGCAAAACCGCAATTTCTGTACTTTTTACTAAGTTAAAATTCCAACGGGTCCATTGAAAGGCCCATTTCGACCCGCTCGTCCGAAACCTCTACAAAAAGGACTGCAAAACAAGTTTTAATCAAAATTTAGGTGTTAATGTAATTGATTAGGAGCTTTTCAACACAATTATATTGCATAACCACAATTTCTGTACTTTTTATTCAGTTAAAATTCCAACGGGTCCATTGAAAGGTCCATTTAGATCTGCTCGTCCGAAACCTCTACAAAAAGGACCGCAAATATGTTTTATTCAAATATGAGGAGTTCAAATAATTGATTAGGAGCTTTTCAACACAATTATATTGCAAAACCTCAATTTCTGTACTTTTTACTCAGTTAAAATTCCAACGGGTCCATTGAAAGGCCCATTTCGACCTGCTCGTCTGAAACCTCTACAAAAAGGACCGCAAAACAAGTTTTAGTCAAATATTAGGATTTCAAATAATTGCTTAGGAGCTTTACAACACAATTATATTGCAAAACCGCAATTTCTGTACTTTTTACTCTGTTAAAATTCCAACGGGTCCATTGAAAGGCCCATTTTGACCCGCTCGTCCGAAACCTTTACAAAAAGGACTGCAAAACAAGTTTTAATCAAATTTTAGGAGTTCGTGTAATTTATTAGGAGCTTTTCAACACAATTATATTGCAAAACCTCAATTTCTGTACTTTTTACTCAGTTAAAATTCCAACAGGCCCATTGAAAGGCCCATTTCGACCCGCTCGTCCGAAACCTCTACAAAAAGGACTACAAAACAAGTTTTAATCAAATTTTAGGAGTTCATGTAATTGATTAGGAGCTTTTCAACACAATTATATTGCAAAACCTCAATTTCTGTACCTTTTACTCAGTTAAAATTCCAACGGGTGCATTGAAAGGCCTATTTAGATCTGCTCGTCCGAAACCTCTACAAAAAGGACCGCAAAAATGTTTTATTCAAATCCTTAGATTTCAAATAATTGATTAGGAGCTTTTCAACACAATTATATTGCAAAACCTCAATTTCTGTACTTTTTACTCAGTTAAAATTCCAACGGGTCCATTGAAAGGCCCATTTCGACCTGCTCGTCTGAAACCTCTACAAAAAGGACCGCAAAACAAGTTTTAGTCAAATATTTGGATTTCAAATAATTTCTTAGGAGCTTTACAACACAATTATATTGCAAAACCACAATTTCTGTACTTTTTACTCTGTTAAAATTCCAACGGGTCCATTGAAAGGCCCATTTATACCCGCTCGTCCGAAACCTTTACAAAAAGGACTGCAAAACAAGTTTTAATCAAATTTTAGGAGTTCGTGTAATTTATTAGGAGCTTTTCAACACAATTATATTGCAAAACCTCAATTTCTGTACTTTTTACTCAGTTAAAGTTCCAACAGGTCCATTGAAAGGCCCATTTCGACCCGCTTGTCCGAAACTTCTACAAAAAGGACTGCAAAACAAGTTTTAATCAAATTTTAGGAGTTCATGTAATTGATTAGGAGCTTTTCAACACAATTATAATGCAAAACCTCAATTTCTGTACTTTTTACTCAGTTAAAGTTCCAACAGGTCCATTGAAAGGCCCATTTCGACCCGCTCGTCCGAAACCTCTACAAAAAGGACTGCAAAACAAGTTTTAATCAAATTTTAGGAGTTCATGTAATTGATTAGGAGCTTTTCAACACAATTATAATGCAAAACCTCAATTTCTGTACCTTTTACTCAGTTAAAATTCCAACCGGTCCATTGAAAGGCCCATTTAGATCTGCTCGTCCGAAACCTCTACAAAAAGGACCGCAAAAATGTTTTATTCAAATACTAAGATTTCAAATAATTGATTAGGAGCATTTCAACACAATTATATTGCAAAACCGCAATTTCTGTACTTTTTACTCAGTTAAAATTCCAACAGGTCCATTGAAAGGCCCATTTCGACCCGCTCGTCCGAAACCTCTACAAAAAGGACTGCAAAACAAGTTTAATCAAATTTTAGGAGTTCTTGTAATTGATTAGGAGCTTTTCAACACAATTATATTGCAAACCTCAATTTATGTACTTTTTACTCAGTTAAAATTCCAACGGGTCTATTGAAAGGCCCATTTAGACCTGCTCGTCCGAAACCTCTACAAAAAGGACCGCAAAACTGTTTTATTCAAATATTAGGAGTTCAAATAATTGATTAGGAGCTTTTCAAATCAATTATATTGCAAAACCTCAATTTCTGTACTTTTTACTCAGTTAAAATTCCAACAGGTCCATTGAAAGGCCCATTTAGACCTGCTAGTCCGAAACCTCTACAAAAAGGACCGCAAAACAAGTTTTAATCAAATATTAGGAGTTCAAATAATTGATTAGGAGCTTTTCAACACAATTATATTGCAAAACCTCAATTTCTTTACTCTTTACTTAGTTAAAATTCCAACGGGTCCATTGAAAGGACCATTTAGACCTGCTCGTCGGAAACCTCTACAAAAAGGACCGCAAAAATGTTTTATTCAAATATGAGGAGTTCAAATAATTGATTAGGAGCTTTTCAACACAATTATATTGCAAAACCTCAATTTATGTACTTTTTGCTCAGTTAAAATTCCAACGGGTCCATTGAAAGGCCCATTTAGACCTGCTCGTCCGAAACCTCTACAAAAAGGACCGCAAAAATATTTTATTCAAATCCTAGGATTTCAAATAATTGATTAGGAGCTTTTGAACACAATTATATTGCAAAACCTCAATTTCTGAACTTTTTAATCAGTTAAAATTTCAACGGGTCCATTGTAAGGCCCATTTCAACCGGCTCATCTGAAACCTCTACAAAAAGGACCGCAAAACCAGTTTTAGTCAAATATTAGGAGTTCAAATAATTTATTAGGAGCTTTTCAACACAATTATATTGCAAAACCGCAATTTCTGTACTTTTTACTCAGTTAAAATTCCAACGGGTCCATTGAAAGGCCCATTTCGACCCGCTCGTCCGAAACCTCTACAAAAAGGACTGCAAAACAAGTTTTAATCAAATTTTAGGAGTTCGTGTAATTGATTTGGAGCTTTTCAACACAATTATATTGCAAAACCTCATTTTCTGTACTTTTTACTCAGTTAAAATTCCAACGGGTCCACTAAAAGGCCCATTTAGACCTGCTCGACCGAAACCTCTACAAAAAGGACCGCAAAAATGTTTTATTCAAATATTAGGAGTTCAAATAATTGATTAATAGCTTTTCAACACAATTATATTGCAAAACCTCAATTTTTTTACTTTTTATTTAGTTAAAATTCCAACGGGTCTATTGAAAGGCCCATTTAGACCTGCTCGTCCGAAACCTCTACAAAAAGGACCGCAAAACTGTTTTATTCAAATATTAGGAGTTCAAATAATTGATTAGGAGCTTTTCAAATCAATTATATTGCAAAACCTCAATTTCTGTACTTTTTACTCAGTTAAAATTCCAACAGGTCCATTGAAAGGCCCATTTAGACCTGCTAGTCCGAAACCTCTACAAAAAGGACTGCAAAACAAGTTTTAATCAAATATTAGGAGTTCAAATAATTGATTAGGAGCTTTTCAACACAATTATATTGCAAAACCTCAATTTCTTTACTCTTTACTTAGTTAAAATTCCAACGGGTCCATTGAAAGGACCATTTAGACCTGCTCGTCGGAAACCTCTACAAAAAGGACCGCAAAAATGTTTTATTCAAATATGAGGAGTTCAAATAATTGATTAGGAGCTTTTCAACACAATTATATTGCAAAACCTCAATTTATGTACTTTTTGCTCAGTTAAAATTCCAACGGGTCCATTGAAAGGCCCATTTAGACCTGCTCGTCCGAAACCTCTACAAAAAGGACCGCAAAAATATTTTATTCAAATCCTAGGATTTCAAATAATTGATTAGGAGCTTTTCAAAACAATTATATTGCAAAACCTCAATTTCTGTACTTTTTACTCAGTTAAAATTCCAACAGGTCCATTGTAAGGCCCATTTCGACCTGCTCGTCTGAAACCTCTACAAAAAGGACCGCAAAACCAGTTTTAGTCAAATATTAGGAGTTCAAATAATTGATTAGGAGCTTTACAACACAATTATATTGCAAAACCGCAATTTCTGTACTTTTTACTCAGTTAAAATTCCAACAGGTCCATTGAAAGGCCCATTTCGACCCGCTCGTCCGAAACCTCTACAAAAAGGACTGCAAAACAAGTTTTAATCAAATTTTAGGAGTTCGTGTAATTGATTAGGAGCTTTTCAACACAATTATATTGCAAAACATCAATTTATGTACTTTTTAATCAGTTAAAATTCCAATGGGTCCATTGAAAGGCCCATTTCAACCTGCTCATCTGAAACCTCTACAAAAAGGACCGCAAAACAAGTTTTAGTCAAATATTAGGAGTTCAAATAATTTATTAGGATCTTTTTGTAACGCCCCGGTTTTGGGCTTAGAAGTTTTGGGCTTGGACCGGTTCGGTCAAAGTGCTGTTCGAATACAAAAAGGTGAAATTAGGAAAGCCTAGTTCGGGTTGCATTAAAAATATGGAAAAATGTCATAAAATCCTCTTTCAATATATATAAGTGAACTGTGAAATCAATTTTACAAAATGAAATTTGGAAGGGTGACATTTTGGCTAGTGACCAAAATGTAATTTTTGAAAACTGCGTGACTATTTTAAAAAGGATTGAAACTTTGAATCTTTAAGGAGCTATTTACCCAATGGGAGTTTCTCCAGATTTTTCCTAAATATTAAATGATTTATTATTGGTTTTTAAACAAAAGAAAAGTGGAGGGAAGATATTTTCCTAATTCCAACTAACTTTTCCTAAAATCTCATTTCCATTTTCTCTCATCTTTTCTCTCAAACCAAACACTTTTCTCCAGAGCATTTCTTTCTGATTTTGATGTCCAAACATGAGATTTTAATTCTCTTTTGATTTCTAATCATCTCATCATCAAAACCTCACCATTTGCTAAGTGGATTTTCAAGATTTTGGTTCTAAAAAGGGAGAAATTCAAGTTTGGAGGTAAGAACGTCCTTCTCCTCTAAACTCTCAGTTCTTTACTGAAATTCCTAAGTTCTCAATCCTTAAATTGTGCTTTATAAATGGTTTTAAGGTTGTATTATTGATCTTGGCTTTTAAATGCAAGATTTGGTGATTTTTGATGAAATTTCGTATGATCTGTTAAAGCAGTGTTTTGAGGTGTCAAATTGATGTTAAATGAATGTTAATTTTATTAGAAGTTGAGGTTTAATTAATGCAATCCCGGATAGGTTGAATTTCCTAAGTTTAGCTTGTGTTCTTGGTTGTTTTTGGAGTGATCTTGTGGATCTGTTATAGCTGGAGGTAAAAGGATGTTGTTAGATCCTTTTTGGATGTTAAATGATGTTTAAGGATGTTTAGATTGGATGGATCTTGGCTGGGCAATGTTGTGGAGTTGTTTGGATGCATTTTCAGTTGTGTTTGGTAGCCGAAAATGGAGTGTGGATGAGAGCAGCGAGTTTAGATGCTTTCATTGAAGCTATTAATGCATGATGATGCATTAATCCTCTGCTTTGATGTGTTTAAAACAGGGGAGTCATCTTTGGATCCAAGAGGTGGTGATCCGGAAGCTTGATTTGTGTTTCGGCAAGAGGCGAAACGGAATCGGTGAGTGGAATTTGGTTTTCGGCTTTGAAACCAGTGTTTTGAAGGTTTCGGAGCTTAGTTTAAGTCTAAGCAACTTAGCTAAGCTTAAGAGTAATTTTTCGGAAAAACTCTCTTGGTGATGGCCATGGTTTTTGTTGTATGCAATGTGTTTTGTTTGCATGATTTTAAATCTGTTTTGAAAGCATATCTAGCATGTTAATTTGCTGAGATTTTAAGCCATGTGTTGAAGGAAGCTCAAGGTAAGAGTTCCTTGTTTTTGAACATTGTTTAAATGTGGTTTGATGCTTAAAAATGCATGATGTTAATGGCTTGTTTAAATGCTTTAAAACAGTGGAATATTGATGTTCATGATACATATTGGCAAGTGATGGTTAAGGTCACAAAGGTGGTTAAAGGTCCTTGTGTGAGCCTTGTATATTTAAGAACATCAAGGTGGTTAAAAGTCCTTGGATGGTTCTTGGTTAAGATCACAAAGGTGGTTAAAAGTCCTTGTGTGGATCTTGTGAATTTTAAGAACAACATGGTGTTTAAAAGTCCATGGTTGGTTCTTGGTTAAGGCTCAAGGTGGTTAAAATTCCTTGTGTAAGCCTTGTTACTTAAGAACTCCAAGGTGTTTAAAAGTCCTTGGGAGATTCTTGTTAAGGACACAAAGGTGTTTAAAAGTCCTTGTGTGGTCCTTGCCATGGCGTTTAAAAGTCCATGGGCCATGGTGTTTAAAAGTCCATGGGGATAAGATCACAATGGTGTTTAAAAGTCCATGTGTGGATCTTATGTGAAATGTATCACTTGTTGCCAATACTACATGTAATGAAAGTGAAGCATGAGATGCTTGTTTTAAATGTTTATGAGCATGTATAAATGTTGCTTGAAGAATGGTTTATAAATGAGTTTTATAAATGCATTATTGTGTGGTTTTAAATGAGCATTCCTCACTAAGCTTTTGCTTACGCTCTCTATTTTCTTAAACCAATAATGCAGAGCATTAAAGTGCATTGAGGGCAGCAAGGAGGGCAAGCAATCAAGTGGATAACTAAGCTCAAGTATGGTGAAGGTTTCTTAAGTACTATTAGCTTTTGGCATTTGGCAATGGGGAACCTACGTGGATGATTTTGGGAGATGTTTGGAACTCCCTAAGTTTGTTAAATGTTGTTCATAATGTTGGAACATGTGAATGGTCTTTATGAGCTGGTTTAATCAAATTGATGCTTGAATGGTTTGCTAAGTAGGAAGCATGCCTATAGATTTGGGGCTTTTCATGTTTGATGCCATGTTGATGTTTATTGGTGCAATTATGTTCCTTATATGTTGAATGTCTTGCTGGTAAAGTTTGGTTGCATTTGGAGCATGTTAGATAGGCCATTTGTGTGTTTAATCATCCATTTTACTGCAATCTGGGCAGGCCGTATCGGAACGGGAGCTACTGTTTCGGAACGGGGGTCCTGTAATAGCCCAGGCGTTCGAAACGGGAGGTACCGTTCCGAAACGGAAATGCCTCTGCCAGGCCTCGTTTCGGAACATGTTGCGGAATAGTCCCGCGTTTCGAAACAGGTTCTCCCTGTTTCGGAACACCTGACCATTGGAGGCTGACATGAGCAGTTATATGTTTTGAAATGTTTGCATTTTGGTCCTGAAACATGTTTATGCAATTGTATGAGTTTGTGAAGTCCGTTTGAGCTGAAATTTGGCAGAGAAGCATGAAACCTGACTAATTATAAGTGGGTAACATTAATTTGGATTAAGACCTTATAATTTACAGATACGTTTCTTCAAAATGGTTTTCTTCCATTTTTCGTTTCTGGCACTACATCACTCTTTACATTTATATTATCTAACCCTATTTTCTATTTTTTGTAGATCCTTTAAATCTTTGCAATCGTTTCAGATCTGTCTTCTAGACTCCAGATCTGAGCCTTTCGAGGGTTTTCCCTCCCCCGGTTTTTGGTTTCATTTCAATATGCCATTTTCATTTCGCTGGTTTTTTAATCCTTTTTGTCCTTTTCTTCTTTTTCATTATCTGTCTATTGTTAGTTTTTTTATTTCTTGTTTTTCCTTTCATTTCCCTTTCAGATCATTATCGGAAAGTACAAGAAGCCCCAGATGGAGAACTACGGCGGCCGTTCCACCCTAGGTTCTCTTTTCCCATCTGGGTATTTCCAAACCGCGGTGTCGGCTAGGGTTTCCCTCCCCGTTAAAATTATTTCTTTTTACTATGCTAAAGGCTTGTCATCTTATCTCTTTTTGTTCTGTTTGTAGATCTAATATTTTATTTAAATCGTTCTTTTTTTCCAGATCTGAGATATCTGCAAGCCCCCCTCTTCTAAATACTAGCCTTATTTAGCCGTGTTTATTTTGCCATCACCGGCGGCGCAAATCTATCCCCTTCTCTGTGGGGTTTGGTGGAGGATTACATCGATGACCGTTCTTTTTCTTCTGGGTTTATTGCGCTCTCCTAAGCCGTCGGAACGGCTAGGGTTTCTATCCCCTTCCCTTTTTATTTTATTTATTTTTTATACAATATTTTATTTACTAATTTTATTTTATTATCTTTTTTTCCAGATTCGGATTTCTTTCTATCACAAAAGAAATGATACTGCCCATCATAGGCAGAATCTCTTGTACGTTTTCTTACCTTTTTCTGTTTCTTTATGTTTTCTCTCCTTCATTAATTCCCTATTCACACATTACTTGATTGTTTTGTTAGTCATATGCTGGATCCCTCGTTTAGAATCCTCTGTGCATTTTTCAAACTTCTGTTTTTTAATTTTATGCATTCATTTACATATTATCTTAATCAATCTTACAATAGAATTGTGTGATTCACCTGTCTTATTTATGTTACATATTCATATATCTATTGTGGAATATACAAGTATCCCCCATTCAATCCTGTATCAAGCCCTTCTAGAGAATTATCTACAAGCCCATTTTTTGGGATTTTCAATTAAACCTTGCAATCACAATATGCTCCATTCCCTTTTCATTTCACTGGATCTCTTTTTACATGCACATCACTGGACATGCTCTTTAATATGGATATCACAATGCTACAATGCTATCTCACTGTATTCTATTCCTAACAGAATATCAAATCAAATTAAATGCTTTAATCTAATTCCTTATAATTATTTCATTTCTGAAATTCACCCAAACATTACTGCTCTGAAATTTCCTTTACACCTCACATGCGGATTGTTTTGTTGTCAATGGTGTATAATCAATATTTTCTGCTTAGATAATTCCTGCAGTCTTATAAATTTGTATTCTTCTCTCCCGATTAATGTTTCCAAGCTTTCTTGCTTTAAAAGTACCCTACATAATCTTTTTGGAATGTATGTCGTGGCTATTCTTTCTAAGTATTTCATTATAGCCTTTATAGCTTTGGCTTTATATACATATTTGGTCACAGTGTTAAAAACAGATATTGCTATGAGGCATTAATCAATATACTTACTGCTATAAACTACATGTTTTACTGCTGGCCATCTTCTGAATATAAATATGTCATTTTTAACCTTTGGACTACTATGTGTAATGAACTGATGTACATGGTCTATTTCTTTCACTCTAATTGCTGCTACACTATTTCTGTTTACTTATCACTAGTCATTACTTCATCCATGATCTTTTCTATGCCTCTTTAACATTTGGTTATATTAAAATTTATTTATGAACTTATGTCCTTTCTTTATTGTATCCTCATTTGCTGCCTTTCTTCTCTTTGCATTTGTACCTTCTTTGGATCTATTCGATATGCCACAACAATGGTATCTTTGTCACAAGTCACCATGCAATGTCTCAAGGAAAGCTGTAATCTCTACGCTCCACCTCGGTTATGTTTTAATTTAATTATTGTTGTTTTTAATTGCATTCCCCCCTATATTTTTTTGCTCATTTGGACTGTAATAATTTTCTTCTCCCCGCTTCCTCCTTTCCCTGGGTTTGTAATTTTTTATAGCTCTCTTTTTTTCCTGCTTTTCTTTTATTTTTTCTATGCTTTTATTTGCTTTTATTCTTACCTTAATACTGCTATGCATGCTTTCTATTTTTCTTTAGATGTATGGTCTTATGTTAATATACATTACGCTCTGATATACACGAAGGAATTCTATTCCTACTACGCCTTTTTAGGTGAAACTTTACAAGCCCACACTTGGGATCTTTATCAAATCCTACTAAATAGGATCTTTCCCCTAATAAATTCTATTCATAATTCCAATTTTTTAATAAGTTTTATTTCTGTTATTCCAAATATATGGTCAAACTTAACTCCCAATCTACTTCTTCTGTTTCTTTCAAAATTTAATCCTAATCTTTTAACGTATTACACTATTCAAATTTTTTTAATTTATTATCTAATTATTATTTTCCTTATATGTTGCCCTTATACCCTTATTTTCAAAATGCCAGCTCTACTTTCTTTTATGACAGAAAACAAAAACCAATCCCCGTTATTTATGATCAAAACTTCCACCTTCCTTTTTTACATACATCTAAATTTATTCTCCACAAATTTTCTATCAATTTACTCCTTTATTAAAGTAGCATCCATTATTTCCAAAACTTTTCTAGATATTCTTTACATATACCTAAATTTCCGCCCATATTTACTACACTCCATGTTATACTTTCCTTTACTTTTATGCATTTATATAAAGAATACCCCCTTAAATATTGCCCCTGATTTACCCCTATTTGACATTTATTACAAAATTTCTCTATTCACCGACTCATCTAGACTAATTGAGGAAATTTCTTTTCATATATTCCCTTTTAATATCAAAATTTTCCACCTTTTACGATCTCCAATCTTCTTTCTAATATTTTTTCCCACTTACCATATTATAGATTACCCAATTGCGTCCTTTAAAAACGGACACCAATCTTATACCAAGTCACAAAACCATCCTATTCTCCCTACTTTCCCCAACTCTCAAACTTCATCAATGGCATCTTCTTCTATCCCTCAACTTAGCGCTATCGATCTCACTAATGAGGAAGTAGAGCTCCTATACTCCCATGACTTTGGTTGGGACTTCATCAAGGAAGACCCAAAACTCTTTCTATTTGGATGCTTCATTTCGTCCAAGGTGATCGATATTTACGCTGTCATCAATGCTTTCGAAGGAATATGGAAGCCCAACGAAGTAGTCTCTATTTCTGTTATCCAAGACAACTTTCTTAAGATAAAGTTCAAAGAGTCCAAGAACTGTTATGAAGTCCTCAACCGTGGTCCTTGGCTGTACAAGGACGAATGGCTAGCTGTCACTGAGTATGATCCCGCCAAATCTGTTGGAGAATACAACTTCAATATTATGAGAATCTGGATTCACATCTTCTCTCTCCCTACCTCACTCTATGAAGACATCGATCGATCACACCTGGTAGGACATGCCCTAGGGTCAATGGTTGGAAACGTGCTCCGAACCGATACTCGCGAGTTTGAAGGGTACATGAAGGACTTTCTTCGGGTCGAAATTTATTGGATGTCACCAGACCTGTCACCCGATTCGTTTTCATCGGATCTGGGACCAATAAAATTATGTGCATAATCCAATATGAACGCCTCCCTACTCTCTGTCCTGGTTGTGGTATTATCAGTCACACCATCGAAAACTGCCCTATCCGATCTTTCTTTGATCTCAACAAACTGCAGTACAGAGAATGGCTCCGCTACCTTCCCCCAAGACGTCGCCATGTTGGTATTTGTGGACGTATCCGTAACGTTGAACCAAATCTCAACCAGAATGTTCCTCCAGTGAATGGTAATCTCTATTCTCTTTCTACGATTACCTTATCTTTTTCTCGGTTTAATTCTACAATAATCATTTTAATATATTTACCCTCTTATTTCCTTACAGTGCCCCCCACTAATGTTCCAGTTGTTCCAGCCAATACTAATGTTCCTCCCAATGACCAGAACAATATGGGTACTTTGTTTTTCCCCTCCCTTATCAATTATATTACTTTTATCACACAATCAATTACTAAACTTGCCTCTATCTATACTCTAATAATAGGTTCTATAAACGAAGGCGGCGTTGCCTCATTTACAGAACAAGCCACCGAAGAAGTCCCGAATGCGGACACTGCTATGGATGAAGTTCAGAACTCTGCCAAAGAATCTGCTGCACCTGATCTGAAACAAAAAGCTCCCCTTGAACCCCAGCCTCTGAACACCATCTATCCCATCCCTGAAGATGGATCTGATGACGACTGGGACACTATGGATGATGGTGTTCCTAGCCCAACTGCCCAACAAATAAAAAAGATTGAAGCTGAATTGCGTAAGCCTCCTGCTCCCACAGATACAATTTTTAATGATTTTAACCAATGGTTATTAAAGACTTATCCAAATGATGCAGCCCCTGCACCTGTTCCAGCCCCACCAAACCGAGGTACAAAGCGATGGTCTCCTATTCAAGTGTCGCTCCCGCCAAAAAAATCCAAACCTTCCGGATCCACCCCTAAAGCTGGGATGAGCAGCTCAAAAAACTCTCTGGCGGCGGCTGACTCCCAGCCCCGCCGAGCAAAATGAGGCTCTTATGTTGGAACTGTCAGGGCCTTGGACAAGCCCTGACGGTTCAACATTTTAGGACATATGTCCAACATACCAGTCCGAATATAATCTTCTTATGTGAAACCAAACTAAATAAAACGGCATGTAGCCGTATTTGCTTATCTTTAGGTATGTTTGAACTTATTTCAATTCCCCCATCGGAAGGGTGTTCCGGCATTGCTATGTTTTCTTCGTATAATATTAATATAAATTTAATTTCGTATTCTGAGCGTTATATACATACTCAAATTACCTTGAACAATTGCACTATGGTTTTTACTGGAATGCATGGACATTCCGAAACTAGTCAAAAATATAAAACATGGGAAATGATAGATTCTTTTTTTTTGAACGGTAATACTGATCCTTTATTATTAATAAATAAAGCGGTGAAAAAAAATGTCATCAAAAGATGAAACGTCAAAGTAAAAAACAAAAGAACATTGGATCAGAAAAACAAAAGGTCTCATCCATGGAAACCTCTGGAAGACAGAGCATCTGAGAGATGAAGAGCGGATGAGAGCAACCTCGTCGGTAAGGGAAACGGATAGTAGAATAAGTGTGATCCGTTCATCCAGGAGGCAAATCAGTAACTTTACGCGACGGAGTTAACCCACCAAATGTCCAACTTCGCCACTGCTTCTATTGGCTCCGGCGCTTCCTCTATCCAGACCATCGGATGGGCAAAAGATTTCCCGAAGCTGGCGAGGGTGTGGGCTGCAACATTTGATTTTCTAGAGACATGCAAGAACTCAAGGTATGTAAAAGCTTTCTTCTTTTCTTCGATATTCAATAAAATTGGGCTGATTTGGGATCTAGAAGATAATGGAGCTTTTATTTTGTTGATTACGTTCGAGGAGTCTCCTTCAACTAAGACTTTTCGGAAACCCAAGGCTATCGAGAGATCAAGTGCTAAATCGCAAGCTAGGGCTTCAGCGATTTCTGGATTTGGGACAAAAGTCTGTGGCGTGATGTCGGCCGCCATGATGAGGCCGTTACTATCCCGGAAGATGACGCCGGAAACTGAAGAGGAATTTTGAAGGTCGAAGCTGGCATCAACATTGGCCTTGATTATGTCCGTTTCTGGCGGGGACCATCGCTCAATCAATCGTCTGGGAGGAGTAAGTGAAGCTAAGGAAGAAGCATCCACTTCCTGCAGAAAGGTAAGCACAAATCTGTAAACATCTTCTACATAGCTCTTTTTTCCTTCATGTTGATATTTATTGCGAGCCCACCAAATTGCCCAAATCACTGTAACAAATACTCTGCAACTTGTAGAAGATAAGTCACTGAAAAGCTTAGCCAACCAAGTTAGAAAGGAAATATTATCTGTATTAGGAACAAGATTAATATTAAACCTTGCTAGAACTTGTTTGACAAAATAGCAATCCTGGGTAAAGTGAAACACAGACTCCGGGCTTGTAGAACACAGGGGACAAGTTATGTTCACTTGTATATGACGAATAGAAAGATTAGTAAGAGTAGGCATGTAATTGTTGGCAAATTTCCAGAATAAAATTCTAATCTTTGATGGTAACTTTAGAGCCCATAGAGTACTAAAGAAACTGTCCAGGATGTTAGGTCTCAGAAGATTAGGGTCTCCCGATTGAGTATCTGAAGTATTAATAAGCCATCGGTAACCACTGCGTACAGAGTACACTCCTGAATCATCACCTCTCCACATTCGTATATCTGCTGAGCTAACTGAGGGAAGAGGCATACACAAAATCTGTAAAGCTTGTTGAGGTTCAAAGATGGAGTAAATAATATCTGCTTTCCAAGTATGCGTTTCCTTGTCGATTAGATCAGAAATATAAGTATAATTCAGGTCAATATTGGAAACATTAACTCTGCCATTTCCAGGACCAGCTATCCACGCATCATTCCAGATATTAATAGAAGAGCCATCAGCAACTCTCCAGCCGAGACCTAGCTCAAGTAAACCCCTAGCACACCAGATACTTCGCCAAGTATAAGACGGATTAGAGCCCAAATTAGCATGAATGAAGTCTAGGCTAGGAAAATAACGAGCCTTTAGAACCTTAGCTAACAGACTATCAGGTCTAGTAATAAGATTCCAACCCTGTTTGGCAAGAAGGGCTATATTAAACTTAGCGAGGTCGCGGAAACCCATACCACCAGATTTCTTAGGAAGACAAAGCTTGTTCCAACTTGCCCAATGAATTCCTTTCTTTGAACAACTATTGCGCCACCAAAACTTACACATAATAGACTCTAAATCATGACATAAAGATTTAGGGAATAAAAAACACTGCATGGCATAAATGGGCGTAGCTTGTAAAACAGACTTGAGATAGACTTCTTTACCTCCCATAGATAGATGTCGAGAGCTCCAACTGTCAGTCTTTTTATGCATTTTGTCTTTAAACCCAGCAAAAGCTTCTTTTTTCCTTCGACCTACCATTGTGGGCAAGCCGAGATATTTCTCGGGGTTCGAGGATCGCCGGACGTTGAAGAGCATGCCAATAGATATAGCAGTATGGGAATTCACATTGTTGCTAAAGTAAATTAGGGATTTAGAGAAATTGACCTGTTGCCCCGAGACTTGCTCATAGATTGAAAGCAAGTTTTTGATACGAGTTGCCTCCTCTAAGGATCCCTCTCCAAACAAAATGCCGTCGTCAGCAAAAAAATAGATGCGTGATAGGAACACCACGACGTCTAGCTTTGACACCATGAATTTCTCCTTCCATCTTTGCTTCATTTAATAAGGAAGATAAACCTTCTGCCACCACCAGAAATAAATATGGGCTTAAGGGATCACCCTGCCGAAGTCCACGTGTGGGTTTAAAAGAGGTCCCATTGAGTCCATTAAAACAAACGGAATAGGAAACTGAAGTCACGCATTTGAGTATCAAATTAACCCAAACTGAATCAAAGCCCATACGTAGAAGAATTTTTTCCAGAAAAGCCCAACTAACTCTGTCATAAGCTTTGGCCATGTCCAATTTGAGAGCGAAAGACCCTTTGGATCCAGATCTTTTCATCTTCATCGAATGTAATAATTCATAAGCTATTAAAACATTATCAGAAATTAATATTCCCGGGACAAAAGCACTCTGAGTTTGATCAATGCAACTATCCAAGACTAGCCGAAATCTGTTTGCAACAGTTTTTGCTATAATTTTGTACAATACAATACATAGTGCAATTGGGCGAAACTGGTCCATGGAAGTGGGCGGGTTAACTTTAGGGATCAGCACAATAGACGTTTCATTAATGTCCTCAATACTAGTTGTTCCCGATAAGACAGAGATGCAGTAATCTGAGATCTCGTTACCTATTATCGGCCAGTATTTTTGATAAAAAATGGCTGGAAAACCATCTTTACCCGAAGCTTTGAGCGGAGCCATGTGTTTTACTGCCGTAAAAATCTCTTCTTTGGAGAAGCTGCGAAGAAGTAGAGCATTCATATCCGTGGTAATAGTTGGTCGAACTTTACTGAGCAAAGGGGAGGGGTCAGTAACAACAGAAGCCGTAAAAAGCTTTTGGAAATACCTATCAGCAAGAGAGGATAAGTCGGTGTCATCCGAGATCCAAACACCGTCTTCATTCTTGAGACTTCGAATAGAACTTTTCTTCTTCCTGAAGGTAGCCCAGTTATGGAAGAAAGAAGTGTTACGGTCACCGTGTTGGAGCCAATTAACACGTGCACGTTGCTCCCAAAATAGTTCATCTTTATCTGCCTATGTGGTAATCGAAGAGCAAGATCACAAATAAATAATTTTAGCTGATTCTTTAAATATAAATAATAGTAATACCCCATGGCTCCTATGTGGGGACTTTAATGAAATTTTAGCTGATTCTGAAAAACATGGTGGTAATCGAAGAGCAAGATCACAAATAAATAATTTTCGTCACTGTTTATCACGCAACAATCTCTTTGATTGTAAACCAACCTCGAGATGGTTTACCTGGACAAAGGTAGGGCCTGCAACCCCAATTATACACGAAAGATTAGATAGATTCATAGCTAATTCGGCTTGGCAGGATCTCTTCCCTTCCCATCGTATAACCACGGACTATGTAGCCAAATCCGACCATTGTTTTTTACTGTTAGATTTATTCCCTGCGACTGTCACCCCCCATCAGCGGCCATCCAACACTTTTCGTTTTGAAAATTGTTGGGCGTATAATGAAGATAATATACATACTATTAAAAGCACTTGGACCAACACCTCTGGAACAGCAATTGAAAAAATTGAAGCTATAGGCACATGTCTGAATGAATGGCAAAATCATCAAAGATTTAAATCCACTGGACGGATCAATTTCCTAACCAAAAAAATAAATAAATTCCTTTGTCGTCCTTTAAATGCTACGAATGAAGAAATATATATTAAATATAGAACTGAACTAAATAAGCTTCTTATGGAACAAGAAGTCTATTGGGCCCAAAGGTCTCGAACACTTTGGCTATCCCAAGGAGATAAAAATACAAGATTCTTCCACGCCCGGGCTACTAATAGGAAAAAGAAAAACTCGATCTCTGGTCTTTTTGACTCAAACTCAAACTGGTGTACGGCTGAATCAGAACTATTGACGATTGCTTCCACATATTTTCAGAATCTATTTACCACATCCAACCCCCAAATTTCGGATAATATCCTAGGTAAAATTCAGCCGTCCAACACTCAATCAATGAACGATACTCTATTAAGGTCCTTCACAAAAGAAGAAATTCTCCTTGCCTTTAGGGACATTGATCCTAGGAAAGCACCTAGTATAGATGGCCTTCCAAGTAGTTTTTTCCGACAACACTGGGATACGGTCGGTGAAGATGTCATTAATCTTTGCCTTAATCTACTAAGTGGCACCATGGATATGTCCCTAGTCAACAAAACTATCCTAGTACTGATCCCCAAAATTCAGGATCCAACTTCTATGAAACAATTAAGACCCATCAATCTATGCACTGTCATATATAAAATAGTTGCTAAAACCATCGTCAATAGGATGAAACAAACAATTCCTTTCTGCATCAGTCCTAATCAAGCAGCTTTTGTCCAGGGTCGCAACATCTCGGATAACATCCTTGTTGCCCATGAAATTATCCACAACATCAACTCAGGTGCAACTAAATCCTCACAAGGTGCTACCCTTAAACTAGACATGGAAAAAGCCTTTGATAGAGTTGAATGGTCCTTTCTAGCAAATGTTATGGATCGTATGGGCTTTGCCCCAGATTGGATCTCGCTCATAATGCGTTGCATTACCACAGTCTCGTTCTCTGTAAAAATTAATAATTCTTTCTCCCCTTTTTTCCAACCTCAACGGGGCTTACGTCAAGGAGACCCCCTATCTCCTTTTTTATTCCTCTTCTGCACACAAGGACTCTCTGCTTATCTATCTGCTGCCCAACAAACTAACATTCTACCAGGACTTGGTGCCTGTAAATATGGGCCCAAAGTCAACCACCTGCTTTTTGCTGACGACTGTATGGTCTTCATCAATAATAATGCAACCGAAGCTTCTCATCTCAAAAGAGCGTTGCAAACTTACGTTGTGCTTCTGGACAAGCGGTTAATTTCGAGAAATCAACAATTTTTTATAATCCGCGTACCCCATCCTCAACAAGAACCGCGATCAATAGCCTTTTGCAAGTACGTGAGGTATCTAACCCTGGTGTCTATCTAGGAATCCCACTTCTTATCGAGAAAAACAAAACTGAGTCACTTGGATATGTGCGAGATAAAGTCCACGACCGCCTTTCTAGGTGGGATAAACATCTTCTTTCTTTTAGTGGTCGGGAAATCTTCATCAAGGCAGTCCTACAATCCCTACCACAATATGTTATGTC
Organism: Hibiscus tridactylites; assembly: GCA_958450335.1. Taxonomy (NCBI): domain Eukaryota; kingdom Viridiplantae; phylum Streptophyta; class Magnoliopsida; order Malvales; family Malvaceae; genus Hibiscus; species Hibiscus tridactylites. Next base: position 38,565,718 of record OY288289.1, on the reverse strand, counting down.
GTGTTATCTCCTCCCACAAAATATTATTGATGACATGACTTCATCAATCAGACAATATTGGTGGACTGGCAAATCCAACAAAAAAGGTTGGCATATGCTTCCATGGAACCATGTTTGTTTACTTAAGGCTGCAGGAGGCATGGGATTTAAGGATCTACATGATTTCAATATTGCTCTCCTTGGTAAGCAACTTTGGAGACTAATTTGTGAACCGGACTCGTTATTAGGACAAATATATCGTTCCAAATACTTTCCGTCTGGCAATATCCTGGATGCCCCCAAGCCCAATCGTGGCTTCTTTGCATGGCAAGGTATGTACAACGCTCTACAGCGCCTCCTCCCAGGCTTTCTTTACCGTCCAGGTATTAATAGTAATATCAGGATACATAAAGATATATGGGGTGGTTCTTCCTTGATTAACCTCACGGGTAATTACGAAATCTCAGATGAATTCTATATTCATTGCCGTGACTTTATGATTCGTAATCAAACTGCCTGGGATGCGGATAAGGTCTGGAATTATTTTAACAACGCTGATGCTACATCTATTCTGAGTATTCCTATTATAAACGATCACCGTGATTCCATACTCTGGTCTCCTAATGATTCAGGTATTTATTTAGTTCGCTCTGGTTATATTTTCCTACAACGGTCTTTACACCAGCATGTGTCTCCAACACGGTTCTGGAAATTTCTATCCAAAATAAAGGCCTTGCCTAAAGTAAAAACCTTTGGCTGGCGCATGGCATCTGACGCTCTGCCAGTTAGGTCTAAAATGCAAGTATTTTCACCAAATTCGGGGCCTTGCCCCATCTGTGGTCGACACTCGGAATCCATTCTCCACGCTCTTCGTGATTGCTCTGGGGCTTTTGAAGCCCTTCAACTTTCTGGTATTCCCATTACTCTTTCCAGGAGTGGGGCTACTACTCCTCTACAATGGCTAGAGGAAGCGGAACAAACCCTATCCCCTGATTCTTTTGGCCTTTTTCTAACAACTATCTGGAACCTTTGGAATAGACGTAATGACTGGGTCCATAACCACCATTTACAACCACCCTGGTTAATTGCAGTTAATTCCATTAGTTTACAGGATGAGTTTTGTAAAGCCGTTACGGCTACTAACCCTTCTACCCTTTCTACTCCACGATGGCACCCCCCCCCCACTTCACCATGTTAAAATCAATGTGGATGGAGCTTTTAACCCATCAGCTCGAGCAGCTGTTGTTGGAGCCGTTGCTCGTGATTCTACAGGTACAGTCGTGGGCGGGCTTGCGTTTCCGCTAGGTAGCTGTCTGGACGCAGTTACCAGTGAAGGCGAAAGCCTTCTTGCTGGTCTCACCTTCGCCCGATCCCAAGGACGGAATCGGATCATGCTTGAAACCGATTGCGCTTCTCTCGCGAATAGGATCAACAACCCAGCACAAGACCTCTCTACCATGGGGCCTCTTATTCATTGGATTCAAACGGCTCTTCATGACTTTGATTTTGCTTCTGTCTTCTTTGTACGCCGTGAGGCAAATCAAATGGCCCATACCTTGGCCACTTTTTCTTTGAGTTCTATGACTTCCATGTCATTTAATTTGGATGTACCTTCTTGTATCCAACATCTTGTAACAAATTACTTATGATTAATAAAATTAGGCACACTTTTCCCCTTTTTAGGGTCCTCTAGCTCTGCTTGAAGGACAATAGTAGGGGTTTTTAATGAGGCCTTTTCTTCAAAAAAAATTCCAACGGGTGCATTGAGAGGCCCATTTCGACCCGCTCGCCTGAAACCTCTACAAAAAGGACTACAAAACAAGTTTTAATCAAATTTTAGGAATTCATGTAATTTATTAGGAGCTTTTCAACACAATTATATTGCAAAACCGCAATTTTTGTACTTTTTACTCAGTTAAAATTCCAACGGGTCCATTGAAAGGCCCATTTAGACCTGCTCGTCCGAAACCTCTACAAAAAGGACCGCAAAAAAAGTTTTAATCAAATATTAGGAGTTCATGTAATTTATTAGGAGCTTTTCAACACAATTATATTGCAAAACCTCAATTTCTGTACTTTTTACTCAGTTAAAATTCCAACGGGTCCATTGAAAGGCCCATTTAGACCTGCTCGTTCGAAACCTCTACAAAAAGGACCGCAAAAATGTTTTATTCAAATATTAGGAGTTCAAATAATTGATTAGGAGCTTTTCAAATCAATTATATTGCAAAACCTCAATTTCTGTACTTTTTACTCAGTTAAAATTCCAACGGGTCCATTGAAAGGCCCATTTAGACCTGCTCGTTCGAAACCTCTACAAAAAGGACCGCAAAAATGTGTTATTCAAATATTAGGAGTTCAAATAATTGATTAGGAGCTTTTCAAATCAATTATATTGCAAAACCTCAATTTCTGTACTTTTTACCCATTTAAAATTCCAATGGGTAACTTGGCCTAGTGGCAAGTTCATCAAAAAAATTCCAACGGGTCCATTGAAAGGCCCATTTAGACCTCCTCGTCCGAAACCTCTACAAAAAGGATCGCAAAATGTTTTATTCAAATATTAGGAGTTCAAATAATTAATTAGGAGCTTTTCAACACAATTATATTGCAAAACCCAAATTTCTGTACTTTTTACTCAGTTAAAATTCTAACGGGTCCATTGAAAGGCCCATTTAGACCTGCTCGTCCGAAACCTCTACAAAAAGGACCGCAAAAATTTTTAATTCAAATATTAGGAGTTCAAATAATTGATTAGGGCTTTTCAAATCAATTATATTGCAAAACTTCAATTTCTGTACTTTTTACTCAGTTAAAATTCCAACGGGTCCATTGAAATGCCCATTTAGACCTCCTCGTCAGAAACCTCTACAAAAAGGACCGCAAAAATATTTTATTGAAATATTAGGAGATCAAATAATTGATTAGGAGCTTTTCAACACAATTATATTACAAAACGTCAATTTCTGTACTTTTTACTTAGTTAAAATTCCAACGGGTCCATTGAAAGGCCCATTTAGACCTGCTCGTCCGAAACCTCTACAAAAAGGACTGCAAAACAAGTTTTAATCAAATTTTAGGAGTTCAAGTAATTGATTAGGAGCTTTTCAACACAATTAAATTGCAAAACCGCAATTTTTGTACTTTTAACTCAGTTAAAATTCCAACGGGTCTATTGAAAGGCCCGTTTAGACCTGCTCGTCCAAAACCTCTACAAAAAGTACCGCAAAACAAGTTTTAATCAAATATTAGGAGTTCAAATAATTGATTAGGAGCTTTTCAACACAATTATATTGCAAAACCTCAATTTCTGTACTTTTTACTCAGTTAAAATTCCAACGGGTCCATTGAAAGGCCAATTTCGACCCGCTCGTCCCAAACCTCTACAAAAAGGACTGCAAAATAAGTTTGAATCAAATTTTAGGAGTTCATGTAATTGATTAGGAGCTTTTCAACACAATTTTATTGCAATACCTCAATTTCTGTACTTTTCACTCAGTTAAAATTCCAATGGGTCCATTGAAAGGCCCATTTAGACATGCTTATCCGAAAACTCTACAAAAAGGACCGCAAAAATGCTTTATTCAAATATTAGGAGTTCAAATAATTGATTAGGAGCTTTTCAACATAATTATATTGCAAAACCTCAATTTCTGTACTTTTTACTCATTTAAAATTCCAACGGGTCCATTGAAAGGCCTATTTCGACCCGCTCGTCCGAAACCTCTACAAAAGGACTGCAAAATAAATCTTAATCAAATTTTAGGAGTTCATGTAATTGATTAGGAGCTTTTCAATACAATTATATTGCAAAACCTCAATTTCTGTACTTTTTACTTAGTTAAAATTCCAACGGGTCCATTGTAAGGCCCATTTAGACCTGTTCGTCCGAAAACTCTACAAAAAGGACCGCAAAAATGTTTTATTCAAATATTAGGAGTTCAAATAATTGATTAGAAGCTTTTGAACACAATTATATTGCAAAACCTCAATTTCTGTACTTTTTACTGATTTAAAATTCCAACAGGTCCATTGAAAGGCCCATTTTGACCCGCTCGTCCGAAACCTCTACAAAAAGGACCGCAAAATAAGTTTTAATCAAATTTTAGGAGTTCATGTAATTGATTAGGAGCTTATCAACACAATTATATTGCAAAACCTCAATTTATGTACTTTTTACTCAGTTAAAGTTCCAACGGGTCCATTGAAAGGCCCATTTAGACCTGCTCGTCCGAAACCACTACAAAAAGGATTGCAAAAATGTTTTATTCAAATATTAGGAGTTCAAATAATTGATTAGGAGCTTTTCAACACAATTATATTGCAAAACCTCAATTTCTGTACGTTTTACTCAGTTAAAATTCCAACGGGTCCATTGAAAGGCCCATTTCGACCTGCTCGTCCGACACCTCTACGAAAGGACTGCAAAACAAGTTTTAATCAAATTTTAGGAGTTCATGTAATTAATTAGGATCTTTTCAACACAATTATATTGCAAAACCTCAATTTCTATACTTTTTACTCAGTTAAAATTCCAACGGGTCCATTGAAAGGCCCATTTAGACCTCCTCGTCCGAAACCTCTACAAAAAGGACCGCAAAAATATTTTATTCAAATATTAGGAGTTCAAATAATTGATTAGGAACTTTTCAACACAATTAAATTGCAAAATCTCAATTTCTGTACTTTTTACTCAGTTAAAATTCCAACGGGTCTATTGAAAGGCCCATTTAGACCTGCTCGTCCGAAACCTCTACAAAAAGTACCGCAAAAATGTTTTATTCAACTATTAGGAGTTCAAATAATTGATTAGGAGCTTTTCAAATCAATAATATTCCAAAACCTCAATTTTTGTACTTTTTACTCAGTTAAAATTCCAATGGGTCCATTGAAAGGCCCATTTAGACCTGCTCGTCCGAAACCTCTATAAAAAGGACCGCAAAAATGTTTTATTCAAATATTAAGAGTTCAAATAATTGATTAGGACCTTTTCAACACAATTATATTGCAAAACCTCAATTTCTGTACTTTTTACTTAGTTAAAATTCCAACGGGTCTATTGAAAGGCCCATTTAGACCTGCTCGTCCGAAACCTCTACAAAAAGGACCGTAATAATGTTTTATTGAAATATCAGGAGTTCAAATAATTGATTAGGAGCTTTTCAAATCAATTATATTGCAAAACCTCAATTTTTGTACTTTTTACTCAGTTAAAATTCCAACGGGTCCATTTTAAGGCCCATTTAGACCTCCTCGTCCGAAACCTCTACAAAAGGATTGCAAAAATGTTTTATTCAAATATTAGGAGTTCAAATAATTGATTAGGAGCTTTTCAACACAATTATATTGCAAATCCTCAATTTCTGTACTTTTTACTTAGTTAAAATTCCAACGGGTCCATTGAAAGGCCCATTTCGACCCGCTCGTCCGAAACCTGTACAAAAAGGACTGCAAAACAAGTTTTAATCAAAATTTAGGAGTTCATGTAATTGATTAGGAGCTTTTCAACACAATTTTATTGCAATACCTCAATTTCTGTATTTTTCACTCAGTTAAAATTCCAATGGGTCCATTGAAAGGCCCATTTAGACATTCTTATCCGAAAACTCTACAAAAAGGACCGCAAAAATGCTTTATTCAAATATTAGGAGTTCAAATAATTGATTAGGAGCTTTTCAACATAATTATATTGCAAAACCTCAATTTCTGTACTTTTTACTCATTTAAAATTCCAACGAGTCCATTGAAAGGCCTATTTCGACCAGCTCGTCCGAAACCTCTACAAAAGGACTGCAAAATAAATCTTAATCAAATTTTAGGAGTTCATGTAATTGATTAGGAGCTTTTCAATACAATTATATTGCAAAACCTCAATTTCTGTACTTTTTACTTAGTTAAAATTCCAACGGGTCCATTGTAAGGCCCATTTAGACCTGTTCGTCCGAAAACTCTACAAAAAGGACCGCAAAAATGTTTTTTTCAAATATTAGGAGTTCAAATAATTGATTAGAAGCTTTTGAACACAATTATATTGCAAAACCTCAATTTCTGTACTTTTTACTGATTTAAAATTCCAACAGGTCCATTGAAAGGCCCATTTTGACCCGCTCGTCCGAAACCTCTACAAAAAGGACCGCAAAATAAGTTTTAATCAAATTTTAGGAGTTCATGTAATTGATTAGGAGCTTATCAACACAATTATATTGCAAAACCTCAATTTATGTACTTTTTACTCAGTTAAAGTTCCAACGGGTCCATTGAAAGGCCCATTTAGACCTGCTCGTCCGAAACCACTACAAAAAGGATTGCAAAAATGTTTTATTCAAATATTAGGAGTTCAAATAATTGATTAGGAGCTTTTCAACACAATTATATTGCAAAACCTCAATTTCTGTACGTTTTACTCAGTTAAAATTCCAACGGGTCCATTGAAAGGCCCATTTAGACATTCTTATCCGAAAACTCTACAAAAAGGACCGCAAAAATGCTTTATTCAAATATTAGGAGTTCAAATAATTGATTAGGAGCTTTTGAACACAATTATATTGCAAAACCTCAATTTTTGTACTTTTTACTCAGTTAAAATTCCAACAGCTCCATTAAAAGGCCTATTTAGACCTGCTCGTCCGAAACCTCTACAAAAAGGACCGTAAAAATGTTTTATTCAAATATTAGGTGTTCAAATAATTGATTAGGAGCTTTTCAACACAATTAAATTGCAAAATCTCAATTTCTGTACTTTTTACTCAGTTAAAATTCCAACGGGTCTATTGAAAGGCCCATTTAGACCTGCTCGTCCGAAACCTCTACAAAAAGGACCGTAATAATGTTTTATTGAAATATCAGGAGTTCAAATAATTGATTAGGAGCTTTTCAAATCAATTATATTGCAAAACCTCAATTTTTGTACTTTTTACTCAGTTAAAATTCCAACGGGTCCATTTTAAGGCCCATTTAGACCTCCTCGTCCGAAACCTCTACAAAAGGATTGCAAAAATGTTTTATTCAAATATTAGGAGTTCAAATAATTGATTAGGAGCTTTTCAACACAATTATATTGCAAATCCTCAATTTCTGTACTTTTTACTTAGTTAAAATTCCAACGGGTCCATTGAAAGGCCCATTTCGACCCGCTCGTCCGAAACCTGTACAAAAAGGACTGCAAAACAAGTTTTAATCAAAATTTAGGAGTTCATGTAATTGATTAGGAGCTTTTCAACACAATTTTATTGCAATACCTCAATTTCTGTATTTTTCACTCAGTTAAAATTCCAATGGGTCCATTGAAAGGCCCATTTAGACATTCTTATCCGAAAACTCTACAAAAAGGACCGCAAAAATGCTTTATTCAAATATTAGGAGTTCAAATAATTGATTAGGAGCTTTTCAACATAATTATATTGCAAAACCTCAATTTCTGTACTTTTTACTCATTTAAAATTCCAACGAGTCCATTGAAAGGCCTATTTCGACCAGCTCGTCCGAAACCTCTACAAAAGGACTGCAAAATAAATCTTAATCAAATTTTAGGAGTTCATGTAATTGATTAGGAGCTTTTCAATACAATTATATTGCAAAACCTCAATTTCTGTACTTTTTACTTAGTTAAAATTCCAACGGGTCCATTGTAAGGCCCATTTAGACCTGTTCGTCCGAAAACTCTACAAAAAGGACCGCAAAAATGTTTTTTTCAAATATTAGGAGTTCAAATAATTGATTAGAAGCTTTTGAACACAATTATATTGCAAAACCTCAATTTCTGTACTTTTTACTGATTTAAAATTCCAACAGGTCCATTGAAAGGCCCATTTTGACCCGCTCGTCCGAAACCTCTACAAAAAGGACCGCAAAATAAGTTTTAATCAAATTTTAGGAGTTCATGTAATTGATTAGGAGCTTATCAACACAATTATATTGCAAAACCTCAATTTATGTACTTTTTACTCAGTTAAAGTTCCAACGGGTCCATTGAAAGGCCCATTTAGACCTGCTCGTCCGAAACCACTACAAAAAGGATTGCAAAAATGTTTTATTCAAATATTAGGAGTTCAAATAATTGATTAGGAGCTTTTCAACACAATTATATTGCAAAACCTCAATTTCTGTACGTTTTACTCAGTTAAAATTCCAACGGGTCCATTGAAAGGCCCATTTCGACCTGCTCGTCCGACACCTCTACGAAAGGACTGCAAAACAAGTTTTAATCAAATTTTAGGAGTTCATGTAATTAATTAGGATCTTTTCAACACAATTATATTGCAAAACCTCAATTTCTATACTTTTTACTCAGTTAAAATTCCAACGGGTCCATTGAAAGGCCCATTTAGACCTCCTCGTCCGAAACCTCTACAAAAAGGACCGCAAAAATATTTTATTCAAATATTAGGAGTTCAAATAATTGATTAGGAGCTTTTCAACACAATTAAATTGCAAAATCTCAATTTCTGTACTTTTTACTCAGTTAAAATTCCAACGGGTCTATTGAAAGGCCCATTTAGACCTACTCGTCCGAAACCTCTACAAAAAGTACCGCAAAAATGTTTTATTCAACTATTAGGAGTTCAAATAATTGATTAGGAGCTTTTCAAATCAATAATATTCCAAAACCTCAATTTTTGTACTTTTTACTCAGTTAAAATTCCAATGGGTCCATTGAAAGGCCCATTTAGACCTGCTCGTCCGAAACCTCTATAAAAAGGACCGCAAAAATGTTTTATTCAAATATTAAGAGTTCAAATAATTGATTAGGAGCTTTTCAACACAATTATATTGCAAAACCTCAATTTCTGTACTTTTTACTTAGTTAAAATTCCAACGGGTCTATTGAAAGGCCCATTTAGACCTGCTCGTCCGAAACCTCTACAAAAAGGACCGTAATAATGTTTTATTGAAATATTAGGAGTTCAAATAATTGATTAGGAGCTTTTCAAATCAATTATATTGCAAAACCTCAATTTCTGTACTTTTTACTCAGTTAAAATTCCAACGGGTCCATTTTAAGGCCCATTTAGACCTCCTCGTCCGAAACCTCTACAAAAAGGATTGCAAAAATGTTTTATTCAAATATTAGGAGTTCAAATAATTGATTAGGAGCTTTTCAACACAATTATATTGCAAATACTCAATTTCTGTACTTTTTACTTAGTTAAAATTCCAACGGGTCCATTGAAAGGCCCATTTCGACCCGCTCGTCCGAAACCTGTACAAAAAGGACTGCAAAACAAGTTTTAATCAAAATTTAGGAGTTCATGTAATTGATTAGGAGCTTTTCAACACAATTTTATTGCAATACCTCAATTTCTGTATTTTTCACTCAGTTAAAATTCCAATGGGTCCATTGAAAGGCCCATTTAGACATGCTTATCCGAAAACTCTACAAAAAGGACCGCAAAAATGCTTTATTCAAATATTAGGAGTTCAAATAATTGATTAGGAGCTTTTCAACATAATTATATTGCAAAACCTCAATTTCTGTACTTTTTACTCATTTAAAATTCCAACGGGTCCATTGAAAGGCCTATTTCGACCCGCTCGTCCGAAACCTCTACAAAAGGACTGCAAAATAAATCTTAATCAAATTTTAGGAGTTCATGTAATTGATTAGGAGCTTTTTAATACAATTATATTGCAAAACCTCAATTTCTGTACTTTTTACTTAGTTAAAATTCCAACGGGTCCATTGTAAGGCCCATTTAGACCTGTTCGTCCGAAAACTCTACAAAAAGGACCGCAAAATGTTTTTTTCAAATATTAGGAGTTCAAATAATTGATTAGAAGCTTTTGAACACAATTATATTGCAAAACCTCAATTTCTGTACTTTTTACTGATTTAAAATTCCAACAGGTCCATTGAAAGGCCCATTTTGACCCGCTCGTCCGAAACCTCTACAAAAAGGACCGCAAAATAAGTTTTAATCAAATTTTAGGAGTTCATGTAATTGATTAGGAGCTTATCAACACAATTATATTGCAAAACCTCAATTTATGTACTTTTTACTCAGTTAAAGTTCCAACGGGTCCATTGAAAGGCCCATTTAGACCTGCTCGTCCGAAACCACTACAAAAAGGATTGCAAAAATGTTTTATTCAAATATTAGGAGTTCAAATAATTGATTAGGAGCTTTTCAACACAATTATATTGCAAAACCTCAATTTCTGTACGTTTTACTCAGTTAAAATTCCAACGGGTCCATTGAAAGGCCCATTTCGACCTGCTCGTCCGACACCTCTACGAAAGGACTGCAAAACAAGTTTTAATCAAATTTTAGGAGTTCATGTAATTAATTAGGATCTTTTCAACACAATTATATTGCAAAACCTCAATTTCTATACTTTTTACTTAGTTAAAATTCCAACGGGTCCATTGAAAGGCCCATTTAGACCTCCTCGTCCGAAACCTCTACAAAAAGGACCGCAAAAATATTTTATTCAAATATTAGGAGTTCAAATAATTGATTAGGAGCTTTTCAACACAATTAAATTGCAAAATCTCAATTTCTGTACTTTTTACTCAGTTAAAATTCCAACGGGTCTATTGAAAGGCCCATTTAGACCTGCTCGTCCGAAACCTCTACAAAAAGTACCGCAAAAATGTTTTATTCAACTATTAGGAGTTCAAATAATTGATTAGGAGCTTTTCAAATCAATTATATTCCAAAACCTCAATTTTTGTACTTTTTACTCAGTTAAAATTCCAATGGGTCCATTGAAAGGCCCATTTAGACCTGCTCGTCCGAAACCTCTATAAAAAGGACCGCAAAAATGTTTTATTCAAATATTAAGAGTTCAAATAATTGATTAGGAGCTTTTCAACACAATTATATTGCAAAACCTCAATTTCTGTACTTTTTACTTAGTTAAAATTCCAACGGGTCTATTGAAAGGCCCATTTAGACCTGCTCGTCCGAAACCTCTACAAAAAGGACCGTAATAATGTTTTATTGAAATATTAGGAGTTCAAATAATTGATTAGGAGCTTTTCAAATCAATTATATTGCAAAACCTCAATTTCTGTACTTTTTACTCAGTTAAAATTCCAACGGGTCCATTTTAAGGCCCATTTAGACCTCCTCGTCCGAAACCTCTACAAAAAGGATTGCAAAAATGTTTTATTCAAATATTAGGAGTTCAAATAATTGATTAGGAGCTTTTCAACACAATTATATTGCAAATCCTCAATTTCTGTACTTTTTACTTGGTTAAAATTCCAACGGGTCCATTGAAAGGCCCATTTCGACCCGCTCGTCCGAAACCTGTACAAAAAGGACTGCAAAACAAGTTTTAATCAAAATTTAGGAGTTCATGTAATTGATTAGGAGCTTTTCAACATAATTATATTGCAAAACCTCAATTTCTGTACTTTTTACTCATTTAAAATTCCAACGGGTCCATTGAAAGGCCCATTTCAACCCGCTCGTCCGAAACCTCTACAAAAAGGACTGCAAAACAAGTTTTCATCAAATTTTAGGAGTTCATGTAATTGATTAGGAGCTTTTCAACACAACTATATTGCAAAACCTCAATTTCTGTACTTTTTAGTCAGTTAAAATTCCAACGGGTCCATTGAAAGGCCCATTTAGACCTGCTCGTCCGAAACCTCTACAAAAAGGACCTCAAAACAAGTTTTAATCAAATATTAGGAGTTCAAATAATTGATTAGGAGCTTTGAAACACACGTATATTGCAAAACCTCAATTTCTGTACTTTTTACTCAGTTAAAATTCCAACGGGTCCATTGAAGGCCCATTTCGACCCGCTCGTCCGAAACCTCTACAAAAAGGACTGCAAAACAAGTTTTAATCAAATATTAGGAGTTCAAATAATTGATTAGGAGCTTTTCAACACAATTATATTGCAAAACCTCAATTTCTGTACTTTTTACTTAGTTAAAATTCCAACGGGTCTATTGAAAGGCCCATTTAGACCTGCTCGTCCGAAACCTCAATAAAAAGGACCGCAAAAATGTTTTATTCAAATATTAGGAGTTCAAATAATTGATTAGGAGCTTTTCAACACAATTATATTGCAAAACCTCAATTTCTGTACTTTTTACTCAGTTAAAATTCTAACGGGTCCATTGTAAGGCCCATTTAGACCTGCTCGTCCGAAACCTCTACAAAAAGGACCGTAAAAATGTTTTATTCAAATATTAGGAGTTCAAATAATTGATTAGGAGCTTTTGAACACAATTATATTGCAAAACCTCAATTTTTGTACTTTTTACTCAGTTAAAATTCCAACAGCTCCATTAAAAGGCCTATTTAGACCTGCTCGTCCGAAACCTCTACAAAAAGGACCGTAAAAATGTTTTATTCAAATATTAGGTGTTCAAATAATTGATTAGGAGCTTTTGAACACAATTATATTGCAAAACCTCAATTTTTGTACATTTTACTCAGTTAAAATTCCAACAGGTCCATTGAAAGGCCCATTTCGACCCGCTCGTCCGAAACCTCTACAAAAAGGACAGCAAAACAAGTTTTAATCAAATTTTAGGAGTTCATGTAATTGTTTAGGAGCTTTTCAACACAATTATATTGCAAAACCTCAATTTTTGTACTTTGTACTTAGTTAAAATTCCAACGGGTCCATTAAAAGGCCCATTTAGACCTGCTCGTCCGAAATCTCTACAAAAAGGATTGCAAAAATGTTTTATTCAAATATTAGGAGTTCAAATAATTGATTAGGAGCTTTTCAACACAATTATATTGCAAAACCTCAATTTCTGTACTTTTTAATCAGTTAAAATTCCAACGGGTCCATTGAAAGGCCCATTTCGACCTGCTCGTCTAAAACCTCTACAAAATGGACCGCAAAACAAGTTTTAATCAAATATTAGGAGTTAAAATAATTTATTAGGAGCTTTTCAACACAATTATATTGCAAACCCGCAATTTCTGTACTTTTTACTCAGTTAAAATTCCAACGGGTCCATTGAAAGGCCCATTTCGACCCGCTCGTCCGAAACCTCTACAAAAAAGACTGCAAAACAAGTTTTAATCAAATTTTAGGAGTTCATGCAATTGATTAGGAGCTTTTCAACACAATTATATTGCAAAACCTCAATTTCTGTACTTTTTACTCAGTTAAAATTCCAACAGGTCCATTGTAAGGCCTATTTAGACCTGCTCGTCCGAAACCTCTACAAAAAGGTCCGCATAAATGTTTTATTCAAATATTAGGAGTTCAAATAATTGATTAGGAGCTTTTGAACATAATTATATTGCAAAACCTCAATTTTTGTTCTTTTTACTCAGTTAAAATTCCGAGAGGTCCATTGAAAGGCCCATTTCGACCCGCTCGTCCGAAACCTTTACAAAAAGGACCGCAAAACAAGTTTTAATCAAATTTTAGGAGTTCATGTAATTGATTAGGAGCTTTTCAACACAATTATATTGCAAAACCTCAATTTCTGTACTTTTTACTCATTTAAAATTCCAACGGGTCCATTGAAAGGCCCATTTCGACCCGCTCGTCCAAAACCTCTACAAAAAGGACTGCAAAACAAGTTTTAATCAAATATTAGGAGTTCAAATAATTGATTAGGAGCTTTTCAACACAATTATATTGAAAAACCGCAATTTCTGTACTTTTTACTCAGTTAAAAGTCCAACGGGTCCATTGAAAGGCCCATTTATACCTCCTCGTCCGAAACCTCTACAAAAAGGACCACAAAAATATTTTATTCAAATATTAGGAGTTCAAATAAGTGATTAGGAGCTTTTCAACACAATTATAATGCAAAACCTCAATTTCTGTACTTTTTACTCAGTTAAAATTCCAACGGGTGGGATGGCTCTCAATTCTCTCTCAATTTTTTCCGGGGTCTCTGTTGGGTTTAGGCTTGTTCTTCTTTTTTCCCCACTTTTTCCGGTGGACTTTTCATCTTTCTTTCCACCAATCCCCTTCCCCCACACGGCGCTTATCATCTCTTTGCCGTTTTTGCAAGCCTACCAACTTTTGAACCGATTCTCTATGATTTCCTTGGAAATCGGGATGAGAATATCGAGGGTCATCCCACCCTTCCACTATCTTTCATTTACGGTTTTTGATGCTTTTTTGATATATTATTTTTTCATTTGTTTACTAATCTCTTTATTTTTTCTCTTCTGCTTTATCTGGCCGAATATTGCTTCATGCAATATCCAGATCTCTCCGGCGATTTCCACCATTTTGTGTATATTATTTTTACATCTTGTTGGCTCTGTTATTTTTGCTAAAGGGCCATCCTTTCCTTCCGTCCTCACTATTTCTCATCCGATCTGGTTTTTCCCAATGAGATCTCCCCGGCGATCTCCAGATCTGGACGGTGAGTTTCATCGTCTGCCATCTCTATATTTATTTCCTTTTATGTATTTTAATTTAATCTGGATTATTTTTTTTTCTTTATGGCTCTTCCCTTTTGGGCGATCTGGTTTACTTTCATCCGACGTTTATCATCCCTTTACGACGACGGCGAGGGCTATAACGCAACCAGGGTCTTGTTATCTTCTCTGGAAAACAGTAAAGGAATGCAGAAGTTCACCCCACCCCTTCCCTCTCTTTCTTTTTTAATCTGTTATTTTCTCTTGCTTTATTCCTTCTCCCTTTGTTTTCTAATTTTTTATTTGTTTTTTCCCTACGAGTATCGGCCGGCTGTTGATTTTCTCAAATCCATCACCAGATCTGATTTATCAGATCTTGGGTCTATTTGGGTGTTCTTGACGAGATCTAGTCGGCAATCTTCAGATCTGAACGGTTTGCTCCTATATTCTTCTTTTAAATTTTTCTTATCTCTGCTTTGCTTTCTTTTTTATTATTCTAATAATCTCTATGTTTTCTCCTTTCTGGGCTCTGCCCTTTTTTTCTGCTTCCGCGGAGGGCATCAAGTATCTCCAGTAATCTGATGGCTCTTCCACCGGCGGCGTCAAATGGCGGTTATAAAATACTCAACCGTCCGGTTTTATTCTTCATATCCTCCTTATCGTTGCACTTTTGTTTTTTATTGGTTCTTTTCGTTGCTGCTTTGATTTCCCCTATCTTTCATCCTATTCTAGGGTTTCTCATCCCTCTGTTTATTAGACTTTTTTTTCAGATCCTGGGTTTCTCTGTCTTCGATGAACAAACATATTCATCTTTCATTAGTTTGTTAACTCTTTATTTTCGTTTCGGATATTTACTCAGTTTTTTTTTTTTTTTAATTTTCTATTTCATTTCTCTAATTTCAAATTGTGTTTTTTGCTTCTCCAGAATCGGATTGCTTCTATCTGCCTTGGGTGTAGAGGGTCTGTCTCTCGGAGGTATAAACCCTTTCGGATTTCAAAGGGTTCTCTTTACTATATTCTTTCCATGTTATATCTTTTCATTTTTGCTTACTGGATTGAATTGCTTTTCTGTTATCTCCATAGTCTTATTCAAGCTTTTATTGATTGTCCTGGTTTCTGTTTTAATCTGCGACTTGTCTATGGTTTCCGACCTGCTATCCTTAATTCACCCATTTGATTGCATTATATGTTATCAATTTTCCTTTATATGTTATGTACCCACCTTATTTACCATCTCAGATTACCATCCCTTCATCCCTCATACTCTTTCACATTACCATAAAAACATATCTGCTATGCTATTGACATATGTCACGACATTGAAACATCTCTTTATTCTATATTTATTCAATCTTTATGATAATACATTTGTTATACCTTTGACATCTATTTTTATGTCATATATACATCGAGCCCTTCATGGGAATTTTACACCAGCCCACTACTTGGGATTTCTAGCTATTACATATTACTATTTCTTTCAATATTTCATCTATGATTATATTTCTTCACTAACCCCTTACGATTCTATCTTGTTTTTTGGGCTTCCCATGTATCATTATTTACAAGCAAGTCATAATCGACTCCTTTCTGTTCAACCCCATGAACCCATCTTCTTCCTCACCTGGTTGTGAAAGAGGTTCATCTCTATCATTTTATATACTTACAATAATCTTATAGTGTTGGGGTTTAATCCTTTTACATTTTTTATTTCTGGAATTTATATATACTTTTTGCATTCATTCTATATGCCATCCTCTATAATGTTAACCTCCCTTAAACATAAAAGTGATATGCTTTATCTTCAACCGATTGTTCCTTTAACAAACTGCACAGCCTACTCATGTAATTCTTTAACTGACTGTGAAGAAATAGCTCTATCCAATATCCTAGGAATTTATAAATGGACTACTAGCTCTAAATCCTCGTTTCCAGAACACAAAATATTGTATGACTTTTTGAATTTGTTTTTTCCCTTTAGCTTCATTATATGCTATTATACTAAATGGAACTCTACTATTGCATATATGCTCTGTTTGTGGAAGATTATTAATCATCCTTCTAAATCTATTAAGTGTAACATTTTTCTAAATATGCTCTATATCCTTATCTATTCTGTTAATTGGTACACTTTTCTATCTATTAATTTTCTTCAGTATTACCACCTTTTCTATGGCAATTTATTTTATCATTTAATCTATAATTCTTATCGTCTTATTATACGTCTTTTCGACCTTTGCACGAAGCTAACCAATCTGTCCATGTTTTTCATTTCTACGCAGATCATGCATATTCCTGCCAATATAATCGGGCACCAATACGGGATTCCCTTCTCTCTTTTCCTCTGGTTTTAAAATTTTTTCTTAGTATTTAAATTTATTCATTTATCCCCCCATTTGCTCTTTTGGTCTGTATTAAATTTCTTTACCCCGCTTCCTCCTTTCCCTGGGTTTGTATTTCCTTATGGTTGCTTTTCTCCTGCTTTTCCTTTTGCTTCGCTTTTCATTTATTTTCTTTATATCCTTAGATGCATGTCTTTATGCCTTTATTCTGCTATGGATGATTACTGTTATTTACCTCATGAATGTTACCATATACATCTTTGTTTGATTAACACTAAGGAACTCAGTTCCTACTATGCCTCTTTAGGTGACCCCCCAACTAGCCCAATTAAGGGATTTTCTCAAAACCCTATCTTATAGGGTCCTTTTTTCTTTACACGTTAATCAATTTTTCAAACTTTCGAATTTTTCTCCATTACATTCAATTATTATTTTAAACGACATACCTTTCTTTACTCCGAACTTTACTTCTCATATATGTAATACATCTTTTTCAGGTCCTTTTATAACATTAACACCTCAGATTTTTTTAATTAGTTACTCTTTCCCTTTTCTTCTTAACTACAATCCTCTTACTTTCGATTCCAACCTTCCCTTTTTAATTAGTTATTCTTTTTCAGGTCTAGAATTAAATAATAAATTTATAAATAGACTAATCAGTTATCCTTTAATTTTGTCTTCAAAAATTAATAATAGCTACCCACTCTTTCCCTTTTTATCTCTTAATACGAGTAATTACACCCTCAATTATACCCTTTATTTCCTTTTAAATTCTCTGGATCAATTCCATCCGTTTCAAAAAATTAATTTCTCAAACTCTGCCTTATTTTTACCAGTATTCATAACTAGTAATAAATTTCCTTATTATTTTTATCTATTTCATGGTAATAGAATATTCTTTAATCAAAATTCCCGTTCTATTACCAATATTAGTCAAACTTTTAATATTTCCTTTTCGTACTACTTTAAATTTATTACCTTCCCTGATTTTACTAATGTTCCTTACACATTAATATCAAAATTTTCAAAACTGATTTCCTCCTTGAATATTAAATTTCTATATTATTATGCCGCTTATCAATCTTTCCATCCTAAATCTTTCCATATTAAACTTTTGTTCCCTAAATTCTCCTTAAACCATGATTCATGGGTCTTAAATCCTTCCATATCAAACTTTTATTCCCTTCCTTTTCTCAACACTTACCATCGTACAATCACCGTAAATCACTTCTTTATATACGTCCAACAATTAAGCACATTGCCACAAGCCTTCTCTTATTCCAAGCCTCTATTCTCTCAACACCCCTCTGCTACGGCATCATCATCTATCCCACAACTAAGCTCTCTCAACCTCACCAGTGAGGAAATAGAACTCTTGTATACCCCAGACTTTGGCTGGGACTTTGTCGAGGAAGACCCCAAGGCATGTCTTTTAGGATGTTTCATATCCTCCAAAACTGTTGACATGTATGCTGTCATCAACGCATTCGAAGGCATCTGGAAGCCAAACAACGTAGTGTCCATCTCTGTTATTCAAGACAACTATTTGAAGATCATGTTCAAGGACGTCAAGTCATGTTATGAGGTCCTTAATCGCGGCCCTTGGTTGTATAAGGATGAATGGCTTGCCATTACTGAGTATGACCCTGCTAAGCCGCTTGGGGAGTATTCCTTCAACTCTATGAGGATCTAGATACGCTTCATCTCTCTCCCATGCTCACTCTATGAGGACTTTGACCGCTCGCACCTTGTGGGACATGCCTTCGGGATGATGGTTGGGAATGTTATCCGAACTGATAACCGAGAAGCTGATGGAAACATGAAAGAATTTCTATGAGTGATGATCTTCCTGAATATCACCAAACCAGTTACCCGTTTTGTTTTCATAGGATCGGGTACAAACAAAACTATGTGTCGTAACCAATATGAACGCCTTCCCACCCTGTGTCCTGGCTGCGGAATTATCAGTCATACAATTGAAAACTGTCCCAATCGAGCATCTCTTGATCTGAACAAATTGCAATACGGAGAATGGCTCCGCTATCTCCCTCCAAGACGCCGCCCAGCTGGTACAAGGGGGCGTCTTCGCTATGTCGAACCCGAACTCAACCAGAACAATCCCTTACCGAATGGTACTTTCCCTTACTTTTCTTCAAATTTTTCATCCTTTCTACATCTTCGATATAAATTTATTTTAACTTTACTGTTTTTTCTACTTACATTCTTATTTTTATCATTCACAGCTAATCCTGCTCCAGTTGCTGCTGCCAACACTAATCATGTTCCAATCAATGAACCTAATGCTATGGGTATATCTCTTAATCTTCCCATCAACATTAACTTCCTTTTCAAAAAAAATTCCTTTACTAAATTACTTTGTCTTAACTCTACTGCAGGCTCTCTTAACGAGGGCGATGCCGCATCCTTTTCGGAACAGCCCACCAAGGATGCACCCAATACAGATACTGCCATGGGGGATGCCCCCTGTAAATGAAACACCAGCTACAGACTCAAAGCAGAAAGCCCCTCTCGAGCCCCAACATTTAAACACCATCTACCCGATTCCCGAAGATGATTCTGATGGGGAATGGGATACCACTGATGATGGTGTACCAAGTCCAACTGCCCAGCAAATTAAGAAAATAGAAGCCGAACAGCGTAAGCCCCCTATTTCTACCGATACCATTTTCAATGATTTTAACCAATGGTTATTGAAAACTTATCCAAATGATGCAGCTCCGGCCCCTGCTCCAGCCCCACCAAATCGTGGCATAAAATGCCGCTCTCCCATTCAAGTGTCGCTCCCGCCAAAGAAATCCAAACCGTCCGATTCCACCCCAAAAGCTGGGATGAGCAGCTCTAAAAACTCTCCGGCGGCGGCTGATTCCCAGCCCCGCCGAGCAAAATGAAGATCCTATGCTGGAACTGCCAGGGTCTAGGACAAGCCCCGGTGGTTCAACATCTTCGAGACTATGTCCGGCAATCCATCCCTGACGTTATTTTCCTATGTGAAACTAAACTCAATAATGTGGCTTGTAGCCAACTTTGCATTTCTTTAGGTTTTTTAAACGTTATTTCTATTCCCCCTTCGGAGGGGTGTTCCAGAATTGCTTTATTCGCTACCAACAATATCAATATTAGTTTATTTTCGTACTCTCAGCGTTACATACATACTCAAATTACATTATATAATTGCAATATTTTATTCACTGGTATACATGGCCACTCTGAAACAAGCCAAAAATACAAAACTTGGGAAATTATTGACTCCTTAAATACAAATAATAACAATGTCCCTTGGACTCTAGGAGGAGATTTTAACGAAATCTTATCCGACTCTGAAAAACAAGATGGAAGTCGTAGGGCTAGATCACAAATAACCAACTTTCGTCAATGCCTCTCACGCAACAACCTGTTTGATTGTAAGCCAACATCGGGCTGGTTTACTTGGTCGAAAGTTGGGCCCCTAAATCCAACTATTCATGAAAGACTAGACCGGTTCGTTGCTAACTCGGCTTGGCAAAATCTCTTTCCTTCATTTCGCATCACAATGGAATATGTGGCCAAGTCTGACCACTGCTTCCTGTCTCTTGACACTTCCCCTACGATCATCCGTCCTCATCGCTCATCCAGCACTTTCCGTTTTGAGAACTGTTGGGCTAATCATAAGGATAATATCTCAACTATTAAACGTACTTGGATAAATACCCCTGGTACGGCTATTGATAAAATACATGATGTTGGTACAAGCCTAGAGGATTGGCAGAATCAACAGAAACTTAAGTCCTCTGGGCGTATTAATTTCCTGACAAAAAAATTAACAAATTCATATGTCGCCCCTTAACCGCTGTAACTGAAGACATTTACTTAAAATATCGGACTGAACTCAACAAACTGCTAATGGAACAAGAAACTTATTGGGCTCAAAGATCTTGCACACTTTGGCTTTCTCAAGGTGATAAAAATACGAGATTCTTTCATGCTCGGGCAAACAATAGAAGGAAAAAAAACTCGATTAATGGCTTATTTGACTCCAACTCGAACTGGTGTACAGCTGAATCAGACCTCATGTCTATTGCTTCTAGCTACTTCCAAAATCTCTTTACATCTTCCAACCCCCAAATTTCTGATAACATCCTTAATAAAATTACCCCTTCCATTACCCAGTCTATGAATGATAATTTACAACGTCCTTTCACTAAGGAAGAAATACTCCACGCTTTCCGGGACATTGACCCTAGGAAAGCTCCTGGTATTGATGGACTACCTAGTAGTTTCTTCCGTCAGCATTGGGATACTGTTGGAGAAGACGTTACCAATCTCTGTCTCAACTTATTAAAAGGCACTATTGATATGTCTTTGGTCAATAAAACTATTTTGGTTCTAATTCCCAAAATCAATGACCCGACTACTATGAAACATCTTAGGCCAATCAGTCTTTGTATTGTTCTTTACAAGATAGTAGCTAAAACCATTGTCAACAGAATGAAGCAAACAATTCCCATTTGTATCAGCTCTAATCAAGCAGCTTTTGTCCAGGGGCGTAACATCTCTGATAATATTCTTGTCGCTCATGAAATTATTCACAATATTAACTCAGGGGAAACCAAATCATCTCAAGGGGCTGCTCTCAAACTCGACATGGAAAAAGCTTTTGATCGAGTGGAATGGTCCTTCTTAGCAAATGTTATGGAACGCATGGGTTTTGCATCTGACTGGATTTCCCTTATAATGCGTTGTATTACCACAGTTTCTTTTTCAGTTAAAATTAACAACTCTTTATCCCCCTTTTTTCAACCTCAGCGTGGGTTACGACAGGGAGATCCTCTCTCCCCCTTACTCTTTCTATTCTGCACGCAAGGGCTCTCTGTCTACCTATCTGCTGCTCAACAAACAAACATTCTTCCGGGACTTGGTGCATGCAAATATGGACCCAAAGTCAATCACCTTATTTTTGCTGATGATTGTATGGTTTTCATCAATAACTCTGCAACTGAAGCTACTCATCTTAAAAGAGCTATGCAAACTTATGCTGCTGCATCTGGTCAAGCGGTAAACTTTGAGAAATCAACAATCTTCTATCACCCACGTACCCCATCTTCTACAAGATCTGCGATAAATAATCTCCTGCAAGTACGCAAGGTGTCCAACCCTGGTGTTTATCTAGGTGTTCCTCTTCTCATAGGAAAGAACAAAACTGAATCCCTAGGATTTGTACGTGATAAAGTCTACGACCGTGTTTCTAGCTGGGATAAACATCTTCTGTCCTTTAGTGGCCGAGAGATCTTCATTAAAGCAGTCCTCCAATCCCTACCTCAATATGTTATGTCTTGTTACCTCCTTCCACAAAACATCATTGATGATATGACTTCAGCTATCATGCAATATTGGTGGTCCGGAAAATCCAACAAAAAAGGATGGCATATGCTACCATGGAACAATGTCTGTTTACCTAAGGCTGCTGGAGGAATGGGATTTAAAGATTTACATGACTTCAATATTGCTCTCTTGGGCAAACAAATATGGAGACTAATTTGTGAACCAAATTCTCTACTAGGCCAGATATATCGTGCTAAATATTTCCCTTCTGGGAATATCCTTGATTCCTCCAGGCCTATTCGTGGCTCCTTCGCATGGCAAGGTATGTATAATGCTATTCAGCGCCTCCTCCCAGGATTCCTATACCGCCCAGGAATTAATAGTAACATAAGAGTTCATAAAGACATCTAGGGAGGTCCTTCCCCTATTACCCTTACTGAGGATTATGAAATCTCGGAGGAAGTCCACATCCGATGCCGTGATTTCATGATCTGTAACCAAACCGCTTGGGATCCTGCCAAAGTACATCGTTATTTTACTCCAACAGACGCCTCCACCATACTCGGTATACCAATTATAAATGATCACCGTGACTCTTTTCTTACAACGTCTTGTGCCCCCACAAACACCACCCAATCGTTTTTGGAAATTCCTGTCAAAAATTAAGGCCTTGCCTAAAGTCAAAACTTTTGGATGGCGCATGGCGTCTGATGCTTTACCAGTTGGTTCTAAAATGCAAGTCTTCGCTCCAGACTCGAGGCGTTGTCCCATTTGTGGTGATCACTCAGAGACTATTCTCCATGCTCTTCGAGATTACTCAGGGGCCACTGAAGCCCTAAAGCTTTCTGGTATTCCCACTCGTCTTTACAGGAGTTCAACTTCTACACCTCTGCAATGGTTGGAGGAAGCCGCCCATCTCCTATCCTCCGATAAATTTGTTCTTTTCCTTACTACTATTTGGAATATTTGGAATAGGCGTAATGACTGGATTCATAATCGCCATTTGCAACCATCATGGCTTACTGCCGTCAACTTTATTAGTCTACATAATGACTTTTACAATGCAACTGCGCCTACCATTCCAGCGCCTTCTTTTCTTTCTCCTACAAATTGGAGTCCTCCTCCGTCTAACCATATCAAAATTAATGTAGATGGGGCTTTCAATCCTTCTACACGTGTTGCGGCTGTTGGTGCTGTTGCACGTGACTCTACAGGTGCAGTGGTGGGGGGCCTCGCTTTTCCGCTTGGCAGCCGCCCGGATGCAGTTACTTGTGAAGGTGAAAGCTTTCTTGCCAGAGTCACCTTCGCTCGCTCTCAAGGATGGACTCGGATTCTGCTGGAAACTGATTGTGCTTCCATTGCAAATAGAATCAACAATCCAGGATTAGACCTCTCTACGTTGGGGCATCTTCTTCATCAAATTCGGGAATCTCTTCATGACTTTGTATCAGCTTCTGTTTCCTTTGTACGCAGTGAGGCAAATCATGTAGCGCATTCTTTGGCGACCTTTTCGCTTGGTAATATGTCTGCCTTATCTTTTACTTCTGATATTCCCCCTTGTATCAATCATCTTGTAACAACTCTTTCATGAAATAAAACATAGGCACTCTTTTCCCCTTTTTAGGGTCCTCTAGCTCTGCTTGAAGGATAGTAGTAGGGGTTTTTAACGAGCCCTTTCTTTCAAAAAAAATTCCAGAGGGTCCATTGAAAGGCCCATTTCGACCCGCTCGACCGAAACCTCTACAAAAAGGACTGCAAAACAAGTTGTAATCAAATATTAGGAGTTCAAATAATTGATTAGGAGCTTTTCAACACAATTATATTGCAAAACCGCAATTTCTGTACTTTTTACTCGGTTAAAATTCCAACGGGTCCATCGAAAGGCCCATTTCGACCCGCTCGTCCGAAACCTCTACAAAAAGGACTGCAGAACAAGTTTTAATCAAATTTTAGGAGTTCATGTAATTGATTAGGAGCTTTTCAACACAATTATATTGCAAAACCTCAATTTCTGTACTTTTTACTCAGTTAAAATTCCAACGGGTCCATTGAAAGGCCCATTTAGACCTGCTCGTCCGAAACCTCTACAAAAAGGACCGAAAAAATGTTTTATTCAAATATTAGGAGTTCAAATAATTGATTAGGAGCTTTTCAACACAATTATATTGCAAAACCTCAATTTCTGTACTTTTTACTCAGTTAAAATTCCAACGGGTCCATTGAAAGGCCCATTTAGACCTGCTCATCCGGAACCTCTACAAAAAGGAACGCAAAAATGTTTTATTCAAATATTGGGAGTTCATGTAATTGATTAGGAGCTTTTCAACACAATTATATTGCAAAACCTCAATTTTTGTACTTTTTACTCAGTTAAAATTCGAACGGGTCCATTAAAAGGCCCATTTCGACCTGCTCGTCCTAAACCTCTACAAAAAGGTCCGCAAAACAAGTTTTAGTCAAATATTAAGAGTTTAAATAATTGATTAGGAGTTTTCAACACAATTATATTGCAAAACCACAATTTCTGTACTTTTTACTCAGTTAAAATTCCAACGGGTCCATTGAAAGGCCCATTTCGACCCGCTCGTCTGAAACCTCTACAAAAGGACTGCAAAACAAGTTTTAATCAAATTTTAGGAGTTCATGTAAATGATTAGGAGCTTTTCAACACAATTATATTGAAAAAACCTCAATTTCTGTACTTTTTACTCAGTTAAAATTCCAACGGGTCCATTGAAAGGCCCATTTAGACCTGCTCGTCCAAAACCTCTACAAAAAGGACCGCAAAAATGTTTTATTCAAATATTACGAGTTCAAATAATTGATTAGGAGCTTTTCAACACAATTATATTGCAAAACCTCAATTTCTGTACTTTTTACTTAGTTAAAGTTCCAACGGGTAACGGGTATGGCTCTCAATTCTCTCTGGGATTTTTCATGGGTTTTGGCTTGTTCTTTCTTTTTTCCCGGTGGAATTTTCTTCTCCACCAATCCCCTTCCCCCCCACGGCACTCCCTCCTCTCTGCCGCGTTTGCATGCCTCCAAAGAATTTATCAACGCTTTATCCCTTGGAATTCGGGACGAGAAGACAGAGAGTCATCCCGCCCCCCAACCATTTCACAAACACGGTTTGTTATTATATTTTTTCTTATATCTTTTTTCTCTGTTTGTTTATAACATTTCTACACCGATTTTACTTTTTCAAGCACTATTTTGTTCCTCACAATACTTTGGATTTTCCGGCTAAATCGTGTTTTTTGCTCTATCTATATCTCTGTTTTATCATCATTTTACCCTTTGGTTCTGGTTTTTTCTTTGTTTCTTCCTTGGAACATCGCCCTCTATCTTCCCGGCGGCTACCAAACATCTGGTACCTTACGGATCTGGAGGATCGGACGCTACAGATAAGTTTTTTCCATTTTAATCTTGATTCTTTTGCTTTTCCCTTTTCATCTTTGGTATTCTTTAATTTTCTATATTCTTTTTGCAGATCCAGCCATCTCTGGATGTCTCTCTTGAGTTCTGGGCACTCCAAGAGTTACCCAGTTCTCGGATTTTGGACCTTTTCCAGTCCATCCTCTAATCTTTCCCTCAACCGTTCTCTTTTCCTTCTTTTCCTTTTTCTTCGAATGTTTATATCATTTCATTTTATTTTTATTTATCTCTTTGTTTTATTTTTCAGATCAACTATGTTTTCGTTTAGTTCCTCCCGTCGGTTGTTGGCGGCGGTAGCCCTAGTCGCTAGATCTACCTCTTCTCCACCGATCTTGGAACATGCGATAATACCCAGACGGTCGTGTTTGGCGGGCGGTTTCCTCAGCCTCTTCAAGGGTCTACCAAAATTAGGGCTTCCCTTTTCGTGGAAAGTTTTAGGGTTTATTCACCCTTTAATCTCAACCTTTTCCATTTTTTCTCTTTCTATTTTTTCTGATCTTATTGTTTTTTCCAGAATTCTCATTCTCCTTTTTCAATCTTTCTTAGGTTCTTCAGAAATTCTGTTTCTGCATTGGCCGACGGTGCTGCTTCATTGGATCCAGTGGTGGTCCTCAAGGGAATCCCAACACCTAGGGTTTTCTCCCTTTCACTTTTTTTCTTTTAATTTTCCTTACTCTTTTTTAATTCTGTTTTGTCTCAGATTTGCCTATTCTGCTATCTCATAAGGACTTCTTTTCTATACGCTCCCTCTCTGCTCTTTGTTAGGGTATATTTCGATGCTTTCTTTTCTATTATTTTTATCCTTCTAATGTTCTGCAACCCATGTTCTTGCTATATACATATGATTAGATTCTTCTTATTGCTTGTAATATACTAGAATTTAAATTTTTACTTGCTGCATTACATATTATGTGGAAAATCTATGTTGCTCCCAAACATTATCTTACCGTTTTCAAGTACATATTCTATGATAATCTCTTTGTTAAATAACTATTATCTAGTTAAATCATCCTTACATCCAGCCCTTTTAGGGAATCAAATACAAGCCCATATTCTGGGATCTTCTGTTTTAATCTATTATTGCAAATTATTATTCTCTCTGTTCACCTCTCTGCCTCCCTCCTTTTATGCTTATCAAAGTTGGACTCGGAAATCGTTTGGTCACAATAATGTCATTTGCTCATATAATTATTACAAATTCCTCATCTCTAATGATCTTAATACATATACTTTTTCTCAATGCTTGGTACGAAATTATCCAGGTTGCAATATAATGTATAACCATTCTTCTTGGTTAATATTCTTGTATATAAGGAATGTATACCTCACTTCTTATCTAGTTAATCTTTTTACCCCTCAGTATCTGTTTCTTTATCTGCCGGTGTTGTATGCTGCAACTTTTATCTTTAAGGCTTTATCTATAACTTCTTTTATATTGTCTTTATATACCACTAAGATCAATGTCTTGCTTACACATACTAAGTTCCCCACTTCACTAAACTTTATTTTATATTACTTTCTAAATATTAAGGGTAGTGCATATCTAGACACTACACTTTTCATTTTAACCAACCCCTTCTTAACTTTGTTGTCAAAACCCTCTTTCCAGTTTCAATTTTATTTACTGATTGTAAATCATAAATGTATCAGTATGTACTATCTTAACTATTTAACCATCAAATCTTACTTAACCTATATTTTCCTATTATATACCTCTTTAGTCGATTTCAAATCCACAAATATTATATTCCTGCTGTTTTGTATGCACTCTAATATCATCTTAATCATGCAGCTCTTCAGTTACTACAACAACCCTTGGTGGCCCATTCAACGCCTAAGTTATTATGTAATTTTTTTAAGTTTATTTATTTTATGCTTATTTCATTCCCCCCTATCATTTATTTGCTCATTTGGTCTGTATCTAATTTCTCTGCCCCGCTTCTCTCTCTCCCATGGTTTGTAATTTTATTTTCTTGCTCCCCTCTTGCTTTTTCATTCTCTGTGGCTTTTATATGGTTGCTTTCTATTACTAGATGTATGTTTCTAGGGTTATTGCCTTTTTCTAGATGTGTAAATCTAGGTCTGCTCTCTATTTTTAGATGCATGTTTATAGGGTTTTACACTGCTTTATCTGCTTCCTTCCTAGTTTACCAGGTTCAAGTATGTTACTTCCTTTGCTCTAAATTATGTTTCCTCAATATCATTCATTGCTTATCCCTCTACACCTTTCCAGGTGAATTCTCTCGAGCCCTTTCAAGGGATTTTAAATCTACCCTACTTATTAGGGACACTATAACAGTTCTATCTTCTTTTTCACTTTACCTATTTTATAGGCCATATATATTCCCTAACTATGAAGCTTTTAATCCCCGGTTTTTACCAAATGCAATAATCAAGGCCTCATCACTTAATTTCATATTCTTAATAATTATTACCAATTACTTTCATCAAATATCCCTTCTAATAACGGTTTTATTTATTATTATTTATTTTTATAACTCCCCGTCTTTATACCGGTTTTACTACTATCTTAAATTTTATAAATTAATTGAATGCCATTTATTACAGTCTATTTATTCCCAAAAAGCATTTACCTTAATCTTTTCCTCTTCTTCCGTTACATCTATTTTACTAAACTATTCATTCCTTTGTACGACAATACATTATTTTCCTCCACCTATCCAAACAATAAATACATATTCTAAAATAATATCTAGTCATACTTCTACAAATATAAATTTAAATGTTAACCACATTCTTTTACTTCAGCCTTTTTCCAATTGTCTTACCTCTCTCTTAATATATTCAAATGTTAAAATTTTTCAAAATTTTTACTTCACTATTACCAGCCATTTATTATGCCACCACATACAAAATTCTAAGAAACCAACATTAACCCAACTCATTACAGACTATAAAAGTCAAACACTATTATTTATTATTAAAATTACCTCCTTTCATTTATTACATTCTTCCATGTTACTAAAGATACTACCATCAAAATCTATTTTTTATTCTATAATCCTACTACAATTAAGGAAAATAATTAACTCAATTTTCTTCAATTACTTTCCTTTATTTAAGCCATTTAAAATTATTCTCTGTTTTAAATACTCGAGTATTAAATGTCTTTCTTTTTTTTACCAAAACCACCTGGATCTTTCTATTCTAAAACCCCCTTTACAGTCAATACCTTAAACAAATCTCTTTAACGTCACTATTAAAGTTTAACCATAATTATTATAGTAATAAAAGATACTTTCTTTTAATAATTTATAGTCACAAATCAATTCAGGTAAGTACTCTAAATAAGCTTTCTCAACATAAAAGTACTTTCCATCTTTTACAACCTATATTTATTCTCCAAAATATTAATCAATTCACCTTCCATATTTCTTTACCCTTAGGTATTTTCACTTTCTTTATATACTCGCAGTATTTCTCTACCATCCCACTACAACACCTATCTATCTCGTACTTCTCATACCTTCTAATTCTCTCAATGGCTTCCTCCTCCTCCATCCCCCAACTCAACTCGATCAATCTTACCAATGAAGAATCAGAACTGCTGTACACACCTGATTTCGATTTTATCAAAGAAGATCCCAAGCTCATTGTAATTGGTCGTTTTATATCATCCAAGGCTCTCGACATCTCTGCTGTGATCAACGCCTTCGAAGGTATCTGGAAACCCAATGAAGTGGTATCCATCTCAGCGATTCAAGACAACTTTATCAAAATCAAGTTCAAGGAAATCAAGAACTGCTATGAGATCATCAATCGTGGTCCTTGGCTATATAAGGACGAATGGCTTGCAGTAACTGAATACGATCCGACCAAAGCATTAAACGACTACAACTTCAATACCATGAGAATCTGGATCTGAATTTTCTCTCTCCCAGACCCACTTTTTGCTGATGTTGATCGCTCCCATCTGGTGGGACATGCTCTAGGATCTATGGTAGGTCAAGTTCTCCGAACAGACACCCGCCATATCGATGGAAATATGCAAGAATTTCTTCGTGTCGAAATCCTGCTCAACATTACAAGACCTGTCACCCGATTCGTTTTCATTGGTTCTGGTGAAAACAAAATTATGTGCCGACTTCAGTATGAAAGGCTCCCAACTCTTTGTCATGGATGCGGCATTATCAGCCACACCCTAGAAAATTGTCCAATTCGTTCAACTCTTGATCCCACCAAGTTACAGTACGGAGAATGGCTCCGCTATCTGCCACCAAGACGTCGCTCAGTTGGTATTCGGGGACGTATTCGCAATGTAGAACCAAATCAGATTCCAATCATCCCTCCAGTAAATGGTAGCCCTATCTTAATTTTTACAATTACCACTTCTTTCAACCGTTTCTTTAACTCCTTTTTTCTATCATTATACCTAACTATAGTTCTTATCACAGTGGCCCCAATTAATATCCCAGCAGCTCCTGCCAACCCTACAGCTCCTAACGAACAGAATAATATGGGTAACATATTTTATACCCTCTTGTTGAGTGTGTAAAAGTTCTATTATTAACACCCTTTTTAACCCATATTTCTGCTGCATTCAAGCATCATTGCATTGCATTTAGGTTAGTTTTCAATAAAACATCACAATTATATAAAAGGCACGGATTCTACTAAAAGATGGTGTATTTTGCAGGTAGCTGCCATGGTTGACGATGAAGGCAGGCGCAGGGCAGATAAGCAGGAAAGCTGAACTGGACAAGTAGCTGAAGAAGACGAACCTGTCATGGACCTGTCGCGACAGCAAGGTGACAGCAGACTTATGAAGAGGAAAAGTCAAGTGGACCTCGATAGATAGAGAAAAATCTGCTCGTCTGACGTGTGGAAGCCAAATAATTTTCCAAGCCCCGGATCAAAAGATATGTCAAGC
Source organism: Hibiscus tridactylites (assembly GCA_958450335.1). Lineage (NCBI taxonomy): Eukaryota > Viridiplantae > Streptophyta > Magnoliopsida > Malvales > Malvaceae > Hibiscus > Hibiscus tridactylites. The sequence goes on along the minus strand of OY288289.1, from coordinate 38,535,449 downwards.
CAAAGCTCAAGGAAAGGAATTCCCACAAAATAGGGATGCGGCTGGAAAGTAGGAGACTTTAGAGATTTAGTCTTTATTAGAATCTTACTTTTAATTAAAGTTGTAATCCTTGTTACCTTAGATAACTTGAGCCCAAAGCTTATATAAGGGCATAGATTTAACCTAGAGGCATAACCGATACCCCATAACCGAAACCAAACCCCTGCCGTCCACCCGTCACCGACATGTTCTAAATTCCCCCTAGGGCCACGGGTTGTTTTGTAAAGTAGTTGCAAGGGTTGCTTTGTTTTAGGATTTTTCAAGTTCAATAAAATAAACTTCAAGTTCTTTTATCTTGGTTTTAATATCTTGCAAGAGCATCGGGAGAGCATTGTGAGGTTATCTATTTACTTAGCATCGGGAGAGTTAAGTATACGAAAGAGATAAAAGCGTTTTCTCTAGTTTATAGTTGAACCATCTCGTGCTTAGGGATAAGGCGAGGTTAAGTGGCTAAGGAAGAATTCATACACATCGGTGTTCATCCTTCGATTCACGCCGGGAGGTATCATCAAAGACGTGTTCATCGACAGACTTGTGCCTAGGGATAGGGCAAGGCAGATCTGGGATTCTTGCCAAGCTTGAAGTACGGAGTTGGTGTGTCTGCTGCCGCGACTGCCCACGGACAGACGTCGCGAAAGGTGCTGTCGGCGACGGGAGCGACGACAGAACTGGAGATCCTAAGCAATTCAATACCTGCACTACCGAGCAATTCAATACTAGCCCATTCTCTCTATCTTGATAAACTCAATCTTTTATTTGCGTTTTTATCTTATTATTCTCGTGACAATTCTAAACTATCTCTTTTACTTCGTGCAGTGAATTAAGGTGAAGTCATTAGCCCAATCCCTGTGGAGACGATATCCGATACTTAGTATCACTTTACTACTTGCGTCGTGTACACTTGCACTACAATTGCGATAGACTATTTTACACGCAACAAGTTTTTGGCGCCGTTGCCGGGGATTGGCAACATAACTACATCTTTCTTTTATTGCACTTTTTGCTTTTACTTTTATTTTTATTTTCGTTTTTATTTTTCTTTAATTTTTCTTTTGTGTTTTCAACTCTTGCTTTTCATGAGGTTCTCTTGTTTATGCGCAGATCGAAAAGAGGCGAAGATCCTGAGTATAAGTTAGATCCAGAAATCGAACGATCATTTAATCTCAAGAAACAGATTCGCCACCTTTTAGACAAGAACGAATACCTTGAAGAACAGCTAGAGCAGATGGCCCGTAACCAGCCTGCTGGAGGAGACATACCGCCTGTCGGTGACCCGCCGAGGGCAGATGGACGACGGTCGTGTCGTGACTACATGCTGAACGATCATGTAGAGCTGGAGACCACGCTGCCGGATATTGATGTTGACAACTTTGAGCTTAAACCTGTCATGTTTAGTATGATCAACAACGCCGGGCAGTTTAGTGGTTCTGCGACAGAAGATGCTAGGGAGCATCTCAAAACGTTCCAGGAGATCTGTGGTTCGTTTAGGCTACCAGGAGTTAGTCCGGAGATACTGAGGCTTCGGTTATTTCCCCATTCATTGAGGGACAGAGCTAAAACTTGGTGGAATAAACTTACACCGTGTTCTATTATGACTTGGGCAGATCTAACTCGTGAATTTTTATCTCGTTTTAATCCTTCGCATTTATCTGAGCGATTACGTAACGAAATTGCTACTTTTCAACAGGAAGATGACGAGCCGTTGCACGAGGCCTGGGACAGATTTACTACTCTTCTACGGAACTGCCCAATGCACGGATTCCCTGTCTGGAATCAGGTAACTAAATTCTATAATGCTGCTAACTTACAAACTCGCATTCGGATTGATTCTGCAGCAAATGGACTATTATTGGATAAAGATCCAGACGAGGCATTGCAAGTTCTGAAAAATCTAGCCAAGAATGAGGAGCAGTTTCCGACAGCTAGAAGAGGGAGTAAATGGGTACTTGCTGTCAAAGACTATGAGGCCGACAACACTATGAAATCTCAGGTAGCATTCCTTACTAAAGCAATGAAACACTTATTGAGTGAAGAGGACTTACGAGGATTTGCTGTCGAGGAAATCTGTGCTACTTGTGAAGGAAATCATAGTAGTGAAGAGTGCCCTATAAATATAGAAGAGGGCAAATATGTTGGAAATTACAAGCCAAACTACAATTCCAACAACTACAACCCTAATTGGAGGAAGGATCCCAAATTTTCCTGGAGTAATCCTAACAATGCCCTAAATCCGCAAGCATATAATCAGAATCAGGGGGGTCCTAGATTGTTGACGCGACAGCAGCTGCAGCCGCAGAACCTGCCGCCTCAGCAACAACAGCAGCCACCACCTGCCACGAGTAGTGTATTGGAGCAGACTCTGGCCACCTTTATGTCTCAGACTGGCACGTATATGGATAATATTAATCAGTTTGTCAAGAAGACGGAAAATTTTATGGATGAAACTAAGATGAGAATGACAAACCATGAGGCCACCTTGAAATCTCTAGAGACACAAATGGGTCAGGTGTCGCAGCATATTAAACCGAGGCAGAATGGAGGTTTCCCTAGCAATACTGAAAATGCTAGACCGCCCCCACATGAGCAATGTAAGGCGATTACTACCAGGAGTGGGAAAAAGTTACCACGGCCGGAAAAAGAAGCTAAAACAGAACAGGACCCTGCTTTGAACAAACCTGCCGAGGAAGCTGCCCCGACAGGTGACAAACAGACTGCTGCCGATGAGCCTGTCACGACAGCAGAAGCGACAGAGGAGAAAAAGGATGATTATCGTCCTCAGATTCGTATGCAGTGGGAAGGACGCATTGCTGATTATCGTCCCCCACCACCCTTCCCTCAACGGATACAGCAAGCTAAGCATGAATCTCAACTCAAAAAAATTTATGATATTTTTAAACAGGTTCATATTAACATTCCGTTGTTAGATGTTGTTAGGGAGATGCCCGGTTATGCTAAATTTCTCAAGGATGTCATGTCTAAAAAATCTAAACTTGGGGAATTTGAAATGGTAAGGATGCAAGAAGGTTGCATGAGTATTCTTCATCGGCAGCCACCCCAGAAAAAGAAGGATCCGGGGAGCTTCCTCATACCTTGCGTAATCGGCGATAAATTTGTGGGTAAGGCACTTTGTGATCTTGGTGCTAGTGTTAATCTAATGCCCAAATCTGTTTTTCAGAAACTAGGTATTGGCAAGGCGCGGCCCACGACAGTTACCCTACAGCTAGCCGACCGCTCTTACGTACACCCCGAGGGAAAAATTGAAGATATTTTGGTAAGAGTGGATAAACTTATTTTTCCTGCTGACTTTCTTATTTTAGATTGTGAGGCAGATGAGAACGCACCAGTCATCCTAGGGCGACCCTTCTTAGCCACGGGAAGATCATTGATTGATGTGGAGAAAGGAGAACTCACCATGCGCGTGAACGATCAAGAAATTAAGTTGAATGTTCTCCAAGCAATGAAACATGCCGATGTGGATGAGGAATGCAAGGCCATCATAGAGGTGACCTTTGATCAACCATGCATCAGGTCAGGCTGCCGTGATATAAAAGTTGGTCACTGCTGTGACAGCCACCTGCAAGCCTGTCATGACAGTGACGACGACAGCAACGACGACAGCATTGACGACAGTGACTCCTCTGACTCCAATATATCTGATACTGAAGGTCATGAGGAGGTAAACTGGTTAGACCATCGTCCAGGTAAGTTATTCGAACCCTTGAATTACACTTCGGATAACCATTTAATCCAAAAGCCCTCTACTGTTGAACCACCTGTCTTAGAACATAAGCCCCTGCCAGGGCAGCTTAAATATGCTTATCTTGGTTGTGATGACACACTGCCCGTAATCATCTCTGCTAAGCTGCCGCAGGAACAGGAACGACGGCTGATCGACATGTTGAGGCAGCATAAAAGGGCGATAGGATGGACGATAGCAGACATTCAGGGCATTAGTCCGGCAATCTGTATGCACAAAATCCTCCTAGAGGAAGATCATAAGCCGACTATTGATGCCCAAAGGCGGTTAAACCTTGCGATGAAGGAGGTAGTGCGTAAAGAAATAATTAAATGGTTAGATGCAGGTATTATTTACGCCATCTCCGACAGCAAATGGGTAAGCCCGGTGCAATGTGTTCCCAAGAAAGGAGGCATGACCGTGATAACCAACGAAAACAACGAGTTAATCCCAACCAGGACTGTGACCGGTTGGAGGGTTTGTATGGACTATCGGAAGCTTAACAAAGCTACCCGAAAGGACCACTTTCCTTTACCCTTTATTGATCAAATGCTTGACAGATTAGCGGGTAAACCTTACTATTGTTTTCTTGATGGTTACTCAGGTTACAACCAAATTGCTATTGCACCAGAGGATCAAGAGAAAACGACTTTCACATGCCCCTACGGTACATACGCATTTAGGAGGATGCCGTTTGGACTCTGTAACGCACCTGCCACCTTCCAAAGGTGCATGATGGCTATATTCTCGGACATGGTAGAGGACTTCCTAGAAATTTTTATGGATGATTTTTCTGTCTTTGGAGACGATTTTGAGAGTTGTCTAGGCAATTTACAAAAGGTGCTCGAAAGATGCGAAAAAAGCAAACTTGGTTTTAAATTGGGAAAAATGCCACTTTATGGTGGATGAAGGGATAGTCCTAGGCCATAAGATTAGCTGCCGTGGTATAGAAGTCGACAGGGCAAAGATTGAAGTCATAGAGAAGTTGCCGCCGCCAACAAAAGTCAAGGGCATTAGAAGTTTTCTAGGGCATGCTGGTTTTTATAGGAGATTCATTACCAATTTCTCAAAAATCACGAAACCCCTATGTCATCTTTTAGAGCAGAACCGACCCTTTGACTTTAATGAAGAATGTACTGAAGCATTCAAGGTTCTGAAGGAAAAGCTAGTGACAGCCCCCATAGTACAGCCACCAGACTGGACACAACCGTTTGAAATTATGTGTGATGCTAGTGACTATGCTGTCGGGGCAGCACTTGGGCAGCGCAAGGACAGGCTGTTTCATGTCATATATTATGCCAGCAAAACATTGAATGATGCCCAAGTGAATTATACCACCACAGAAAAGGAGCTGTTAGCTGTGGTATTCTCCATCGACAAGTTTCGTTCTTACATACTTGGGACGAAAGTAATAGTGCACACCAACCATTATGCCCTCAAGTACTTATTTGCAAAGAAGGATGCCAAGCCGAGATTGATACGGTGGATCTTGCTATTACAAGAGTTCGACCTTGAGATAAAAGATAAAAAGGGGACAGAAAATCAGGTGGCAGACCACTTGTCGAGGTTGGAGATGGGACAGAGTCTACCCATTGATGAAACACACATACTTGAGACCTTCCCAGATGAGCAGCTCTTTGCTGCCGCAATAGCTGTCGCGACAGCCATGGCGGCAGGTAAGTCTTCTAACCTTCCCTGGTATGCTGATTTCGTTAATTTTATAGTTAGCGGAATATTACCTTCTGATCTTACTTATCAAGCCAGGAAGAGGTTCCATAATGATGTTAAGCATTATTATTGGGACGAACCTCTTCTTTTCAAAATGTGCGCAGATCAGGTTATAAGGAGGTGTGTACCACAAGAAGAACAAGAAGACATTCTCCATCACTGTCATGCTTCACAATATGGAGGACACTTAGGAGGCAATAAAACTGCTGCCAAGGTGCTGCAGTCAGGGTTCTACTGGCCGACACTGTATAAGGACGCACAGGAATTTTACAAGAACTGTGACAGGTGCCAGCGGACAGGTAACATCTCGAGGAGAAATGAGATGCCACTGCAAAATATTTTGGAAGTCGAGATCTTCGACGTTTGGGGGATTGATTTTATGGGACCTTTTCCATCTTCGTGTGGAAATCTTTACATCCTCCTAGCAGTGGATTATGTCTCCAAGTGGGTAGAAGCAATCGCAACTCAAAAGAATGATGCCAAAACGGTCCAAAAGTTTTTGCACAAAAACATCTTTTCTAGATTTGGCATCCCTAGGGCGATTATCAGTGATGAAGGGAGACATTTTGACAACAGGGTAATTGCTGCCGCCTTGAGAAAATATGGTGTCAAGCACAGGATCGCGACAGCATACCACCCACAGACCAATGGACAGGCTGAGATATCCAATAGGGAAGTGAAGAACATACTTGAAAAAATGGTTAAACCAACTAGGAAAGATTGGTCTTTGCTTCTGAATGATGCATTATGGGCATACAGAACAGCTTTCAAGACTCCATTGGGCATGTCTCCATACCGTTTGATTTATGGGAAAACCTGTCATCTGCCTGTCGAGATAGAACACAAGGCATATTGGGCAATCAAGGCAGTAAACATGGACTTGGACAAGGCAGGCCAGAAAAGGCTGTTAGATTTAAATGAGATCGATGAAATACGGACAATGGCCTACGACAATGCAAGGATTTACAAGGAAAACACAAAGAAGTGGCATGACAAGAAATTACTGCCACGACAGTTCTGCCCAGGGCAGCTTGTGTTGTTGTTTAATTCTAGGCTGAAACTCTTTACAGGGAAGCTCAAATCTAGATGGTCTGGCCCGTTCCAAGTGGTTCAAGTTTTTCCCCATGGTGCCATCACAATTCAATCATTAAAGGACGGGCACCAATTCAAAGTCAACGGACAACGCCTCAAGCACTATCAAGGGACTGAAGCCCCAGGAATACAGGAAGTGGTTACTTTAGGTGATGCCCCACAAGGCATCCCTAATTTAACCTAATTTTTTTTTATTATTAATATTATTTATTAGGAATTAGATTTATTTTATTCGAATAATGTTTTGTTTTTAATTTCAATTTTTAGGAAATAAAGGAGTCAAGTGAGAAAGAAGAAGTGGCCCAAGCCCACCGCTCATCCACCAGCCCAATAAAGCCCATTTATGGTAACCTGTCGTTTCGGCTGCCGGCGCAGACGAATTTGACAGGCTGTCAACAGACGCACAGCAGACGAAGAAGCGTGCGGCAGACGCACAGCAGACGCATTAATGCACGTTAGACGCGTCAGACACGCTACATTCAATCTGCCGCCCCGTTATTCCCACCTGCCGTTGCGGCATTAAATGGGCAGATACCCAACAGCTATATAAACCCCTTCCCATTTTCATTTTTCATCACTTCCGATTTTACTCTCTTGTTATTCTCTTCTAGTTTTATCTATCTTCTCTTTTTTTCAGCCCTTGCAACCAAAATGTCCTCACGACAAACCCGTCAAAACACTGCTGCCGCTTCTTCTTCAGCAGCAGCATCGCCATTCACCAAAAAGGAGCTATGGGAGGAGCGTGGCTTCATTTACAACAGAGATGCGCCTCTTTTTGGACTCCGGCCGTTCATTATGAAGGCCATAACGGCACAACTATGGGAGGACTTTGCCGAGCAGCCGGCAGAGCTTAATGATACTCTGGTCCGGGAATTTTATGCGGCGATCGAAAGCAAGACGGCGACATCTGTCACCGTCCGAGGAGTGACAGTTCCCTTCAGCGCTAGCAGCATCAACCATGTGTTCGGCCTCTTCTTTGGCCCCAATGATGATGCTCACCAACAATTTTGGGACACCCTCGACACTGCTGGACATGATGCTATCATGAGGGAGCTGACAGAGGCTGGAACGACATGGAGCACCAGTAAGAAGAACCCCCACTCTGTCAATAGGGGGCAGCTACTCCCTGAGGCAAAACTATGGAACGCTTTTATCAAAAAGCGTATCCTGCCTTCGTCCCACCATACAACAGTCAACCGACAGCGGCTGGCCCTTATCCATTCTATTATGCACGACAGGCCCATCAATGTGGGCAGGTACATGCGGGACAGCATCCTTGATTGTGCCTTCCGCTCGGACTCACGACTCTGCCTACCGTTCACTATCACCGCCCTCTGCCGCTGCGCTGCCGTACCGGAGGAGCCTTCAGACAAAATCAAGACGGGCAGCGGATGGACAGATAACAACATCTCCAGCCTCATGGAGATCATAGTCGTATCGCCCCTCAACGCCTTCGATCCAAACGTCCCTCCTGCTGAGTCCGATGATGAACCAGCCACCGAACCTGCCCCAGAAGCTGCCACCAACACCGCTCCGGCAGATCAGAACGCCCACATCCTTGCTGCCATCCTGAGGGTAGAGGAGCGCCAGATGGGTTTGTTGACTTTCATCCGTGACTTCTCCAATGCAACGGTAAATTTCATCACTAATACTTTGAATTTTCCGGATGTCATCTTACCCACCTTCCCCGCCCATTATTTCAATATCCCCTCCCCCACTCCCACACCACCTGTCTCTCCCCATACACAATCTGCCACTTCCACACCATCCCCTGCCCCGACGGCAGTTGGCAGCCCACCGACAGACACCTCCCCTCGAGGAACCAAGCGAGCTACCGCTGATGACAGCCCTCTTGTCCGGCGGAATCTGGAGAGCGACTTCACGCGAGTCAAACACATTAAGCACGTGGCAGACAAGAGAAGGCTGTCCAAAGCCATCATAACCAGCAGCTCATGGGACAGCAGCAGCAGTTCCGACATCAGGCTAGTGGAGCCACCTGCCCTTCAACCTGCTGACGACCCTGTCCCCCAACCGGATGAAGAACCTGCTGATCAACCTGCTCCGGAACCTGCCCAGCCACCTCCACAACGCAGACGCCGCCATCAGATCCGCGTCAGCAGCAGCAGCGAGGACAGCGAATAAAATTTAAGTTTTTATTTATTTTTCCCCTCTTATTGCTGCCTGCCCTTATATTTTTGTGATGTACTTTTCTTTATCTTGTCTTTCTTTGTTTTTTGTGTCATTTTGCATTGAGGGCAATGCAACCCTCGAGTTTGGGGGTGGCAACCCTCCATTCTAATGGAGTCCTAGTACATCTTTTATTAATTATTTGTGTCTTATTATTTATTTAATTTATCTTTAAAAAAAATCAGAAACTTTAAAACTGTTGGCTTAAAACTGTGGAGTTAACTTACCTGTCATGACGGCTCTGTCGTGGCAGCATCTTTAGGACAGGTTAAGGAGAAAGTTTAGAGCCTTTCTATAGTTCTGAAAACTTAAACACTTTTGTGACTGTTATATTGCTTAGATTTCTTTTAGCCAAACTAGAATAGGAAGCTTAGAACTTGAATAGCCCCTAGAGGTGCCTAACACTGGCTCTAGGAAAGAAGTTTAGCAAAAAGAAAATTAAAAACCTAGAGGTGCCCAAAACCGGCTCTAGGAAGCTAACTAGAGGTGCCTGAAACTGGCTCTAGAAAAATTTAGCTTGAAAATTAGAAGAAAAAGAAGCATGAAAATGTGCCTTCTAAAAAAATTAACTTTGGCATAAAAATTCGAAGTTAAGGAGTTGAATATTCTAGTGAAACTAAGAGATTCTTAGCATATAACTGTTCACAAGCATGCACACACTGCACGAGAGCTATAAGGAGATTCCGGACAGATCCTAATCTTTCCGACAGGATGCTACTGCCATAGAGAATGAGCGACAGGTAAAGGGACAGTTCACTGTTTGAAGGCCAACACAAAAATTTTCATTTTTCTTTTTAAGTCTTGATTGCTTGAGGACAAGCAAAAACTTGAGTTTGGGGGTGTGTTGAGTGTGTAAAAGTTCTATTATTTACACCCTTTTTAACCCATATTTCTGCTGCATTCAAGCATCATTGCATTGCATTTAGGTTAGTTTTCAATAAAACATCACAATTATATAAAAGGCACGGATTCTACTAAAAGATGGTGTATTTTGCAGGTAGCTGCCATGGTTGACGATGAAGGCAGGCGCAGGGCAGATAAGCAGGAAAGCTGAACTGGACAAGTAGCTGAAGAAGACGAACCTGTCATGGACCTGTCGCGACAGCAAGGTGACAGCAGACTTATGAAGAGGAAAAGTCAAGTGGACCTCGATAGATAGAGAAAAATCTGCTCGTCTGACGTGTGGAAGCCAAATAATTTTCCAAGCCCCGGATCAAAAGATATGTCAAGCCAAAGCTCAAGGAAAAGAATTCCCACAAAATAGGGATGCGGCTGGAAAGTAGGAGACTTTAGAGATTTAGTCTTTATTAGAATCTTACTTTTAATTAAAGTTGTAATCCTTGTTACCTTAGATAACTTGAGCCCAAAGCTTATATAAGGGCATAGATTTAACCTAGAGGCATAACCGATACCCCATAACCGAAACCAAACCCCTGCCGTCCACCCGTCACCGACATGTTCTAAATTCCCCCTAGGGCCACGGGTTGTTTTGTAAAGTAGTTGCAAGGGTTGCTTTGTTTTAGGATTTTTCAAGTTCAATAAAATAAACTTCAAGTTCTTTTATCTTGGTTTTAATATCTTGCAAGAGCATCGGGAGAGCATTGTGAGGTTATCTATTTACTTAGCATCGGGAGAGTTAAGTATACGAAAGAGATAAAAGCGCGTTCTCTAGTTTCTAGTTGAACCATCTCGTGCTTAGGGATAAGGCGAGGTTAAGTGGCTAAGGAAGAATTCATACACATCGGTGTTCATCCTTCGATTCACGCCGGGAGGTATCATCAAAGACGTGTTCATCGACAGACTTGTGCCTAGGGATAGGGCAAGGCAGATCTGGGATTCTTGCCAAGCTTGAAGTACGGAGTTGGTGTGTCTGCTGCCGCGACTGCCCACGGACAGACGTCGCGACAGGTGCTGTCGGCAACGGGAGCGACGACAGAACTGGAGATCCTAAGCAATTCAATACCTGCACTACCGAGCAATTCAATACCAGCCCATTCTCTCTATCTTGATAAACTCAATCTTTTATTTGCGTTTTTATCTTATTATTCTCGTGACAATTCTAAACTATCTCTTTTACTTCGTGCAGTGAATTAAGGTGAAGTCATTAGCCCAATCCCTGTGGAGACGATATCCGATACTTAGTATCACTTTACTACTTGCGTCGTGTACACTTGCACTACAATTGCGATAGACTATTTTACACGCAACACCTCTTATTACTCTACGCAAAAATTTATAAGGCACTAATTACAAGTTTTCTATGCTGCATAGGTTCTCTAAATGATGGTGATGCAGCCTCATTTACGGAACAAGCTACTGAAGATGGTCAAAATGTCGACATGACTATTGATGAAGACCCCAATTCTGCTAAAGCCCCCCTAATACTGACTTGAAGCAAAAGGCTCTTCTTGAGCCCCAACCCCTTAACACCATCTATCCCATCCCGGAAGATGGTTCTGATGATGACTGGGAAACCAATGATGATTATGGTGTTCCCAGCCCTACTGCCGAGCAGATTAAGAAGTTTGATTCCGAATCGAGTAAGCCTTCTAAACCCACTGATACATTGTTCAATGATTTTAATCAGTGGTTACTTAAAACTTACCCGAATGATGCAGCCCCTGCACCTGTTCCTGTTCCAGCACCCGCACCTGCACCTGCACCTGCACCAACCCAAACTAACCGAGGCATGAAACGCTGCTCCCCAATACAAATATCGCTCCCGCCGAAAAAATTCAAACAATCCGGATCTACTCCAAAAGCTGGGATGAGCAGCTCTAAAAACTCTCCGGCGGCGGCTGACTCCCAGCCCCGCCGAGCCAAATGAGGATCCTTTGCTGGAACTGTCAGGGCCTTGGACAAGCCCCGACGGTCCAACATCTCCGAGACTATGTCCAACGTTCCAGCCCCGATATTATCTTTTTATGTGAAACTAAGCTAAATAATGCGGAATGTAACCGCTTATGTCTCTCATTAGGTATGTTAGACATAATTTCCATTCCCCCCTCGGAAGGGTGTTCCGGAATTTCTTTATTCGCCGCAAATGATATTAATATAAGTCTAATTTCTTATTCGCTGCGTTATATTCACATTCAAATTACAAATAGTAACAGTACTATGTTTTTCACTTGAATGCATGGATTCTCGGAAACTAGCCAAAAATATAAAACATGGGAATTTATTGATTCCTTATACTCTACTACTAAAGATAAACCTTGGCTTATCGGAGGAGATCTCAATGAGATTCTAACAGATTCGGAAAAACAAGGAGGTCCTCGGAGAGCTAGATCCCAAATCAAGAATTTTCGAAATTGTTTAATTCGAAACAACCTATACGATTGCAAACCAACTTCGGGATGGTTCACATGGACAAAAGTTGGTTCCTTAACCCCGGTAATTCATGAACGACTTGACCGTTTTGTTGCTAATTACGCTTGGAAAGATCTTTTCCCTATTCATCGCATTTCTACGGAATTTGTCGCCAAATCTGACCACTGTTTCCTCCTTCTTGAATTTGATAACCCAATAACTACACCCAAAACACAAATCCCTAAAAATTTTAGATTTGAAAGTTGTTGGGCTAATAATAAAGACAACATCCACACAATCAAAAGGGCATGGGCTGATACCCCAGGAACAGCCATCAATAAAATCAAAGCGGTAGGAACATACTTAGATGATTGGCAAAACCAACAACGCTTTAAAACAACAGGACGCATTAAATTCCTTACCAAAAAAATTAACAAACAACTTTATCGTCCCTTAACAGCCACAAATAAACAAACTTATTTAAACTATAGAACGAAATTAAATAAACTTTTAACTGAACAAGAAGCTTATTGGGCTCAAAGGTCAAGAACTCTTTGGCTATCCCAAGGAGACAAAAATACCAAATTCTTCCATGCCAGAGCTTCTAATCGTAATAAGAAAAATTCCATCATAGGTCTCTATGATGCCAACTCCAATTGGTGCACCTCTGAATCTGAAATAATGGATATCGCTTTGAATTATTTCCAAAACCTATTCACAACCTCTAATCCCAAACTATCGGAAAATATTCTTGACAAAATCCACCCCTCCATTAATTCTTCAATGAACGACAACCTTCTCAAACCGTTCACCAAAGAAGAAATACTTCATGCCTTTAAAGATAGTGACCCTAGGAAGGCCCCTGGTGCTGATGGTCTGCCTAGTAGTTTCTTTCGACAACACTGGGACACAGTCGGTGACGATGTCCTTAATCTCTGTATGGACCTATTAAATGACAAAGCAGATATGGCCTTAGTTAACAAAACCATTCTGGTGCTAATACCCAAAGTCAAGGATCCAACATCCATGAAACAACTCCGGCCAATTAGTCTATGTACTGTTCTCTATAAAATGGTTGCCAAAACAATTGTAAATAGAATGAAACAGGTTATACCGCTTTGTATTAGCCCTAATCAAGCTGCCTTTGTCCAGGGACGTAACATTTCTGATAATATCCTTGTTGCGCATGAAATTATTCACAAGATCAATTCCGGTGCGAATAAATCCTCGCAAGGAGCCGCTCTCAAGCTTGACATGGAAAAAGCCTTCGATAGAGTTGAATGGTCTTTCCTTGCAAACGTTATGACACGTATGGGCTTTGCACCCGATTGGATTGATCTTATAATGCGTTGTATATCCACTGTCTCTTTCTCAATTAAAATTAATAACTCCTATTCACCCACATTTCAACCTCAACGTGGTCTCCGTCAAGGGGATCCTCTATCCCCTTTTCTTTTCCTATTCTGCACACAGGGTCTAACGGCTTATTTAGCTGCCGCTCAACAAACCAATATACTTCCAGGTCTAGGTGCATGTAAGCATGGGCCCAAAGTTAACCACCTACTTTTTGCTGATGACTGTATGGTATTTATAAATACCAATCAATCTGAAGCATCCCTTCTGAAAAATGCTCTTCAAGTTTATGCTAATGCATCTGGTCAAGCTATAAATTTCGAGAAATCAACAATTTTCTATAACCCACGTACACCTTCTACAACAAGAAATGCACTCAATAGCCTTTTACAAGTACGTGAAGTTTCTAACCCTGGAGTATACCTAGGCATCCCGCTCCTAATAGGGAAAAATAAAACTGAATCATTAGGCTTTGTACGTGATAAAGTACATGATCGCCTCTCTAGCTGGGACAAACACCTCCTATCCTTTAGTGGTAGAGAGATTTTTATCAAAGTTGTTCTACAATCTCTCCCACAATATGTGATGTCTTGCTATCTTCTACCACACAATATCATCGATGACATGACTACATCAATCCGCCAATACTGGTGGACTGGTAAATCCAACAAAAAAGGTTGGCACATGTTACCGTGGAACCGGATATGTTTACCCAAATCCGCTGGTGGCATGGGCTTCAAAGACCTACATGACTTCAACATTGCTCTTTTGGGTAGGCAAATTTGGAAACTAATTTGCGAACCAGACTCTTTATTAGGACAAATATACCGATCTAAATATTTCCCTTCAGGCAATATCCTGGATGCGGTGAAACCTAGTAGGGGCTCCTTTGCTTGGCAAGGTATATATAACGCTCTTCAGCGCCTTTTCCCTGGCTTTCTTCACCGCCCAGGTATAAATAGTAATATCAGAATACACAAAGATATATGGGGTGGGTCTTCCCTAATTGAGCTAACTGGGGATTATGAAATTTCTGACGAATTTCACATTCGATGTCGGGATTTCATGATCCGCAATCAAACTGCCTGGGATACGGTAAAACTGAACAATTATTTCAATCCAACTGATGCGGATGCCATTCGCCGTATCCCCATTATAAATGATCTTCGGGATTCAATTTTATGGTCCCCCAATGATTCGGGTATCTACTCAGTTCGCTCTGGATATATTTTCCTACAATGCCCCTTTTCTCAACCTTTGCCACCTACTCGGTTTTGGAAATTTTTATCCAAAATTAAAAATTTTGGCTGGCGTGTGGCATCTGATGCCCTACCAGTTGGTTCTAAAATGCAAGCTTTTTCCCCTAGCTCGGGGCTATGCTCTATCTGTGGTAACCATTCGGAAACAATTCTACATGCGATTCGTGACTGTCCTGGGGCAGCTGAAGCCCTCCAAATTAGTTGTATTCCTATCTCTATTTATAAGAGCTTAGCTCCTTCACCCTTACAATGGCTAGAGGAAGCAGCCTCTACACTTTCCCCTGATAAATTTGGTCTTTTTCTTACAGTTTTATGGAATATCTGGAACAGACGTAATGATTGGGTTCACAATCACCATCTACAACCCGCATGGCTAATTGCAGTTAACTCGATTAGCTTACATGATGAATTTTGTAAATCTTCAATTTCATCTGATATACCTCCATCCAAAATTACTAATATCTCCCGTTCTCCTCCACTTAATTATATCAAAATTAATGTGGATGGAGCTTTTAACCCTTCTACTTGTGCAGCAGCCGTCGGCGTTGTTGCTCGTGACTCAGCCGGAGCAGTCGTGGGTGGTCTTGCTTTCCCTCTTGGTAGCTGTCAGGACGCTATCACCAGTGAGGGGGAAAGCATCCTTGCCGGGCTTACCTTTGCCCGCTCTCAAGGATGGAATCGTATCATGATCGAAACGGATTGCGCCTCTCTTGCGAATAGGATCAACAATCCTGCTCAGGATCTATCTACTATGGGACCAACTATTCTTCAGATACAAGATGCTCTTCAGGACTTCGATTTTTATTCCATTTCATTTGTACGCCGAGAGGCAAATGTTATAGCCCATACGTTGGCTTCCTTTTCTCTGAATTCTATGACTTCTACATCATTTGAATCGGATATTCCACTTTGTAACCATTATCTTGTAACAAATTCTCATTGATTAATAATATTTAGGCACTCTTTTCCCCTTTTTAGGGTCCTCTAGCTTTGCTTGAAGGACAGTAGTATGGGTTTTTAATGAGGCCTTTTCTTCAAAAAAAAATTCCAACGGGGCTATTGAAAGGCCCACTTAGACCTGCTCGTCCGAAACCTCTACAAAAAGGACCGCAAAAATGTTTTATTCAAATATAAGGAGTTCAAATAATTGATAAGGAGCTTTTCAAATCAATTATATTTCAAAACCTCAATTTCTGTACTTTTTACTCAGTTAAAATTCCCACGGGTCCATTGAAAGGCCCATTTCGACATGCTCGTCCAAAACTTTTACAAAAAGGACCGCAAATATATTTTATTCAAATATTAGGAGTTCAAATAATTGATTAGGAGCTTTCCAAATCAATTATATCGCAAAACGTCAATTTCTGTACTTTTTACTCAGTTAAAATTCCAACAGGTCCATTGAAAGGCCCATTTAGACCTCCTCGTCCGAAACCTCTACAAAAAGGACCGCAAAAATGTTTTATTCAAATATTAGGAATTCTAATAATTGATTAGGAGCTTTTCAACACAATTATATTGCAAAACCTCAATTTCTGTACTTTTTACTCATTTAAAATTCCAACGGGTCCATTGAAAGGCCCATTTCGACTCGCTCGTCCGAAACCTCTACAAAAAGGACTGCAAATCAAGTTTTAATAAAATTTTAGGAGTTCATGTAATTTATTAGGAGCCATTCAACACAATTATATTGCAAAACCTCAATTTCTATACTTTTTACTCAGTTAAAATTCCAACGGGTCCATTGAAAGGCCCATTTAGACCTCCTCGTCCGAAACATCTACAAAAAGGACCGCAAAAATGTTTTATTCAAATATTAGGAGTTCATGTAATTGATTTGCTCGTCCTAAACCTCTACAAAAAGGACCGCAAAACAAGTTTTAGTCAAATATTAAGAGTTTAAATAATTGATTAGGAGTTTTCAACACAATTATATTGCAAAACCGCAATTTCTGTACCTTTTACTTAGTTAAAATTCCAACGGGTCCATTGAAAGGCCCATTTCGACCCGCTCATCTGAAACCTCTACAAAAGGACTGCAAAACAAGTTTAAATCAAATTTTAGGAGTTCATGTAAATGATTAGGAGCTTTTCAACACAATTATATTGAAAAAACCTCAATTTCTGTACTTTTTACTCAGTTAAAATTCCAACGGGTCCATTAAAAGGCCCATTTAGACCTGCTCGTTCGAAACCTCTTTAAAAAGGACCGCAAAAATGTTTTATTCAAATATTAGGAGTTCAAATAATTGATTAGGAGCTTTTTAACACAATTATATTGCAAAACCTCAATTTCTGTACTTAGAACTCAGTTAAAATTCTAACGGGTCTATTGAAAGGCCCATTTAGACCTGCTCGTCCGAAACCTCTACAAAAAGGACCGCAAAAATGTTTTATTCAAAGCTAAGGAGTTCAATAATTGATTAGGAGCTTTTCAAATCAATTATATTTCAAAACCTCAATTTCTGTACTTTTTACTTAGTTAAAATTCCCACGGGTCCATTGAAAGGCCCATTTCGACCTGCTCGTCCAAAACTTCTACAAAAAGGACCGCAAATATGTTTTATTCAAATATTAGGAGTTCAAATAATTGATTAGGAGATTTCCAAATCAATTATATCGCAAAACGTCAATTTCTGTACTTTTTACTTAGTTAAAATTCCAATGGGTCCATTGAAAGGCCCATTTAGACCTCCTCGTCGAAACCTCTACAAAAGGACCGCAAAAATGTTTTATTCAAATATTAGGAGTTCATGTAATTGATTAGGAGCTTTTCAACACAATTATATTGCAAAACCTCAATTTCTGTACTTTTTACTTAGTTAAAATTCCAACGGGTCCATTGAAAGGCCCATTTAGACCAGCTCGTCCGAAACCTGTACAAAAAGGACCGCAAAAATGTTTTATTCAAATATTAGGAGTTAGAATAATTGATTAGGAACTTTTCAACACAATTATATTGCAAAACTTCAATTTCGTTACTTTTTACTCAGTTAAAATTCGAACGGGTCCATTGAAAGGCCCATTTCGACCTGCTCGTCTAAAACCTCTACAAAAAGGACTGCAAAAAAGGTTTTAATCAAATTTTAGGAGTTCATGTAATTGATTAGGAGCTTTTCAACACAATTATATTGCAAAACCTCAATTTCTTTACTTTTTACTCAGTTAATATTCAAACTGGTCTATTGAAAGGCCAATTTAGACCTGCTTGTCCGAAACCTCTACAAAAAGGACCCCAAAAATGTTTTATTCATATATTAGGAGTTCAAATAATTGATTAGGAGCTTTTCAACACAATTATATTGCAAAACCTCAATTTCTGTACTTTTTACTCAGTTAAAATTCCAACGGGTCCATTGAAAGGCCCATTTCGACCCGCTCGTCCGAAACCTCTACAAAAAGGACTGCAAAACAAGTTTTAATCAAATTTTAGGAGTTCATGTAATTGATTAGGGGCTTTTCAACACAATTATATTGCAAAACCTCAATTTCTGTACTTTTACTCAGTTAAAATTCCAACGGGTCCATTGAAAGGCCCATTTAGACCTGCTCGACCGAAACCTCTACAAAAAGGACAACAAAAAGGTTTTATTAAAATATTAGGAGTTCAAATAATTGATTAGGAGCTTTTCAACACAATTATATTGCAAAATCTCAATTTCTGTACTTTTTACTCAGTTAAAATTCTAACTGGTCTATTGAAAGGCCCATTTCGACCCGCTCGTCCGAAACCTCTACAAAAAGGACCGCAAAAAGAGTTTTAATCAAATATTAGGAGTTCAAATAATTGATTAGGAGCTTTTCAACACAATTATATTGCAAAACCGCAATTTCTGTACTTTTTATTCAGTTAAAATTACAACGGGTCCATTGAAAGGCTCATTTCAACCCGCTCGTCCGAAACCTCTACAAAAAGGACTGCAAAACAAGTTTTAATCAAATTTTAGGAGTTCATGTAATTGATTAGGGGCTTTTCAACACAATTATATTGCAAAACCTCAATTTCTGTACTTTTACTCAGTTAAAATTCCAACGGGTCCATTGAAAGGCCCATTTAGACCTGCTCGACCGAAACCTCTACAAAAAGGACAGCAAAAAGGTTTTATTCAAATATTAGGAGTTCAAATAATTGATTAGGAGCTTTTCAACACAATTATATTGCAAAACCTCAATTTTTGTACTTTTTACTCAGTTAAAATTCCAACGGGTCCATTGAAAGGCCCATTTAGACCTGCTCGCCCGAAACCTCTACAAAAAGGACCGCAAAAATGTTTTATTCTAATATTAGGAGTTCAAATAATTGATTAGGAGCTTTTCAACACAATTATATTGCAAAACCTCAATTTCTGTACTTTTTACTCAGTTAAAATTCCAACGGGTCAATTGAAAGGCCCATTTCGACCCGCTCGTCCGAAACCTCTACAAAAAGGACTGCAAAACAAGTTTTAATCAAATATTAAGAGTTCATGTATTTTATTAGGAGCTTTTCAACACAATTATATTGCAAAACCTCAATTTCTGTACTTATTACTCAGTTAAAATTCCAACGGGTCCATTGAAAGGCCCATTTAGACCTGCTCGTACGAAACCTCTACAAAAAGGATCACAAAAAGGTTTTATTCAAATATTAGGAGTTCAAATAATTGATTCGGAGCTTTTCAACACAATTATATTGCAAAACCTCAATTTCTGTACTTTTTACTCATTTAAAATTCCAACAGGTCCATTGAAAGACCCATTTCGACCCGCTCGTCCGAAACCTCTACAAAAAGGACTGCATAACAAGTTTTAATCAAATTTTAGTAGTTCATGTAATTAATTAGCAGCTTTTCAACACAATTATATTGCAAAACCTCAATTTCTGTACTTTTTACTTGGTTAAAATTCCAACGGGTCCATTGAAAGGACCATTTAGACCTGCTCGTCCGAAACCTCTACAAAAAGGACCGCAAAAATGTTTTATTCAAATATTAGGAGTTCAAATAATTGATTAGGAGCTTTTCAACACAATTATATTGCAAAACCTCAATTTCTGTACTTTTTACTTTGTTAAAATTCCAACGGGTCCATTGAAAGGCTCATTTAGACCTGCTCGTCCGAAACCTTTACAAAAAGGAACGCAAAAATGTTTTATTCAAATATTAGGAGTTCATGTAATTGATTAGGAGCTTTTCAACACAATTATATTGCAAAACCTCAATTTCTGTACTTTTTACTTATTTAAATTTCAAACGGGTCCATTAAAAGGCCCATTTCGATCTGCTCGTCCTAAACCTCTACAAAAAGGACCGCAAAACAAGTTTTAGTCAAATATTAAGAGTTTAAATAATTGATTAGGAGTTTTCAACACAATTATATTGCAAAACCGCAATTTCTGTACCTTTTACTTAGTTAAAATTCCAACGGGTCCATTGAAAGGCCCATTTCGACCCGCTCATCTGAAACCTCTACAAAAGGACTGCAAAACAAGTTTAAATCAAATTTTAGGAGTTCATGTAAATGATTAGGAGCTTTTCAACACAATTATATTGAAAAAACCTCAATTTCTGTACTTTTTACTCAGTTAAAATTCCAACGGGTCCATTAAAAGGCCCATTTAGACCTGCTCGTTCGAAACCTCTTTAAAAAGGACCGCAAAAATGTTTTATTCAAATATTAGGAGTTCAAATAATTGATTAGGAGCTTTTTAACACAATTATATTGCAAAACCTCAATTTCTGTACTTAGAACTTAGTTAAAATTCTAACGGGTCTATTGAAAGGCCCATTTAGACCTGCTCGTCCGAAACCTCTACAAAAAGGACCGCAAAAATGTTTTATTCAAAGCTAAGGAGTTCAATAATTGATTAGGAGCTTTTCAAATCAATTATATTTCAAAACCTCAATTTCTGTACTTTTTACTTAGTTAAAATTCCCACGGGTCCATTGAAAGGCCCATTTCGACCTGCTCGTCCAAAACTTCTACAAAAAGGACCGCAAATATGTTTTATTCAAATATTAGGAGTTCAAATAATTGATTAGGAGATTTCCAAATCAATTATATCGCAAAACGTCAATTTCTGTACTTTTTACTTAGTTAAAATTCCAATGGGTCCATTGAAAGGCCCATTTAGACCTCCTCGTCGAAACCTCTACAAAAGGACCGCAAAAATGTTTTATTCAAATATTAGGAGTTCAAATAATTGATTACGATCTTTTGAACACAATTATATTGCAAAACCTCAATTTCTGTATTTTTTACTCAGTTAAAATTCCAACGGGTCCATTGAAAGGCCCATTTAGACCTGCTCGTCCGAAACCTCTACAAAAAGGATCGCAAAAAGGTATTATTCAAATTAGGACTTCAAATAAATTGATAGAGCTTTTCAACACAGTTATATTGCAAAACCTCAATTTCTGTACTTTTTACTCAGTTAAAATTCCAACGGGTCCATTGAAAGGCCCATTTAGACATCCTCGACCGAAACATCTACAAAAAGGACCGCAAAAATGTTTTATTCAAATAATTTATTAGGAGCTTTTCAACACAACTATATTGCAAAACCTCAATTTCTATACTTTTTACTCTGTTAAAATTCCAACGGGTCCATTGAATGGCCCATTTAGACCTGCTCGTCCGAAACCTCTACAAAAAGGAACACAAAAATGTTTTATTCATATATTAGGAGTTCATGTAATGGATTAGGAGCTTTTCAACACAATTATATTGCAAAACCTCAATTTCTGTACTTTTTACTTAATTAAAATTCGAACGGGTCCATTGAAAGGCCCATTTCGACCTGCTCGTCTAAAACCTTTACAAAAAGGACTGCAAAAAAGGTTTTAATCAAATTTTAGAGGTTCATGTAATTGATTAGGAGCTTTTCAACACAATTATATTGCAAAACCTCAATTTCTGTAATTTTTACGCAGTTAAAATTCCAACTGGTCCATTAAAAGGCCCATTTAGACCTGCTCATCCGAAACCTTTACAAAAAGGACCCCAAAAATGTTTTATTCAAATATTAGGAGTTCAAATAATTGATTAGGAGCTTTTCAACACAATTATATTGCAAAACCTCAATTTATGTACTTTTTACTCATTTAAAATTCCAACAGGTCCATTGAAAGATCCATTTCGACCCGCTCGTCAGAAACCTCTACAAAAAGGACTGCAAATCAAGTTTTAATCAAATTTTAGGAGTTCATGTAATTGATTAGGAGCCATTCAACACAATTATATTGCAAAACCTCAATTTCTGTACTTTTTACTCAGTTAAAATTCCAACGGGTCCATTGAAAGGCCCATTTAGACCTGCTCGTCCGAAACCTCTACAAAAAGGACCGCAAAAATATTTTATTCCAATATTAGGAGTTCAAATAATTTATTAGGAGCTTCTGAACACAATTATATTGCAAAACCTCAATTTTTATACTTTTTACTTTGTTAAAATTCCAACAGGTCCATTGGAAAGCCCATTTCGACCCGCTCGTCCGAAACCTCTACGAAAAGGACCGCAAAACACGTTTTAATCAAATTTTAGGAGTTCATGTAATTTATTAGGAGCTTTTCAACACAATTATATTGAAAAACCTCAATTTCTGTACTTTTTACTCAGTTAAAATTCCAACGGGTCCACTGAAAATCCCATTTCGACCCGCTCGTCCGAAAGCTCTACAAAAAGAACTGCAAAACAAGTTTTAATCAAATATTAGGAGTTCAAATAATTGATTAGGAGCTTTTCAACAAAATTATATTGCAAAACCGCAATTTCTGTACTTTTTACTCAGTTAAAATTCCAACGTGTCCATTGAAAGGCCCATTTAGACCTCCTCGACCGAAACCTCTACAAAAAGGACCGCAAAAATGTTTTATTCAAATATTAGGAGTTCAAATAATTGATTAGGAGCTTTTCAACACAATTATAATGCAAAACCTCAATTTCTGTACTTTTTACTTAGTTAAAATTCCAACGGGTCCATTGAAAGGCCCATTTAGACCTGCTCGCCCGAAACCTCTACAAAAAGGACTGCAAAACAAGTTTTAATCAAATTTTAGGAGTTCATGTAATTGATTAGGGGCTTTTCAACACAATTATATTGCAAAACCTCAATTTCTGTACTTTTACTCAGTTAAAATTCCAACGGGTCCATTGAAAGGCCCATTTAGACCTGCTCGACCGAAACCTCTACAAAAAGGACAACAAAAAGGTTTTCTTCAAATATTAGGATTTCAAATAATTGATTAGGAGGTTTTCAACAAAATTATATTGCAAAACCTCAATTTTTGTACTTTTTACTCAGTTAAAATTCCAACGGGTCCATTGAAAGACCCATTTAGACCTGCTCGTCCGAAACCTCTACAAAAAGGACCGCAAAAATGTTTTATTCTAATATTAGGAGTTCAAATAATTGATTAGGAGCTTTTCAACACAATTATATTGCAAAACCTCAATTTCTGTACTTTTTACTCAGTTAAAATTCCAACGGGTCCATTGAAAGGCCCATTTCGAGCCACTCGTCCGAAACCTCTACAAAAAGGACTGCAAAACAAGTTTTAATCAAATATTAAGAGTTCATGTACTTTATTAGGAGCTTTTCAACACAATTATATTGCAAAACCTCAATTTCTGTACTTTTTTACTTAGTTAAAATTCCAACGGGTCCATTGAAAGGCCCATTTAGACCTGCTCGTCCGAAATCTCTACAAAAAGGACCGCAAAAATGTTTTATTCAAATATTAGGAGTTCAAATAATTGATTAGGAGCTTTTCAACACAATTATAATGCAAAACCTCAATTTCTGTACTTTTTACTTAGTTAAAATTCCAACGGGTCCATTGAAAGGCCCATTTACACCTCCTCGACCGAAACCTCTACAAAAAGGACTGCAAAACAAGTTTTAATCAAATTTTAGGAGTTCATGTAATTGATTAGGGGCTTTTCAACACAATTATATTGCAAAACCTCAATTTCTGTACTTTTACTCAGTTAAAATTCCAACGGGTCCATTGAAAGGCCCATTTAGACCTGCTCGACCGAAACCTCTACAAAAAGGACAACAAAAAGGTTTTATTCAAATATTAGGAGTTCAAATAATTAATTAGGGGCTTTTCAACACAATTATATTGCAAAACCTCAATTTATGTACTTTTACTCAGTTAAAATTCCAACGGGTCCATTGAAAGGCCCATTTAGACCTGCTCGACCGAAACCTCTACAAAAAGGACAACAAAAAGGTTTTATTCAAATATTAGGAGTTCAAATAATTGATTAGGAGGTTTTCAACAAAATTATATTGCAAAACCTCAATTTTTGTACTTTTTACTCTGTTAAAATTCCAACGGGTCCATTGAAAGACCCATTTAGACCTGCTCGTCCGAAACCTCTACAAAAAGGACCGCAAAAATGTTTTATTCTAATATTAGGAGTTCAAATAATTGATTAGGAGCTTTTCAACACAATTATATTGCAAAACCTCAATTTCTGTACTTTTTACTCAATTAAAATTCCAACGGGTCCATTGAAAGGCCCATTTCGACCCACTCGTCCGAAACCTCTACAAAAAGGACTGCAAAACAAGTTTTAATCAAATATTAAGAGTTCATGTACTTTATTAGGAGCTTTTCAACACAATTATATTGCAAAACCTCAATTTCTGTACTTTTTACTCAGTTAAAATTCCAACGGGTCCATTGAAAGGCCCATTTAGACCTGCTCGTCCGAAATCTCTACAAAAAGGACCGCAAAATTGTTTTATTCAAATATTAGGATTTCAAATAATTGAGTAGGAGCTTTTCAACACAATTATATTGCAAAACCTCAATTTCTGTATTTTTTACTCAGTTAAAATTCCAACGGGTCCATTGAAAGGCCCATTTAGACCTGTTCGTCCGAAACCTCTACAAAAAGGATCGCAAAAAGGTTTTATTCAAATATTAGGAGTTCAAATAAATTATTAGGTGCTTTTCAACACAATTATATTGCAAAACCTCAATTTCTGTACTTTTTACTCAGTTAAAATTCCAACGGGTCCTTTGAGAGGCCCATTTAGACCTCCTCGTCCGAAACCTCTACAAAAAGGACCGCAAAAATGTTTTATTCAAATATTAGGAGTTCAAATAATTGATTAGGAGCTTTTCAACACAATTATATTGCAAAACTTCAATTTCTGTACTTTGTACTCATTTAAAATTCCAACGGGTAAAATTCCAACGGGTGGGTCGTTAGGAAATGAAAATTCTCTCTGAAATCTCTCATTTCCTCCCTTTGCTTTTTCTCTCTCTCTCTCCTCCTCAACATCAACCACCGTCCCCTCCGTCACAACCTTGACTCTCCTCCCCCACGGCCACCACATATCCACCATCTAAAATGCCCCCTCCTGCCAGCATGCAACCAATGTTCTTGGTTTCATGCCACCGATCGCCACCTTATCCTTCTCCCACCACTGCCTCGCAGCAACCTTTTTTACAACCATTGGCATTGGCTGCATGCCACGATCAGAGCAGAGTTGGCAAAGGTAAGTACATCTTCTCTTGATAATTTTATTTTCGTTATTTACTATTGTAATTATTTTTTATTTACATTCTTACGGATCAAACCATGGTTCGATCCCATCGGCCACATTCCTTATGTTATTAATGCATTAGGGATGTGGATTCAGCATTGGTCGGGCCGTGCTTTATTTCTAAGGCTCCCGGCAGCGATGCAACAATCCTGGCCCTCGAGGCCTTGCAACCATTTACTCCATTCTTATGAATGGGAATTTTCCTGGCCCTCTAGGCCTTGTCAACCTATTGGCTTATTCGAAAGAATAATGTCAAATAGGCTACCGAAACGGTGGCAATTGGAGCCCTCGTGGCTAGCCTCTGGGCATAGACTGCTCGATCCTCATGCTGGATGATTTCTAATGCATGCAGGGCAAGGATTACACTCACACGTCCCTAATACTGAAACCCTTGTACTGTATGCATGGCACATGCAGACGGGGTTCATGGTGGCTGTTGCATCCATATGTTACCGTATGCGATGGAGGCAGTGGCTCCTGCAGTTTCCGTTGGCCGGCATCTTCCGACCACCGCCAATTCTACCGTCCTCCAAATCCCGGAATATCGGGAATTTACTAGTTCACGATCAGGGCCTACTTTTAAGGGATTTGTTTTATTTTAAATTCAAATCAATATTCCCGTGGAATCTTCTGCTGGGACTCGACTACTAACCAACAGCAAGCTTCCTATTATCTAGGAATTTTGTAGGGATCCATGATATTGTTAGGTGGTCTCTAACAATTGAATTAAAATCTGAATTATCATCTCTTAACATAATCCATTTATTCATATTGGATACACTCCTAAAAGATAGGAGAATTACTAGAGTCCTACGTTTCTACCCCATATGGATTATCTTCAATCCGAATAACCTTCATCAATTCAAATTTGAATTCCTAAATTTGGAATTGATTCAAATTGTTCGGGTGGATTACCTCATCTTATCGATTAGAGAGGAATATTATTGGAGTAACACTTCATACGATATCTCCATCCTAGTCTGTTGCTTCCTTCGAATTTCCTACTCTAAGTCTTTACAAACAATGGCTTCCTCGGATTCTTTCCTAGACCACTTCGACAATCTGCAATTTACTACTGAAGAGCAAGAAGTGGTTTACGCTCCCAAGGCCACGAAGGCCATACCGTTGGAGGACCAACGCTGCTCACTGTTAGGGAAGCTTTTTCCCACAACGAAACCGGACGACACTGCTCTGGTGAAGGTCTTCATGGCTGTTTGGAAGGAAGATAAGCTTATCTCCACCACAATACTTGGCTCGGGTTACTTCCTTTTCAAGTTTGAGACCGCTGCAAAGGTCAGGGATATTCTTAAGAGAGGGCCATGGACGTTTAAGAGAGATTGGCTAGCCCTTGCTCCCATTCAACCTCAGCTGACACTGGAGGAATACAAATTTACGCACATGAGGATATGGGTCCGTATCCTACGCGTGCCACTAGCGATGATGATAGGCGACACTGTGGCTAATGCATCTGGACGTGCCCTAGGCAGCGGTCTAGGTGCTGTGATAAGCACCGACACTCGCAAAGATGATGAAGGGAACCGGGTCCAGTTCCTACGAGTTGGGGTGCTTATAGACGTTAATCAGCCCCTCAGGCGAGGTGTAGCTTTAGCAGATGAGGAGAATCCGGATAAGCCTAAAATGCTTCCAGTAAGATATGAGAAACTACCTAACTTCTGTCATGGTTGTGGAATGTTGTTTCATCTACGTGAAACTTGTGCCGATTTCAAGGATAAGCCAAGTGCAGGACTGCCATACAGTGACTGGCTTCGTGCACCGGCCCCTAAACCAAAGGTTAAAACGAATGTTAGAGGCCGGATCTGGTATTTCGAGCCAGGATCCTCTTCTACTCCGCAAGAACAATCCACAGGTTCCTTTTCCTTTTTTCATGGTTTTTACGGAATCTGGATATGGACAGTAGGATTATATTCCAACTTTAAGTATAGTAGTTATGTCATATGTGTTTCGATTTTTGGGCTCACCCTCCTTTTTTTCCACGATTTTAGTAAATATATATGGCATATCAGATTCTTTTTGTGCTCCTTTTTTCGTTTTCACTGTGCATGTCTTTGGTTAATCAGCTTGTTCTCATGTTTATTATACTGGCAATACAGTGCTTATTCATGGAATGCGTTATTAATATATATGGTTGCATACAGTGAATATATATGGTCTGCAAATTTGATGGCATGCTCCTTATACCGGTCGTGCAATGCTTCTTTGTGGGATGTAATATTGTTATATTTGGTTACATCTTCAACTGTCTTGTTCTCACAAAAGCTTGTCTCCACTGTTGTCCTTTCAGGGAACAACGAGAAGGGTAAGGCAGCTGCCACCCCGATGGCCACTCCGAACGTGGCAAAAGGATCACCCACGGTGCAGCCGGGTGGTGGTACGTTGAATCTGGAGGAGGATGATCTGTTGGGCGAGGAACTTGCCACCCCTCCTACCGATGCCGCAGCGCCACTGCCGGCAGAAGAGACAGTCGCTGAAGTCGCTGTTGATGCAGTCGCTGCTCAGCAGGAGCCACTGGACGTTGCACCACTGGACATGATTCCAGCGGATGAAGAATCAGTGATTAACGGCTCGAGGGAGGCTGATGTTGATGATGAACATGCCGTGCAGCCTTACAAGTCCGATACCCCGCCGGACAAACGCTTCATTTTCATCGATGAGGATTCTATTCCTGTGTCGATCGTGGATGACACAGCCACGGGGGAAAGCTCGAACAAAGGTAAAGGTCCGAGGGACAAAGGCAAAGAACCGGTTAATCCGGAATTTCAAGTTTGGTTGGCTGCCACGACCGATAAGGGACCGGACGCTGCAGTCCTAAAGAAGTCTAAACACACATCGCCCATTATCACCGGTGGGATTGCCAAACGACCGAGAACTTCACCTTTGGTGGCCGGTAAAGCAGTGAAACAGGCTGAGAAAAATCAAAAGAAAGCTGGGATGAGCAGCAAAAACTCTTTGGCGGTGGTTGACGGTCAACCCCGCCGAGAGAAATGAGAGCCATATGTTGGAACTGTCGGGGACTTGGTATGCCCTCGGCAGTTCACGAGCTTCGTTCTATTATTTCCCGTTTAGGTCCAGATTTTATTTTCCTGTCTGAAACTCGCTTAAACACTTCTAAGTTTGATTCTCTTAAACTTTCTCTTGAAATGGAGGGTTTTTTGCTGTGGATAGCAGCCCTTCTTGTGCAGGTTTATGCCTGCTTTTTAATAAAAACATTACTTTAGATTTTCTCTCGTCATCGACGAGATACATTGATGTTATTGTGAATGGCTTAAATTGTCGCTTTCGATTTACTGGTATTTACGGGTACACAGCCACGAACATGAAAAAACACACGCGGGAACTAATCGACTCCCTTAAAACAAAATCATCTCTTCCTTGGCTCATCGGAGGTGACTTAAATGACATCTTAGATGACTCGGAAAAACAAGGGGGCAATCGTAGGCCTCGATCACAAATTCTAAACTTTCGCGATTGTCTAACAAGGAATAATTTGTTAGATTGTAAACCAAACACGGGTTGGTTCACTTGGACCCGCACGGGGCCTAATGTCAACCCGGTTTGTGAAAGACTTGACCAATTCTTGGCATGCTCACAATGGTTGCATAAATTTCCCAACTACGGTCATTTTCATTCCTTTTCCCTCGAGTCGGACCATAGTGTTATCATCTTGGACACCGAGAATGCTACCTTGACAAACAATTATACCAAGCAGGTCGTGGATCATTTTAGGTTTGAAGCTTGTTGGGCTCATGACCCAGCAGGTATTCAAGTCTGTAAACAAACATGGGCTGCCACGCAGGGGTCCATTTTGGACAAATTATCTGCATTGGGCCATAACCTTCAAGAGTGGCAGCATGCTCAACGTAAGTTGTCCACTCTCCGCATGCAACAGTTGCAACGATCTATTAATAATCTTCTACGACGTAGACACCTTTCCCGGAAAGCTCTTTCCACGCTTCACAGCGCTAAATTGGAACTCCAGAAATTGACAGTGGCTAAAGAGGCTTACTGGGCTCAACGCTCTCGCATTTCTTGGTTAACCAACGGGGATAAAAATACCTCCTACTTACATGCGAGGGCCACCAAACGACGTAGGAAAAACGCAATCAGGGGATTAATGGATGAAAACAGCGTTTGGCGGACTTCCACTGCTGACACATTTCAAATTGCGTCGTCCTACTTTCAAGGAATT
Organism: Hibiscus tridactylites; assembly: GCA_958450335.1. Classification (NCBI taxonomy): domain Eukaryota; kingdom Viridiplantae; phylum Streptophyta; class Magnoliopsida; order Malvales; family Malvaceae; genus Hibiscus; species Hibiscus tridactylites. Next base: position 38,505,995 of record OY288289.1, on the reverse strand, counting down.
TTTTCATCATCTTGTCCGGTGTCCTCACCGGAATTGCTGCACAATATTCGCTCTACAGTGACCACGGCTATGAATGATACTCTTCTACGCCCATTCACTGTAGATGAAATCCGTGCCGCTTTTCTGGATATCAATCCTAAAAAAGCCCCTGGGATTGATGGTTTCCCCAGTAGTTTCTACAGACAGCACTGGGATATGATTGGACCTGATTTCATTTCTCTTTGCATGGATCTTCTACAAGGGAAAGCCGATATGGCATCGATTAACCGATCGGTCATTGTGCTTATACCTAAGATTTCTGACCCCACCACTATGAAGCACTTTCGACCAATCAGTCTGTGTACTGTCATATACAAGACGGTTTCAAAGGTTCTGGTAAATCGCCTGAAACTATCCTTATCTTCTTGTATCAGCGATTCGCAAGCTGCGTTCATTAGAGGACGCAACATTACCGACAATATTTTAATTGCACATGAGCTGGTGCATACCCTTCACTCTAGTGGCACAATGTCTTCCCAAGGGGCTGCTGTCAAACTCGATATGGAAAAGGCCTTTGACAAGGTAGAATGGTCCTTTCTAAGGGATGTCATGCTACGTATGGGGTTTGCTAGGGATTGGGTCAACCTTATCCTACGATGTGTCTCCTCGGTCTCCTTTTCGGTAAGAATTAATGGCACGATATCAGAGGAATTCTTCCCTACCCGGGGTATCCGTCAAGGTGATCCTCTATCACCATTCCTTTTCCTCATTTGCTCCCAAGGGCTCTCAGCGGCTTTGGAAACGGAGCAATGAGAAGGGCGCCTTTCGGGACTTAGTGCTAGCCGCCGTGGGCCCAGGGTTACACATCTCCTCTTCGCAGATGATAGTATGGTGTTCCTTCGCAACGAGCCAGCGGAAGTGGATAGATTACGATACGTCCTTTCCCAGTATGCTTCATCCTCCGGTCAAACGGTATACTTTGATAAGTCTACAGCCTACTGCAGTCACAGGTGCTCCTCTGTCTTTCTCCATGCTATGCGTTCAACTCTGGGTGTACGCCTAGTGGATGATCCAGGCATATATTTGGGAGTCCCTCTTTTAATCAAAAGGAATAGGACTGCCTCCTTAGGCTTTGTGAGAGATAAAGTCCAATCCCGAATGAGCAAATGGGATAACAGTTTCCTTTCATATAGTGGAAGAGAAATCCTCATTAAGTCTGTCGCACAAGCAATGCCACAATATGTGATGTCCTGCTACCTATTACCCCAAAACATAATTGATGACATTACTATGTCCATACGGCGTTACTGGTGGTCAGGGCGTAGTAATAAGCGAGGCTGGCCGCTTTTGTCGTGGGATTCTCTCTGCACACCTAAAAATGTGGGAGGCCTAGGTTTCCGCGACTTGCGCTCTTTTAATATTGCCCTTTTGGGGAAGCAAATTTGGCATCTGCTGTCACACCTGGATTCTCTCTTGGCAAGGGTCCTTTGCGCTAAATACTACCCATCAGGTGACCTTCTGCAAGCCTCGGCGGACAAACGGGCTTCGTTTTCATGGAAAGGTATACACCAAGCAATTCACTCCCTTGGGCCTGGTTATTTTTGGCGGCCCGGGATCAAGAGTTCGATACGAATGCTCAGTGATACCTGGGGAGGGGATAACCCACTCACGCTTTTTGGACAATATATGGATAATGAAGAGCTCCTGTTGCGTTGTCGGGATTACATGTCACGTGACTATGCGTCATGGGATGAGTCCAAACTTCGGAATGATTTCGACAAGGATGATGTCGAAAGTATCCTTCGGGTTCCGATTTATCAGGATAGACCGGATAAGCTGGTTTGGGGACAACATGACTCTGGGAACTATACAGTCAGGATGCGACCGGTGACGCGACCTACACGTCTCTGGAAAGTCATATCTAAATCTCTGACTTTACCAAAAATACGCTCCTTCGGCTGGCGAGCGGGCCGTGATGCTTTACCCACTGGGGATAAGCTCCGAGCGGTACATCACACGGATGGACATTGTCCTTTTTGCCCAGCGATACTGGAATCCGCTATGCATGCCCTTCATGATTGCCCAAATGCTCAGGATGTTCTTCGCCTAGTGGGACTTCCGTCGAGCGTCTATACCAGTCACACCAACACAATGGTGGCATGGTTCTCGGAAGGAACTTATTGTTTGGACACTTCAGGATTTGCTCTGCTCCTCACAACAATTTGGAATATCTGGAACCGTCGTAATGACTGGGTTCACTCCCAAAGACTTCAGCCAACCTGGCTTACGGCCATGAATGCTACAGGTCTTCTACAGGAATACGCCGCCGCTAACGCTCTCCCCGCCGTGTCAGCCGCCATACCAGCAGCCCCCCCCCCCCCCACGATGGACGACGCCAAGCCCGGGATGTATAAAGATAAATGTCGACGGAGCCTTCCATCCAGGATCCAGTGCTACAGCTATCGGAGTCATTGCTAGGGATGCAGATGGCTCGATTATTGGAGGATGTGCTGTCCATGAGGCAGGCTGTCATGATGCCACCATGGTCGAGCTACATGCCATCGTTGCGGGTATCATGTTGACCCGATAGAGGGTGGGGCGAGGTGCTCATTGAATCTGACTCGGCTACGGTGATCAACAAGCTCTCGCGCACTACTGAGGACAACTCCCTGCTGGGACCACAGATTGCAGATACGAAGGCCTTGCTTAGGTCTTTTCCTTTGATCACATTATCCTTTGTACCTAGATCGGCCAATTTTATGGCCCATAACTTAGCCGCTTGGGCTTTACGTTTTACTTCTGCTGTGTACTTTGATTCAGTTGTTCCTGACTGTATTAACGTTGATGTACTGGCTGACTCTCAGCTTTTTTCTTGTTATAATAATAACAACACTCAGGGCACTCTTTTCCCCTTAGGTTCACTTTCTGCTTCGGCACAAGGTGGTTAGTGGGGTTTTTAATGAGGCCCTTTTTCTTCAAAAAAAAATTCCAACGGGTCCATTGAAAGGCCCATTTCGACCCGCTCGTCCGAAACCTCTACAAAAAGGACTACAAATAAAGTTTTAATAAAATTTTAGGAGTTCATGTAATTTATTAGGAGCCATTCAACACAATTATATTGCAAAACCTCAATTTCTGTACTTCTTACTCAGTTAAAATTCCAACGGGTCCATTGAAAGGCCCATTTAGACTTGCTCGTCCGAAACCTCTACAAAAAGGACCGCAAAAATGTTTTATTCAAATATTAGGAGTTCAAATAATTGATTAGGAGCTTTTGAACACAATTATATTCCAAAACTTCAATTTCTATACTTTTTACTTTGTTAAAATTCCAACAGGTCCATTGGAAAGCCCATTTCGACCCGCTCGTCCGAAACCTCTACAAAAGGACCGCAAAACAAGTTTTAATCAAATTTTAGGAGTTCATGTAATTGATTAGGAGCTTTTCAACACAATTATATTGAAAAACCTCAATTTCTGTACTTTTTACTCAGTTAAAATTCCAACGGGTCCATTGAAAGTCCCATTTAGACCTACTCGTCTGAAACCTCTACAAAAAGGACTGCAAAAATGTTTTATTCAAATATTAGGAGTTCAAATAATTGATTAGGAGCTTTTCAACACAATTATATTGCAAAACCTCAATTTCTGTACTTTTTACTCAGTTAAAATTCCAACGGGTCCATTGAAAGTCCCATTTCGACCTGCTCGTCCGAAACCTCTACAAAAAGGACTGCAAAACAAGTTTTAATCAAATATTAGGAGTTCAAATAATTGATTAGGAGCTTTTCAACACAATTATATTGCAAAACCGCAATTTCTATACTTTTTACTCAGTTAAAATTCCAATGTGTCCATTGAAAGGCCCATTTAGACCTCCTCGACCGAAAGCTCTACAAAAAGGACTGCAAAACAAGTTTTAATCAAATATTAGGAGTTCAAATAATTGATTAGGAGCTTTTCAACACAATTATATTGCAAAACCGCAATTTCTGTACTTTTTACTCAGTTAAAATTCCAACGGGTCCATTGAAAGGCCCATTTAGACTTGCTCGTCTGAAACCTCTACAAAAAGGACCGCAAAAATGTTTTATTCAAATATTAGGAGTTCAAATAATTGATTAGGAGCTTTTCAACACAATTATAATGCAAAACCTCAATTTCTGTACTTTTTACTTAGTTAAAATTCCAACGGGTCCATTGAAAGGCCCATTTAGACCTGCTCGTCTGAAACCTCTACAAAAAGGACCGCAAAAATGTTTTATTCAAATATTAGGAGTTCAAATAATTGATTAGGAGCTTTTCAACACAATTATATTGCAAAACCTCAATTTCTGTACTTTTTACTCAGTTAAAATTCCAACGGGTCCATTGAAAGGCCCATTTAGACCTGCTCGTCCGAAACCTCTACGAAAAGGACCGCAAAAATGTTTTATTCAAATATTAGGAGTTCAAATAATTGATTAGGAGCTTTTGAACACAATTATATTGCAAAACCTCAATTTCTGTACTTTTTACTCAGTTAAAATTCCAACGGGTCCATTGAAAGGCCCATTTCGACTCTCTCGTCCGAAACCTCTACAAAAAGGACCACAAAACAAGTTTTAATCAAATATTAGGAGTTCAAATAATTGATTAGGAGCTTTTTAACAAAATTATATTGCAAAACCTCAATTTCTGTACTTTTTACTCAGTTAAAATTCCAACGGGTCCATTGAAAATCCCATTTCGACTCGCTCGACCGAAACCTCTACAAAAAGGACCGCAAAACAAGTTTTAATCAAATATTAGGAGTTCAAATAATTGATTAGGAGCTTTTCAACACAATTATATTGCAAAACCGTAATTTCTGTACTTTTTACTCAGTTAAAATTCCAACGTGTCCATTGAAAGGCCCATTTAGACCTCCTCGACCGAAACCTCTACAAAAAGGACCGCAAAAATGTTTTATTCAAATATTAGGAGTTCAAATAATTGATTAGGAGCTTTTCAAAACAATTATAATGCAAAACCTCAATTTCTGTACTTTTTACTTAGTTAAAATTCCAACGGGTCCATTTAAAGGCCCATTTAGACCTGCTCGTGTGAAACCACTACAAAAAGGACCGCAAAAATGTTTTATTCAAATATTAGGAGTTCAAATAATTGATTAGGAGCTTTTCAACACATATATATTGCAAAACCTCAATTTCTGTACTTTTTACTCATTTAAAATTCCAACGGTTCCATTGAAAGGCCCATTTAGACCCGCTCGTCCGAAACCTCTACGAAAAGGACCGCAAAAATGTTTTATTCAAATATTAGGAGTTAAAATAATTGATTAGGAGCTTTTGAACACAATTCTATTGCAATACCTCAATTTCTGTACTTTTTACTCAGTTAAAATTCCAACGGGTCCATTGAAAGGCCCATTTCGACCCGCTCGTCCGAAAGCTCTACAAAAAGGACTGCAAAACAAGTTTTAATCAAATATTAGGAGTTCAAATAATTTATTAGGAGCTTTTCAACACAATTATATTGCAAAACCGCAATTTCTGTACTTTTTACTCAGTTAAAATTCCAACGTGTCCATTGAAAGGCCCATTTAGACCTCCTCGACCGAAACCTCTACAAAAAGGACCACAAAAATGTTTTATTCAAATATTAGGAGTTCAAATAATTGATTAGGAGCTTTTCAACACAATTATAATGCAAAACCTCAATTTCTATACTTTTTACTTAGTTAAAATTCCAACTGGTCCATTGAAAGGCCCATTTTGACCTGCTCGTCCGAAACCTCTACAAAAAGGACTGCAAAAATGTTTTATTCAAATATTAGGAGTTCAAATAATTGATTAGGAGATTTTCAACACAATTTTATTGCAAAACCTCAATTTCTATACTTTTTACTCATTTAAAATTCCAACGGTTCCATTGAAAGGCCCATTTAGACCTGCTCGTCCGAAACCTCTACGAAAATGACCGCAAAAATGTTTTATTCAAATATTACGAGTTCAAATAATTGATTAGGATTTTTTCAACACAATTATATTGTAAAACCTCAATTTCTGTACTTTTTCCTCAGTTAAAATTCCAATGGGTCCATTGAAAGGCCCATTTAGACCTGCTCGTCCGAAACCTCTACAAAAAGGACCGCAAAAATGTTTTATTCAAATATTAGGAGTTCAAATAATTGATTAGGAGCTTTTCAACACAACTATATTGCAAAACCTCAATTTCTATACTTTTTACTCTGTTAAAATCCCAACGGGTACATTGAATGGCCCATTTAGACCTGCTCGTCCGAAACCTCTACAAAAAGGAACACAAAAATGTTTTATTCAAATATTAGGAGTTCATGTAATTGATTAGGAGCTTTTCAACACAATTATATTGCAAAACCTCAATTTCTGTACTTTTTACTTAGTTAAAATTCGAACGGGTCCATTGAAAGGCCCATTTCGACCTGCTCGTCTAAAACCTTTACAAAAAGGACTGCAAAAAAGGTTTTAATCAAATTTTAGAGGTTCATGTAATTTATTAGGAGCTTTTCAACACAATTATATTGCAAAACCTCAATTTCTGTAATTTTTACGCAGTTAAAATTCCAACTGGACCATTAAAAGGCCCATTTAGACCTGCTCGTCCAAAACCTCTACAAAAAGGACCCCAAAAATGTTTTATTCAAATATTAGGAGTTCAAATAATTGATTAGGAGCTTTTGAACACAATTAAATTGCAAAACCTCAATTTCTGTACTTTTTACTCAGTTAAAATTCCAACGGGTCCATTGAAAGGCCCATTTCGACCCGCTCGTCCGAAACCCTCTACAAAAAGGACCGCAAAACAAGTTTTAATCAAATATTAGAAGTTCAAATAATTGATTAGGAGCTTTTCAACACAATTATATTGCAAAACCGCAATTTCTGTACTTTTTACTCAGTTAAAATTCCAACGTGTCCATTGAAAGGCCCATTTAGACCTCCTCGACCGAAACCTCTACAAAAAGGACCACAAAAATGTTTTATTCAAATATTAGGAGTTCAAATAATTGATTAGGAGCTTTTCAACACAATTATAATGCAAAACCTCAATTTCTGTACTTTTTACTTAGTTAAAATTCCAACGGGTCCATTGAAAGGCCCATTTAGACCTGCTCGTCCGAAACCTGTACAAAAAGGACCGCAAAAATGTTTTATTCAAATATTAGGAGTTCAAATAATTGATTAGGAGCTTTTCAACACAATTATATTGCAAAACCTCAATTTCTGTACTTTTTACTCAGTTAAAATTCCAACGGGTCCTTTGAAAGGCCCATTTAGACCTGCTCGTCCGAAACCTCTACGAAAAGGACCGCAAAAATGTTTTATTCAAATATTAGGAGTTCAAATAATTGATTAGGAGCTTTTCAACACAACTATATTGCAAAACCTCAATTTCTATACTTTTTACTCTGTTAAAATTCCAACGGGTCCATTGAAAGGCCCATTTCGACCCGCTCGTCGAAAACCTCTACAAAAAGGACCGCAAAACAAGTTTTAATCAAATATTAGGAGTTCATGTAATTGATTAGGAGCTTTTTAACAAAATTATATTGCAAAACCTCAATTTCTGTACTTTTTACTTAGTTAAAATTCCAACGGGTCCATTGAAAATCCCATTTCGACCCGCTCGTCCGAAAGCTCTACAAAAACGACTGCAAAACAAGTTTTAATCAAATATTAGTAGTTCAAATAATTGATTAGGAGCTTTTCAACACAATTATATTGCAAAACCGCAATTTCTGTACTTTTTACTCAGTTAAAATTCCAACGTGTCCATTGAAAGGCCCATTTAGACCTCCGCGACCGAAACCTCTACAAAAAGGACCACAAAAATGTTTTATTCAAATATTAGGAGTTCAAATAATTGATTAGGAGCTTTTCAACACAATTATAATGCAAAACCTCAATTTCTGTACTTTTTACTTAGTTAAAATTCCAACGGGTCCATTGAAAGGCCCATTTAGACCTGCTCGTCCGAAACCTCTACAAAAACGACCGCAAAAATGTTTTATTCAAATATTAGGAGTTCAAATAATTGATTAGGAGCTTTTCAACACAATTATATTGCAAAACCTCAATTTCTGTACTTTTTACTCATTTAAAATTCCAACGGTTCCATTGAAAGGCCCATTTAGACCTGCTCGTCCGAAACCTCTACGAAAAGGACCGCAAAAATGTTTTATTCAAATATTAGGAGTTCAAAAAATTGATTAGGATTTTTTCAACACAATTATATTGTAAAACCTCAATTTCTGTACTTTTTCCTCAGTTAAAATTCCAATGGGTCCATTGAAAGGCCCATTTAGACCTGCTCGTCCGAAACCTCTACAAAAAGGACCGCAAAAATGTTTTATTCAAATATTAGGAGTTCATGTAATTGATTAGGAGCTTTTCAACACAATTATATAGCAAAACCTCAATTTCTGTACTTTTTACTTAGTTAAAATTCGAACGGGTCCATTGAAAGGCACATTTCCACCTGCTCGTCTAAAACCTTTACAAAAAGGACTGCAAAAAAGGTTTTAATCAAATTTTAGAGGTTCATGTACTTGATTAGGAGCTTTTCAACACAATTATATTGCAAAACCTCAATTTCTGTAATTTTTACGCAGTTAAAATTCCAACTGGTCCATTAAAAGGCCCATTTAGACCTGCTCGTCCGAAACCTCTACAAAAAGGACCCCAAAAATGTTTTATTCAAATATTAGGAGTTCAAATAATTGATTAGGAGCTTTTGAACACAATTAAATTGCAAAACCTCAATTTCTGTACTTTTTACTCAGTTAAAATTCCAACGGGTCCATTGAAGGGCCCATTTCGACCCGCTCGTCCGAAACCCTCTACAAAAAGGACCGCAAAACAAGTTTTAATCAAATATTAGGAGTTCAAATAATTGATTAGGAGCTTTTCAACACAATTATATTGCAAAACCGCAATTTCTGTACTTTTTACTCAGTTAAAATTCCAACGGGTCCATTGAAAGACCCATTTAGACCTCCTCGTCCGAAACTTGTACAAAAAGGACCGCAAAAATGTTTTATTCAAATATTAGGAGTTCATGTAATTGATTAGGAGCTTTTCAGCACAATTATATTGCAAAACCTCAATTTCTGTACTTTTTACTTAGTTAAAATTCCAACGGGTCCATTGAAAGGCCCATTTAGACCTGCTCGTTGGAAACCTGTACAACGAGGCCCGCAAAAATGTTTTATTCAAATATTAGGAGTTCAAATAATTGATTAGGAGCTTTTCGACACAATTATATTGCAAAACATCAATTTCTGTACTTTTTACTCATCTAAAATTCCAACGGGTCCATTGAAAGGCCCATTTAGACCTGCTCGTCCGAAACCTCTACAAAAGGACTGCAAAACAAGTTTTAATCAAATTTTAGGAGTTCATGTAATTGATTAGGAGCTTTTCAACACAATTATATTGCAAAACCTCAATTTCTGTACTTTTTACTCAGTTAAAATTCCAACGGGTCCATTGAAAGGCACATTTCGACCCGCTCGTCCGAAACCTCTACAAAAAGGACTGCAAAACAAGTTTTAATCAAATCTTAGGAGTTCATGTAATTGATTAGGAGCTTTTCAACACAATTATATTGCAAAACCGCAGTTTTTGTACCTTTTACTCAGTTAAAATTCCAACGAGTCCATTGAAAGGCCCATTTCGACCCGCTCGTCCGAAACCTCAACAAAAAGGACTGCAAAACAAGTTTTAATCAAATTTTAGGAGTTCATGTAATAGATTAGGGGCTTTTCAACAAAATTATATTGCAAAACCTCAATTTCTGTACTTTTTACTCAGTTAAAATTCCAACGGGTCCATTGAAAGGACAATTTAGACCTGCTCGTCTGAAACCTCTACAAAAGGACCACAAAAAGGTTTTATTCAAATATTAGGTGTTCAAATAATTGATTAGGAGCTTTTCAACACAATTATATTGCAAAAACTCAATTTTTGTACTTTTTACTCAGTTCAAATTCCAACGGGTCCATTAAAAGGTCCATTTCGACCCGCTCGTCCGAAACCTCTACAAAAAGGACTGCAAAACAAGTTTTAATCAAATTTTAGGAGTTCATGTAATAGATTAGGGGCTTTTCAACAAAATTATATTGCAAAACCTCAATTTCTGTACTTTTTACTCAGTTAAAATTCCAACGGGTCCATTGAAAGGACAATTTAGACCTGCTCGTCTGAAACCTCTACAAAAGGACCACAAAAAGGTTTTATTCAAATATTAGGAGTTCAAATAATTGATTAGGAGCTTTTCAACACAATTATATTGCAAAAACTCAATTTTTGTACTTTTTACTCAGTTAAAATTCCAACGGGTCCATTGAAAGGCCCATTTCGACCCGCTCGTCCGAAACCTCTACAAAAAGGACTGCAAAACAAGTTTTAATCAAATTTTAGGAGTTCGTGTAATTGATTAGGAGCTTTTCAACACAATTATATTGCAAAACCTCAATTTCTGTACTTTTTACTCAGTTAAAATTCCAACGGGTCCTTTGAAAGGCCCATTTAGACCTGCTCGTCCGAAACCTCTACAAAAAGGACCGCAAAAATGTTTTATTCAAATATTAGGAGTTCAAATAATTGATTAGGAGCTTTTCAACACAACTATATTGCAAAACCTCAATTTCTATACTTTTTACTCTGTTAAAATCCCAACGGGTACATTGAATGGCCCATTTAGACCTGCTCGTCCGAAACCTCTACAAAAAGGAACACAAAAATGTTTTATTCAAATATTAGGAGTTCATGTAATTGATTAGGAGCTTTTCAACACAATTATATTGCAAAACCTCAATTTCTGTACTTTTTACTTAGTTAAAATTCGAACGGGTCCATTGAAAGGCCCATTTCGACCTGCTCGTCTAAAACCTTTACAAAAAGGACTGCAAAAAAGGTTTTAATCAAATTTTAGAGGTTCATGTAATTTATTAGGAGCTTTTCAACACAATTATATTGCAAAACCTCAATTTCTGTAATTTTTACGCAGTTAAAATTCCAACTGGACAATTAAAAGGCCCATTTAGACCTGCTCGTCCAAAACCTCTACAAAAAGGACCCCAAAAATGTTTTATTCAAATATTAGGAGTTCAAATAATTGATTAGGAGCTTTTGAACACAATTAAATTGCAAAACCTCAATTTCTGTACTTTTTACTCAGTTAAAATTCCAACGGGTCCATTGAAAGGCCCATTTCGACCCGCTCGTCCGAAACCCTCTACAAAAAGGACCGCAAAACAAGTTTTAATCAAATATTAGAAGTTCAAATAATTGATTAGGAGCTTTTCAACACAATTATATTGCAAAACCGCAATTTCTGTACTTTTTACTCAGTTAAAATTCCAACGTGTCCATTGAAAGGCCCATTTAGACCTCCTCGACCGGAACCTCTACAAAAAGGACCACAAAAATGTTTTATTCAAATATTAGGAGTTCAAATAATTGATTAGGAGCTTTTCAACACAATTATAATGCAAAACCTCAATTTCTGTACTTTTTACTTAGTTAAAATTCCAACGGGTCCATTGAAAGGCCCATTTAGACCTGCTCGTCCGAAACCTGTACAAAAAGGACCGCAAAAATGTTTTATTCAAATATTAGGAGTTCAAATAATTGATTAGGAGCTTTTCAACACAATTATATTGCAAAACCTCAATTTCTGTACTTTTTACTCAGTTAAAATTCCAACGGGTCCTTTGAAAGGCCCATTTAGACCTGCTCGTCCGAAACCTCTACGAAAAGGACCGCAAAAATGTTTTATTCAAATATTAGGAGTTCAAATAATTGATTAGGAGCTTTTCAACACAACTATATTGCAAAACCTCAATTTCTATACTTTTTACTCTGTTAAAATTCCAACGGGTCCATTGAAAGGCCCATTTCGACCCGCTCGTCGAAAACCTCTACAAAAAGGACCGCAAAACAAGTTTTAATCAAATATTAGGAGTTCATGTAATTGATTAGGAGCTTTTTAACAAAATTATATTGCAAAACCTCAATTTCTGTACTTTTTACTTAGTTAAAATTCCAACGGGTCCATTGAAAATCCCATTTCGACCCGCTCGTCCGAAAGCTCTACAAAAACGACTGCAAAACAAGTTTTAATCAAATATTAGTAGTTCAAATAATTGATTAGGAGCTTTTCAACACAATTATATTGCAAAACCGCAATTTCTGTACTTTTTACTCAGTTAAAATTCCAACGTGTCCATTGAAAGGCCCATTTAGACCTCCGCGACCGAAACCTCTACAAAAAGGACCACAAAAATGTTTTATTCAAATATTAGGAGTTCAAATAATTGATTAGGAGCTTTTCAACACAATTATAATGCAAAACCTCAATTTCTGTACTTTTTACTTAGTTAAAATTCCAACGGGTCCATTGAAAGGCCCATTTAGACCTGCTCGTCCGAAACCTCTACAAAAACGACCGCAAAAATGTTTTATTCAAATATTAGGAGTTCAAATAATTGATTAGGAGCTTTTCAACACAATTATATTGCAAAACCTCAATTTCTGTACTTTTTACTCATTTAAAATTCCAACGGTTCCATTGAAAGGCCCATTTAGACCTGCTCGTCCGAAACCTCTACGAAAAGGACCGCAAAAATGTTTTATTCAAATATTAGGAGTTCAAAAAATTGATTAGGATTTTTTCAACACAATTATATTGTAAAACCTCAATTTCTGTACTTTTTCCTCAGTTAAAATTCCAATGGGTCCATTGAAAGGCCCATTTAGACCTGCTCGTCCGAAACCTCTACAAAAAGGACCGCAAAAATGTTTTATTCAAATATTAGGAGTTCATGTAATTGATTAGGAGCTTTTCAACACAATTATATAGCAAAACCTCAATTTCTGTACTTTTTACTTAGTTAAAATTCGAACGGGTCCATTGAAAGGCACATTTCCACCTGCTCGTCTAAAACCTTTACAAAAAGGACTGCAAAAAAGGTTTTAATCAAATTTTAGAGGTTCATGTACTTGATTAGGAGCTTTTCAACACAATTATATTGCAAAACCTCAATTTCTGTAATTTTTACGCAGTTAAAATTCCAACTGGTCCATTAAAAGGCCCATTTAGACCTGCTCGTCCGAAACCTCTACAAAAAGGACCCCAAAAATGTTTTATTCAAATATTAGGAGTTCAAATAATTGATTAGGAGCTTTTGAACACAATTAAATTGCAAAACCTCAATTTCTGTACTTTTTACTCAGTTAAAATTCCAACGGGTCCATTGAAGGGCCCATTTCGACCCGCTCGTCCGAAACCCTCTACAAAAAGGACCGCAAAACAAGTTTTAATCAAATATTAGGAGTTCAAATAATTGATTAGGAGCTTTTCAACACAATTATATTGCAAAACCGCAATTTCTGTACTTTTTACTCAGTTAAAATTCCAACGGGTCCATTGAAAGACCCATTTAGACCTCCTCGTCCGAAACTTGTACAAAAAGGACCGCAAAAATGTTTTATTCAAATATTAGGAGTTCATGTAATTGATTAGGAGCTTTTCAGCACAATTATATTGCAAAACCTCAATTTCTGTACTTTTTACTTAGTTAAAATTCCAACGGGTCCATTGAAAGGCCCATTTAGACCTGCTCGTTGGAAACCTGTACAACGAGGCCCGCAAAAATGTTTTATTCAAATATTAGGAGTTCAAATAATTGATTAGGAGCTTTTCGACACAATTATATTGCAAAACATCAATTTCTGTACTTTTTACTCATCTAAAATTCCAACGGGTCCATTGAAAGGCCCATTTAGACCTGCTCGTCCGAAACCTCTACAAAAGGACTGCAAAACAAGTTTTAATCAAATTTTAGGAGTTCATGTAATTGATTAGGAGATTTTCAACACAATTATATTGCAAAACCTCAATTTCTGTACTTTTTACTCAGTTAAAATTCCAACGGGTCCATTGAAAGGCACATTTCGACCCGCTCGTCCGAAACCTCTACAAAAAGGACTGCAAAACAAGTTTTAATCAAATCTTAGGAGTTCATGTAATTGATTAGGAGCTTTTCAACACAATTATATTGCAAAACCGCAGTTTTTGTACCTTTTACTCAGTTAAAATTCCAACGAGTCCATTGAAAGGCCCATTTCGACCCGCTCGTCCGAAACCTCAACAAAAAGGACTGCAAAACAAGTTTTAATCAAATTTTAGGAGTTCATGTAATAGATTAGGGGCTTTTCAACAAAATTATATTGCAAAACCTCAATTTCTGTACTTTTTACTCAGTTAAAATTCCAACGGGTCCATTGAAAGGACAATTTAGACCTGCTCGTCTGAAACCTCTACAAAAGGACCACAAAAAGGTTTTATTCAAATATTAGGTGTTCAAATAATTGATTAGGAGCTTTTCAACACAATTATATTGCAAAAACTCAATTTTTGTACTTTTTACTCAGTTCAAATTCCAACGGGTCCATTAAAAGGTCCATTTCGACCCGCTCGTCCGAAACCTCTACAAAAAGGACTGCAAAACAAGTTTTAATCAAATTTTAGGAGTTCATGTAATAGATTAGGGGCTTTTCAACAAAATTATATTGCAAAACCTCAATTTCTGTACTTTTTACTCAGTTAAAATTCCAACGGGTCCATTGAAAGGACAATTTAGACCTGCTCGTCTGAAACCTCTACAAAAGGACCACAAAAAGGTTTTATTCAAATATTAGGAGTTCAAATAATTGATTAGGAGCTTTTCAACACAATTATATTGCAAAAACTCAATTTTTGTACTTTTTACTCAGTTAAAATTCCAACGGGTCCATTGAAAGGCCCATTTCGACCCGCTCGTCCGAAACCTCTACAAAAAGGACTGCAAAACAAGTTTTAATCAAATTTTAGGAGTTCGTGTAATTGATTAGGAGCTTTTCAACACAATTATATTGCAAAACCTCAATTTCTGTACTTTTTACTCAGTTAAAATTCCAACGGGTCCACTAAAAGGCCCATTTAGACCTGCTCGACCGAAACCTCTACAAAAAGGACCGCAAAAATATTTTATTCTAATATTAGGAGTTCAAATAATTGATTAGGAGCTTTTCAACAAAATTATATTCCAAAACCTCAATTTCTGTACTTTTTACTTAGTTAAAATTCCAACGGGTCCATTGAAAGGCCCATTTCGACCCGCTCGACCGAAACCTCTACAAAAAGGACTGCAAAACAAGTTTTAATCAAATTTTAGGAGTTCATGTAATTGATTAGGAGCTTTTCAACACAATTATATTGCAAAACCTCAATTTCTGTACTTTTTACTCAGTTAAAATTCCAACGGGTCAATTGAAAGGCACATTTCGACCCGCTCGTCCGAAACCTCTACAAAAAGGACTGCAAAACAAGTTTTAATCAAATTTTAGGAGTTCATGTAATTGATTAGGAGCTTTTCAACACAATTATATTGCAAAACCGCAATTTTGTACCTTTTACTCAGTTAAAATTCCAACGGGTCCATTGAAAGGCCCATTTCGACCCGCTCGTCCGAAACCTCTACAAAAAGGACTGCAAAACAAGTTTTAATCAAATTTTAGGAGTTCATGTAATTGATTAGGGGCTTTTCAACAAAATTATATTGCAAAACCTCAAATTCTGTAATTTTTACTCAGTTAAAATTCCAACGGGTCCATTGAAAGGACAATTTAGACATGCTCGTCTGAAACCTCTACAAAAGGACCACAAAAAGGTTTTATTAAAATATTAGGAGTTCAAATAATTGATTAGGAGCTTTTTAACACAATTATATTGCAAAACCTCAATTTTTGTACTTTTTACTTAGTTAAAATTCCAACGGGTCCATTAAAAGGTCCATTTAGACTTGCTCATTTGAAACCTCAACAAAAAGGACCGCAAAACAAGTTTTAGTCAAATATTATGAGTTCAAATAATTTATTAGGAGCTTTTCAACACAATTATATTGCAAAACCGCAATTTTTGTACTTTTTACTCAGTTAAAATTCCAACGGGTCCATTGAAAAGCCCATTTCGACCCGCTCGTCCGAAACCTCTACAAAAAGGACTGCAAAACAAGTTTAAATCAAATTTTAGGAGTTCGTGTAATTTATTAGGAGCTTTTCAACACAATTATATTGCAAAACCTCAAATTCTGTACTTTTTACTCAGTTAAAATTCCAACAGGTCCACTAAAAGGCCCATTTAGACATGCTCGACCGAAACCTCTACAAAAAGGACCGCAAAAATGTTTTATTCTAATATTAGGAGTTCAAATAATTAATTAGGAGCTTTTCAACACAATTATATTCCAAAACCTCAATTTCTGTACTTTTTACTCAGTTAAAATTCCAATGGGTCCATTGAAAGGCCCATTTCGACCCGCTCGACCGAAACCTCAACAAAAAGGACTGCAAAACAAGTTTTAATCAAATTTTAGGAGTTCATGTAATTGATTAGGAGCTCTTCAACACAATTATATTGCAAAACCGCAATTTTTGTACCTTTTACTCAGTTAAAATTCCAACGGGTCCATTGAAAGGCCCATTTCGACCCGCTCGTCCGAAACCTCTACAAAAAGGACTGCAAAACAAGTTTTAATATAATTTTAGGAGTTCATGTAATTGATTAGGGGCTTTTCAACACAATTATATTGCAAAACCTCAATTTCTGTACTTTTACTCAGTTAAAATTCCAACGGGTCCATTGAAAGGCCCATTTAGACCTGCTCGTCCGAAACCTCTACAAAAAGAACCGCAAAAAAGTTTTATTCAAATATTAGGAGTTCAAATAATTGATTAGGAGCTTTTCAACACAATTATATTGCGAAACCTCAATTTTGTACTTTTTACTAAGTTAAAATTCCAACGGGTCCATTGAAAGGCCCATTTAGACCTGCTCGTCCGAAACCTCTACAAAAAGGACCGCAAAAATGTTTTATTCTAATATTAGGAGTTCGATTAATTGATTAAGAGATTTTGAGCACAATTATATTGCAAAACCTCAATTTCTATACTTTTTACTCAGTTAAAATTCCAACGGGTCCATTGAAAGGCCCATTTAGACCTGCTCGTCCGAAACCTCTACAAAAAGGACCGCAAAACGTTTTATTCTAATATTAGGAGTTCAATTAATTGATTAGGAGCTTTTCAACACAATTATATTGCAAAACCCCAATTTCTGTAATTTTTACGTAGTTAAAATTCCAACTGGTCCATTAAAAGGCCCATTTAGACCTGCTCGTCCGAAACCTCTACAAAAACGACCCCAAAAATGTTTTATTCAAATATTAGGAGTTCAAATAATTGATTAGGAGATTTTGAACACAATTAAATTGCAAAACCTCAATTTCTGTAATTTTTACTCAGTTAAAATTCCAACGGGTCCATTGAAAGGCCCATTTCGACCCGCTCGTCCAAAACCCTCTACAAAAAGGACCGCAAAACAAGTTTTAATCAAATATTAGGAGTTTAAATAATTGATTAGGAGCTTTTCAACACAATTATATTGCAAAACCGCAATTTCTATACTTTTTACTCAGTTAAAATTCCAACGGGTCCATTGAAAGGCCCATTTAGACCTCCTCGTCCGAAACTTGTACAAAAAGGACTGCAAAACAAGTTTTAATCAAATATTAGGAGTTCATGTAATTGATTAGGAAATTTTCAACACAATTATATTGCAAAACCTCAATTTCTGTACTTTTTACTTAGTTAAAATTCCAACGGGTCCATTGAAAGGCCCATTTAGACCTGCTCGTTGGAAACCTGTACAAAAAGGACCGCAAAAATGTTTTATTCAAATATTAGGAGTTCAAATAATTGATTAGGAGCTTTTCAAAACAATTATATTGCAAAACATCAATATCTGTACTTTTTACTCATCTAAAATTCCAACGGGTCCATTGAAAGGCCCATTTAGACCTGCTCGTCCGAAACCTCTACAAAAAGGACTGTAAAACAAGTTTTAATCAAATCTTAGGAGTTCATGTAATTGATTAGGAGCTTTTCAACACAATTATATTGCAAAACCTCAATTTCTGTACTTTTTACTCAGTTAAAATTCCAACGGGTCCATTTAGACCTGCTCATTCTAAACCTCTACAAAATGGACCACAAAACAAGTTTTAGTCAAATATTAGGAGTTCAAATAATTTATTAGGAGCTTTTCAACACAATTATATTCCAAAACCGCAATTTTTGTACTTTTTACTCAGTTAAAATTCCAACGGGTCCATTGAAAAGCCCATTTCAACCCGCTCGTCCGAAACCTCTACAAAAAGGACTGCAAAACAAGTTTTAATCAAATTTTAGGAGTTCGTGTAATTTATTAGGAGCTTTTCAACACAATTATATTGCAAAACCTCAATTTTTGTACTTTTTACTCAGTTAAAATTCCAACGGGTCCATTAAAAGGCCCATTTAGACCTGCTCGACCGAAACCTCTACAAAAAGGACCACAAAAATGTTTTATTCTAATATTAGGAGTTCAAATAATTGATTAGGAGCTTTTCAACACAATTATATTGCAAAACCCCAATTTCTGTACTTTTTACTCAGTTAAAATTCCAACGGGTCCATTGAAAGGCCCATTTAGAACTGCTCGTCCGAAACCTCTACAAAAAGGACTGCAAAACAAGTTTTAATCAAATCTTAGGAGTTCATGTAATTGATTAGGAGCTTTTCAACACAATTATATTGCAAAACCTCAATTTCTGTACTTTTTACTCAGTTAAAATTCCAACGGGTCCATTAAAAGGTCCATTTAGACCTGCTCATTTGAAACCTCTACAAAAAGGACCACAAAACAAGTTTTAGTCAAATATTAGGAGTTCAAATAATTTATTAGGAGCTTTTCAACACAATTATATTCCAAAACCGCAATTTTTGTACTTTTTACTCAGTTAAAATTCCAACGGGTCCATTGAAAAGCCCATTTCAACCCGCTCGTCCGAAACCTCTACAAAAGGACTGCAAAACAAGTTTTAATCAAATTTTAGGAGTTCGTGTAATTTATTAGGAGCTTTTCAACACAATTATATTGCAAAACCTCAATTTTTGTACTTTTTACTCAGTTAAAATTCCAACGGGTCCATTAAAAGGCCCATTTAGACCTGCTCGACCGAAACCTCTACAAAAAGGACCGCAAAAATGTTTTATTCTAATATTAGGAGTTCAAATAATTGATTAGGAGCTTTTCAACACAATTATATTCCAAAACCTCAATTTCTGTACTTTTTACTCAGTTAAAATTCCAATGGGTCCATTGAAAGGCCCATTTCGACCCGCTCGACCGAAACCTCAACAAAAAGGACTGCAAAACAAGTTTTAATCAAATTTTAGGAGTTCATGTAATTGATTAGGAGCTTTTCAACACAATTATATTGCAAAACCGCAATTTTTGTACCTTTTACTCAGTTAAAATTCCAACGGGTCCATTGAAAGGCCCATTTCGACCCGCTCGTCCGAAACCTCTACAAAAAGGACTGCAAAACAAGTTTTAATATAATTTTAGGAGTTCATGTAATTGATTAGGGGCTTTTCAACACAATTATATTGCAAAACCTCAATTTCTGTACTTTTACTCAGTTAAAATTCCAACGGGTCCATTGAAAGGCCCATTTAGACCTGCTCGTCCGAAACCTCTACAAAAAGGACCACAAAAATGTTTTATTCAAATATTAGGAGTTCAAATTATTGATTAGGAGATTTTGAACACAATTAAATTGCAAAACCTCAATTTCTGTACTTTTTACTCAGTTAAAATTCCAACGGGTCCATTGAAAGGCCCATTTCGACCCGCTCGTCCGAAACCCTCTACAAAAAGGACAACAAAAGAAGTTTTAATCAAATATTAGGAGTTCAAATAATTGATTAGGAGCTTTTCAACACAATTATATTGCAAAACCGCAATTTCTGTACTTTTTACTCAGTTAAAATTCCAACGGGTCCATTGATAGGCCCATTTAGACCTCCTCGTCCGATACTTGTACAAAAAGGACCGCAAAAATGTTTTATTCAAATATTAGGAGTTCATGTAATTGATTAGGAGCTTTTCAACACAATTATATTGCAAAACCTCAATTTCTGTACTTTTTACTTAGTTAAAATTCCAACGGGTCCATTGAAAGGCCCATTTAGACCTGCTCGATGGAAACCTGTACAAAAAGGACCGCAAAAATGTTTTATTCAAATATTAGGAGTTCAAATAATTGATTAGGAGCTTTTCAACACAATTATATTGCAAAACATCAATTTCTGTACTTTTTACTCAGTTAAAATTCCAACGGGTCCATTGAAAGGCACATTTCGACCCGCTCGTCTGAAACCTCTTCAAAAAGGACTGCAAAACAAGTTTTAATCAAATTTTAGGAGTTCATGTAATTGATTAGGAGCTTTTCAACACAATTATATTGCAAAACCTCAATTTCTGCTCTTTTAACTCAGTTAAAATTCCAACGGGTCCATTGAAAGGCCCATTTCGACCCGCTCGTCCGAAACCTCTACAAAAAGGACCGCAAAACAAGTTTTAATCAAATATTAGGAGTTCAAATAATTTATTAGGAGCTTTTTAACACAATTATATTGCAAAACCTCAATTTCTGTACTTTTTACTCAGTTAAAATTCCAACGGGTCCATTGAAAATCCCATTTCGACCCGCTCGTCCGAAAGCTCTACAAAAACGACTGCAAAACAAGTTTTAATCAAATATTAGTAGTTCAAATAATTTATTAGGAACTTTTCAACACAATTATATTGCAAAACCTCAAATTCTGTACTTTTTACTTAGTTAAAATTCCAACGGGTCCACTAAAAGGCCCATTTAGACCTGCTCGACCGAAACCTCTACAAAAAGGACCGCAAAAATGTTTTATTCTAATATTAGGAGTTCAAATAATTGATTAGGAGCTTTTCAACACAATTATATTGCAAAACCCCAATTTATGTACTTTTTACTCAGTTAAAATTCCAACGGGTCCATTGAAAGGCCCATTTAGACCTGGTCGTCCGAAACCTCTACAAAAAGGACAGAAAAATGTTTTATTCAAATATTAGGAGTTCAAATAATTGATTAGGAGCTTTTCAACACAAATATATTGCAAAACCTCAATTTCTGTACTTTTTACTCATTTAATATTCCAACGGTTCCATTGAAAGGCCCATTTAGACCTGCTCGTCCGAAACCTCTACGAAAAGGACCGCAAAAATGTTTTATTCAAATATTAGGAGTTCAAATAATTGATTAGGATTTTTCAACACAATTATATTGTAAAACCTCAATTTCTGTACTTTTTCCTCAGTTAAAATTCCAATGGGTCCATTGAAAGGCCCATTTAGACCTGCTCGTCCGAAACCTCTACAAAAAGGACCGCAAAAATGTTTTATTCAAATATTAGGAGTTAAAATAATTGATTAGGAGCTTTTCAACACAACTATATTGCAAACCCTCAATTTCTATACTTTTTACTCTGTTAAAATTCCAACGGGTCCGTTGAATGGCCCATTTAGACCTGCTTGTCCGAAACCTCTACAAAAAGGAACACTAAAATGTTTTATTCAAATATTAGGAGTTCATGTAATTGATTAGGAGCTTTTCAACACAATTATATTGCAAAACCTCAATTTCTGTACTTTTTACTTAGTTAAAATTCGAACGGGTTTCTTCAAAAAAAAATTCGAACGGGTCCATTGAAAGGCCAATTTCGACCTGCTCGTCTAAAACCTTTACAAAAAGGACTGCAAAAAAGGTTTTAATCAAATTTTAGAGGTTCATGTAATTGATTAGGAGCTTTTCAACACAATTATATTGCAAAACCTCAATTTCTGTAAATTTTACGCAGTTAAAATTCCAACTGGTCCATTAAAATGCCCATTTAGACCTGCTCGTCCGAAACCTTTACAAAAAGGACCCCAAAAATGTTTTATTCAAATATTAGGAGTTCAAATAATTGATTAGGAGCTTTTCAACACAAATATATTGCAAAACCTCAATTTCTGTACTTTTTACTCATTTAAAATTCCAACGGTTCCATTGAAAGGCCCATTTAGACCTGCTCGTCCGAAACCTCTACGAAAAGGACCGCAAAAATTTTTTATTCAAATATTAGGAGTTCAAATAATTGATTAGGATTTTTTCAACACAATTATATTGTAAAACCTCAATTTCTGTACTTTTTCCTCAGTTAAAATTCCAATGGGTCCATTGAAAGGCCCATTTAGACCTGCTCGTCCGAAACCTCTACAAAAAGGACCGCAAAAATGTTTTATTCAAATATTAGGAGTTCAAATAATTGATTAGGAGCTTTTCAACACAACTATATTGCAAAACCTCAATTTCTATACTTTTTACTCTGTTAAAATTTCAACAGGTTCGTTGAATGGCCCATTTAGACCTGCTTGTCCGAAACCTCTACAAAAAGGAACACAAAAATGTTTTATTCAAATATTAGGAGTTCATGTAATTGATTAGGAGCTTTTCAACACAATTATATTGCAAAACCTCAATTTCTGTTCTTTTTACTTAGTTAAAATTCGAACGGGTTTCTTCAAAAAAAAAATTCGAACGGGTCCATTGAAAGGCCAATTTCGACCTGCTCGTCTAAAACCTTTACAAAAAGGACTGCAAAAAAGGTTTTAATCAAATTTTAGAGGTTCATGTAATTGATTAAGAGCTTTTCAACACAATTATATTGCAAAACCTCAATTTCTGTAAATTTTACGCAGTTAAAATTCCAACTGGTCCATTAAAAGGCCCATTTAGACCTGCTCGTCCGAAACCTCTACAAAAAGGACCCCAAAAATGTTTTATTCAAATATTAGGAGTTCAAATAATTGATTAGGAGCTTTTGAACACAATTAAATTGCAAAACCTCAATTTCTGTACTTTTTACTCAGTTAAAATTCCAACGGGTCCATTGAAAGGCCCATTTCGACCCGCTAGTCCGAAACCCTCTACAAAAAGGACCGCAAAATAAGTTTTAATCAAATATTAGGAGTTCAAATAATTGATTAGGAGCTTTTCAACACAATTATATTGCAAAACCGCAATTTCTGTACTTTTTACTCAGTTAAAATTCCAACGGGTCCATTGAAAGACCCATTTAGACCTCCTCGTCCGAAACTTGTTCAAAGAGGACCGCAAAAATGTTTTATTCAAATATTAGGAGTTCATGTAATTGATTAGGAGCTTTTCAACACAATTATATTGCAAAACCTCAATTTCTGTACTTTTTAGTTAGTTAAAATTCCAACGGGTCCATTGAAAGGCCCATTTAGACCTGCTCGTTGGAAACCTGTACAAAAAGGACCGCAAAAATGTTTTATTCAAATATTAGGAGTTCAAATAATTGATTAGGAGCTTTTCGACACAATTATATTGCAAAACATAAATTTCTGTACTTTTTACTCATCTAAAATTCCAACGGGTCCATTGAAAGGCCCATTTAGACCTGCTCGTCCGAAACCTCTACAAAAAGGACTGCAAAACAAGTTTTAATCAAATTTTAGGAGTTCATGTAATTGATTAGGAGCTTTTCAACACAATTATATTGCAAAACCTCAATTTCTGTACATTTTACTCAGTTAAAATTCCAACGAGTCCATTGAAAGGCCCATTTCGACCCGCTCGTCCGAAACCTCAACAATAAGGACTGCAAAACAAGTTTTAATCAAATTTTAGGAGTTCATGTAATTGATTAGGGGCTTTTCAACAAAATTATATTGCAAAACCTCAATTTCTGTACTTTTTACTCAGTTAAAATTCCAACGGGTCCATTGAAAGGACAATTTAGACCTGCTCGTCGGAAACCTCTACAAAAGGACCACAAAAAGGTTTTATTCAAATATTAGGAGTTCAAATAATTGATTAGGAGCTTTTCAACACAATTATATTGCAAAACCTCAATTTTTGTACTTTTTACTCAGTTCAAATTCCAACGGGTCCATTAAAAGGTCCATTTAGACCTGCTCATTTGAAACCTCTACAAAAAGGACCGCAAAACAAGTTTTAGTCAAATATTAGGAGTTGAAATAATTTATTAGGAGCTTTTCAACACAATTATATTGCAAAACCGAAATTCCAACGGGTCCATTGAAAGGCCCATTTCGACCCGCTCGTCCGAAACCTCTACAAAAAGGACTGCAAAACAAGTTTTAATCAAATTTTAGGAGTTCGTGTAATTGATTAGGAGCTTTTCAACACAATTATATTGCAAAACCTCAATTTCTGTACTTTTTACTCAGTTAAAATTCCAACGGGTCCACTAAAAGGCCCATTTAGACCTGCTCGACCGAAACCTCTACAAAAAGGACCGCAAAAATATTTTATTCTAATATTAGGAGTTCAAATAATTGATTAGGAGCTTTTCAACACAATTATATTCCAAAACCTCAATTTCTGTACTTTTTACTCAGTTAAAATTCCAACGGGTCCATTGAAAGGTCCATTTCGACCCGCTCGACCGAAACCTCTACAAAAAGGACTGCAAAACAAGTTTTAATCAAATTTTAGGAGTTCATGTAATTGATTAGGAGCTTTTCAACACAATTATATTGCAAAACCTCAATTTCTGTACTTTTTATTCAGTTAAAACTCCAACGGGTTAATTGAAAGGCACATTTCGACCCGCTCGTCCGAAACCTCTACAAAAAGGACTGCAAAACAAGTTTTAATCAAATTTTAGGAGTTCATGTAATTGATTAGGAGTTTTTCAACACAATTATATTGCAAAACCGCAATTTTTGTACCTTTTACTCAGTTAAAATTCCAACGAGTCCATTGAAAGGCCCATTTCGACCCTCTCGTCCGAAACCTCAACGAAAAGGACTGCAAAACAAGTTTTAATCAAATTTTAGGAGTTCATGTGATTGATTAGGGGCTTTTCAACAAAATTATATTGCAAAACCTCAAATTCTGTACTTTTTACTCAGTTAAAATTCCAACGGGTCCATTGAAAGGACAATTTAGACATGCTCGTCTGAAACCTCTACAAAAGGACCACAAAGAGGTTTTATTCAAATATTAGGAGTTCAAATAATTGATTAGGAGCTTTTTAACACAATTATATTGCAAAACCTCATTTTTTGTACTTTTTACTTAGTTAAAATTCCAACGGGTCCATTAAAAGGTCCATTTAGACCTGCTCATTTGAAACCTCTACAAAAAAGACCGCAAAACAAGTTTTAGTCAAATATTAGGAGTTCAAAAAATTTATTAGGAGCTTTTCAACACAATTATATTGCAAAACCGCAATTTTTGTACTTTTTACTCAGTTAAAATTCCAACGGGTCCATTGAAAAGCCCATTTCGACCCGCTCGTCCGAAACCTCTACAAAAAGGACTGCAAAACAAGTTTTAATCAAATTTTAGGAGTTCGTGTAATTTATTAGGAGCTTTTCAACACAAATATATTGCAAAACCTCAATTCCTGTACTTTTTACTCAGTTAAAATTCCAACGGGTCCACTAAAAGGCCCATTTAGACCTGCTCGACCGAAGCCTCTACAAAAAGGACCGCAAAAATGTTTTATTCTAATATTAGGAGTTCAAATAATTGATTAGGAGGTTTTCAACACAATTATATTCCAAAACCTCAATTTCTGTACTTTTTACTCAGTTAAAATTCCAATGGGTCCATTGAAAGGCCCATTTCGACCCGCTCGACCGAAACCTCTACAAAAAGGACTGCAAAACAAGTTTTAATCAAATTTTAGGAGTTCATGTAATTGATTAGGAGCTTTTCAACTCAATTATATTGCAAAGCCGCAATTTTTGTACCTTTTACTCAGTTAAAATTCCAACGGGTCCATTGAAAGGCCCATTTCGACCCGCACGTCCGAAACCTCAACAAAAAGGACTGCAAAACAAGTTTTAATATAATTTTAGGAGTTCATGTAATTGATTAGGGGCTTTTCAACACAATTATATTGCAAAACCTCAATTTCTGTACTTTTACTCAGTTAAAATTCCAACGGGTCCATTGAAAGGCCCATTTAGACCTGCTCGTCCGAAACCTCTACAAAAAGAACTGCAAAAAGGTTTTATTCAAATATTATGAGTTCAAATAATTGATTAGGAGCTTTTCAACACAATTATATTGCAAAACCTCAATTTTTGTACTTTTTACTAAGTTAAAATTCCAACGGGTCCATTGAAAGGCCCATTTAGACCTGCTCGTCCGAAACCTCTACAAAAAGGACCGCAAAAATGTTTTATTCTAATATTAGGAGTTCGATTAATTGATTAAGAGCTTTTGAGCACAATTATATTGCAAAACCTCAATTTCTATACTTTTTACTCAGTTAAAATTCCAACGGGTCCCTTGAAAGGCCCATTTAGACTTGCTCGTCTGAAACCTCTACAAAAAGGACCGCAAAAACGTTTTATTCTAATATTAGGAGTTCAATTAATTGATTAGGAGCTTTTCAACACAATTATATTGCAAAACCTCAATTTCTGTACTTTTTACTCAGTTAAAATTCCAACGGGTCCATTGAAAGGCCCATTTAGACCTGCTCGTCTGAAACCTCTACAAAAAGGACCACAAAAATGTTTTATTCTAATATTAGGAGTTCAAATAATTGATTAGGAGCTTTTCAACACAATTATATTGCAAAACCTCAATTTTGTACTTTTTACTCAGTTAAAATTCCAACGAGTCCATTGAAAGGCCCATTTCGACCCGCTCGTCCAAAACCTCTACAAAAAGGACTGCAAAACAAGTTTTAATCAAATTTTAGGAGTTCATGTAATTGATTAGGGGCTTTTTAACAAAATTATATTGCAAAACCTCAATTTCTGTACTATTTACTCAGTTAAAATTCCAACGGGTCCATTGAAAGGCCAATTTAGACCTTCTCGTCTGAAACCTCTACAATAGGACCACAAAAAGGTTTTATTCAAATATTAGGAGTTCAAATAATTTACTAGGAGCTTTTCAACACAATTATATTGCAAAACCTCAATTTTTGTACTTTTTACACAGTTAAAATTCCAACTGGTCCATTGAAAGGTCCATTTAGACCTGCTCGTCTGAAACCTCTACAAAAAGGACCGCAAAAATGTTTTATTCTAATATTAGGAGTTCAAATAATTGATTAGGAGGTTTTCAACACAATTATATTCCAAAACCTCAATTTCTGTACTTTTTACTCAGTTAAAATTCCAATGGGTCCATTGAAAGGCCCATTTCGACCCGCTCGACCGAAACCTCTACAAAAAGGACTGCAAAACAAGTTTTAATCAAATTTTAGGAGTTCATGTAATTGATTAGGAGCTTTTCAACTCAATTATATTGCAAAGCCGCAATTTTTGTACCTTTTACTCAGTTAAAATTCCAACGGGTCCATTGAAAGGCCCATTTCGACCCGCACGTCCGAAACCTCTACAAAAAGGACTGCAAAACAAGTTTTAATATAATTTTAGGAGTTCATGTAATTGATTAGGGGCTTTTCAACACAATTATATTGCAAAACCTCAATTTCTGTACTTTTACTCAGTTAAAATTCCAACGGGTCCATTGAAAGGCCCATTTAGACATGCTCGTCCGAAACCTCTACAAAAAGAACTGCAAAAAGGTTTTATTCAAATATTAGGAGTTCAAATAATTGATTAGGAGCTTTTCAACACAATTATATTGCAAAACCTCAATTTTTGTACTTTTTACTAAGTTAAAATTCCAACGGGTCCATTGAAAGGCCCATTTAGACCTGCTCGTCCGAAACCTCTACAAAAAGGACCGCAAAAATGTTTTATTCTAATATTAGGAGTTCGATTAATTGATTAAGAGCTTTTGAGCACAATTATATTGCAAAACCTCAATTTCTATACTTTTTACTCAGTTAAAATTCCAACGGGTCCCTTGAAAGGCCCATTTAGACTTGCTCATCTGAAACCTCTACAAAAAGGACCGCAAAAACATTTTATTCTAATATTAGGAGTTCAATTAATTGATTAGGAGCTTTTCAACACAATTATATTGCAAAACCTCAATTTCTGTACTTTTTACTCAGTTAAAATTCCAACGGGTCCATTGAAAGGCCCATTTAGACCTGCTCGTCTGAAACCTCTACAAAAAGGACCACAAAAATGTTTTATTCTAATATTAGGAGTTCAAATAATTGATTAGGAGCTTTTCAACACAATTATATTGCAAAACCTCAATTTTGTACTTTTTACTCAGTTAAAATTCCAACGAGTCCATTGAAAGGCGCTTTTCAACACAATTATATTGCAAAACCGCAATTTTTGTACCTTTTACTCAATTAAAATTCCAACGGGTCCATTGAAAGGCCCATTTCGACCCGCTCGTCCGAAACCTCTACAAAAAGGACTGCAAAACAAGTTTTAATATAATTTTAGGAGTTCATGTAATTGATTAGGGGCTCTTCAACACAATTATATTGCAAAACCTCAATTTCTGTACTTTTACTCAGTTAAAATTCCAACGGGTCCATTAAAAGGTCCATTTAGACCTGCTCATTTGAAACCTCTATAAAAAGTACAGAAATTGGGAGGTGTATGTTTTGGGAGGTGTTTGGAACTCCCTAAGTATGTTGAATGTTGTTATGAATGCTGGTTTTTGGATTGGATCATTGCATGCTTGTTTTGGAAGTTTGGTGTTTTGAATAGCTAGCTTGTGTAGGAAGCATGTCTAATGAATTGGGGCTTTTTGCATATGATGTTGGATTGTTGTTTTGATGATTCCTATAAGACATATATATGTTAAATTGCATGCTGGTAAAGTTTGGTGACATTTGGAGCATGTTTGAATGATCAATTGCATGTTTTGGTATGCTTGTTTGCTGCAATCTGTGCAGGCATTTCGGAACAGTGTGCACCGTTTCGGAACGGGTGCCTTACATGAACCCAGGCGTCCGAAACGGTATGCACCGTTTCGAAATGGTTTGGTCTCTGCCAAGGCCATGTTTCGGAACCCGTTTCGGAACGGCCCGTGTTTCGGAACAGGGTCTACCTGTTTCGGAACGGTCGACCGTTGGGGGCTGACAGTGGCAGTTATATGTTTTGAATTGTTTACGTTTTGGTCCTGAATCTTGTTTGTTCAATTGTATGAGCTTGGGAAGTCCTTTTGAGCTGAAATTTCACAGAGAAGCATGAAACCTGATTAATTTAAAGTTGGTAACTTTAATTATGGTTAAGTCCTTTTTATTATCAGAAATTACAATTTGGTCCCTAAAGTTGTAATTTGTTCAATTGGGTCCCTGTTTGATCTCTGATGTGTGTGATCTTTGAGTATGATGTTTGTGTGATCACAATTAGGACTAATGTGCATCTAGACAAGATTAAAAAGAAAAAAAAGGGTCGTTAATCAAGGTTGACTTTCGGGTTGACTTTGGTTTTCCCCGTGTTATTTTCTTAATTCGGGTCAACCGTCTAGGCCGGGTTAAGGGGGTTACAAACACTGCCCTTCTAAGGCTACGATTGATCCAACAAAGCTCCAATATGGTGAATGGCTTTGCTGGCTTCCCTCGCGTCGCCGTGATCAGGGACCACGTGGTCGTATTCGCATTGTTGAGCATTCCTCTTCTACTGACTGCAAACCACCATTAGGTATCTTAAATTTTTTTAAATATATCTATCTGATTTTTTGCCTTTGTCCATTATTATATTATAAATTGTTTTTCTATACAGCTCATTTGGACAAGGGCAAAAATGTTGAATCCTCTGCTAATGTTGATCCAAACCCACCATTAGGTACTATACAACACTTACTTTGGTTTCTCCTTATTAATCACTCCCCCCTATGTTGCATTATTGATTCCCTTTCCTTCTCAGATACTATGGACAAAGGGAAAGCTCCTGTCAATTCTGCACAAGATTCAGGCCTAAATTCTATTAAAAACCATCATGCTTCTTTCATCCATAGTTTCAAACAATTAAATCTTATTTTCTCTTTTACTAATTTTATAGGGAACCTTAATGAAGGGGATGCTGCGTCCTTTGCAGATCTCCCTATTGAGGAAAACAACAATAATGATGAGGTGGTGGGAGAGGAATCCTCGGACTTGCCTCCTACAAATGCCGATCCCCAGCAGCCCCCAAGAGCGCCACTGCATTCAAGAGTAATTTCTCCTCAACCCCTGAACACCATTTACCCTGTTCAAATTGATCTGGACAGTCAAGATGATGGAGTGCCAAAATCTACTGCTCAGCAAGTTAGGAAACTAGATGAACAACTCAGTAAGCCATTCCTTCAAACCGGTATCTCATTATTTGATGATTTTGATTCATGGCTACTTAAGCATTACCCCAATGTTGCAGCTTCTGCTCCGGCCCCTATTCCCATTCCTCCGAACCGAGGTACTAAGAGACGCTCCCCCATCCATGTGGTCCTGCAGCCCAAAAAGTCTAGACCCTCTCCTTCGCCTACTTCGAAAGCTGGGATGAGCAGCGGAAAAAACTCTCCGGCGGCGGCTGATGCACAGCCCCGCCGAGGGAAATGATCATTTTATGTTGGAACTGCCAGGGCTTAGGTAAGGTCCAGGCTGTTCA
Source organism: Hibiscus tridactylites (assembly GCA_958450335.1). Lineage (NCBI taxonomy): Eukaryota > Viridiplantae > Streptophyta > Magnoliopsida > Malvales > Malvaceae > Hibiscus > Hibiscus tridactylites. The sequence continues at coordinate 38,475,503 of OY288289.1, read as the reverse complement.
ACATCTCCAGCATTATGTTAAGCTTCATAAACCTGATTTACTTTTTTTATGCGAAACTAAACTCAAAAATACGGCTTATAGCCGTCTTGGTGATTTGCTAGGGATGGCCCTAGCTTTTTCTGTTGATTTTTCTTATAATTGCTCTGAACTAGCTTTATTTACTCTGAATAATAATAATATTGATTTGCTTGCTTACTCTGATCGCTTTATTCATACGTATGTTAAATGCAACTCTTCTTCGTTCTATTTCACTGGTATTCATGGTTTTTCTGAAACATGTAACAAACCTAAAACTTGGGATCTAATTGATTCACTCAATACTAATGATGGTCAATCTTGGCTTATCGGTGGTGACTTTAACGAAATCCTATCTGATAATGAAAAACAAGGAGGTTGCTGACGGCCTAGATCTCAAATTAATAATTTCCGCAATTGCCTTTCTCGTAATAATCTTTTTGATTGCAAACCTACAACGGGGTGGTTTACCTGGTCCAAATCGGGGCCCAAAACCCCTACTTTATTTGAGCGTTTAGATCGTTTCGTTGGGAATATGACATGGAAAGCTTCCTTTCCTAATTATAACATCATCTCAGACTTTGATGCGAAATCAGATCACTGTTTTCTACTATTAAATACGGAGCCACCTTCCCCAACAAATCACCGTTCCCCACCAACCACGTTCAGATTTGAAAATTGCTGGGCCTCCAATGATGAAGGCATTGCTGTTGTAAAACAAACTTGGTCATCCACCAAAGGTACTACTTTGGATAAGATTAAAGCCATTGGCTCCTGTCTAGGAGACTGGCAATCCCAACAAAGATTTAAGACCAATGGACGTATTAACTTTCTCACTAAGAAAATTAATAAATTATTACAACGACCTCTTTCAGCTTCTGCCGAAAAAAGATATTTCTCTGCTAAATCTGAGCTCCATAAACTTCTTGAACTGCAAGAAGCATATTGGGCACAACGTTCTCGTAACCTATGGCTTTCCCAAGGGGATAAAAATACCCGTTTCTTTCATGCCCGAGCTTCTAACAGGAAGAAAAAGAACACTATCTCAGGTCTTTTAGACTCCAACAATGTTTGGCGTACGGATGATTCCGACCTTATGGAAATTGCTTCCTCATATTTCCATAATCTTTTTACTTCCTCCAACCCTCATTTTTCTGACCAAATTCTTTCAAAAATCACTCCTACTATTACGACTGCGATGAATGAGTCCCTTTCCAAGGAATTCACTCCAGAATAAATTATCACAGCTTTTCGAGACATCGATCCTAGGAAAGCCCCGTGTATCGATGGTCTACCAAGCGGATTTTTTCGTCAACATTGGGATACTGTAAGGCCAGATATTATAACACTCTGCCTTAATCTACTTAAAGGGTCAGCTGATATGGCTTTAGTTAACCAAATTATTTTGGTACTCATACCTAAGATTAAGGATCCCACTACTATGAGGCATCTTAGGCCCATCAGTCTCTGTACGGTTATTTACAAAATCATTGCTAAAGTTTTAGTTAATCGAATAAAACATACCATTCCGTTCTGTATCAGTTCAAATCAAGCTGCTTTTGTTCAGTGGCGTAATATCACAGATAACATCCTTATTGCCCACGAAATAATTCATTCAATTAATACCGGTACCTCTAAATCTTCTCGTGGAGCTGCCCTTAAACTTGATGTAACCCCCTTAACCCGGCCTAGACGGTTGACCCGAATTAAGAAAGTCACACGGGGAAAACCAAAGTTAACCCGAAAGTCAACCTTGATTAACGACCTTTTTTTTTCTTTTTAAACTTGTCTAGATGCACATTAACCCTAGTTATGATCATTCAAACCTCATACTCAAAGATCATAAACATCAGAGATCAAACAGGGACCCAATTGAACAATTTACAACTTTAGGGACCAAATTGTAAATTCTGTAAATTAGGAGGACTTAACTCCAATTAAAGTTACCAACTTGTAATTAGTCAGGTTTCATTATTCTCTGCAAAATTTCTGCTCAAAAGGACATCCCAAACTCATACAATTGCACAAACAAGATTCAGGACCAAAATGCAAACATTCCAAAACATTTAACTACCAATGTCAGCCCCCAACGATCGGCTGTTCCGAAACAGGGAGAGCCTGTTTCGAAACACGGGGCCGTTCCGCAACGCGTACCGAAACGAGGGCTGGCAGTGGCCTTTCCGTTTCGGAACGGTGTCTCCCGTTCCGGACGCCTGGGTTGATTCAAGGCACCCGTTCCGAAACGGTAGCCACTGTTACGAAACAGCCTGCATAGAATGCAGCAAAAAGCTTACTTAAACATGCAATTGACCAACCAATCATGCTCCAAATGCTACCAAACTTTACCATCAACTCATACAACATATAAGAGACATGTTCGCATCAACCAATCAACATATTATCACCATATATGAAAAGCCCCAATTCTAATGGCATGCTTCCTACACAAGCAAACCATTCAAGCATAAACCTCCAAATCAAACATGTATTGGCCAATTACAAAAACCAGCATTGCCAACAACAATTAACATACTTAGGGAGTTCAAAACATCTCCCAAAACATACACATAGGTCCCCCATTGCCAAATGCCAAAAGCTAAAAGGTGTACAAGAAAACCTTGCCATACTTGAGCTTAAATCCTACTTGTTTGCTTGCCTTCCTTGCTGCCCTCAAGTACCTTAATGATCTGCATTATTGGTTTAAGAAAACGAAAGAGAGCGTAAGCAAAAGCTTAGTGAGGAATTCTCATCAAAACCATTCAATAATGCATTTGTAAACACTTTATAAATCATGCTTCAAATCATCATTTACTCATGCTCAAAGCAATTTAAACAAGCATTACATGCTTCCATATCATTACATGTCATATTGGCCACAACTGATAAGTTCCATCTTTTTAAAACAAGATTAACATAAGACTCACACATGGACTTTTAAACACCATTGTGATCTTATAATTCACAAGAACCACACAAGGACTTTTAACCACCTTTGTGTTCTTCCCAAGGACTTTTAAACACCTTGGCCCCAAGGACTTTTAAACACCTTGGCCCATGGACTTTTAAACACCATGGCAAGGACCACACAAGGACTTTTAACCACCTTTGTGTCCTTAACAATAACCATCCAAGGACTTTTAACCACCTTGATGTTCTTAAGTAACAGGGCTCACTCAAGGACTTTTAACCACCTTAGTGACCTTAACCTTTTTCAAAACATCACTTGCCAATATACATCATTATCATCCAATAATCCACTGTTTTAAAGCATTAAACCAAGCCATATTCAACATGCATTTCAAGCATCAAACCACATTTAATCAATGTTCAAAAACAAGGAACTCTTACCTTGAGCTTCCTTCAACATATGGCTTTCAAAAACAACAATTACCATGCTAAATCATGCTTTCAAAACATAATTTAAAACATGCAATCAACCACATTGCATAACAACCAAATCATGGCCACCACTAGAGAGTTTTTCCGAAAACTTACACTTGAGCTTAGCAAAGTTGTTCAGACTTAAACTAAGCTCCCAAGACATTGGTTTCAAAGCTGAAAACCCAATTTCACTCACCGATTCCACTTCGCCTCTTGCCGAAGCACCAATCAAGCTTCCGGATCACCAACACTTGGATCCAAAGATGACTCCCCTGTTTTAGACACATCAAAGCAGAGGATTAATGCATCATCATGCATTAATAACTTCAATGAAAGCACCTAAACTCGCTGCTCTCATCCACACTCCATTTTCGGCCACCAAACACAACCGAAAATGCATCCAAACAACTCCTCAACAAAGCCCAGCCATAAACCATCAAAACCAAACATCCTTTAACATCATTTAACATCTAACAAGAACCTAATAACATCCTTATACCTCCAGCAACATCAGATCCACAAGATCACCTCAAAAACAACCAAGAATCACAAGCTAAACTTAGGAAACTCAAGCTATCCGAGATTGCATTAATCAAAACTCAATTCCTTATCAAATTAATGTTCATTTATCATTAAAAACACACTTCAAATCACAGCTTTAACAGATCAAACGAAAATCTATCAAAAATCACCAAATCTTGCATTTTAAGCCAAGATCCATTCCACAACTTAAAAAGCCATTTATAAAACATCAATTAAGGATTGAGAACTTAGGAATTTCAGTAAAGAACTGATAGTTTAGAGGAGAAGGACGTTCTTACCTCCAAACTTGAGTTTCTCCTCTTTTAGAACCAAAAACCTTGATGAATCAACTAGCAAATGGTGAGGTTTTGTTGATGTGATGATTAGGAATCAAAAGAGAATTGAAAAGGAAGATTTAGGTGACAAAATCAGAAGGAAATCTCTGGAGAGAAAGTGTTTGGGTTGAGAGAAAATGAGAGAAAAGGAAAATTGGAAAATATGGAAAGTTGGTTACAAAATAGCCAAAATGATTTCCCTCCACTTTTCTTAAGCTTTAAAATCAGAATTAAACATTAAAATATCTTAGAAAAATCTGGAGAAACTCCCTTTGGGTAAATAGCTCCTTAAAGATTCAAAGTTTCAATCCTTTCTAAAATAGTCACGCAACTTTCAAAAATTACATTTTGGTCACTAGCCAAAATGTCACCCTTCCAAACCTCATTTTGTAAAATTGTTTTCACAGTTCACTTATATATATTAAAAGATGATTTTGGAACATTTTTCCATATTTTTAATGCAACCCGAACTAGGCTTTCCTAATTTCACCTTTTTAGATTCGAACAGCACTTTGACCAAACCGGTCAACGCCTAAACTTCTAAGCCCAAAACCGGGGCGTTACAACTCTCCCCCCCTTAAGAAATTTCGTCCTCGAAATTTACCTGAAGGAAAGAGATAAGGAAACTGCTTCAGCATGTCTTCCTTCCGCTCCCACGTGGCTTCCTCAGCACCACGATGCTTCCACAGCACCTTCACCAACTCGATGGTCTTGCCACGAAGAACCTTGCTATCCGAATCCAGAACCTTCACCGGTTCCTCATCATAGGTCAAATCCGGATTCAATTCCACTTCCTCCACAGGCATCACATGCGAAGGATCAGATCTATACTTCCGGAGCAATGAAACATGAAACACATCATGAATCTTCTCCAACTCTTGAGGTAACCTCAACCGATACGCAACAGGACCCACACGCTCAACCACCTCATATGGTCCAATATACCTAGGGCTCAATTTACCCTTCCGGCCAAACCTCATCACCTTCTTCCAAGGCGAAACCTTCAAGAACACACGGTCACCCACCGCATACTCTATCTCCTTACGCTTCAAATCCGTGTAAGACTTTTACCGATCAGAGGCTGTCTTCAACCGCCCACAAATGAGCTTCACCTTCTCGGTGGTCCCTTTCAACAAAGCCGGCATCGAAACCAACTTTTGACCAGTTTCAGCCCAACAAAGAGGAGTCCTACACTTCCTCCCGTACAAAGCCTCATAAGGTGCCATTTGAATACTTGCCTGATAACTATTATTATAAGCAAACTCCACCAAAGGCAGATGCTTCTCCCAAGAACCTTGGAACTCAATCACGCAGCACCTCAACATATCCTCCAAAATCTGAATAACACGCTCAGACTGACCATCCGACTGAGGATGATAGGATGTACTGAAATTCAACCTTGTACCCAGAGCTTGATGCAAACACTGCCAGAAACGCAATGTGAACCTCGGATCCCTATCCGACACAATCGACTTAGGCACACCATGCATCCGCACAATCTCAGCAATGTACAGCTCCGCCAGCTTATCCAAAGAAAACGTAGTATGCACAGGCAAGAAATGCACACACTTCGTCAGGCGATCCACAATCACCCAAACCGAATTCTTCTTCGATGGTGACAAAGGTAAACCAGATACAAAATCCATGGTAACCCTTTCCCACTTCCACTCAGGGATTCTCAACGGTTGCAACGAACCTGATGCTCAGCCTTAACTCGCTGACACACCATACATTTGCTCACAAACTCCGCAACATCCTTTTTCAAACCCACCCAATAGTACTCATCACGAAGATCACGGTACATCTTGGTAGTACCAGGGTGCATAGCAAAAGGACTACTATGACCTTCAGTCAGAATAGCACGCCTCAACTCAGCATCATTGGGCACTACTATTCGACTCCCAAAACACAACACACCATCATCATTAAAACAGAAATCCGAAGGTCTACCCTCCGCGATATCCTGAACATGAGACACCAAGGAATCATCCAGCAACTGCTTTTCCTTGATCAACTGAACCATAGATGGTTTCACTTGCAACTCAGCTACAAGACCACCATCACGCGATATACTCAAGCTGGCAAACATAGCCCTCAGCTCAACAGCTACCTTCCTACTCAAGGCATCCGCAACAACATTAGCCTTTCCAGGATGGTACTCAATCGTCAAATCATAATCCTTGAGCAACTCCAACCAACGCCGCTGCCTAAGATTCAACTCCTTCTGAGACATCAAATACCTCAAACTCTTGTGATCCGTGTACACAGTACACTTCTCACCATACAGGTAATGTCTCCAGATCTTCAGAGCAAAAACCACTGCAGCCAACTTAATATCATGCGTAGGATAATTGCGCTCATGCACTTTCAACTGCCGCGATGCATAAGCCACAACCTTACCCTCTTGCATCAGCACACATCCCAAACCAACATAGGACGCATCACTATAGACCACAAACTCTTTCCCTGATTCAGGCTGAACCAAGATAGGAGCTTGCGTCAAAGCCGCCTTAAGCTTCTCAAAAGCCTGCTGTCTCGCTTCCGTCCACTCATACTTAACATCCTTTTGCAACAACTTCGTCAAAGGTGAGGCAATCTTAGAAAAACCATCCACAAACCTCCGGTAGTATCCTGCCAAACCAAAGAAACTACGGACCTCATGAACAGACTTAGGAACCTTCCAATTCATCACCGCCTCAATCTTCTGAGGATCAACACGAATCCCCTCAGCAGAAACTACATGCCCAAGAAACACCACCTCCTTAAGCCAGAACTCACACTTGCTCAGCTTAGCATAAAGCTGATTCTCCAACAAAGCTTGCAAAACAATCCTCAAATGCTCTTCATGCTCCTCCTCAGTACGCGAGTACACAAGGATATCATCAATGAACACCACAACGAACTTGTCCAGGTATTCATGAAACACACGATTCATCATGTCCATGAAAGCAGCAGGAGCATTTGTCAAACCAAACGGCATCACAAGAAACTCATAATGCCCATACCTTGTTCTGAAAGCTGTCTTAGGCACATCCACATCCTTCACCTCCAACTGATAATACCCTGACCTCAAGTCAATCTTAGAGAACACAGCAGCTCCCCGAAATTGATCAAAGAGATAATCAATCCTCGGTAAAGGATACCTATTCTTGATAGTCAACTTGTTCAGCTGACGATAATCAATGCACATTCTCATAGTGCCATCCTTCTTCTTCACAAACAAGACCGGTGCACCCCAAGGTGACACACTTGGCCGAATGAAACCACGATCAAGCAGCTCTTGCAACTGCGTCTTCAGCTCCTTCAGCTCCTTAGGTGCCATTCTATAAGGAGTAATGGACACAGGAGTTGTATTCTCATACAGCTCAATTCCAAACTCCACCTCGCGATTAGGAGGTAAACCAGGCAACTCCTCAAGAAACACTCCAGGAAACTCCTTCACAACCCTGATATCTTGCACCCTCAACTCCTTAGAGCTAGGATTCATCACAAAAGCTATATAAGCCTCACAACCTTGCCTCAGCATCCTACTCGCCTCCAAGGTAGACACCACATTGGCAAGAAACTTCACATTCTCACCAACCACAACAACATCATAATCATCCGCAAGCTTCAGCGAAACTCGCTTATTTTCACAATCCACAACAGCAGGATGCTCAGCAAGCCAATCCATACCAAGGATCACATCAAAACCATAGAAAGGCAACTCCATAAGATCAACATGAAAAACATGCTCTTGAACAACCAAAGGACACCTTCTATACAACTTTCGAGTCACAACAGTCTCACCAAAAGAACTAGTGACACGAACACCAACATCCAAAGACTCAACAGGCAAACCAAGCAATTCAGCATGCTCACGCAAAATATATGAATGCGTAGATCCAGAATCTATCAAGGAAAGTAATGACAAGGATTGCAAAGTAAAGGTACCTGCAATCGCATCTGCGTCATTCCTCCCCTCCCGCTGAGCATACACCCTAGCTTGACCTCCACCTTCAGGCTGAATAGCCACAACATGGGCCACTCCACGACCACCTTCCTCTCTTCGCTGAAAATTACCACGGCCGCGCCCACGACCTCTCTACGGTGCAGCAACAACAGGAGCACGCACTTGGCCACCAGCCAACATAGGACAATCTCGCCTGAAGTGATCCGCAGATCCACAATTCCAGCACCCGTTTCCAGCTGCCGCAACAGGAGCTTGCACCTCCCTCACAGCACGAGGACAATCACGCTTCATGTGACCACGTGAACCACAAATCCAACAAGCACTCGGATCAGCTCTAGCATTGCCTCCCCGAGCAGATGCTCCAACCCCTCTCTTGGCTGAGGACTGATACTTCTGATCGCGTCCCCTCTTGTTCCGTCCACCTCCGGAACTATACTCAGCTGATCGCTTTCCAGCACTTGCTCCAGCACCTCTAGCAGATAAACCCAAGTTCATCTCAATATCCTTGGCTCGGCCCACCAGCACATCAAAATCATCATACTCGGTGGCCAGCACATACATCTTCACATCCGTCACTAAACCATAACGGAATCTTTCGCACCTTGCCCGCTCATCAGGTACCAGCTCCGGTGCATACTGACTGAGTCTAACAAACTGCACCTCATACTCAGCCACAGTCATGCTCCCCTGGGTAAGAGACATGAACTCACGCTTCTTTTCATCCAGGTATCTCACACCAAGATACCTCCTCTTGAACACATTCTGGAAGAATGTCCAAGTTATGTCAGCTTCAGCCATCCCAGCAATAGTGGTCGTCCACCACGTATATGCATCATCCTGTAGCAAGGATACCACACAACCCAGCTTTTGAACATCAGTGCAACTCATCTGACCCAAGATCCTCTTGGTACTCTCCATCCAGGATTCAGAACCTTCAGCAGACAAACCCCTGAACTCAGTCCCACATAGACTGCGTAAGCGCTCCAAGGGTAGTCTCACTCCAGCATCTCCCTGATGCACAAATCCTTGAGCTCCAGCTACTGCCGCTCGAAAAGCACCAGCAATAGCTTGCACCAACATCGTCATGTCAGGCATAGCTTGCCCCTGACCAACCTCAGGTCCAGCAGCTCCAGCACCAGCTGCAGCTTCAGCTCTTTCACCCTCAACACCACCACCACCAGGCGGAGGAGGAGGTAACACCGCACTACCCGTGTTTTCCTCATTCTCATTCTCATTCGGAGCCGTAGCTCGCACATTACTTCTCAACTCTCTACGTGGTGCCATACTTTAACCATGCAATCACATTGCAACTAAACAAAGTTAGGCCCAGCAAGGTAAGCAATCCAAGTATTCAAGCTCAATTTCATTTAAAATCAACATCATTACTTAGCTTTGATTTGGCAATGGGTACCCACAACATGCTACATCACAGCATACAACTCAATTGCATCAAATTCACAAGCCACTAAACATGCTTTCAATCAATCAAGCATACATAGCATACATACTTCAATCATGCACACAATCATTCCCAATTACTCGAGAACTCAGCTCTGATACAACCAAATGTAACCCCCTTAACCCGGCCTAGACGGTTGACCCAAATTAAGAAAGTCACACGGGGAAAACCAAAGTCAACCTTGATTAACGACCCTTTTTTTTCTTTTTAAACTTGTCTAGATGCACATTAACCCTAGTTATGATCATTCAAACCTCATACTCAAAGATCGTAAACATCAGAGATCAAACAGAGACCCAATTGAACAATTTATAACTTTAGGGACCAAATTGTAAATTCTGTAAATTAGGAGGACTTAACTCCAATTAAAATTACCAACTTGTAATTAGTCAGGTTTCATGCTTCTCTGCAAAATTTCTGCTCAAAAGGACATCCCAAACTCATACAATTGCACAAACAAGATTCAGGACCAAAATGCAAACATTCCAAAACATTTAACTACAAATGTCAGCCCCCAACGGTCGGCTGTTCCGAAACAGGGAGAGCCTGTTTCGAAACATGGGGCCGTTCCGCAACGCGTACCGAAACGAGGGCTGGCAGTGGCCTTTCCGTTTCGGAACGGTGTCTCCCGTTTCGGACGCCTGGGTTGATTCAAGGCACCCGTTCCGAAACGGTAGCCACTGTTCCGAAACAGCCTGCACATAATGCAGCAAAAAGCTTACTTAAACATGCAATTGACCAACCAATCATGCTCCAAATGCTACCAAACTTTACCAGCAACTCATACAACATATAAGAGGCATGTTCGCATCAACCAATCAACATATTATCACCATATATGAAAAGCCCCAATTCTAATGGCATGCTTCCTACACAAGCAAACCATTCAAGCATAAACCTCCAAATCAAACATGTATTGGCCAATTACAAAAACCAGCATTGCCAACAACAATTAACATACTTAGGGAGTTCAAAACATCTCCCAAAACATACACATAGGTCCACCATTGCCAAATGCCAAAAGCTAAAAGGTGTACAAGAAATCCTTGCCATACTTGAGCTTAAATCCTACTTGTTTGCTTGCCTTCCTTGCTGCCCTCAAGTACCTTAATGATCTGCATTATTGGTTTAAGAAAACGAAAGAGAGCGTAAGCAAAAGCTTAGTGAGGAATGCTCATCAAAACCATTCAATAATGCATTTGTAAACACTTTATAAATCATGCTTCAAATCATCATTTACTCATGCTCAAAGCAATTTAAACAAGCATTACATGCTTCAATATCATTACATGTCATATTGGCCACAACTGATAAGTTCCATCTTTTTAAAACAAGATTAACATAAGACTCACACATGGACTTTTAAACACCATTGTGATCTTATAATTCACAAGAACCACACAAGGACTTTTAACCACCTTTGTGTTCTTCCCAAGGACTTTTAAACACCTTGGCCCCAAGGACTTTTAAACACCTTGGCCCATGGACTTTTAAACACCATGGCAAGGACCACACAAGGACTTTTAACCACCTTTGTGTCCTTAACAATAACCATCCAAGGACTTTTAACCACCTTGATGTTCTTAAGTAACAAGGCTCACTCAAGGACTTTTAACCACCTTAGTGACCTTAACCTTTTTCAAAACATCACTTGCCAATATACATCATTATCATCAAATAATCCACTGTTTTAAAGCATTAAACCAAGCCATATTCAACATGCATTTCAAGCATCAAACCACATTTAATCAATGTTCAAAAACAAGGAACACTTACCTTGAGCTTCCTTCAACATATGGCTTTCAAAAACAGCAATTACCATGCTAAATCATGCTTTCAAAACAGAATTTAAAACATGCAATCAACCACATTGCATAACAACCAAATCATGGCCACCACTAGAGAGTTTTTCCGAAAACTTACACTTGAGCTTAGCAAAGTTGTTTAGACTTAAACCAAGCTCCCAAGACATTGGTTTCAAAGCTGAAAACCCAATTTCACTCACCGATTCCACTTCGCCTCTTGCCGAAGCACCAACGAGCTTCCGGATCACCAACACTTGGATCCAAAGATGACTCCCCTGTTTTAGACACATCAAAGCAGAGGATTAATGCATCATCATGCATTAATAGCTTCAATGAAAGCACCTAAACTCGCTGCTCTCATCCATACTCCATTTTCGGCCACCAAACACAACCGAAAATGCATCCAAACAACTCCTCAACAAAGCCCAGCCATAAACCATCAAAACCAAACATCCTTTAACATCATTTAACATATAACAAGAACCTAATAACATCCTTATACCTCCAGCAACACCAGATCCACAAGATCACCTCAAAAACAACCAAGAATCACAAGCTAAACTTAGGAAACTCAACCTATCCGAGATTGCATTAATCAAAACTCAATTCCTTATCAAATTAATGTTCATTTATCATTAAAAACACACTTCAAATCACAGCTTTAACAGATCAAACGAAAATCTATCAAAAATCACCAAATCTTGCATTTTAAGCCAAGATCCATTCCACAAGTTAAAAAGCCATTTATAAAACATCAATTAAGGATTGAGAACTTAGGAATTTCAGTAAAGAACTGATAGTTTAGAGGAGAAGGACGTTCTTACCTCCAAACTTGAGTTTCTCCTCTTTTAGAACCAAAAACCTTGATGAATCAACTAGCAAATGGTGAGGTTTTGTTGATGTGATGATTAGGAATCAAAAGAGAATTGAAAAGGAAGATTTAGGTGACAAAATCAGAAGGAAATCTCTGGAGAGAAAGTGCTTGGGTTGAGAGAAAATGAGAGAAAAGGAAAATTGGAAAATATGGAAAGTTGGTTACAAAATAGCCAAAATGATTTCCCTCCACTTTTCTTAAGCTTTAAAATCAGAATTAAACATTAAAATATCTTAGAAAAATCTGGAGAAACTCCCTTTGGGTAAATAGCTCCTTAAAGATTCAAAGTTTCAATCCTTTCTAAAACAGTCACGCAACTTTCAAAAATTACATTTTGGTCACTAGCCAAAATGTCACCCTTCCAAACCTCATTTTGTAAAATTGTTTTCACAGTTCACTTATATATATTAAAAGATGATTTTAGAACATTTTTCCATATTTTTAATGCAACCCGAACTAGGCTTTCCTAATTTCACCTTTTTAGATTCGAACAGCACTTTGACCAAACCGGTCAACGCCTAAACTTCTAAGCCCAAAACCGGGGCATTACACTTGATATGGAAAAGGCCTTTGACAGGGTCGAGTGGTCTTTCCTCGAAAATGTTATGAACCGTATGGGGTTTGCCTCATCATGGGTCTCTCTTATCATGAGATGTGTTTCTTCAGTTTCCTTTACGGTTAAGGTCAACAATTCTTTTTCCCCTTTGTTTCGACCTCAAAGGGGTCTCCGCCAAGGTGACCCTTTGTCTCCTTTTCTTTTCCTATTTTGTACCCAAGGGCTTTCAGCTTTCTTGGCCGATGCTAAACAACAAGGCCTACTCCCAGGTTTAGGGGCTTGTAAGCATGGACCCAAGGTTAACCACCTCTTATTTGCTGATGATTGCATAGTTTTCCTTAACTCAAACCCCGATGAAGCTGCACACCTTAAGCTGGCCCTCCAGACTTATGCCTCTGCCTCTGGGCAAGTAGTAAACTTTGATAAGTCTACTATTTTTTACAATCCCCGCACTCCTACTTCTACTCGTCAAGCTATTAATTCCTATATTCAAGTACGTGAGGTCTCCAATCCTGGTGTCTATCTGGGGGTACCTCTTCTTATTGGTAAAAATAAGACCCTTGCTTTAGGGTTTATACGTGATAAAGTTCATGATAGATTATCCAACTGGGACAAACAGCTTCTTTCCTTCAGTGGTAGGGGAATTTTTATTAAAGCTGTATTACAATCTTTACCCCCATATGTTATGTCCTGTTATTTATTACCACAAAATATTATTGATGATATGACATCTGCCATTCGATGATATTGGTGGTCTGGGAAATCCAACAAGAAAGGTTGGCATATGCTCCCATGGGATCAGGTATGCTTGCCTAAATCTGTTGGTGGTATGGGCTTCCGGGATCTCAATAATTTTAACATTACTCTTCTTGGCAAACAACTATGGCGCCTTATTTGCGAACCTGATTCCCTTTTGGGACAAATCTATAAATTCAAGTACTTTCCGTCAGGTAATATCCTTAATGCCTATCGGCCTTCGCGAGGTTCATTTCCCTGGCAAGGTCTTTATAATGCTATGCAACACCTATTTGGTGGTTTCCTCTATCGTCCAGGTATTAATAGTAACATACGCATCCATCATGATAATTGGGGAGGCTCCTCGACTGTTCACCTCTATGGGGACTATGAGCTATCGGAGGAAGTACACATTCCTTGTCGAGATTTTATAATGCGGAACCAAGCTGCCTAGGACCCTGACAAAGTTCGTGCTTATTTTACTGTGGATGATGCCAATTCCATTCTTTCTGTTCCTATCATTAATGACATTCGAGATACCATCCTCTGGAATCCCAACGATTCTGGTATCTATTCTTTCAGATCTGGCTATCTTTTTCTGCAACGACCCCCTGAGCCTAGACTTCGTCCCCCTCGATTTTGGAAATATCTTGCCAAACTCAAGGTTTTGCCTAAGGTTAAAACTTTTGGTTGGCGTCTGGGGGCAGAAGCTCTGCCTGTTGGGTTCCCCTTCAAACTTTTTGCTCCAGACTCCGGTCCTTGCCCCATCTGTAACTCTGGTACAGAGTCGTTTCTACATGCTCTCCGAGACTACTCTGGTGCCTCAGAAACCCTTAAAATTGATTGGTCTTCCTCTTCTTATATCAACAGCTCCGCCTCTACGGGCCTCCAATGGCTTGAGGAAGGTGCTTCCCTTCTTTCCTCTGATCTTTTTGGCCTCTTCTTGACTACCCTTTGGAATATTTGGAACAGGCGTAACGACTGGATCCATAATAAAACATCTTCAACCCCCTTGGCTAATTGCCGTCAACTC